>CM042686.1:411569791-412769791 GCA_023614405.1 Avena insularis | reverse complement strand
AATTTTAGAATCGGAAATCTAAACCAGAACGAACATGAGCATAAAGTACTTTCAAGCATTCTGGGATTTTCGACTATGACATGATCATTCGGAAATAAGATGGTAAAAACTTCTCAGAAAAACTTGAGGCAACCAAAACTTTTATTTCTCACAGAACATGTACATATATATGATTACAAAGAAGGATAAACTAAGAATAAAAAGGACGTAGCTGAGCAATATTCCATGGTCTATCTAACTCATCCGGATTTGTACTGCCTCCAACTCTCTTTCTCTTCTTAGTAGGAGGTCTTTCTTTGACTGGCCTCATGTCAGTTAAGTAGTACGAACCATTGTGCAATACTTGACTAACTAAAAAGGGCCCTTCCCGTACTGGGGAAAGTTTGTGCTTTCTTTGTTGCACAAGCCGGAGAACCAAATCTCCTTTATTGAAAGATCTGTTTCGGACTCTCTGGCTATGATACTTGCGTAACTTCTGCTGATAGGCTGTTAATCTCATTTCAGCAACGACGCGAACTTCTTCGACTAAGTCGAGATCATTTTGTTGAGAAATCTCGGCATCCTCTTCAATATATGCGGCCACTCTAGGAGAAGTGTGAATCAAATCACTAGGAAGAACTGCTTCTGAACCATAGACCAAGAAGAAATGTGTGTATCCGGTTGACCTGTTCGGAGTTGTTCGTAAACTCCATCTTATAGAGGGTAATTCCTCTGCCCAAGCCCCCGCAGCACGTCGTAGTGGTGCTTCGAGTCTCGGTTTTAGGCCTTGTAGGATTAAACCATTTGATCTTTCGACTTGTCTGTTAGCCTATGGATGTGTGACTGACGCAATGTCAAGCCGAATATTTTGCTCGTTGTAGAATTCGGTCAATTCTCCCATAGAGAAGTTACTCCCGTTGTCCGTGTTAATGCTATGTGGATAACCATACCGGATTATAACATCCTCGACAAACCTTTTCGTTGTTGCTCCATCACAACTAGTGACAGGTTTAGCCTCAATCCATTTGGTGAATTTATCCACCATCACTAAGAGGTGAGTAAATCCACTTGGAGCTCGTTTAAATGGTCCTACCATATCAATCCCCCAGACCGCAAAAGGACATGTTATAGGTATTGTTCGCAGCTGATCAGCCGGAACATGAGCTTGTTTGGCGTACTTTTGGCAGCCTTTGCAAATCTTAACTAATCGTTTGGCATCTGCCTGAGCTGTAAGCCAGAAAAATCCGTGTCTAAAAGCTTTTGCCACTAAAGATTTGGCTGCAGCATGGTGACCACACTCGCCTTCGTGGATTTCTCTTAAGATTTCCACTCCTTCTTCCGGAGACACGCAGTGCTGAAAAACCCCAGAAACACTTCGCTTATAGAGCTCACCTTTAACTATAGTGTAGGCTTTCGCTCGTCAGATAATCTGCCGGCTCAGAACCTCGTCTTCGAATAATTTGCCATCTACCAAATAATCAAGGTAGGGTTGAGTTCAGCTGGGAATTACAGCCTGAAAGGTGAGTCGGATTTGGTCGGATATTCCTCATCTACTCCCTTTATTGAGGGAACTTTGAGGTGCTCTAAAAAGCGCCATCCGGGACCTCTTTCCGCGCAGAACCTATCCGAGATAGTGCATCTGCTTCCTCATTTTCTGCTCGAGGGATGTGTTGAACTTCAAACCCTTCGAACGATTTAGATAAATCATCCATGACAGCTTTATAAGCTGCCATGTGTTTATTTGCATTACAAATATCCGACACTTGTTGAGCAACAAGATCCGAATCTCCGTAACACATCAAACGTCGGATGCCAATATCCTTAGCAATCCGGATTCCATGCAGCAGTGCTTCATACTCGGCAATATTATTTGTCGCTGTGAAGTGGATCTGCAACACGTATAGAAGTTTATCTCCTTGGGGTGATTTGAGCACCACACCAGCCCCCGAGCTCCCTCGAGCCTTAGATCCATCAAAGTAGAGGGTCCAATATTCCGACTCTGGGAGGGTCATATTCTCCTTTGTCTCTATCCAATCAGCGACAAAGTCGGCAAGGATCTAGGATTTGATTATTGTCCGAGGTTTATACTCAATATCAAAAGCTGAAAGCTCTATGCCCCATTTGGCAACGCGCCCTGTGGCGTCACTATTGTTGATTATATCTCTCATGGGAGCTGTGCTCACCACGGTAATTGGATGCTCTTAAAAATAGTGTCGTAGCTTACGTGATGCTAGAAAAACATCGTAAGCCAGTTTTGGTAGTGCGGATATCGCTGTTTTGATTATGTCAGGACCTCACTTACAAAGTAAGTCGGACGATGTACCAGGTGTTCCTGATTTTCCTCCGGTCTTTCCACCACCATGACGATACTAACGACCTTGTTTGTCACAGCAAGATAGAGCAACATCGGTTCCTGTGGTTCTGGCGCAGCAAGGATAGGAGCAGATGAGAGTACTTTCTTCAGGTCTTGTAGTGCAGCCTCGGCTTCGTTGGTCCAAACAAAATCTTTGGTCTTTTTCAGGAGTTTATATAACGGTGTGGATCTTTCTCCAAGCCGGCTTACAAACCGACTGACTGCAGCAATGCAACCAGTTAGTCTTTGTACGTCCTTCAAGCGAGTTGGCCTGGAAATATTGAGTATAGCCTTGATTTTGTCCCGGTTCACCTCTATGCCTCTTTGAGACACGATGAAACCTAATAATTTTCCGGCTGGTATTCCAAAGAAACATTTCTTCGGGTTAAGCATGATGTTGTATTTTCGTAGATTGGTGAATGTTTCCTCCAAGTCGGAAATCAGCGTTTCCTTCTTTTTGGACATCACCGTGATATCATCCACGTATGCATATACATTGCGTCCGAGTTGGTCATGGAGACAACGCTGCATCGTGCGCTGGTACAATGTCCTTTTGTTCTTCAGCCCAAAGGGCATCGTAACAAAACAGAAGGTTCCGAAGGGGGTTATGAATGAAGTTTTGACTTTGTCAGATTCCTTCATCCGGATTTGGTGATAACCGGAATATGCGTCGAGAAAACATAGGAGTTCTGACCCTGCCGTAGAATCGATAACTTGATCAATTCTAGGTAGAGCGAACGGATCTTTTGGACAAGCCTTGTTCAAGGCAGTATAATCAACACACATCCTTAAATCAGTGGTGTCCTTTTTAGGGACCATTACAGGATTGGCCGACCACTCAGTGTGGATGACCTCTTCTATGAATCCGGCTAACTCGAGCCGTGCTAGTTCCTTAGCTATTGCCTTACGCTTTTCATCACCGAAACATCGTAAGGACTATTTGACGGGTTTAGCGTTAGGGTTTACATTTAAAGAGTGCTCGGCAAGTTCCCTAGGTACTCCGGTCATGTCAGATGGCTGCCATGTGAAGATATCTTGATTTGCTTGGAGGAACTTGACGAGCGCGCTTTGCTATGTGCTACCTAGGCCTAGGCCTATCTGGGTCACCTTGGAGGGGTCATCATCCTTCAATGGCGTCTTCTTCGTCTCTTCCGATGCCTTGAACTCCGGATTTGGCTTTGTCACCTCCTTCTTTGTTGCGGGCATCTCGGACGGATCTATGCTCTTCTTGATCTCCTGGTACTCCTGGGCGTGCAGCACGGCTTCAGCAAAGGCGGCATTCCCATCCTCGCATTCTCGCGCTTTTTTCGGGTCTCCCCTGATAGTGATTACGCCGTTGGGACCTGGAATTTTCATCATATTGTAAATGTAACACGGACGAGCCATAAAAGCCCAGTAAGCCGGACGTCCGAATATAGCGTGGTATGCGCTCTTGAACGGGACCACTTCGAAGGAAAGTGCCTCCGTCCGATAATTCTTTGGAGTTCCAAAGGTAACATCCAAAGTGATCTCCCCCAGGGAATTGGCTTGTCTTCCTGGGACAACTCCGTGGAAAATCACAGAGCTATGGTTCAGCTGGGTCTCCAAGATCTTCATTCGGCGTAGCGTTTCGACATAGAGAATATTGATACTGCTACCACCGTCCATGAGGGTCTTGGAGAAACCATAACCGTCAATAAGTGGATTGACGATTAAGGCATATTTTCCTCGCCTGTGCAACTTAGGCGGATGATCAGCGCAGTCAAATGTGATCGCTACTTCCGACCAGTCCAAGAATTGGGGGACAGCCGGAACTGTGGCGTTGAGCTCATGTAGAACTGCTTTCTTAACCTTTGCTGGTTGAGATCCGAGGAAGGTGACATAAGTGTCTTTCTTGGTCGGAAAATTTGTCTTCTCTTCCGACTTGGGATTTGAAGCATCAGCTTCCTCCATGTCGGAATCCTCCTTGGTCTCTTTATCTTTTTCAGGATTCTTCTTTCCCTTCTTTCGCTTACCTTTGTAGCCCGCGGTGTCATCTCTTTTGATGTCGTCATTGAAACGGCATTCGACGTTGGTGTGGGACGAGCCCCCATTGGCGTCTAAGTGATGCACACATGGGTTATTGGCAATGTCGGCCCAAGAGTAGGTTTTGCCTGGTTGTTGGTCTCCTCTACCTTGGACTCTTGAAGTTCCACGGCCATGCCCGCGGCCTCCGCCACGTCCTCCTCGTCCTCTAGACCCGAAAGTAGTAGTGACCACTGCCATTTTCGCGTTGGGTTTTCTTCCGAGGTATTTTTGCGCTTCTGAGCTTGTTGTTTTGGTTGTTTTGCCGACTATGGCATAGCTAGGGCATTGAGTAATCCCTCTGCATCGTCGTCAGCATCTGCATACTTGCTTGCTGTTTCTATCATTTCTCCCAAATCAGTGACTTTGTCACACTTCAAGCGATGGCGTAGTAGACCAATTGGGAGACCTGCGATGAAAGCTTCAATCACAGTTTGATCATTTACTCCTTCACAGGAGTTCTTAGTGTCGATCCATCATCCGAGGTAATCCCGGTAAGTTTCTCCGGCCTTCTGGGTGCAACGCTGTAGGTCTCCGACCGTACAAGGCCTCCGGTATGTGCCTTCGAAATTCTGAAAGAACGCACTTTGCATGTCATACCAGTTGTGGATGGTGTTCTTCGGAAATTCATTAAGCCATGATCATGCCGTCTTCCGCAACATAAGTGGGAGATATCGGGTTGCGACCAAGCTGTTTCCGCCTTTGGCGATGCAACAAGCTTGGAAAAAATCATGTAGCCAGGTATCTGGGCGAGCAATGCCGTCGTAGGCTGGGATATGTCTTGAGATAGCAAATCCTTTCGGGAATTTTGTAGCTCTGATGCATGGTCCAAAGCACTTTGGGCCCACGTAGATATCATTGTTTTCGTAGCGCCGCGCCTCTATGTTGGAATTGATCATGTGCCTTGCGTCGTTCGGGGATAGAGATCGTCCCGAATGTCGGCTGTGGCTGCGGTGCCTTGGAGCCGGACTTTGGCTTCTGCCACCACCTCTTCCGGCACGTCGTCCTCCTTGTCCCCCTTGAGAGCCATTGTGATGACTACTTGGTGGAGAGGGTGGGGCAGCTGGATTTTTTCCAGCTGTTCGCCGGCCTCCGTCCGGAGCGTCATTATTCCGGTTCCAGGGAGGGTCTTCACTACGACAAGCCCCCTGCCTGCTTGTCCTGGCATGGTTTCCGTCGTTCCTTCGTCCGTTGTTCCCACTATGATGAGGCTCAGCCGGACGGCTTGTACGTCTAGGAGGTGGCATTTTTTGACGATCCTCCTCCCAACGTTTCTCTTTATCTCCTCCCCTTCGATCGTTTGACTCACGTCGGGGAGGATTCCTCGGATACAGTGCAACAATGGCCTCTTGTTTGGCCGCTGGAGCGACGTTGCTCCAGTCATGTGCAGGTCTGTGATGCTGTCCTGACGATCCGGTTCTGGAGTAGTTGTCTTCCCGTCGATCGGAATGGTGATGCTGTTTAGGAACACGCTGGGGCCTTATATCATTCCAGGTTGAGTCCGTGTGACATTGGTCAGATTTGGAGACCAGTTTTCCACTTCCGGATTTCGCAGCTATCTATTGCTCCAGACCCTTGGTGAGTAGCTTGATGCCCAATCGAACCTGTTCTGGGCCTGGGTTATTTGACAGGATATCTCGAGCTGCGACAGTGTTCTGTACTGGTGTTGGGTACACCAGATCTCCTTTGTTGTCGAGACGAGGCATCCCTAGATCTCCTTCAAAGAGGACCCTGTTCACTTCTGGAAATTTACCGTCACCTGTGTAACGTTTCCGTGTCTTCTGATGCAACCGAGACATGTAATCCTTAGTTGCCATGCGTTTCTTTTCCCCCACGATGTTTTTAGCTTCATCCAGAAGTTGTTGACGCCGCGCTTCTAGGGCTTGGGCCCTTTCGTCCAGCTCTTCAGCAGTAAGTTCTGCAGCTGTAGGGATAGGTGTGGTTAATGCAGCATCGATGAATTTACACGCACCTTCAGTGATCACGTGTCCATCCACCGATTCTTCTTTTTTCGGCTCTTCTAGGATAAGTGCTCCATCCGAGTCTTCTTCACATTCCTCGGCAATCACCTCCTCTGTCAGAGGGTCTTTTGCCGGGATCTTGTTCTTCTTGTTCTTCTTCCTTGCCCTCTTGGCAGCGCCGGTAGCAAAGACGGCTTTGGGTCCGTTTCCCGGAGTCAAGCTCTGATCGGTACTTTCGGACATCTGGACTTCGGGATTATCTCCGACTTCCATGTCATCCTGCGGTTTGGGAGAGTGTTCCCCGGATCCTTCATCCATGGCTTCTCCTTCTTCTGCAGCTTTGGAGTTATACTCCTCTTCATATTCCACGGAGAACTTTCGGAAATCCGCGACGTCATCGATTCATCCGAGGATGCGGGTACGTCGGCGTTTGTTCCAATTGCCTCCAGCTCAGAGTCGGTGTTTTCTCCAGCATCGGCAGAGCCGGATCTGGATCCCACATATCCGACGAAGTGTGACGCGTGCTTCCTGAGGTACCTGCGACTTTCGCGATCAGCTTTGTCGAAACTTTTGATGGTCTCGAGAATTGCATCTGTGCTTGCATCTTGCATTATCATACGTTGCAGTGTGTACCTTAGGAAAGGCATGTCTGTCCCGGCGTCATCAGAGCCGGAATCAGTGTCGTTGATAAGCTCCTCCTGGGTTTCGACTTCCACGGGTGGGTCGATCTGGGATCCGGCTTCTCCAAGGAGATCCACTCCAGATTCAACTTTGACCGCTAGGTCTTCCTCAGACTCGGATTTCTCCACTATCTCCACAACTGGTGCGGGATGGGTGGGATTAGGGTTTTCTGAGATTCGGAACTCTGCCGCCTCCACGGACAAAGGGGACCCAGAAGATTCTTCTGCCTCTATCATCACCGCTTGGGTGGGTGGGGCAGGTTCAGCGAAACCGATGTAAACAGCGATCTCGCCAAAAGACATGATTGTGTAAGCAGTCACTGCCTCCCTAGCCGGAATCCAAGTCTCGTCGATAACGATGAGAGGGACGTCGCTGGCGTAGAGGATGCGACCGACGGTGATAGTCTCGCCGATTCCGATTCTTGCAGATTCCGCTCGGAACGCAGATCTGAAGATCACTTGCCCCACGGTGGGCGCCAACTGTCGTCGGATTGATGACAAGTACGCCATGAGGGGGTCCTCGAGGCGTGCGGAAGAGAGGGGTGTGAGACGTACGATGTTCCGGGACGGTGAGCACACAAGTTTACCCAGGTTCGAATTCGCCGGCTTTGGACGGAGCCTACTCCTGCTAGCAATCCAGTAATACGGCAGAGCTGGAATATGGGTTACAAGGGTTTCGCATATGCGAGTTGAGATTGTAGATTATTGTGGCGTGCCCTAAAGGCTCTCCCTAGGACGGCTTATATAGATATCCGACCTAGGGTTTACAAGAGAGATCTATCCGGCTACGACTAAGAGTCGGTTACAGAGTACATCTTGAACTATAAGTAACATTATGGGTCTAAGTTGGTAAGTCTTCTGGGCCTTCCCGTAGCCGGACAGAACTCCGTCTTTTCTCCCTGACTGGGCCGCCCGTGAAGCAAAGCTCTAACCCGAAGTGGGCCACCCTGGTCAGTGAGGAACTGTGAGGATACCCGGAAAGTATATCCCCAACAACAGTCGCTGCCTGGGCCGGCTAGGAATCGTCGTCCCGACCTCCGCTAATGACCATCTTCAACGACACCACCCCATCCCCTTCCCCGGGCCCTTTGAAGTGAATCGCCGCGACCTCCACCCCTAGCACCTTAGGTACCGGGGGGTTGCCGCTACGGTGGCCTACGCTGGTGGCATCGGAGGAAGGGAGGCGATCTGGGAGGGAGGGGGTTTGGCGGCGGGATTTGGGGCCCTCCGACGGCACCTGGGGATCGACACGGGAGGGAGGGAGCGCCTAACGAATAAAAATTGGGGGAGAATTTTACTTCCCGGCTTCTACACCAACTAATTATGCACATAGCTATTAAACATGAGTACCAGGATTTTTAACTTGGTTAAACGCCAAGCCTGATTCTCAGGATAAATTTCAAGAGTATCGGGAATGCAGATATGTATATATCTTGCGAAGCCCGTGTATGTATATACGCTAATATATCTCCTGATATCGTACACACTTGAATCACTCAACACTTCTGCTTTGGTGTCCCCGCTCCTCTCAAACTCACTCAAGGATGAACATAATTGATCACTCAACACTTCTGCTTTGGTGTCCCCGCTCCTCTCAAACTCACTCAAGGATGAACATAATTGACCGATATCCATTCAGTTTGGACGGATGGAAGGGGTATCGGCTAATCCTAGCCGTCCTTGTGTTTTCAGTTTCGTGAGTTTGAGATGAAGCGGGGACACCGAAGCACATTCAGTTTTAAATACTTCCTCTGTCCGAAAATAAGTGACTCAAATTTATCTAGATTTATATGTATCTACACACTAAAATATACTTAGATACATGCAAAACTAGATAAATCTTACTACTAGTCACTTATTCCAGACGGAGTACAAGAGTTCACTTCTCTACAAATACACAATACATGTTTCCGTGTTATTTATCTCAGCTGTAGTGGCAGCGTGACATCTTGTACGTAGCTAGCTACTGTTGTAATTTACTGTGCACGCATATATATGTACGTAATGTCGATCACATTTCTGATTGTATGATCGAACAATTGGAATTGATCATGTAGATGCTGGTTTAAGTTCACTTGCATAAAAGAGTCACATGTACTGCTTCGGTGTGAATTAATGTTGGTTTTGATATTGATTATAAATTTTGCATCCAAATTGCAAGATCTCCATAAATAATTTTGCCGGGGTGGTGTTTCTGACTAGGTATATAGGCCTTGACTTTCATATGCATGCTTGCACTGTACAATAATTGTACGTAGTTATACATACATACGTTTGTTCTTCATTATTGCAGTTAAACCAGACAGCGGTATAAAGCCTTGTGATGTACAATATGCTATACATTCTACAGACAGTACAGATCTTGGACTGTATCATAATATCATAACATGCATATATCTATTAGTGAATCGGAAGAAAATACACGAGGAAGTAAATATACTGTTGGACTCAACTATGGAGTGCTTAGTGTGTGGGCAATATATTGCCACACATACCTTAGCGTGCAACAGAAAGAAGGTTGCAAACAAAATATAAATCAAGTAGAAGGACTTCTTCGAAAACAAAAGTATAAGGGTTACATATGCCAATGCGGCAGATAGTGCAGGTCATAGCTTAGATAGATAGGTTGTTTTCTTTTGAATTCTGGGTAGTCAAACAGCTGCAGACAAAAAAGAGAGATGTCGGTCAATAGGATGTTCTCATGAATGTTGTAGGACATGAGAGAGAGAGAGAGAAAGAGAGGGAGGGAGGGAGAGAGAGAATGATAGATGAGAGAGGAAAGGCTGTTGCTAATTGGGAGGTATCAGTACTATCTGAGCATCTCCTTTGAGAGCATGCTTGGCTAGTTCTTGGCATCGCACCACTAGATCTGGCCCCTCACTTCTTGGACCCTTGCACCTATTGAGGACTTGAGGCAGAGCTCCAAATCAAGGGAAACCATGGCTGCAATATTTTTTTCCTTATGAAACACTGCCTGCAATATGAGTGCATATACGGCATCTTTTGAAATGGAGCATCTTTTTTAAGGTGTCAAGCTATTTTGTTGTTTTGTTTAAGTTCTCCCAGTTCTGTCAAAAAGAAAAGTTGTGCAAGCTTAGCCTACCTAACATTTTTTTTACTTTTTGAATAGTATGTTTTTTAGTTTGAACTCAACCTAGCTAAGACCTTTTTCTTTTTGTATTTTTTACCTTGTATCTTTGCATGCAATGGAAACATCCTAAGACAAATATTCTTCCGCGCATGATTACGTTGGGAGGAATGATTAGTGATTCTCAAGGTTAGGAGCTCATCCTAGCTTGCTAATATCTTCTTAAGATTCTCCATGACATGCTCTCTAGTCATTGCTTGTGACATACCATGTGTAAGATCTTGGCATTGCCTCCAATGGACATATTTTGGTGATGTAATATCAGTCGACGTCTGGCGTTTGATCAATCTAGCTAACAGTTGATACATGGACGTACACATGGAAGATTAAGCTAAGGTAGGTGGATGTTCCGAACACAAGAAAGAACTTACACATGAATAAGTTAAATTTCTGCAAGAATATATTGAAAAAGAAATACACCTTCTAGATCTTTAATTTGGTATGTATGCTACTAGTGCAATGTGAGCATGCAGAGCCAAAGTGTCAGGGACCGGTGCGGCACAGAGGATCCAAGGTTGGTAGAATAATGGGATGGAACTAAGCTAGGGACCCATGCCATGCCACCCTCACCTAACTTTGATTAAGGTCATGATGGCAAATGGCCAGCAGCTACAACCCATGCAAACACTTTTGCATGTTTGCTGCAGCAACCAAGAATTTAAATATGTGTGTCTCTCTCTCTATACATGCTCCAGTCCCTTTCATGCAGGAGAGGTTGGGACACCTTCAG
Organism: Avena insularis; assembly: GCA_023614405.1. NCBI lineage: Eukaryota > Viridiplantae > Streptophyta > Magnoliopsida > Poales > Poaceae > Avena > Avena insularis. The sequence continues at coordinate 412,758,897 of CM042686.1, read as the reverse complement.
GCCTTAAAGAAGCTTTGCAGTCCTGATCTAGTGCATACTCCTATCTGTATGGGCATCGGATGGTTCAGAATATTTGTTCTGACTTTTCCTCTTTAATGCCAGAAAGTTACTACTCCATATGTGTAATTTATGATTATCACAAGGACAGAAAGCAAATAAATGGTCGTGTGCATTTATATGTACAAGAGTAGGGCTATTGGCTCAGTTCACTTGGTCAAACTCTTTCAACAATAATTGTGAGTTCTAGAACAAGTTGTGTTGGATTTGAACAATGTAAAACTAAACTATGAAAGCAAACATCGATTTTTGGGTGTTTGGTTAGAGGAGATGATTTGTCCTAGCACCAAACAATTAACATCCCTTCATCTTCTTTAGTTTGGGACACTCGAACTGTTTTGAGATGCTAGAGCTTATTGTATCTCTGATCTATTTGCCAAAATTGCTGCATTGTGTGAGGCTCGAAGGCGAGTATATATGCTGGTACAAGACTGGTGGGAAAGAGCCTAGAGGCTTGGAGTACATAAAGATGATTTAACTAATGCATGAGGCATATGCGCTCTATCTTCATATTATTCCGTTGTCTTGTCTTTGTATCCATGTTATGCAAATGATCCATGAATTGTAAACTTCGAACAATGAAAACGCTACAATGAAGATGGTTGGTTGATGCAACACCTGGGATATATATATATTCCACTTTTTGCAACAACAAAAAAGGCTCTCTAACAAATTTGTACGGCCCTAATCTCCAAAATATACATGTATATTTATTCTAAAATTACAGTCATAGCGGTAGCAACACGAACAATTAAGATGAAGACAAGGCCATGTGTCGTTGCTTTCGGCATCATTGGTGTGAGGATACCATCCTTGCATGGTCACGGTGGGAGCATTGTGAACAACAATAGTGTCATAGATGCTTTGGCTAGAGTAGAAGCTGACGAGTTGTTGAAGCGACATGATAGACATTTTAGCCGAGGCCGAGCTAGCCAAGAGTGAGCGGAAGGTAAGCGTGGTCGGTGAAACCATGGGTGATATGGCATCAATGAAGCTGATTATGTCGAGGTGGACGTATCCGATCATGGAGATGGGGACACAACCGTGGTGGGCATCTTGCTATTAACTTTGAGAGGACGCAGCGTCTCGCAGTATGTTGACAAAGGTCACGACGGAGATGAACACACCATTTTTGTACAAATAGTAGAATCACATTGGTCACATGTCAGTTTTGCCAGAACTATATGCACAAAATATTAATGCTATCACACAATCTTCGGTGCTGCTAGTGACGATGTAGTCGAAACCATCTCTCTGCTATTTTTATATAACTGGAAGTGTGTCAGAGATGTTAGTAGTGTCTTTTATTGCTCCAAGCGAGGGGCCTCTATAGATCTTGAGACATCTTGTGATATTATCCATGTGAAATGAGAGGACTTACGAAGATTGATATATTGTGTATTGAGCCTCGAGCAGGAGTACAAGAAACCAATTGATCTAATCTATCTCTAGCAAAATCTTACTTCCCCTGATCTGCAAAGTTTACACATCTCTAATATAGTTGATTTGAAATGATACAAAATATTTTTTCATGAGGTATGAGCACCTCTCCACTCGTTTTTCAAAAAGGAAAGCAGCGGGTGAGACACCAAATTTTTTTCGTATATTGAATAATAAGAACCGAAATTTATGTATGTGTCGCGTCCGTTTGGATTACATCCACTCGCTTAGCCAAGTGAGCTAGACTCACTTCTTTTGAGCACCTCCTCTCCCAGTCCATGTCATAGATATACTTGACATGAACTAAATAATTTGCAGTATTTGACACCAATTTGCAGGAATGAGAGACCAATTTCGTTGTTCAATAGGGACACAATAAATTATTTTCGCAAGATTCTAATCGTATGAAATAGTACATTCCTTTACATTTTCCAGCCGCTGGATGCGCTATACGGTCAAAGTAAGCTGATTTTTTTTCAAGAACACACAGGCCGTGTGTCTTTTGTATTAAGACAGAGAAAGCAACGGAATTACAAGAGTTCAGCATGTCTCCGATCACATGCGATCAGGCACGAATCCACAGGTCGAATTCCTCCGCAATCCTGCTACAAATTAAAAGCAAGCTGATATGGATATGTGCATTTATATGTTTGCTAGTACACCCATCATCATGTCCCATTAGTCTGTATAATGATTCCACTAGGTCAAAGTGTCTCTCTGAAAAAAAAAAGCCTAGAGTATGTTAGAAGAAGATAGATGTGGTGGGAAAACGGAGTGTTCGGTGAGTTGCTTTGTTAAAACGAATCAAGTCCAGACAGACGACGGTTTGATCAGCTTTCGGGGTACTCACGGCGTGTCTCGTTTGAGGAAACTGTTTGCCCTATGACTAGCTGAACCATTCGCATCATGTTGCTAATTTGGTTTGAGTCCCTCTCTGGCTTGACATCCTAATTATTAGAGAAGAAAACACACACACACACACACACACACACACACACACACACACACACACCACACACACACACACACACACACACACATATATATATATATATATATATATATATATATATATATATAAAGGCCACCGATTCACCATCTTCTCTTTTTCTTTGCACCTGTATAGCTTTCCTGCTTCTGTATTTTTTTTCCGATCCAAAGGCCAAGAGAAACAGAATACTACTGTTCAGATCAAAAACATTTTCATAGATGTCACATGGATAGCAACAGTGACATATAAACTATACATGCAATCTAAAAGGTAAGCAGGAGCAGGATACAGACAACAGTAGACTACAAAAGCAGCGACAACTACGTAGACGGCTCATACAGTTCCTCCATGCATACATCCTCCAGCTTAGTTTAATCACGAACTCGTAGCGAAAAGGACTATGTATGTGTCTGGCTTTCTTAGGACTTCAACGATATGCGCGCCTTTGTGTCACGTAGTAGTTCTATCACCAGGCACGGAGGGCCCATGAGCCATTTGTATGTGATAAGACAAGTCATGCATGTATGGGAGAAGTCTCTCTCTCCCCCATCATGGAAACCAAAAGGTCCATTTACATTCCATCATATGTGTGGAGCTAAAAAGGCTTAAGTTGAGTATATAGAGCCATCATAATGCAAACATCAAATCAGTCAATGCGCAAAGACATAATGATGGGAAAAATTAATTGAGCACACATATCGCATATGTAAGACTTCCTATTTTCACGTTGTGTAAGAGATATGAAAATACGATACACACATACAAATTTGAATACAATCTAGCCTATGCAAATTATTTGATTGGGTGCGGACATCCACAACTTGAGTTCAATGTTCAGTACGTTAAAATTACCATCACTTCCTTCTCCTTTCCCGTGTTTGGAGAATCACTACCACGAACATGCTTACCAGTGACAGGGTAGGAACTGACGATACATGTGTTCGTCGCCGGTATACTGTTAGTGATAACACCTTACCGCTGATGTCAGCAGAACTCTCCGGCTAAACTGCTAGTGCTAACGACCAAGTTGAGTTTCATCCGTCGACGCAGGTACTCCAGCCGACGAGGCGCAGCTAACCAGCGGTGTGCACACAATCTATGTACGTCGTAGGTGCTCCAGTAAGTGACTACCGGAAGCTACACATGTACGTCAGTATTATGCTATCAGTGGCATGTGTGCGGCTGTCAGTTGTTCTGTTCCTAGGGCGTATTTCTTTCGTCATTTGTTTTTATCACTGGCGATCTAGTCGTCTGGTATTAGAAATTTACATATGACGAATAAATATTATGTCAATTTGTCATTAGTAGATTACTACCGTGATGAGCATTTCGAGTTATGTCCTTCACTCTCTCCTCCTTAAGCACTGATGTTTCATGTTTGCAAGTCCGTCACTGGTTATAATTTTTTATTTTAAAAAAAATCCCGTATTTGACGTCTAAATACTAGGATTGGGTGCGTTTACCTATACGAATTCATAAATACTTCCTCTTTTCACTAATATTAGACGTTATAGCAAACTAAATTATTGTGCTAAGGAATCTTATATTAGTGACGAAGAACGTCCGTAAGTGCCTCTTTACAATATCACTGTTTAGATAGGAAAGTTGCAATGTGCATACATGTTGTGCACCAAAGTTTGTAGCTCTACCGTGATCGTCACCTTCATGTGGAAAATGGTTCAAGCGAGAAAAGGCAAAAAAAGGAAAATTTTAAGCACTAGAAGGAACCAACATTGAAATTTTGATCATCTATTTTCAGTCCTAGGAGCTTTAACTTGGAGGAGACTCTCGCAGTGTTTTTCCTGAAATTAACAGGATTCAGGTTTAACATGAAGAGCATATATAGATCCAGGTTTAAATAAGCAATAACATGAAGAGCATATATAGATGTTTAGACAGAAACGTTAACAAAATAACAAGTTAGAGTAAAACAGAGGTACTATACCTACAACATCTAACATTACCATCATGTTCCACCACCTGAAGGAACACACCTTGCATAGAGCAAGAGTACCGGAAGCACCAGGGGTTGTCTGCCTTGAGATTGACAAAGCACTCGAACACCTTAATCATTTCCATCACGCCATGCATGCTGGTAGATTTTCATAGTATCTAGCTGGATAATTGAATATAAGCATCATCGAATGTAACCTAAACCTAGCAGGATAAAAACGGGTATAATGAACCCTAAAGTTTGTAGATATATTTCAAAGATTTCTAATCCAACACGACTAATACGCTAAACTAGTACCGCTCCGACAACTGGTTGAGTCAACGATGCTTATAGTCATTCCAAGACCATTTATTCCAACATTTTCTCAGCTCCTTCGACTATTCCATTGTTGCTTTCACAATCAATCACTAATCGCATTCTTGCAATTCATGTGCGGTTGGCATCTATTTTCGATTTTGCAAGAGTTGACTCGTCGGGCATGCTTGGCCTTCTTGTCGCCTTCCTCTTCCTTCTGTGAGTCGGAGATGCTTACAGTCATGTTGTCGACTATACTTGGTGACCCATGGGCGAGGTGATGCTTCTCCCTTGGATGCTTCTCTGTCGAGCTGTCTTAGAAGGGGGCCTGTTCGTCTGCGGTACCAAAGTTCACAGGCCAGTGCATGGCGGTACCCAAGTTGCCTGAAATTGTCGCGTTTTGAAATGTTGGGCCGCCAACTACTGAGAGGGGCCATTTCGAGGCAAACTCATCTCACTCCTGCCAAATTCAAACTGCCCTGTGAAGTAGACGGTCGGGACCCTCATGTCGGTCATCTGTCTGTGACGCGAGCGCCAACGCGACAAGCTCTTAGGCAAATCGAGTAGCTAAGTGGATTGGATGCGTTGACCAATTTCACAAATCCATTCCCACCTTTCCCCTAGCACCGGTGGTGTCGGAATCCACCCTCCAGGCAGGACGATCCCTTCGGACATTTGACTTCCGGCGCCAAGTTGCTGCTCCCAGTCGCTGATTCCGAGCTCCAATGGCGCATGCCATAGCCACCGTTGCGAGGCTCTAGCCCGCCTCCGCCGCTGACGAGCCGACCAGCTCGGAGGATGGCAAATCCTACTACCAAGGAAGAAGAAGTTCTGGCTACAAGCGGATGAGCGACCCTTCTCTTTGCTATTCGCACTAATTATAACTACTAGCTGTCTACTGAACCTCAAATTGTTTGTTAGCCCAACACTGACAAACATATTTTGTCCACAGTTTTCTGTCAAGTGGGATCTCCGTGGACCCCCCTTACCTGGTTACGGTAGTCCTCTACAGGTACGACTCTAAGGGCAAGTGGTATGGACACCATTGTATCATGATGGAAGAAGCGCCTGCGCAGATCTGCACTATATCTGATATGGTTGCTGCTCTACGTAATCATGATGAATTACGGCCGAAGCAGACTACAAAGTTCAGCTTCATGGATGAATGTGGCATCATGGTTGCTCTAACGTGTGACAGTCAGCTAATTGGGTTGATGAAAATGTATGCTTCGGCTGCCATGTTTGAGCTGAATTATGATGTACTGGATGTGGAAGCTGCTGCAACTGGGAGTCGCCCTTCTATTCTTGGACAGGGTGGTTGCTCGAACCCAATTAGCTCCTGGTAAGCAAAGGTCTCTTGGGGTTCGCATGTTTGTGCTGAATTGTAATTTTTGTGTTATTTACTCTGTAGATATTGGGCAGTTATGCAACAGTCTTGTTTCTTTGACAGGAAGCGCCACAAGGTTAGAAACATGACTGCTAGGTCAGTCATTTTGCTGCCCGAAGAAATTAAAAACGAGTGGAAAGATGTCATTTTGCTGCCCGAAGAAATTAAAAACGAGTGGAAAGATGATGCTGGACACGATTCTGGTGCCCATTGTCCCGGCGATCGATGCAGTCGTGAAGCTAAGAAAATTGGCACCGAGGAAGAGGAAGAAGGCAGGAAATGAAGAAGCCAGTGGACGTGAAGGCTTGGCACCTAGGCTGCGGAAGAAGGTTGCTGGCAATGAAGATGCATAGTAATGTGTTGAACTTGAACCTATATATGTAATTCTGTTAAATTCTGGAGCCCTGTGTGTGGCACATTGCTGGGCGAAACAATCTACCCATGTTCTCTGAGTAAAATGTATCGCGACTTAGGGTTTGGAAACGCCCGAGTCAGTAGTTGAATCCGAAATTGTGATTGTGCCACCACTATCTGAAAACTCGCAGCACCGGTTCTTCGATTGCTGAGGGGCAGGAGGTCTCCAAATACGACGGAATGTAAGTGGCATAGAAATAAATTATTTAAGCTACCACACTCCATGAAGCAGCAACTTATTTCAGATGCTGCACAACGACGTGGCAACATAAACAGCAATGGCAACCGATAATGCCTAGACGCTTGAGCCCGTCTATCTCACCGCCTCCCTGCTCCTGCATCCCCTACGTCTAGCGAAGCTCCCGGATCTCCATTAGCCGGGTGTACGTGCTTCCACTTTATAAATTGTGGCTGTGCCATTTGCATGCGGCACAATCCACGTAGATTACGTTTAAACAAACCACGAATTTCAGAATACCACCATGATCAGACAAAAGGAAGTGATGCAGGGTTAAGACAGACTAATGGGAGAGCAATTTTTTCCTCCCAGGACTCCAGGACCACTAGTTCAGAACGCTAGGTCAACAAGTACTACTATTACAACTTAAAAATGCACGGAGCTCAAGCTAAATAGAACTAGTTATCACACATCTCCTTGATCTTCCTAACCTTAGCCCGATGTGCATCTTCCTGCGAGAGCAAGGATCGATTCGTCTGCTCCTTCCTTTTAGCATCTTCCTTGCACAGCTTCAATTGTTTCTCTGTATTTTTCCTCATGCACTTGTCAATACTCGTAGTTGTGAACTGCAGGACTTTGGCCTGGTGAAGATCATTCCTTGCTTGAGTCAGTTCTTGCTCCGCTTTAGCCTTCAGGGCCAACGCCATGTCCCTCTCGTTCTCGACTTTGCTAACCTTGTCTTGCACCCTCCTGAGATCTCGGTTAAGCTTGGTCGTGTCAACTGGGTCCCATAGCTTCATCTCAACACTATCAAGAAGTGAGCTGACTACGGATTCTTTCAACTCAACAGTCATATCCCATAGTTTGTCCAGCGTTTTCTACATCGATTTGGGCCACTCTGGGTCTACCCATTTGACAACACCGCAACTTCCGCCTTGCATCATTGCACGATGTCCATGACACCGTAGAAACCTCATGTCTGCATTTTGTCCTTCGAACGCTACAAATTTAGCGGGCACATGTCCATGTTTACATAGCAGAGGACTGTCTTCATCCACTAAACCATGATAATCGGAGTCATACATCGTCTGGTTGGCCTAACACATCATACGCGCATGAGTAAACAGAGTAGATCTAGCTCAAAAAATAGATAACTGGCCACATATGATAGAGATGAGATGACTCACATCGAAATCACCGTCCCTGTCATCACGACGCGTTTCCTCGCCGTCTTCCCTTGAACCCATGGCAAGAGGGGAGGAGGGGTGGTTGCCGGAGAGGGGATTGGGATGGAGGCGCCGTCGGCTTGCGGCTACGGCATGATGGGAGTGAAGTGGGGAAAGTGGCTTCGAGGGGAAGGAAGAGAAGTACGGGAAGGAAGAGAAGTAATGGGGACGTGACACTGGGATGTGGCCCACTGAACTCGTGAGTCGTGACACTCGCAACAGGGGAGCGCCCGGTGTTGCCAGTTTGTCCAGAGCAAGCGTGGCCAATCATTCCGCAGAATAGCCTACTCGCGGATCGCTCTCACGAAGACCATCCCAATCGTCCAAGCGCCCCAATCGAACGGCATGTAACAATCATCGAGCAGAACAACTGTGTTAGGGCGTGCCTTCTAGAAGACTCGGTCTAACGGCCACCCATTGGGGGGCAATGGTTAGGGCTCTCCTAAGGTTAATTAGGATCCATAGGTGGTTTCTGAAAAGAGCAGACATGCAATCACACTGGTGGATCCATATGTGGTTTGTGAAAAGAACAAACATGCAATCACACTAGGTGGATCCATGTGTGGTTCATGAGAAGAACACACATGCAATGACATTGGTGGATCCATGTGTGGTTCGTGAGAAGAACACACATCCAATGACACTAGGTGTGGTTCATGAAAAGAACACACATCCAATCTGGGTGTGGTTCATGTAAAGAACACACATCCAATAACACTAGATGTGGTTCATGAAAAGAACATACATGCAATGACACTGGTGGATCCATATGTGGTTTGTGGAAAGAACGGACATGCAACGACTCTAGCTGTGGTTCATGAAAAGAACAGACATGCAATGACACTGCTGGATCCATGTCTGGTTCATGAGAAGAACACACATCCAATGACACTAGTGGATCCTTATGTGGTTTGTGAGAACAGACATGCAATGACACTTGTCGTGGTTCATGAGAATAATAGACATGCAATCACACTAGGTGGATCCATGTGTGGTTTGTGGAAAGAACAGACATGCAATGACTCTAGCTGTGGTTCATGAAAAGAACACACATGCAATGACACTGGTGGATCCATGTGTGGTTCATGAGAAGAACACACATGCAATGACACTAGGTGTGGTTCATGAAAAGAAAAGGCATGCAATGACACTGGTGGATCCATGTGTAGTTTGTGGAAAGAACACACATGCAATGACTCTAGCTGTTGTTCATGAAAAGAACACACATGCAATGACACTGGTGGATCCATGTGTGGTTTGTGAAAAGAACAGACATGCAATCACACTAGGTGGATCCATGTGTGGTTTGTTTAGAGGAACAGACATGCAAGGACATTGGGTGTGGTTCATGAAAAGAACACACATGCAATGGCACTGGTGGATCCATATGTGGTTTGTGGAAGGAATAGACATGCAATCACTCTAGTTGTGGTTCATGAAAAGAACACACATGCAATGACACTGGTGGATCCATGTGTGGTTCATGAGAAGAACACACATCCAATGACACTAGTGGATCCATGTGTGGTTTGTGAGAAGAACAGACATGGAATGACACTGGTGGATACTTATGTGGTTTCTGAGAAGAACAGACATGCAATGACACTGGTTGTGGTTCATGAGAAGAACACACATGCAATGACACTGGTGGATCCTTGTGTGGTTTGTGAGAAGAACATACATGCAATGACACTGGCTGTGGTTCATGAGAAGAACACACATGCAATGACACTGGTGGATCCATGTGTGGTTTGTGAAAGAACAGACATGCAATCACACTAGGTGGATCCATGTGTGGTTTGTGGAAAGAACAGACATGCAATGACTCTAGTTGTGGTTCATGAAAAGAACACACATGCAATGATAGTGGTGTATCCATGTGTGGTTCATGAAAAGAACACACATGCAATGACACTGGTGGATCCATGTGAGGTTTGTTTAGAAGAACACACATGTAATGACTCTAGTTGTGGTTCATGAAAAGAACACACGTGCAATGACACTAGTGGATCCATGTGTGGTTTGTGAAAAGAACAGACATGCAATCACACTAGGTGGATCCATGTGTGGTTTGTTTAGGGGAACAGACATGCAATGACACTAGGTGGATCTATGTGTGGTTTGTTTAGAAGAACACACATGCAATGACTCTAGTTGTGGTTCCTGAAAAGAATACACATGCAATGACACTTGTGGATCGATGTGTGGTTTGTGAGAAGAACACACATGCAATGGCACTGGTGGATCCTTGTGTGGTTTATGAGAGGAACATACATGCAATGACACTGGTTGTGGTTCATGAGAAGAACACACATGCAATGACACTGGTGGATCCATGTGTGGTTTGTGGAAGGAACAAACATGCAATCGCACTAGGTGGATCCATCTGTGGTTTGTGAAAAGAACAGACATGCAATTATACTAGGTGGATCCATATGTGGTTTGTTTAGAAGAACACACATGCAATGACTCTAGTTGTGGTTCATGAAAAAAACACATGCAATGACACTGGTGGATCCATGTGTGGTTTGTAAAAAGAACAGACATGCAATCACACTAAGTGGATCCATGTGTGGTTTGTTTAGAGGAACATATATGCAATGACACTTCATGTGGTTCATGAAAAGAACAGACATGCAATGACACTGGTGGATCCATATGTGGTTTGTGGAAGGAACAGACATGGAATGACTCTAGCTGTGGTTCATGAAAAGAACAGACATGCAATGACACTGGTGGATCCATGCGTGGTTCATGAGAAAAACACACATGCAATGACACTGGTGGATCCATGTGTGGTTTGTGGAAGGAACAGACATGCAATCACACTAGGTGGATCCATGTGTGGTTTGTGGAAAGAACAGACATGCAATGACTCTAGATGTGGTTCATGAAAAGAACAGACATCCAATGACACTGGTGTATCCATGTGTGGTTCATGAAAAGAACACACATGCAATGGCACTGGTGGATCCATGTTTGGTTTGTAAAAAGAACAGACATGCAATCACACTAGGTGGATCCATGTGTGGTTTGTTTAGAGGAACAAACATGCAATGACACTAGGTGTGGTTCATGAAAAGAACAGACATGCAATGACACTGGTGGATCCATATGTGGTTTGTGGAAGGAACAGACATGAAATGACTCTAGTTGTGGTTCATGAAAAGAACAGACATGCAATGACACTGGTGGATCCATGTGTGGTTCATGAGAAGAACACACATCCAATGACACTGGTGGATCCATGTGTGGTTTGTGAGAGGAATAGACATGCAATGACACTGGTGGATACTTATGTGGATTCTAAGAAGAACAGACATGCGATGACACTAGCTGTGGTTCATGAGAATAACACACATGGATTCATGTGTGGTTTGTGAAAAGAATAGACATGCAATCACACTAGGTGGATCCATGTGTGGTTTCTCAGAAGAACATACATGCAATGACACTGGCTGTGGTTCATGAGAAGAACACACATACAATGACACTGGTGGATCCGTTTGTGGTTTGTGTAAGAACAGACATGCAATCACACTAGGTGGATCCATGTGTGGTTTGTGGAAAGAATAGACATGCAATGACTCTAGTTGTGGTTCATGAAAATAACACACATGCAATGACACTCGTGTATCCATGTGTGGTTCATGAAAACAACACACATGCAATGACACTGGTGGATCCATGTGTGGTTTGTGAAAAGAACAGACATGCAATGCCACTAGGTGGATCCATGTGTGGTTTGTTTAGAAGAACACACATGCAATGACACTAGCTATGGTTCATGAACAGAACATACATGCAATGACACTTGAGGATCCATGTGTGGTTCATGAGAATAACACACATGCAATGACACTGGTGGATCCTTGTGTGGTTTGTGAGAAGAACATACATGCAATGGCACTGGTTGTGGTTCATGAGAAGAACACACATGCAATTACACTGGTGGATCCATGTGTGGTTTGTGGAAAGAACAGACATGCAATGACTCTAGATGTGGTTCATGAAAAGAACAGACATCCAATGACACTGGTGTATCCATGTGTGGTTCATGAAAAGAACACACATGCAATGGCACTGGTGGATCCATGTTTGGTTTGTAAAAAGAACAGACATGCAATCACACTAGGTGGATCCATGTGTGGTTTGTTTAGAGGAACAAACATGCAATGACACTAGGTGTGGTTCATGAAAAGAACAGACATGCAATGACACTGGTGGATCCATATGTGGTTTGTGGAAGGAACAGACATGAAATGACTCTAGTTGTGGTTCATGAAAAGAACAGACATGCAATGACACTGGTGGATCCATGTGTGGTTCATGAGAAGAACACACATCCAATGACACTGGTGGATCCATGTGTGGTTTGTGAGAGGAATAGACATGCAATGACACTGGTGGATACTTATGTGGATTCTGAGAAGAACAGACATGCGATGACACTAGCTGTGGTTCATGAGAACAACACACATGGATTCATGTGTGGTTTGTGAAAAGAATAGACATGCAATCACACTAGGTGGATCCATGTGTGGTTTCTCAGAAGAACATACATGCAATGACACTGGCTGTGGTTCATGAGAAGAACACACATACAATGACACTGGTGGATCTGTTTGTGGTTTGTGTAAGAACAGACATGCAATCACACTAGGTGGATCCATGTGTGGTTTGTGGAAAGAATAGACATGCAATGACTCTAGTTGTGGTTCATGAAAATAACACACATGCAATGACACTGGTGGATCCATGTGTGGTTTGTGAAAAGAACAGACATGCAATGCCACTAGGTGGATCCATGTGTGGTTTGTTTAGAAGAACATACATGCAATGACACTAGCTATGGTTCATGAACAGAACATACATGCAATGACACTTGAGGATCCATGTGTGGTTCATGAGAATAACACACATGCAATGACACTGGTGGATCCTTGTGTGGTTTGTGAGAAGAACATACATGCAATGGCACTGGTTGTGGTTCATGAGAAGAACACACATGCAATTACACTGGTGGATCCATGTGTGGTTTGTGGAAGGAACAGACATGCGATCACACTAGGTGGATCCATGTGTGGTTTGTGGAAAGAACAGACATGCAATGACTCTAGCTGTGGTTCATGAAAAGGATAGACATCCAATGCCACTGGTGTATCCATGTGTGGTTCATGAAAAGAACACACATGCAATGACACTGCTAGATCCATGTGTGCTTTGTGAAAAGAACAGATAAGCAATCACACTAGGTGGATCCATGTGTGGTTTGTGAAAAGAACAGACATGCAATCACACTAGGTGGATCCATGTGTGGTTTGTTTAGAAGAACACACATGCAATGACTCTAGTTCTGGTTCATGTAAAGAACACACATGCAATGACACTGGTGGATCCATGTGTGGTTTGTGAAAAGAACAGACATGCAATCACACTAGGTGGATCCATGTGTGGTTTGTTTAAAGGAACAGACATGCAATAACACTGGGTGTGGTTCATGAAAAGAACAGACATACAATGACACTGGTGGATCCATATGTGGTTTGTGGAAAGCACTGGCGTGCAATGGCTCTAGCCGGGGTTCATGAAAACAACAGACATGCAATGACACTCGATGGATCCATGTGTGTTTCATGAGAAGAACACACATCCAATGACACTGGTGGATCCTAATGTGGTTTGTGAGAAGAACATACATGCAATGACACTGGCTGTAGTTCATGAGAAGAACACACATGCATTGACACTGGTGGATCCATGTGTGGTTTGTGAAAAGAACAGACATGCAATCACACTAGGTGGATCCATGTGTGGTTTGTTTAGAGGGACAGACATGTAATGACAGTGAGTGTGGTTCATGAAAAGATGTCAACACCCGGATTTTTAATCCTAGATGCCCGTTATGCCATACCTCGCAATCCCAGGATTACCATTTTTGCGAGACATAACGGACTGGATATCATAGTACATCATCCATTACAAACCATACATAAGGTTTTACACAAATAAGGATCTCATGATCCAGTCTTTAGTACAACAAGCAGCGGAAATAAATGATAGCGTAGCGGTGGGGTCCATCTTTAGGGGAACAGGCAATGCTGACGAAGGTAGATAGTCCTAGTTATCATAGCCGTCCTGCTGACCATCATCTTGATAATCTCCTTCATAGTCTGGCCATGATAATAGCCAGGGACAAAAGCCATGAGTACTCTTTAAGTACTCGCAAACTACTACTAGCAAGGGTTATGATTCTAAATTAAAGTACTGAATTGAAAGAATAACTATCAAGTTAAGTTTGAAACCTAAGCTGAGTTCTGAAGCAAGGAAAGATAAAATAAAAGTCTAGAATCACCTAAGTTGGGAAGCTATTTTCATCTACACAACCCTGTTGTGGACAAGTCAAGGTTCATCATTCATTTCAAGTTATTTAGAAAACATTTGACAATGAAACAGTATGGCCATTCCAACTGTCCATAACCGCAAGATTCGATACATCTGTCAGGGATAGTTTGACACTCTGCAGAGGTGGTACACTTTCACCACAAGATTCGATACATCTGTCAGGGATAACCCTGAATCATCATACTTGGTATGCAGATAATCAAACATAACCTTCCCTTTACACACCCTAGTAAAAGAACCTCTCCTATGAGCATGGCCTCCCAACCATGACCATCAGTCATCTTGGGCACTGCATAGGTGGACAACATTGAGAGGTAGCCTCAGCTCAAACCTCTCCCATGAGGGAACTAATACTAATGCATATAAATTTCCAGCTAAGCCTTACCCAATCCAGGTAATGTGGTTGTACGGTAAATTTGGAATGGTATCGCATCCGAATCCAACCATCAGTTTTATAAAAAGGGTTAAGGCTCATGCCTCATCATTTTCATCATCATAAACCAATTGTGTTTCTCAACACATGTCAAAACATCTCAATAGAATGACTCATCATTCCAAGGTTTTCATAACTCATTTTCACCAAGTGTTCCCATCTAAAATGACTCAAGTTTGATCTATTCTAAAACACTAGGTTAAGAGTGTTCACTAAGGTGGAAAGGTGGGATCATTCTCATGCCATAGAATGGCATCTAAGGGTTTCTAATTAGGTCAAGTTTTATACTCTTTATGCTACCTTCAAAATTAATTAAAGAACTTTGTGTAAACTAAGGGGGTGTGAGCAAAGTATGCTTAAGGCATCTTTACTAAACTATCTAGTTTTATTCTAGCTTGATACAATAGCTTACTAAACCATGTTTGCAAGGTTTAGCTTGCCACTAATAGCTTGCCTTGGTTGGTGCAATGGTTGAAGTTTTCTTCTTCTTCTTGGTAGAACTCCTCCTCCTCGAAGGCTTGGTTGGTACTAGCGTCTAGAAATACATAGGGAGTGCACAATCACCAAACAATACTTAACTTAGGCTAAGTAGTATTCTAAACCACACAATTGATGATCTATTATCATCCCAAACATCACAAGTTTTAATTCAATAGTTTCAACCTTTTTATTTTGGAAAAGTAATTTCTACTCATTGAAATATTAACTACACTTTAATATTCACCACCAAAATATGGGATCATGTGGACACATGTCCTCACCACATATTCTAACATGTGGGAATGAGATTTAAAGGTTGGATCAATATTACTTTGGTTTAAGTTTATTATTTAATGATTTAAAGTGACTAGAAATGCCTATATAGCATTATTTTGGCACTAGTCCAAAGTCACTACATGTAAACCTTAATATTATTACATATTTGGATAGATATGATGAAATGTGATTTTTGAGAGTTGGAATCAACTCAAAAGCTAACTTGGTTGATTTTACAAAAATGTTTCAAGTTGCAAAAGCTTCTGTCTTCTTATTTTTATTAGGAGAAATCTATAACTCTAAATGAATTAAATCCAACGGGCTTGGATAGAGCATTTCAATACCTTTCAGACAAAATTAGTTTCATGTAATTTGGATTTGTCAAACTCCCAGAATTGAATTTTGAAACACTGGACAGAAACTATATTCTAACTAAAAAGAAAAACCTAGATTTGAATCTACGGGCTTGCGCGGGAAAGGAAATGGGCCGGCCCAGTGGCGCTGCGCGGCACAGGGCTCAGCTGACAGGGGGATCCCGCTTGTCAGCGGCACTTAACACGTGAAACGGTACGCGCGCTGTGGGCCGTGCGATTAGAGGCTAGATCTACGGCTGAGGGTCGTCGTCGACGACGGACGGGTCGCCGGCGAGCTCGAACCCTAGCGGCTCGGTGGGGGTCTACTGGGGGCGTACCAGGGCTCCAGCAGGGTCGGCGATGCGGGCGAACGAAGTGGAAGACGACGGCGAGGCGAGGCGTGGTCGCGGTGGAGCTTGGGGTGGCCGGAATCAACGACACCCTGCTTCTCCAGAGGCGGCGGCTCCGGCTCCAATTCCGGCGAGCTGCTGCTCCACTTGCTCTGGCGAGGGGTGGGTGAGGTTCAGATAGGTGAGGGGAGTGGAATGGTGTGAGTCTTTGGTGCTGGGGAGTGCTCCTTTTATAGGCTCGACGGTGAGACCGAGCGAGATGGGCGGTCGACGGTGGCGACATGGCTACGGCGAGCTAGCGGCATGGCTGGGGATGGCGATTGATGGGCGGTCCCCTGGCAGTGCTCTAGCCCTTCAATGCAGCCGTAGGGGCGGTGGCATGCAGTCGGGGTGAGGTGGCGCTCTGCGTGGCCGAAGCGGCTGTGTCCACGGCGAGCGGTGGCTGTGGGGCTTTGGGCGGCAAACGGAGGTGTCTGGGGTGTTCTCTAGGTCGAGGCGGAGCGGTGGGCGCGGGCTGGTGTCGAGTGGTGGCTTGTGCACGCGGGGACAGTGCGCGCTCTGCGGGCGGCGTCGGCATGGTTCGGTGGCACTGGGCGCGGTTTCTCCTCGGTGGTCCACGACTGCTCTGGCTCGCAAGGGATGAGAGAGGGGTGCAGTGTTGGCTACCTCCTAGACATGGCGAGGTAAGGGGGAGTGGTCTGCTGCGACGGTTGCAAGGTTGGCCGGCAAGGATGGTGCTCGGCATGGCATGGCATTGCCACTAGGGCGTAGGGGATGGGCTGCAATTGGCATGGTTTGATCAAAGGGGGACAGAGAGATTAAATGGAGATCAAATGGGGGCAAAACCCTGTTCCAAACAGTGAGCTAGGATTAGAGGTATGATTCTGCCTGCCAAGTGTTTGGTGAAATGGCCGCAAGAGAAAAAGTTTTGAAATTTGAGTTCAAAAATTTTGAGTGATCTCCACTAGTGATAGGTAGTCTCTGGTTGCAAGGGTTTTGAAAATGGTGCTCAAATACATGGTTTTTGAAATAGGGGTGATCTATGCATATGCATTAGATTCAATTTTGAACTGCCATTTAAAATAGTTTCCAGAATGTTTTTAGAAGATCAAAAGGTGGGCCTTGGTACCTCATTATGTGTACTAGCAAGGGGTGCAAAGATCAAGAATTGTTTCTGTTAAGAATTGAGTACTAGGAATAGCCAAAGTAGGCATGAGAGTTAAATTTGTCCAAATGACCATTCCTTCATTTTAATTCTTTTTTATTTGATTTTCTTTAGGAAAAGTTTGGGAAGGATGTAGATGATGTTTAAATCACCTAAGAAACATTTTAGAAGCAAATGATCACACAATCATGGCAATTCAAAACAACTCCTATTTTAAATACACACATATATGAATGCCTTCATTTTAAATATGGAAAAGTTTTTGTTAATCCTAAATTTGCATGATTTGATCTTTGATAAACTTGGATTGAAGTTTTTGGGATGTTACAAACCTTCCCCCCTTAAATAAAATCTCGTCCCGAGATTTACAAGAAAACTAGGAACTAAAGAGATCTGGGAACTCTGTCCTAATGTAATCCTCAAGGCCCCAAGTGGCTTCCTCCTCGGTATGGTTGCTCCACTGAATCTTGAGAAACTTGATACTCCTGGTCCTGGTGGTTCTGTAGGCTTCTTCTAAGATACGAATGGGCACTTCCCGATAGGTCAGGTCATTGTTGATTTCCACTGCTCTATGATCGATATTCTTGAAAACTTCAGTCTTCTCAGGAACTTCCAAGCATTTGCGAAGTAACGAGATATGGAACACATTGTGGATGGCTGACATCTCTTCAGGCAGTTCCAATTGATACAATACTTCTCCTCGGCGGTTCAGAACTCTTGAAAGGTTCGATATATCTAGGAGCTAACTTTCCCTTCAGACTAAAGCGTTGAGTTCCCTTCAATGGTGAAACCTTGAGATATATGAAATCTCCGACATTGAAAGTCAGGTCTCTCCTTCTCTTGTCAGCATAGCTCTTCTGTCTGGATTGGGCGGTCTTGAGGTGCTCACGAACTTTGTGAACTTTCTCTTCTCCTTCTCGGAGAATGTCGGGTCCAAAGATCTGACTTTCTCCTACTTGCGACCAATTCAAAGGGGTACGACACTTTCGTCCGTATAGGAATTCAAATGGCGCCATCTGCAAACTAGCTTGATAACTGTTGTTATATGAGAATTCTGCGAAGGGCAGGCAGTCTTCCCATTTTGATCCATATTCCAACACACAAGCTCTAAGCATATCCTCCAATATCTGGTTGACTCTCTCATCCCGTCCATCTGCTTATGGGTGATAAGCGGTACTAAAATTCAACTTGGTTCCTAAACCTTCCTGAACTTTCTGCCAAAATCTTGAAGTAAACTGAGTTCCTCGATCTGATACGATGGTCTTGGGGGTTCCATGCAGACTAACAATTCTAGCAATGTACAGATCTGCTAGTTTTGCACTCTGGTAGGTTGTCTTGACTGGTATGAAGTGGGCTACCTTGGATAGTCTATCAACTATGACCCAGATTGAGTCATTTCCCTACTAGCGAGGTAAACCGTGATAAAGTCCATTCCGACGGAATCCCATTTCCATTCCGAACTGCAATGGTTGCAACAATCCAGAGGTCTCTCGATGCTCCGCTTTGACCCTTTGACAAATGTCACATTTGGCGATGTAGCCCGATCTCTCTCTTCATCTTGTGCCACCAAAATTGCTCTTTCAAATCCTGATACATCTTTGTTCCTCCGGTGGATAGAATAAAGAGTATCATGAGCTTCCTTCAGATAATTTCCTTCACTCGAATACGCTAGTACAATCGTCCCTTGTACCACAAAGACACCTTCTTCGTCTCGGTGAATCCGGTACTTTGCCTGTACCAATACGACGTTTGATTCCGTCGATACTTTCATTCCCCTTCTGGGCTTCCTTGATTTGGCTAATCAACGTGGGTTGAAGTTCAATGCTAGCTAGGAATCCTTTGCTAACTAACTCAGTCCTGAACTTCTCCAACTCCTCATACAAACTTGGTTGCTTCTCTTTGATCATGGTGTTAAGCCTACACGGCAATCTGCTAAGAGCATCCGCTACCACATTAGCTTTGCCGGGGTGATAGTGAATGTCAAGGTCATAATCCTTGATTAACTCTATCCATCTTCTTTGCCTCATATTCAACTCCTTCTGGGTGAAGATATACTTCAAGCTCTTATGATCTGAGTAAATCTCACAGCGATTACCCATTAGATAATGACGCCATGTCTTCAATGCTAAAACCACAGTTGCAAGCTCAAGATCATGGGTCGGATAGTTCTGCTCATGCTGCTTTAGTTGTCGAGACAGATACGCGATGACCTTGCCTTCTTGCATCAATACACATCCTAGACCAATCTTGGATGCATCACAATATACATCAAATGGCTTCTTGATGTCTGGCATGATCAAAATGGGGGCTGATATCAATCTCTTCTTCAGCTCCTAGAAACTGGCTTCACACTTGTCTGTCCATTCAAACTTCTTGTCCTTCTTCAATAATTGGGTCATGGGTCGGGCGATGCTCGAGAATCCTTCTACGAACTTGCAGTAGTATCCCGCTAATCCGAGAAATGCCCGGACTTGGGTTTGAGTGGTTGGAGCTTCCCATTCTTCGACATCTTTGATCTTGGCGGGATCAATAGAGACTCCTCCGGCAGACACAATATGTCCTAGGAATCCTACTTCTTTCAGCCAAAACTCACACTTGCTGAACTTGGCATATAACTGATGCTCTCTCAGGGTTTCTAGGATGATTCTCAGATGTTGCTCGTGCTCTTCTTCTGACTTGGACTAGATAAGGATGTCGTCGATAAACACAACTACAAACTTATCTAAGAAATTCATAAAGATCTTATTCATGAGATTCATGAAATAAGCAGGGCATTGGTTAATCCAAAAGACATAACCGTATACTCGTATAAACCATAGCGAGTAGTAAAGGTGGTCTTCGGAATATCCATTGCACGAATCTTAAGTTGGTGATAACCAGTCCTAAGATCAATCTTTGAGAATACCTGAGCTCCAGTCAACTGATCAAATAGATCCTCTATCTTTGGCAAGGGGTACTTGTTCTTGATGGTGACATCATTCAACTTTCGTAGTCCTGCATACGTACGGTTGCCTCCATCTTTCTTGTCGACGAATAACATTGGTGATCTCCATGGCGATGCACTTGGTTGAATCAAGCCGGTTGCTAACATGGCATCCAACTGATTCTTCAGTTCTACTAACTCTGAGGGGTTCATGGTATAGGGTCTCTGGGCTATAGGTCCGGTTCCGGGGATTAGTTCGATAATAAACTCTATATCCCTATCCGGGGGCATACCTGGCAATTCTTCTGGGAATACGTCGGGGTATTCACAGACTACTCTGACTTGGTCAATGGTAGGCAGGGCTACACTTTTGTTGCATTTGAATTGACGGGGTAAGGTTTCGGAGATATGTTCTACGGTTACTCCAGAACTACTGATCATGGTGATGGCTTTCTTAGCACAGTCTATCAGTCCTTTATGCCTTGAAATCCAGTCCATACCTAGTACTACTTCCAAACCTTTGGTTCCAAGTACAATTAGGTTGGCATAAAAATCTATCCCATGTATTCTGATAGGTAAAGCTTTGCAAATTTTTCTAGCTTTTGTAGTTGAACCGGGGATTTGAACTATCATGACATGCTTCAGGTTGGTTGGGCGAATCTTACTAGTGCATACAAATTCTTCGGTGACAAATGAATGCGATGCTCCAGAATCAAACAATACTCTTGCTAAAACTGAGTTGACAGAAAACATACCCAGCACTACATCTGGTGCTTCCTAGGCTTCTGCTGCGTTCATGTGGAAGAGACGACTGCTTGTGTTAAAGGGTTCCCTGGGCAAATCTCTGCCGGTTGAACACGATGCTGTCGCCGGTGGGGCATTCACAGGCATTGGCGGTCTTCTTGGGACACTCATTGAGTAGTGACCCTTCACTCCACACTCAAACAAGTGATCCGGGACTTGTCCTCGATCGCAACAGTACAACATTGCTGCCAGTCGGGGCGGTTGTTGTTGTTGCTCTTGGAGGCACGGTTGAAGTTGTTGGCGTTGCCGAGTTGTGATTGTTTCCTCCGGCTTCACATTTCCTCCGCCACGGGGGTAGCTTGGGCGAGAATTTGGGGTCGGTTGTTCCTTGGTGCATATGCTGGTGAGGGTTAGGACGGTACTTCTAGTGACTATCGGATCTGCATCGCTGCATCATATGACGCTTGCGGTTGTCGTTTGCCTGGTTAATCTTCTCTTCCATCTGAATGGCAGAGTCAACTAGTTCTTCAAGATCCTGGAAATGGATGTTGACGAGGACAGTCTGCATCTCATCATGTAGTCCGTTTAGAATCTCTCTTTCTTCTTAGCCTCCGTGTTGATTTCATCCGGTGCATATCTGGCAAGTGACAAGAATTTGTCACGGTACTCTACTACAGTCAATCTTCCCTGCTTCAGTTCACGGAATTCATCTCTCATCCTGTTGACAAGCCCTTGCGGCACGTGGGTGCGGCTGAACTTGACCTTGAATGCTTCCCAGGTCATCACCTGGCCATGGTTCATGTTGCGGACGCTATTCCACGAAGCTCTTGTATCTCCAGCCAGATAGTGAGTGGTGAAGAGAACTTTCTCATTCTCATGAACTCCTGCAACTTCTAGGTTGTTTTCCATGGTCTGTAACCAGTCATCACCATCTAATGGGTTTTAAGATTGGTTGAAGATTGGGGGGTGGTGTTCTGAATTTTTTTGAGTTTAGATCCATGGTGATCCTGATTTCCATGTCCTTGGTTGTTGAGAGCCATTTGGGCGATCTGCTGCAATTTTGCTAAGTTGGCTTGACGTTCGGCCCTGCTTGCTTCACGGTCCGCGATGAGATTCTGCAAGATCTGCAGCATTGGGTCCTGCGATGAGCTGCTCCCTCCTTGGTTTCCACGAGTCATCTGAAGATTGAGATAGATATAGGGGTAAGAGGGAAATTCTAAGGTTCATGGTTTTTGGTTTACAAAGCTACAACTTCGAGTTAGACTCTGGTTTTTCAACTAACTTCATTCTCTTTCATGCAAGCAAGCACACGATACAACACACACCACAACAATCAAAGGGAAAACAGATGGTTTGAAGAACCATTCTGCAAACTATGATACAATGAGATGATACATCTCATGCTACGACAGTGCTCTAGTGCATCTACTCATCGTCGATGAAGTCGGAGTCTTCATCATCAGTGTAGAAGTCCACAGCATCCTCTGCCAGAAAATCATCATCGTTGCTGAGGTAAGAATCCATATCCCCCTGGATGTCTTCTCCTTCATCATCTTCTTCCTTGGCAGCAAGCTGAGCTTCCTGCTCCTTGACGGTCTTCTCGAGGTCAGCCACCTTCTTGCAAAGACGGGCGATGGTGCGATCCTTCTTTGCACGCTGGCGACGAAGAGACTGGCGATCTTGGATGAGTAGTGTGAAAGTCTGGGCCTTCTAGTCGGCAATGGCACGGTTCTGGTTGGCTAACTCTCTGGCATTGTCCAGTTCCTGCTGTCGGTCATGAAGCAAGAAGTCAAGGTTGTCCACTTGACGCCTCAACTCTGGGTGACTTGGCATCTCCATCGTCATTCCCATGAAGTCACGTCTTGCATAGTGGACAAAACGAGTTCCTTGAATCTTGTTGACGCTGAGGGCACATAGACGTGCGAGAGCTTCATGCATTGCCCTGGCTAATCCATCTAGCCAGTTGTCCTCTCTCACAGAGAACTGAATTCTCCCGGAAGTTGGTGCTTCAATGCTTCCTCGAAGATCTGCGGTGACTAGCCATTGTAGGTCTCCTCCTGTGGGTCTTGGAAGTTGAGCTCCAAGAAACTCCGGATGTGGGCATCCCAGTAATTCTGACAGTGAATCCAGATCCCTCTCGAAGATCAGCTGACCTCCGTTTCCCAACTGGTAAAACTTGCTAAACTGAGTCTCCATCTACAAGAATTTAGGATGAGGAAATTAGTGAAGTGATCAAGTGTGTCAAATTTTAAGTAGTAATGTAAGAATTTTGAGGAACATGTATTTTTGAGAAAGAATGAGTTCACAAGGGTAAGAGGGGAAATAGTTTTTTATAAATACTCACTTTGGTTTTGAAGCTAAGTTTTTGGTTTGGACGTCCATTCTAACTAGGGTCTCCTATGGTCAGGATGGCTCTGATACCAACTTGTCAACACCCGGATTTTTAATCCCAGATGCCCATTATGCCATACCTCGCAATCCCAGGATTACCATTTTTGCGAGACATAACGGATTGGATATCATAGTACATCATCCATTACAAACCATACATAAGGTTTTACACAAATAAGGATCTCGTGATCCAGTCTTTAGTACAACAAGCAGCGGAAATAAACGATAGCATAGCGGTGGGGTCCATCTTCAGGGGCACAGGCAATGCTGACGAAGGCAGATAGTCCTAGTTATCATAGCCGTCCTGCTGACCATCATCTTGATAATCTCCTTCATAGTCTGGCCATGATAATAGCCAGGGACAAAAGCCATGAGTACTCTTTAAGTACTCGCAAACTACTACTAGCAAGGGTTATGATTCTAAATTAAAGTACTGAATTGAAAGAATAACTATCAAGTTAAGTTTGAAACCTAAGCTGAGTTCTGAAGCAAGAAAAGATAAAATAAAAGTCTAGAATCACCTAAGTTGGGAAGCTATTTTCATCTACACAACCCTGTTGTGGTCAAGTCAAGGTTCATCATTCATTTCAAGTTATTTAGAAAACATCTGACAATGAAACAGTATGGCCATTCCAACTGTCAATAACCACGGACGCGGCTATTCGAATAGTTTGACACTCTGCAGAGGTGGTACACTTTCATCAAGATTCGATACATCTGTCAGGGATAACCCTGAATCATCATACTTGGTATGCAAATAATCAAACATAACCTTCCCTTTACACACCCTAGTACAAGCACCTCTCCTATGAGCATGGCCTCCCAACCATGACCATCAGTCATCTTGGGCACTGCATAGGTGGACAACATTGAGAGGTAGCCTCAGCTCAAACCTCTCCCGTGAGGGAACTAATACTAATGCATATAAATTTCTAGCTAAGCCTTACCCAATTCAGGTAATGTGGTTGTACGGTAAATTTGGAATGGTATCGCATTCGAATCCAACCATCAGTTTTATAAAAAGGGTTAAGGCTCATGCCTCATCATTTTCATCATCATAAACCAATTGTGTTTCTCAACACATGTCAAAACATCTCAATAGAATGACTCATCATTCCAAGGTTTTCATAACTCATTTTCACCAAGTGTTCCCATCTAAAATGACTCAAGTTTGATCTATTCTAAAACACTAGGTTAAGAGTGTTCACTAAGGTGGAAAGGTGGGATCAGTCTCATGCCATAGAATGACATCTAAGGGTTTCTAATTAGGTCAAGTTTTATACTCTTTATGCTACCTTCAAAATTAATTAAAGAACTTTGTGTAAACTAAGGGGGTGTGAGCAAAGTATACTTAAGGCATCTTTACTAAACTATCTAGTTTTATTCTAGCTTGCTACAATAGCTTACTAAAGCATGTTTGCAAGGGTTAGCTTGCCACTAATAACTTGCCTTGGTTGATGCAATGGTTGAAGTTTTCTTCTTCTTCTTCTTGGTAGAACTCCTCCTCCTCGAAGGCTTGGTTGGTACTAGCGTCTAGAAATACATAGGGAGTGCACAATCACCAAACAATACTTAACTTAGGCTAATTAGTATTCTAAACCACACAATTGATGATCTATTATCATCCCAAACATCACAAGTTTTAATTCAATAGTTTCAACCTTTTTATTTTGGAAAAGTAATTTCTACTCATTGAAATATTAACTACACTTTAATATTCACCACCAAAATATGGGATCATGTGGACACATGTCCTCACCACATATTCTAACATGTGGGAATGAGATTTAAAGGTTGGATCAATATTACTTTGGTTTAAGTTTATTATTTAATGATTTAAAGTGACTAGAAATGCCTATATAGCATTATTTTGGTACTAGTCCAAAGTCACTGCATGTAAACCTTAATATTATTACATATTTGGATAGATATGATTAAATGTGATTTTTGAGAGTTGGAATCAACTCAAAAGCTAACTTGGTTGATTTTACAAAAATGTTTCAAGTTGCAAAAGCTTCTGTCTTCTTATTTTTATTAGGAGAAATCTATAACTCTAAATGAATTAAATCCAATGGGCTTGGATAGAGTATTTCAATACCTTTCAGACAAAATTAGTTTCATGTAATTTGGATTTGTCAAACTCCTAGAATTGAATTTTGAAACACTGGACAGAAACTATATTGTAACTAAAAAGAAAAACCTAGATTTGAATCTACAGGCTTGCGCGGGAAAGGAAATGGGCCGGCCCAGTGGCGCTGCACGGCACAGGGCTCAGCTGACAGGGGGTCCCGCTTGTCAGCGGCACTTAACACGCGAAACGGTATGCGCGCTGTGGGCCATGCGATTAGAGGCTAGATCTACGGCTGAGGGTCGTCGTCGACGACAGACGGGTCGCCGGCGAGCTCGAACCCTAGCGGCTCGGTGGGGGTCTACTGGGCGTGCAGTGGCTCCAGCGGGTCGTGATCTTGGCAAACGAAGTGGAAGACGACGGCAAGGCGAGGCGTGGTCGCAGCGGAGCTTGGGGTGGCCGGAATCAACGGCACCCTTCTTCTCCAGAGGCGGCGGCTCCGGCTCCAATTCCGGGGAGCTGCTGCTCCACTTGCTCCGGCGAGGGGTGGGTGAGGTTCAGAGAGGTGAGGGGAGTGGAATGGTGTGAGTCTTTGGTGCTGGGGAGTGCTCCTTTTATAGGCTCGACGGTGAGACCGAGCTCGATGGGCGGTCGATGGTGGCGACATGGCTACGGCGAGCTAGCGGCATGGCTGGGGATGGCAATCGATGGGCGGTCCCCTGGCGGTGCTCTAGCGCTTCAATGTGGCCATAGGGGCGGTGGCATGCGGTCGGGGTGAGGTGGCGCTCTGCGCGGCCGAAGCGGCTATGTCCACGGCGAGCGGTGGCTGTGGGGCTTTGGGCGGCGAATGGAGGTGTCTGGGGAGTTCTCTAGGTCGAGGCAGAGCGGTGGGCGTGGGCTGGTGTCGAGTGGTGGCTTGTGCACGCCGGGACAGTGCACGCTCTGCGGGCGGCGTCGGCATGGTTCGGTGGCACTGGGCGCGGTTTCTCCTCGGTGGTCCACGGCTGCTCTTGGCTCGGGCAAGGGACAGAGAGGGGCGGTGCGGCGTTGGCTACCTCCTAGACATGGCGAGGGAAGGGGGAGTGGTCTGCTGCGGCGGTTGCAAGGTTCGCCGGCAAGGATGGTGCTCGGCATGGCATGGCATTGCCACTAGGGCGTAAGGGATGGGCTGCAATTGTCATGGTTTGATCAAAGGGGGACAGAGAGATTAAATAGAGATCAAATGGGGGCAAAACCCTGTTCCAAACAGTGAGCTAGGATTAGAGGTATGATTCTGCCTGCCAAGTGTTTGATGAAATGGCCGCAAGAGAAAACGTTTTGAATTTTGAGTTCAAAATTTTTGAGTGATCTCCACTAGTGATAGGTAGTCTCTGGTTGCAAGGGTATTGAAAATGGTGCTCAAATACATGGTTTTTGAAATAGGGGTGATCTATGCATATGCATTAGATTCAATTTTGAACTGCCATTTAAAATAGTTTCCAGAATGTTTTTAGAAGATCAAAAGGTGGGCCTTGGATGATTTGATCTTTGATAAACTTGGATTGAAGTTTTTGGGATGTTACAAAAGAACAAACATGCAATGACACTGGTGGATCCATATGTGGTTTGTGGAAGGAAAAGCATGCAATGACACTAGCTGTGGTTCATGAAAAGAACACACATGCAATGACACTGGTGGATCCATGTGTGGTTCATGAGAAGAACACACACGCAATGACACTGGTGGATCCTTGTGTGGTTTGCAAGAAGAACTGACAGGCAATGACACTCGTGGATACTTATGTGGTTTGTGAGAAGAACACACATGCAATGACACTTGCTGTGGTTCATGAGAAGAACACATATGCAATGACACTAGTGGATCCTTATGTGGTTTGTGAGAAGAACATACATGCAATGACACTGGTGGATACTTATTTGGTTTGTAAGAAGAACAGACATGCAATGACACTTGCTGTGGTTCATGAGAAGAACACATATGCAATGACACTGGTGGATCCTTATGTGGTTTGTGAGAAGAACATACATGCAATGACACCGGCTATGGTTCATGAGAAGAACACACATGCAATGACACTGGTGGATCCATGTGTGGTTTGTGAAAAGAACAAACATGCAATCACACTAGGTGGATCCATGTGTGGTTTGTGAAAAGAATAGACATGCAATGACTCTAGTTGTGGTTCATGAAAAGAACACACATGCAATGACACTGGTGGATCCATGTGTGGTTTGTGAAAAGAATAGACATGCAATCACACTAAGTGGATCCATGTGTGGTTTGTTTAGAAGAACACACATGAAATGACTCTAGGTGTGGTTCATGAAAAGAACACACATGCAATGACACTGGTGGATCCATGTGGGGTTTGTGAAAAGAACAGACATGCAATCCCACTAGGTGGTTCCATGTGTGGTTTGTTTAGAGTAACAGACATGCAATGACACTGGGTGGATCCATGTGTGGTTTGTTTAGAAGAACACACATGCAATGACTCTAGTTGTGGTTGATGAAAAGAACACACGTGCAATGACACTGGTGGTTCCATTTGTGGTTTGTCAAAAGAAAAGACATGCAATCACACTAGGTGGATCCATGTATGGTTTGTTTAGGGGAAAAGACATGCAATGACACTAGGTGGATCCATGTGTGGTTTGTTTAGAAGAACACATGTGCAATGACTCTAGTTTTGATTCACGAAAAGAACACACATGCAATGACACTGGTGGATCCATGTGTGGTTTATAAGAATAACACACATGCAATGACATTGGTGGATCCTTGTGTGGTTTGTGAGAAGAACATACATGCAATGACACTGGTTGTGGTTCATGAGAAGAACACACATGCAATGACACTGGTGGATCCATGTGTGGTTTGTGGAAGGAACAAACATGAAATCACACTATGTGGATCCATGTGTGGTTTATGGAAAGAACAGACATGCAATGACTCTAGCTATGGTTCATGAAAACAACAGACATCCAATGAAACGGGTGTATCCATGTGTGGTTCATGAAAAGAACACACATGCAATGAGACTGGTGGATCCATGTGTGGTTTGTGAAAAGAACAGACATGCAATCACACTAGGTGGATCCATGTGTGGTTTGTGAAAAGAACACACATGCAATCACACTAGGTGGATCCATGTGTGGTTTGTTTAGAAGAACACACATGCAATGACTCTAGTTGTGGTTCATGAAAAGAACACACATGCAAAGGACTGGTGGATCCACGTGTGGTTTGTGAAAAGAACAGACATGCAATCACACTAGGTGGATCCATGTGTGGTTTGTTTAGGGGAACAGACATGCAATGACACTGGGTGGATCCATGTGTGGTTTGTTTAGAAGAACACACATGCAATGACTCTAGTTGTGGTTCATGAAAAGAACACAGACGCAATGACACTGGTGGATCCATGTGTGGTTTCTGAGAAGAACACACATGCAATGACCCTAGTTGTGGTTCATGAAAAGAACACAGATGCAATGACATTGGTGGATCCATGTGTGGTTTGTGAAAAGAACACACATGCAATGACAATAGTGGATCCTTGTGTGGTTTGTGATAAGAACATACATGCAATGACACTGGTTGTGGTTCATGAGATGAACACACATGCAATGACACTGGTGGATCCATGTGTGGTTTGTGGAAGGAACATACATGCAATCACACTAGGTGTGGTTCATGAAAAGAATAGACATGCAATGACACTTGTGGATCAATGTGTGGTTCATGAGAAGAACACACATGCAATGACACTGGTGGATCCATGTGTGGTTTTTGAGAAGAACATACATGCAATGACACTGGCTGTGGTTCATGAGAAGAACACACACGCAATGACACTGGTGGATCCATGTGCTTTGTGAAAATAACAGACATGCAATCACACTAGGTGGATCCTTGTGTGGTTTGTTTAGAGGAACTGACATGCAATGACACTGGGTGTGGTTCATGAAAAGAACATACATGCAATGACACTGGTGGATCCGTATGTGGTTTGTTTAGAGGAACTGACATGCAATGACACTGGGTGTGGTTCATGAAAAGAACATACATGCAATGACACTGGTGGATCCGTATGTGGTTTGTGGAAGGAACAGACATGCAATGACTCTAGCTGTGGTTCATGAAAAGAACAGACATGCAATGACACTGGTGGATCCATGTGTGGTTCATGAGAAGTACACACATCCAATGAAACTGGTGGATCCATGTGTGGTTTGTGAGAAGAACAGACATGCAATGACACTGGTGGATACTTATGTGGTTTGTGAGAAGAACAGACATGCAATGACACTGGCTGTGGTTCATGAGAAGAACACACATGCAATGACACTGGTGGATCCTTGTGTGGTTTGTGAGAAGAACAGACATGCAATCACACTAGGTGGATCCATGTGTGGTTTGTTTAGAGGAACATACATGCAATGACACTGGGTGTGGTTCATGAAAAGAACAGACATGCAATTACATTGGTGGATCCATCTGTGGTTTGTGGAAGGCACAGACATGCAATGACTCTCGCTGTGGTTCATGAAAAGAACAGTCATGCAATGACACTGGGTGGATCCACGTGTGGTTCATGAGAAGAACACACATCCAATGACACTAGTGGATCCTTATGTGGTTTGTGAGAAGAACATACATGCAATGACACTGGCTGTGGTTCATGAGAAGAACACACATGCGATGACACTGGTGGATTCATGTGTGGTTTGTGAAAAGAACAAACATGCAATCACACTTGGTGGATCCATGTGTGGTTTGTTTAGAGGAACAAACATGCAATAACAATGGGTGTGGTTCATGAAAAGAATAGACATGCAATGACACTGGTGGATACATATGTGGTTTGTGGAAGGAACAGACATGCAATGACACTGGTGGATACTTATGTGGTTTGTGAGAATAACAAACATGCAATGACACTGGCTATGGTTCATGAGAAGAACACACATGCAATGACACTGGTGGATCCATGTGTGGTTTGTGGAATGAACAAACATGCAATCACACTAGGTGGATCCATCTGTGGTTTGGGAAAAGAACAGACATGCAATCATACTAGGTGGATCCATGTGTGGTTTGTTTACAAGAACACACATGCAATGACTCTAGTTGTGGTTCATGAAAAGAACACACATGCAATGACACTGGTGGATCCATGTGTGGTTTGTAAAAAGAACAGACATGCAATCACACTAGGTGGATCCATGTGTGGTTTGTTTAGAGGAACATACATGCCATGACACTTCATGTGGTTCATGAAAAGAACAAACATGCAATGACACTGGTGGATCCATATGTGGTTTGTGGAAGGAACAGACATGCAATCACTCTAGCTGTGGTTCATGAAAAGAACAGACATGCAATGACACTGGTGGATCCATGTGTGGTTCATGAGAAAAACACACATGCAATGACACTGGTGGATCCATGTGTGGTTTGTGGAAGGAACAGACATGCAATCACACTAGGTGGATCCATGTGTGGTTTGTGGAAAGAACAAACATGCAATGACTCTAGATGTGGTTCATGAAAAGAACGGACATCCAATGACATTGGTGTATCCATGTGTGGTTAATGATAAGAACACACATGCAATGGCACTGGTGGATCCATGTTTGGTTTGTGAAAAAGAACAGACATGCAATCACACTAGGTGGATCCATGTGTGGTTTGTTTAGAGGAACAGACATGCAATGACACTGGGTGTGGTTCATGAAAAGAACAGACATGCAATGACACTGGTGGATCCATATGTGGTTTGTGGAAGGAACAGACATGGAATGACTCTAGTTGTGGTCCATGAAAAGAACAGACATGCAATGACACTGGTGGATCCATGTGTGGTTCATGAGAATAACACACATCCAATGACACTGGTGGATCCATGTGTGGTTTGTGAGAAGAACAGACATGCAATGACACTGGTGGATACTTATGTGGATTGTGAGAAGAACAGACATGCAATGACACTAGCTGTGGTTCATGAGAAGAACACACATGCAATGACACTAGGTGGATCCATGTGTGGTTTCTGAGAAGAACATACATGCAATGACACTGGCTGTGGTTCATGAGAAGAACACACATGCAATGACACTGGTGGATCCATGTGTGGTTTGTGTAAGAATAGACATGCAATCACACTAGGTGGATCCATGTGTGGTTAGTGGAAAGAACAGACATGCAATGACTCTAGTTGTGGTTCATGAAAATAACACACATGCAATGAAACTGGTGTATCCATGTGTGGTTCAAGAAAGCAACACACATGCAATGACACTGGTGGATCCATGTGTGGTTTGTGAAAAGAACAGACATGCAATGACACTAGGTGGATCCATGTGTGGTTTGTTTAGAAGAACACACATGCAATGACTCTAGTTGTGGTTCATGAACAGAACAGACATGCAATGACACTTGAGGATCCATGTGTGGTTCATGAGAAGAACACAAATGCAATGACACTGGTGGATCCTTGTGTGGTTTGTGAGAAGAACATACATGCAATGACACTGGTTGTGGTTCATGAGAAGAACACACATGCAATTACACTGGTGGATCCATGTGTGGTTTGTGGAAGGAACAGACATGCAATCACACTAGGTGGATCCATGTGTGGTTTGTGGAAAGAACAGACATGCAATGGCTCTAGCTGTGGTTCATGAAAAGAACAGACATCCAATGCCACTGGTGTATCCATGTGTGGTTCATGAAAAGAACACAGATGCAATGACACTGCTGGATCCATGTGTGCTTTGTGAAAAGAACAGACATGCAATCTCACTAGGTGGATCCATGTGTGGTTTGTGAAAAGAACAGACATGCAATCACACTAGGTGGATCCATGTGTGGTTTGTGAAAAGAACAGACATGCAATCACACTAGGTGGATCCATGTGTGGTTTGTTTAGAAGAACACACATGCAATGACTCTAGTTCTGGTTCATGAAAAGAACACACATGCAATGACACTGGTGGATCCATGTGTGGTTTGTGAAAAGAACAGACATGCAATCACACTAGGTGGATCCATGTGTGGTTTGTTTAGAGGAACAGACATGCAATAACACTGGGTGTGGTTCATGAAAAGAACAGACATACAATGACACTGGTGGATCCATATGTGGTTTATGGAAAGCACTGACGTGCAATGGCTCTAGCCGTGGTTCATGAAAAGAACAGACATGCAATAACACTCGATGGATCCATGTGTGGTTCATGAGAAGAACACACATCCAATGACACTGGTGGATCCAAATGTGGTTTGTGAGAAGAACATACATGCAATGACACTGGCTGTAGTTCATGAGAAGAACACACATGCATTGACACTGGTGGATCCATGTGTGGTTTGTGAAAAGAACAGACATGCAATCACACTAGGTGGATCCATGTGTGGTTTGTTTAGAGGGACAGACATGTAATGACACTGAGTGTGGTTCATGAAAAGAACAGACATGCAATGAAACTGGTGGATCCATATGTGGTTTGTGGAAGGAACAAGCATGCAATGACACTAGTTGTGGTTCATGAAAAGAATAGACATGCAATAACACTGGTGGACCCATGTGTGGTTCATGAGAAGAACACACACGCAATGACACTGGCGGATCCTTGTGTGGTTTGCGAGAAGAACTGACATGCAATGACACTGGTGGATACTTATGTGGTTTGTGAGAAGAACAGACATGCAATGACACTTGCTGGGGTTCATGAGAAGAACACATATGCAATGACACTGGTGGATCCTTATGTGGTTTGTGAGAAGAACATACATGCAATGACACCGGCTATGGTTCATGAGAAGAACACACATGCAATGACACTGGTGGATCCATGTGTGGTTTGTGAAAAGAACAAACATGCAATCACACTAGGTGGATCCATGTGTGGTTTGTGAAAAGAATAGACATGCAATGACTCTAGCTGTGGTTCATGAAAAGAACACACATGCAATGACACTGGTGGATCCATGTGTCGTTTGTGAAAAGAATGGACATGCAATCACACTAGGTGGATCCATGTGTGGTTTGTTTAGAAGAACACACATGCAATGACTCTAGTTGTGGTTCATGAAAATAACAAACATGTAATGACACTGGTGGATCCATGTGTGGTTTGCGAAAAGAATAGACATGCAATCACAGTAGGTGGATCCATGTGTGGTTTGTTTAGAGGAACAGACATGCAATGACACTGGGTGGATCCATGTGTGGTTTGTTTAGAAGAACACACATGCAACGACTCTAGTTGTGGTTCAAGAAAAGAACACACATGCAATGACACTAGTGGATCCATGTGTGGTTTGTGAGAAGAACACACATGCAATGACACTGGTGGATCCTTGTGTGGTTTGTGAGAACAACATACATGTAATGACACTGGCTGTGGTTTATGAGAAGAACACACATGCAATGACACTGGTGGATCCATGTGTGGTTTGTGAAAGAACAGACATGCAATCACACTAGGTGGATCCATGTGTGGTTTGTGGAAAGAACAGACATGCAATCACTCTGGCTGTGGTTCATGAAAAGAACACGCATACAATGACACTAGTGTATCCATGTGTGGTTCACGAAAAGAACAAACATGCAATGACACAGGTGGATCCATGTGTGGTTTGTGAAAAGAACAGTCATGCAATCACACTAGGTCGATCCATGTGTGGTTTGTGAAAAGAACAGACATGCAATCATATTAGGTGGATCCATGTGTGGTTTGTTTAGAAGAACACACATGCAATGACTCTAGTTGTGGTTCATGAAAAGAACACACATGCAATGACACTAGTGGATCCATGTGTGGTTTGTAAAATGAACAGACATGCAATCACACTAAGTGGATCCATGTGTGGTTTGTTTAAGGGAACAAACATGCAATGACACTGGGTGTGGTTCATGAAAATAACAGACATGCAATGACACTGGTGGATCCATATGTGGTTTGTGGAAAGCATAGACATGCAATGACTCTAGCTGTGGTTCATGAAAAGAACAGTCATGCAATGACACTGGGTGGATCCATGTGTGGTTCATGAGAAGAACACACATCCAATGACACTGGTGGATCCTTATGTGGTTTGTGAGAAGAACATACATGCAATGACACTGGCTGTGGTTCATGAGAAGAACATAGATGCAATGACACTGGTGGATTCATGCGTGGTTTGTGAAAAGAATAGACATGCAATCACACTAGGTGGATCCATGTGTGGTTTGTTTAGAGGAACATACATGCAATGACACTGGGTGTGGTTCATGAAAAGAACAGACATGCAATGACACTGGTGGATCCATATGTGGTTTGTGGAAGAAACATACATGCCATGACACTAGCTGCGGTTCATGAAAAGAACAGACATGCAATGACACTTGTGGATCCATGTGTGGTTCATGAGAAGAACACACATCCAATGACATTGGTTGTTCCATGTGCGGTTTGGGAGAAGAACAGACATGCAATGACACTGGCTATGGTTCATGAGAAGAACACACATGCAATGACACTGGTGGATCCTTATGTGGTTTGTGAGAAGAACATACATGCAATGACACTGGCTATGGTTCATGAGAAGAACACACATGCACTGACACTGGTGGGTTCATGTGTGGTTTGTGAAAAGAACAGACATGCAATCACACTAGGTGGATCCATGTGTGGTTTGTGGAAACAACAGACATGCAATGACTCTAGGTGTGGTTCATGAAAAGAACACACATGCAATGACACTTGTGGATCCATGTGTGGTTTGTGAAAAGAATAGACATGCAATCACACTAAGTGGATCCATGTGTGGTTTGTTTAGAAAAACACACATGAAATGACTCTAGTTGTGGTTCATGAAAACAACACACATGCAATGACACTGGTGGATCCATGTGGGGTTTGTGAAAAGAACAGACATGCAATCACACTAGGTTGTTCCATGTGTGGTTTGTTTAGACGAACAGACATGCAATGACACTGGGTGGATCCATGTGTGGTTTGTTTAGAAGAACACACATGCAATGACTCTAGTTGTGGTTGATGAAAAGAACACACGTGCAATGACACTTGTGGATCCATGTGTGGTTTGTCAAAAGAACAAACATGCAATCACACTAGGTGGATCCATGTATGGTTTGTTTAGGGGAACAGACATGCAATTACACTAGGTGGATCCATGTGTAGTTTGTTTAGAAGAACAAATGTGCAATGACTCTAGTTTTGATTCATGAAAAGAACACACATGCAATGAAACTGGTGGATCCATGTGTGGTTTATGAGAATAACACACATGCAATGACACTGGGTGGATCATGTGTGGTTTGTTTAGAAGAACATGCATGCAATGACTCTGGTTGTGGTTCATGAAAAGAACACAGATGCAATGACACTGGTGGATCCATGTGTGGTTTGTGGAAGGAACAGACATGCAATCACACTAGGTGGATCCATGTGTGGTTTGTGGAAAGAACAGACATGCAATGAGTGTAGCTATGGTTCATGAAAACAACAGACATCCAATGAAACGGGTGTATCCATGTGTGGTTCAAGAAAAGAACACACATGCAATGAGACTGTTGGATCCATGTGTGGTTTGTGAAAAGAACAGACATGCAATCACACTAGATGGATCCATGTGTGGTTTGTGAAAAGAACACACATGCAATCACACTAGGTGGATCCATGTGTGGTTTGTTTAGAAGAACACACATGCAATGACTCTAGTTGTGGTTCATGAAAAGAACACACATGCAATGACACTGGTGGATCCATGTGTGGTTTGTGAAAAGAACAGACATGCAATCACACTAGGTGGATCCATCTGTGGTTTGTTTAGGGGAACAGATATGCAATGAAACTGGGTGGACCCATGTGTGGTTTGTTTAGAAGAACACACATGCAATGACTCTAGTTGTGGTTCATGATAATAACACACATGCAATGACACTGGTGGATCCATGTGTGGTTTGTGAAAAGAACACACATGCAGTGACACTGGTGGGTCCTTGTGTGGTTTGTGAGAAGAACATACATGCAATGACACTGGTTGTGGTTCATGAGATGAACACACATGCAATGACACTGGTGGATCCATGTGTGGTTTGTGGAAGGAACATACATGCAATCACACTAGGTGTGGTTCATGAAAAGAACATACATGCAATGACACTTGTGGATCAATGTGTGGTTCATGAGAAGAACACACATGCAATGACACTGGTGGATACTTATGTGGTTTGTGAGAAGAACAGACATGCAATGACACTGGCTGTGGTTCATGAGAAGAACACACATGCAATGACACTGGTGGATCCTTGTGTGGTTTGTGAGAAGAACAGACATGCAATCACACTAGGTGGATCCACATGTGGTTTGTTTAGAGGAACATACATGCAATGACACTGGGTGTGGTTCATGAAAAGAACAGACATGCAATTACATTGGTGGATCGATATGTGGTTTGTGGAAGGCACAGACATGCAATGACTCTAGCTGTGGTTCATGAAAAGAACAGTCATGCAATGACACTGGGTGGATCCATGCGTGGTTCATGAGAAGAACACACATCCAATGACACTGGTGGATCCTTATGTGGTTTGTGAGAAGAACATACATGCAATGACACTGGCTGTGGTTCATGAGAAGAACACACATGCAATGACATTGGTGGAGTCATGTGTGGTTTGTGAAAAGAACGAACATGCAATCACACTAGGTGGATACATGTGTGGTTTGTTTAGAGGAACAAACATGCAATAACAATGGGTGTGGTTCATGAAAAGAACAGACATGCAATGACACTGGTGGATAAATATGTGGTTTGTGGAAGGAACAGACATGCAATGACACTAGTTGTGGTTCATGAAAAGAACATACATGCAATGACACTGGTGGATCCATGTGTGGTTCATGAGAAGAACAAACATCCAATGACACTGGTGGATCCATCTGTGGTTTGGGAGAAGAACAGACATGCAATGACACTGGATACTTATGTGGTTTGTGAGAATAACAAACATGCAATGACACTGGTTTTGGTTCATGAGAAGAACACACATGCAATGACACTGGTGGATCCTTATGTGGTTTGTGAGAAGAACATACATGCAATGACACTGGCTATGGTTCATGAGAAGAACACACATGCAATGACACTGGTGGGTTCATGTGTGGTTTGTGAAAAGAACAGACATGCAATCACACTAGGTGGATCCATGTGTGGTTTGTGGAAATAAAAGACATGCAATGACTCTAGGTGTGGTTCATGAAAAGAACACACATGCAATGACACTGGTGGATCCATGTGTGGTTTGTGAAAAGAACAGACATGCAGTCACACTATGTGGATCCATGTGTGGTTTGTTTAGAAGAACACACATGAAATGACTCTAGTTGTGGTTCATGAAAAGAACACACATGCAATGACACTGGTGGATCCATGTGTGGTTTGTGAAAAGAACAGACATGCAATCACACTAGGTTGATCCATGTGTGGTTTGTTTAGGGGAACAGACATGCAATGACACTGGGTGGATCCATGTGTGGTTTGTTTAGAAGAACACGCATGCAATGACTCTAGTTGTGGTTCATGAAAAGAACACAGATGCAATGACACTGGTGGATCCATGTGTGGTTTGTGGAAGGAACAAACATGCAATCACACTAGGTGGATCCATGTGTGGTTTGTGGAAAGAACAGACATGCAATGACTCTAGCTATGGTTCATGAAAACAAAAGACATCCAATGAAACGGGTGTATCCATGTGTGGTTCAAGAAAAGAACACACATGCAATGAGACTGGTGGATCCATGTGTGGTTTGTGAAAAGAACAGACATGCAATCACACTAGATGGATCCATGTGTGGTTTGTGAAAAGAACACACATGCAATCACACTAGGTGGATCCATGTGTGGTTTGTTTAGAAGAACACACATGCAATGACCCTAGTTGTGGTTCATGAAAAGAATACACATGCAATGACACTGGTGGATCCATGTGTGGTTTGTGAAAAGAACAGACATGCAATCACACTAGGTGGATCCATGTGTGGTTTTTTTAGGGGAACAGACATGCAATGACACTGGGTGGATCCATGTGTGGTTTGTTTAGAAGAACACACATGCAATGACTCTAGTTGTGGTTCATGAAAAGAACACAGATGCAATGACACTGGTGGATCCATGTGTGGTTCGTGAAAAGAACACACATGCAATGACACTGGTGGATCCTTGTGTGGTTTGTGAGAAGAACATACATGCAATGACACTGGTTGTGGTTCATGAGATGAACACACATGCAATGACACTAGTGGATCCATGTGTGGTTTGTGGAAGGAACATACATGCAATCACACTAGGTGTGGTTCATGAAAAGAACAGACATGCAATGACACTTGTGGATCAATGTGTGCTTCATGAGAAGAACACACATGCAATGACACTGGTGGATCCATGTGTCGTTTGTGAGAAGAACATACATGCAATGACACTGGCTGTGGTTCATGAGAAGAACACACACGCAATGACACTGGTGGATCCATGTGTGGTTTGTGAAAATAACAGACATGCAATCACACTAGGTGGATCCTTGTGTGGTTTGTTTAGAGGAACTGACATGCAATGACACTGGGTGTGGTTCATGAAAAGAACATACATGCAATGACACTGGTGGATCCATATGTGGTTTGTTGAAGGAACAGACATGCAATTACTCTAGCTGTGGTTCATGAAAAGAACAGACATGCAATGACACTGGTGGATCCATGTGTGGTTCATGAGAAGAACACACATCCAATGAAACTGGTGGATCCGGTGTGGTTTGTGAGAAGAACAGACATGCAATGACACTGGTGGATACTTATGTGGTTTGTGAGAAGAACAGACATGCAATGACACTGGCTATGGTTCATGAGAAGAACACACATGCAATGCCACTGGTGGATCCTTGTGTGGTTTGTGAGAAGAACAGACATGCAATGACTCTAGTTGTGGTTCATGAAAAGAACACACATGCAATGACACTGGTGGATCCATGTGTGGTTTGTGAAAAGAACAGACATGCAATCACACTAGGTGGATCCATGCGTGGTTTGTTTAGGGGAACAGACATGCAATGACACTGGGTGGATCCATGTGTGGTTTGTTTAGAAGAACACGCATGCAATGACTCTAGTTGTGGTTCATGAAAAGAACACAGATGCAATGACACTGGTGAATCCATGTGTGGTTTGTGGAAGGAACAGACATGCAATCACACTAGGTGGATCCATGTGTGGTTTGTGGAAAGAACATACATGCAATGACTCTAGCTATGGTTCATGAAAACAACAGACATCCAATGAAACGGGTGTATCCATGTGTGGTTCAAGAAAAGAACACACATGCAATGAGACTGGTGGATCCATGTGTGGTTCATGAAAAGAACAAACATGCAATGACACTGGTGGATCCATGTGTGGTTTGTGAAAAGAACAGACATGCAATCACACTATGTGGATCCATGTGTCGTTTGTTTAGAAGAACACACATGAAATGACTCTAGTTGTGGTTCATGAAAAGAACACACATGCAATGACACTGGTGGATCCATGTGTGGTTTGTGAAAAGAACAGACATGCAATCACACTAGGTTGATCCATGTGTGGTTTGTTAAGGGGAACAGACATGCAATGACACTGGGTGGATCCATGTGTGGTTTGTTTAGAAGAACACGCATGCAATGACTCTAGTTGTGGTTCATGAAAAGAACACAAATGCAATGACACTGGTGGATCCATGTGTGGTTTGTGGGAGGAACAGACATGCAATCACACTAGGTGGATCCATGTGTGGTTTGTGGAAAGAACAGACATGCAATGACTCTAGCTATGGTTCATGAAAACAACAGACATCCAATGAAACGGGTGTATCCATGTGTGGTTCAAGAAAAGAACACACATGCAATGAGACTGGTGGATCCATGTGTGGTTTGTGAAAAGAACAGACATGCAATCACACTAGATGGATCCATGTGTGGTTTGTGAAAAGAACACACATGCAATCACACTAGGTGGATCCATGTGTGGTTTGTTTAGAAGAACACACATGCAATGACCCTAGTTGTGGTTCATGAAAAGAATACACATGCAATGACACTGGTGGATCCATGTGTGGTTTGTGAAAAGAACAGACATGCAATCACACTAGGTGGATCCATGTGTGGTTTTTTTAGGGGAACAGACATGCAATGACACTGGGTGGATCCATGTGTGGTTTGTTTAGAAGAACACACATGCAATGACTCTAGTTGTGGTTCATGAAAAGAACACAGATGCAATGACACTGGTGGATCCATGTGTGGTTTGTGAAAAGAACACACATGCAATGACACTGGTGGATCCTTGTGTGGTTTGTGAGAAGAACATACATGCAATGACACTGGTTGTGGTTCATGAGATGAACACACATGCAATGACACTAGTGGATCCATGTGTGGTTTGTGGAAGGAACATACATGCAATCACACTAGGTGTGGTTCATGAAAAGAACAGACATGCAATGACACTTGTGGATCAATGTGTGCTTCATGAGAAGAACACACATGCAATGACACTGGTGGATCCATGTGTGGTTTATGAGAAGAACATACATGCAATGACACTAGCTGTGGTTCATGAGAAGAACACACACGCAATGACACTGGTGGATCCATGTGTGGTTTGTGAAAATAACAGACATGCAATCACACTAGGTGGATCCTTGTGTGGTTTGTTTAGAGGAACTGATATGCAATGACACTGGGTATGGTTCATGAAAAGAACATACATGCAATGACACTGGTGGATCCATATGTGGTTTGTGGAAGGAACAGACATGCAATTACTCTAGCTGTGGTTCATGAAAAGAACAGACATGCAATGACACTGGTGGATCCATGTGTGGTTCATGAGAAGAACACACATCCAATGAAACTGGTGGATCCGGTGTGGTTTGTGAGAAGAACAGACATGCAATGACACTGGTGGATACTTATGTGGTTTGTGATAAGAACAGACATGCAATGACACTGGCTATGGTTCATGAGAAGAACACACATGCAATGCCACTGGTGGATCCTTGTGTGGTTTGTGAGAAGAACAGACGTGCAATGACTCTAGTTGTGGTTCATGAAAAGAACACACATGCAATGACACTGGTGGATCCATGTGTGGTTTGTGAAAAGAACAGACATGCAATCACACTAGGTGGATCCATGCGTGGTTTGTTTAGGGGAACAGACATGCAATGACACTGGGTGGATCCATGTGTGGTTTGTTTAGAAGAACATGCATGCAATGACTCTAGTTGTGGTTCATGAAAAGAACACAGATGCAATGACACTAGTTGATCCATGTGTGGTTTGTGGAAGGAACAGACATGCAATCACACTAGGTGGATCCATGTGTGGTTTGTGGAAAGAACATACATGCAATGACTCTAGCTATGGTTCATGAAAACAACAGACATCCAATGAAACGGGTGTATCCATGTGTGGTTCAAGAAAAGAACACACATGCAATGACACTGGTGGATCCATGTGTGGTTTGTGAAAAGAACAGACATGCAATCACACTAAGTGGATCCATGTGTGGTTTGTTTAGAAGAACACACATGAAATGACTCTAGTTGTGGTTCATGAAAAGAACACACATGCAATGACACTGGTGGATCCATGTGTGGTTTGTGAAAAGAACAGACATGCAATCACACTAGGTTGATCCATGTGTGGTTTGTTTAGGGGAACAGACATGCAATGACACTGGGTGGATCCATGTGTGGTTTGTTTAGAAGAACACGCATGCAATGACTCTACTTGTGGTTCATGAAAAGAACACAGATGCAATGACACTGGTGGATCCATGTGTGGTTTGTGGGAGGAACAGACATGCAATCACACTAGGTGGATCCATGTGTGGTTTGTGGAAAGAACAGACATGCAATGACTCTAGCTATGGTTCATGAAAACAACAGACATCCAATGAAACGGGTGTATCCATGTGTGGTTCATGTAAAGAACACACATGCAATGAGACTGGTGGATCCAGGTGTGGTTTGTGAAAAGAACAGACATGCAATCACACTAGGTGGATCCATGTGTGGTTTGTGAAAAGAACACACATGCAATCACACTATGTGGATCCATGTGTGATTTGTTTAGAAGAACACACATGCAATGACTCTAGTTGTGGTTCATGAAAAGAACACACATGCAATGACACTGGTGGATCCATGTGTGGTTTGTGA
Source organism: Avena insularis (assembly GCA_023614405.1). Classification (NCBI taxonomy): domain Eukaryota; kingdom Viridiplantae; phylum Streptophyta; class Magnoliopsida; order Poales; family Poaceae; genus Avena; species Avena insularis. The sequence continues at coordinate 412,716,093 of CM042686.1, read as the reverse complement.
AAAGAACAGACATGCAATCACACTAGGTGGATCCATGTGTGGTTTGTTTAGGGGAACAGACATGCAATGACACTGGGTGGATCCATGTGTGGTTTGTTTAGAAGAACACACATGCAATGACTCTAGTTGTGGTTCATGAAAAGAACACAGATGCAATGACACTGGTGGATCCATGTGTGGTTTGTGAAAAGAACACACATGCAATGACACTGGTGGATCCTTGTGTGGTTTGTGAGAAGAACATACATGCAATGACACTGGTTGTGGTTCATGAGATGAACACACATTCAATGACACTGGTGGATCCATGTGTGGTTTGTGGAAGGAACATACATGCAATCACACTAGGTGTGGTTCATGAAAAGAACAGACATGCAATGACACTTGTGGATCAATGTGTGGTTCATGAGAAGAACACACATGCAATGACACTGGTGGATCCATGTGAGGTTTGTGAGAAGAACATACATGCAATGACACTGGCTGTGGTTCATGAGAAGAACACACACGCAATGACACTGGTGGATCCATGTGTGGTTTGTGAAAATAACAGACATGCAATCACACTAGGTGGATCCTTGTGTGGTTTGTTTAGAGGAACTGACATGCAATGACACTGGGTGTGGTTCATGAAAAGAACATACATGCAATGAAACTGGTGGATCCATATGTGGTTTATGGAAGGAACAAACATGCAATGATTCTAGCTGTGGTTCATGAAAAGAACAGACATGCAATGACACTGGTGGATCCATGTGTGGTTCATGAGAAGAACACACATCCAATGAAACGGGTGGATCCATGTGTGGTTTGTGAGAAGAACATACATGCAATGACACTGGTGGATACATATGTGGTTTGTGAGAAGAACAGACATGCAATGGCACTAGTTGTGGTTCATGAGAAGAACACACATGCAACGACACTGGTGGATCCTTGTGTGGTTTGTGAGAAGAACAGACATGCAATCACACTAGGTGGATCCATATGTGGTTTGTTTAGAGGAACGTACATGCAATGACACTGGGTGTGGTAAATGAAAAGAACAGACATGCAATTACATTGGTGGATCCATATGTGGTCTGTGGAAGGCACAGACATGCAATGACTCTAGCTGTGGTTCATGAAAAGAACAATCATGCAATGACACTGGGTGGATCCATGTGTGGTTCATGAGAAGAACACACATCCAATGACACTGGTGGATCCTTATGTGGTTTGTGACAAGAACATACATGCAATGACACTGGCTGTGGTTCATCAGAAGAACACACATGCAATGACACTGGTGGATTCATGTGTGGTTTATGAAAAGAACAAACATGCAATCACACTAGGTGGATCCATGTGTGGTTTGTTTAGAGGAACAAACATGCAATAACACTGGGTGTGGTTCATGAAAAGAACAGACATGTAATGAAACTGGTGGATCCATATGTGGTTTGTGGAAGGAATAGACATGCAATGACACTAGTTGTGGTTCATGAAAAGAACAGACATGCAATGACACTGGTGGATCCATGTGTGGTTCATGAGAAGAACAAACATCCAATGACACTGGTGGATCCATCTGTGGTTTGGGAGAAGAACAGACATGCAATGACACTGGTGGATACTTATGTGGTTTGTGAGAAGAACAAACATGCAATGACACAGGCTGTGGTTCATGAGAAGAACACACAGGCAATGACATTGGTGGATCCTTATGTGGTTTGTGAGAAGAACATACATGCAATGACACTGGCTATGGTTCATGAGAGAAACCCACATGCAATGACACTAGTGGATCCATGTGTGGTTTGTGAAAAGAACAGACATGCAATCACACTAGGTGGATCCATGTGTTGTTTGTGGAAAGAACAGACATGCAATGACTCTAGGTGTGGTTCATGAAAAGAACACACATGCAATGACACTGGTGGATCCATGTGTGGTTTGTGAAAAGAACAGACATGCAATCACACTAGGTGGATCCATGTGTGGTTTGTTTAGAAGAACACACATTCAATGACTCTAGTTGTGGTTCATGAAAACAACACACATCCAATGACACTGGTGGATCCATGTGTGGTTTGTGAAAAGAACAGACATGCAATCACACTAGGTGGATCCATGTGTTGTTTGTGGAAAGAACAGACATGCAATGACTCTAGGTGTGGTTCATGAAAATAACACACATGCAATCACACTGGTGGATCCATGTGTGGTTTGTGAAAAGAACAGACATGCAATCGCACTAGGTGGATCCATGTGTGGTTTGTTGAGGGGAACATACATGGAATGACACTAGGTGGATCCGTGTGTGGTTTGTTTAGAAGAACACATGTGCAATGACTCTAGTTGTGATTCATGAGAAGAACACACATGCAATGACACTGGTGGATCCATGTGTGGTTTGTGAGAAGAATACACATGCAATGACATTGGTGGATCCTTCTTTGGTTTGTGAGAAGAACATACATGCAATGACACTGGTTGTGGTTCATGAGAAGAACACACAACATTGGTGGATCCTTGTTTGGTTTGTGAGAAGAACATACATGCAATGACACTGGTTGTGGTTCATCAGAAGAACACATGCAATGACACTGGTGGATCCATGTGTTGTTTGTGGAAGGAACAGACATGCAAGCACACTAGGTGGATCCATGTGTGGTTTGTGGAAAGAACAGACATGCAATGACTCTAGCTATGGTTCATGAAAAGAACAGACATCCAATGACACTGTGTATCCATGTGTGGTTCATGAAAAGAACACACATGCAATGAGACTGGTGGATCCATGTGTGGTTTGTGAAAAGAACAGACATGCAATCAAACTAGGTGGATCCATGTGTGGTTTGTGAAAAGAACAGACATTTAATCACACTAGGTGGATCCATGTGTTGTTTGTTTAGAAGAACACACATGCAATGACTCTAGTTGTGGTTCATGAAAAGAACACACATGCACCAACACTTGTGGATCCATGTGGGGTTTGTGAAAAGAACAGACATGCAATCACACTAGGTGGATCCATGTGTGGTTTGTTTAGGGGAACATACATGCAATGACACTAGGTGGATCCATGTTTGGTTTGTTTAGATGAACACACATGCAATGACTCTAATTGTGGTTCATGAAAATAACACGGATTCAATGACACTGGTGGATCCATGTGTGGTTTGTGAAAAGAACACACATGCAATGACACTGGTGGATCCTTGTGTGGTTTGTGAGAAGAACATACATGGAATGACACTGGTTGTGGTTCATGAGAAGAACACACATGCAATGACACTGGTGGATCCATGTGTGGTTTGTGGAAGGAACATACATGCAATCACACTAGGTGTGGTTCATGAAAAGAACAGACATGCAATGACACTGGTGGATGAATGTGTAATTCATGAGAAGAACACACATGCAATGACACTAGTGGCTCCATGTGTGGTTTGTGACAAGAACATACATGCAATAACACTGGCTGTGGTTCGTGAGAAGAACACACACACAATGACACTGGTGGATCCATGTGTGGTTTGTGAAAAGAACAGACATGCAATCACACTAGTTGGATCCATGTGTGGTTTGTTTAGAGGAACATACATGCAATGACACTAGGTGTGGTTCATGAAAAGAACATACATGCAATGACACTAGTGGATCCATTTGTGGTTTGTGGAAGGAACACACATGCAATGACTCTAGTTGTGGTTCATGAAAAGAACAGACATGAAATGACACTGGTGGATCCATGTGTGGTTCATGAGAAGAACACACATCCAATGACACTGGTGGATCCATGTGTGGTTTGTGAGAAGAACAGACATGCAATGACACTGGTGGATACTTATGTGGTTTGTGAGAAGAACAGACATGCAATGACACTGGCTATGGTTCATGAGAAGAACACACATGCAATGACACTGGTGGATCCTTGTGTGGTTTGTGAGAAGAACATACATGCAATGACACTGGTTGTGTTTCATGAGAAGAACATACATGCAATGACACTGTTGGATTCATGTGTGGTTTGTGGAAGGAACAGACATGCAATCACACTAGGTGGATCCATGTGTGTTTTGTGGAAAGAACAGACATGCAATGACTCTAGCTGTGGTTCATGAAAATAACAGACATCCAATGACACTGGTGTATCCTTGTGTGGTTCATGAAAAGGACACACATGCAATCACTCTGGTGGATCCATGTGTGGTTTGTGAAAACAACAGGCATCCAATCACACTAGGTGGATCCATGTGTGGTTTGTTTAGAGGAACAGACATGTAATGACACTTGGTGTGGTTCATGAAAAGAACAGACATGCAATGACACTGGTGGATCCATATGTGGTTTGTGGAAGGAACAGACATGCAATGACTCTAGTTGTGGTTCATGCAAAGAACAGACATGCAATGACACTGCTGGATCCATGTGTGGTTCATGAGAAGAACACACATCCAATGACACTGGTGGATCCATGTGTGGTTTGTGAGAAGAACAGACATGCAATGACACTGGTGGATACTTATGTGGTTTGTGAGAAGAATAGACATGCAATGACACTGGCTGTGGTTCATGAGAAGAACACACATGCAATGACACTAGGTGGATCCATGTGTGGTTGATACATTGCAAATGTATCTATAATTTTTGATGTTCCATGCTTGGTTTTATCCACTTTCTTGTGTTTTGTCCACACTTTGGAGTACTTTTCATATGATTTCTTTGATTAACCTATTAACAAGAGCCAAAGTGCCAGCTGCCTGTTTTCTGCTATTTTTGGTTCCAGGAAAGTCAGAAAATGAATATTCTCGGAATTTGACGGGACAAAAGCCAAAGTGCCTATTTTTCCGGAAGTCATCAGATGCCAGAATACGAGACGGAGAGGGGCCAGGGGGCACCACACCACCTGGTCACAGGCTGGCCCGGCCCACGCCTGGTGGTGGCCGCCTGCACCCTCGGCCTCCCCTTCCGCCTATAAGATTACCTCAGGACGAAAACCCTAAGTACCCGATCAAAAATCCAGGAAAGAGTCTGTAGCCACCGTCATCTCCATCCCTAGATCGGTAGGGATCTGAAGCTCTTCCGGCACTCACGAGGGGAATTCACCCTGGAGGCCTTCTTCATCACCATGCAAGCCTCCGGTGTGATGCGTGAGTAGTTCATCCTTGGAGTACGGATCCATGTAGTATCTAGATGGCTGGTTCTCCTCCTTTGTGCTTTCATGTCTAGATCTTGTGAGCTCCGTTCACGATCAAGATCATCTATTTGTAATTCTGCATGTTGTGTTGCGGGGATCCGATGGATATTGAGATGCTATTTCAGATTGATTATTGATTCTATCATGTCTTTGTTATTTGTGATCTTGCATGCTTTCCGTTGTTAGTAGCTATCTTGGCCAAGTAGATGCTAGCAACTCCAAGAGTTAGTATTTATGCTCGATAGTGGGTTCATGCCTCTGGTAATCTGGGGAAGTGACAGAAATCTCTAAGGTACTATATGTGCTGTTGCTACTAGGGACAAAACAACAATCCTTTGTTCATAGAACAATCGTATTTTTTACTTTACACGCAATTCGTAAAGCAATAATCTTTTGCTTGCAACTTAATACTGGAGGGGGTTCGGATGATAACCTGAAGGTGGATTATTAGTCTTAGATGTAGTTGGATGGCGGTCTATGTATAATGTTGTAATGCCCAATCAAGTTCCAAAGGAGTCAAGATGATCAGTATATGCATGTATTGCTTTCTCGATGTTTGTCAATTGCCCCGCTATAATTTGTTCACCCAGCATGTTATCTATCTAAGGAGAGCCACCTCTAGTGAACTATGGATCCCGGTTCTTTTCTTTACATACAATCTATAAACTGTTACTGCTTTGTGTTTACTTTCTGCAAACTATTACTTCTTTCCATTCGATACGTTTAATCCTTTGTTTTCCACAAAACACGGTGAGATTGACAACCTCATCGCAAGTTGGGGACAAAGTTCTATGGTTGTGTTGTGCAGGTCTCCACGTTGCTACTAGCACCGGTAGTGCGCCCTGCCAAAGCTCAGCTAGTAACACCTTTGGGGTGTTTCCTTGCTCCTACTGGTTCAATTAAACCTTGGTTTCATAACTGAAGGAAACTTGCTGCTGTGCTCATCATACCTTCCCCTTGGGGTTCCCAATGAGCTCTACATCAACACCGCACCAGCACTTTTCTAGGCGCCATACACAGAGCCATCAAGCATTTTTTGGCGCTGTTGCCGGGGAGTCAAGGACATCTTCACAAGGGGAGTCCCTCATAACCAATCTATTTACTTTGTTGTTTTTGTTTTGCTTAGTTTCTTTTTGCTTTGTTTGCTTGTTTCTTTATCAAAAACACAAAAATATTAGTTCTACTAGTTTGCTTTCTTATTCAAAAACACACAAAAAATAGTTCCTATCTTGAGTTGCCACTATGTCTAGCCTTGCTCCAGTCACTATGTCACCTGAGGAAATGATTTTCACTTTTAAACAAGGTATTGAGGAAAGTTTTAAGGAAGCTTGGTCTAGAATCTCTGATCTACATGGAAAAACTAAGCCTAAAATGACTCAAAGCTTGTTCCTTAGCAGTTTTTACCTTGGAATTGCTCTTTGCTATAGATATGCTTTAGATGATGTTGTGGGAGGAGATTTCCTCCAATGTAATGAGGATGATGCTATTAATGCTATAAAGAAATTGATCCTCACTTATAACTGGCCTAGCCAAACTGATATTTCCTTCGCAAAAATATTTGCTAGATTGAACACTCTTAACACTACCACTACTAGCTTAAAAGATTGCTATAATACGCTTAGGGAGCATCACAATTATGTTCCAATAAATTATGAACCATCAAAGTGGCTCCCTACAGTAAAGATTGAGATAAACACTGAAACTTTTCAAGTCCGCTGTGATATCATGTCTGAATTTTGTCTTATGCCCAAGGATATTTATGAATCTCTAAATACTTGGGGGCTTACTGCAGGAGGAAAAGAAAGACCTCTTGCTAATAATGCTACCATATTACCTCTTGGAATAGCTGAAGGAGTGTTTACAAAGATCCTTGGGAAAATGATTTCTATTGATTATCTTGTTATTGAATGTGCAGGAAAAGGACAAATTACACTTGGAAGGTCCCTATTAGAACTCCTTGGAGCAATAATAGATGTGGGAAAGGGGACCATGCCCATTTCTTCTCCACCAAACAATCATATTTTCCCCAAGGTTAAGAATAAAAGTAAGAGAGGTAAGGGCAAGAAATTTGGTTTTAATGCTTCTTCATTTGAGAACACTTGATTCTTTCTTGCTTCTTATGCCTAACTTAAAGGCGTTAAAGAAAAGTAATTATTGGGAGATAAACCAAAAGTTTTAGATGAGTCTTGGAAGTTATTACCTCTGTAATAACCGCTCCTTATCCTTTTTATTTGCTTTTTGTGCCAAGAGTAACCTCTAATGAGAGAGAAGTAATGATTGGGAAAGTTGCTGTCTCGAAACAGATTTCTGTGCTTCACCGTAAATATTCGTGTAAAATCTCTGAATGTCTTTTTGAGGCGTGAATTTTTATGCTTCTGCCCCAGGTTGTTATATAACTTTTGTTAGTTCAACACTTTTTGATTTGAGCAACAGAAGGTCTTCGAAAAAATTCGACTTTACCTGCTGGTCTGTTTTGACAGATTTCTGCCATTTTCTGCATTTGCTTCTTGTTGGTTCCTTTTTGAGTTCTTTTGGGGAATTGAGATTTTTGAGGGAAGTACTACAGTAGCTAGTGTTCTAATGGAAGCTTATTTGGTATTAGAACTGAACCTTAAGACCTATTATCTTGAGTGCACTAATGTTGCTAATAAAGATTGTGTGAAGTTTTGTATGAAGGAAAATTTTGAGGTGTATGGAAGGAATGAGTAATGAGATGAAGGATGGACTAAAGATCAAGCTTGGGGATTCCATGCGTGTCACCCCAATAAATATCCAATAAGTACAAGCATTAAAGCTTGGGGATGCCCAAGGCATCCCCTTCTTCATCAATAAAAATCCCAGGTTTCTTCCAAACGCTTCATTTTTATTGTTTCATGCACAGTTGTGTTGTTCTTGGAGCGTCTTATTTTTTTATTTCATTTTGGTTTTTCGTTTGATTTGGTTTGCTTAGTTTTCTGAATAAATTGGTTGGACCCCCTCTTTCATACATTGGTTTGCAAATAGTTTGGTTTGGTTTGGAAAAGAGTAGGAAAGTTCATGCTTATGTGGTAAAAGGAGCTCGTTTTTGACTGTGGCCTATGCTCTGTCATGCCATGCTTGATATTGTTTTGGATTTATGCTTAGTATTCTTTTCTTTATCATGACTTGTTATAAACAATTGAGATTGCTTAATGTGCCTTGGATGAATCATGCGTTGTTTTAGCATATTAAGGCATAGTATAGTGGTATTCTCCTTTGATGCTTTATTTGGGTTGACTTGGCGCATGCTCACACCATGTTATGACTATCTCAAGTCACCATAGCCTTTATGATCCTTTAGTTTTCAACTTGTAGTATCACTTTATGCTCAATGATGTTTTGCCGCTCTGCATGATTATGGCCATTATTGCTCTCTTAGTTTGTCGCTCCCAGTCTTTTGCTAGCCTCGAAAACAAAGTATGAGTTCCACTCATGCATCCAGCTTCCTAAACCAAGTTATTCCAAATATTCCACCATACCTACCTACTAGCTTATGCTATTCCAAGTATATTCATGCTTTTTTTACCTTCCAAATTAAACTTGTTATGAGAAAACTAGTGATTAAAGCTCTCACGAACTTGATGTCACACTTTACTTTTCTTGCCCTTAATAAACTTGAACCATTGTGTCGTCTATGTTATATATGCTTGCACTTATTTGTTGGGAATTAGCAGAACCATGCTTTCATGGGGAACGCTTTCAACATTGCACTTGGTACTTGTACCTAGTTGATATCATGCTCTTTTGTATATGGATGTCGTCGGTGTGAAATGAAAGGGGAGCTTGTAAGTCCATGGAGTTATGTATATGTGTTAGAGAAACGCCTAGGCCACTGGTCTAATCCACGCTGACATGGTGGAAACCTGTAGCGTAACCATAATGAGCTGTCTATGAAGCATTCTTCTTATTAAAAAAAGAGTCCTATATTGAGAAAAAAAGAAAAAAAGAAAAAAAGAGATATTATGAAAAGAGGAAAGAGAGAAAAAAGCACCATATTCCCATGGTAAATAAGAAGATTGCTGAGATGCTCGTTGTCTGTTTGCCTTCTCATTTTGATATGGGGATTCTTCCGTATCATTGGGCAAGGGGTACCCCGTTGGCGGTTCTCTATGATACACATGTACTTACGATGACAAGAACTTACCGGTGACTAAACTTGAGTAGCATGAGGAGCGTCCCTCGTATACAAGGGACATGAGATTTCTAACTTATACTTCGTCATGCATGTACACCATAGTTTGTTCACTTTAACCTTAATCACTTCGAGATGCTTATGATAGGGGCAATGAGAGTCGAAAGCTATAAGTACCATAATTTTTGGAAGCTCTTTATGAAACTTGAATCTCTGCTTCCTTCTATGAAGGCCTTTCTTCCACTTATATATTGAGTCTCCACCTTCTATCTTTATGCACCTATTTTGAGAGCATAGTGGCCATTCTTAGTTCTATGTGCATTGTCCCAAGACTAGTTAATTGATGCATACTTTGATATTGCTTGTTTTAAACTATTGTATCTAGTCACTCTTATGAACTTTGAAGGTGTCCTATGCATTTATATTTGCTACTCTATGACGGACAAGATGAATGCTATTATGCTATGTTTTCTTTATGTGAAACAAACAAACGTCTTGCAAAGCATTGTTATTCATGAATCTTTTGTTTGTGCCTTTTCATGTTGCATCACAGTTTCTTTGTCTTATTGCTAGAACGTTGTCTTTCATGTTATGATTGAAGTACTATGATCCCAACTTTGAATGTTTTACAAATACTTTGATCAAGTCTTTGATGGTGCATGTCACCTCAAAAATTATTCTTTCTTTTTATCACTTACCTACTCGAGGACGAGCAGGAGTTAAGCTTGGGGATGTTGATACATTGCAAATGTATCCATAATTTTTGATGTTCCATGCTTGGTTTTATCCACTTTCTTGTGTTTTGTCCACACTTTGGATTACTTTTCATATGATTTCTTGGACTAACCTATTAACAAGAGCCACAGTGCCAGCTGCCTGTTTTCTGCTGTTTTTGGTTCCAGGAAAGTCAGAAAATGAATATTCTCGGAATTGGACGGGACAAAAGCCAAAGTGCCTATTTTTTCAGAAGTCATCAGATGCCAGAATACGAGACGGAGAGGGGCCAGGGGGCCACCACACCACTTGGCCGCGTGGCCTAGCCTAGCCCACGCCACATGGTGGTGTGGCAGCCTCCGGCCTCCCCTTCCGCCTATAAGATGCCCTCGGGACGAAAACCCTAAGTACCCGATCAAAAATCCACGAAAGAGTCTGTAGCCGTCGTCATCTCCATCCCTAGATCAGGAGGGATCTGAAGCTTTTCCGCACCTGCCGAGAGGGAATTCACCGAGGCCTTCTTCATCACCATGCAAGCCTCCGGTGTGATGCGTGAGTAGTTCATCCTTGGACTATGGATCCATGTAGTAGCTAGATGGCTGGTTCTCCTCCTTTGTGCTTTCATGTCTAGATCTTGTGAGCTTCGTTCAAGATCAAGATCATCTATTTGTAATTCTGCATGTTGTGTTTGCGGGGATCCGATGGATATTGAGATGCTATTTCAGATTGATTATTGATTCTATCATGTCTTTGTTATTTGTGATCTTGCATGCTTTCCATTGTTAGTAGCTATCTTGGCCAAGTAGATGCTAGCAACTCCAAGAGTTAGTATTTTTGCTCGATAGTGGGTTCATGCCTCCGTAACTGGGAAGTGATGAAATCTCTAAGGTCCTAGATGTGCTATTGCTACTGGGAGAAAACAACAATCCTTTGTTTATAGAACAATCGTATTTTTTACTTTACACGATTAAATTGAAGCAATAATCTTTTGCTTGCAACTTAATCGGAGGGGTTCGGATGATAACCTGAAGGTGGATTATTAGTCATAGATGAAGTTGGATGGTGGTCTATGTATAATGTTGTAATGCCCAATCAAGTTCCAAAGGAGTCAAGATGATTAGTATATGCATGTATTGCTTTCTCGATGTTTGTCAATTGCCCCGCTGTAATTTGTTCACCCAGCATGTTATCTATCTAAGGAGAGCCACCTCTAGTGAACTATGGATTCCGGTTCTTTTCTTTACATACAATCTATAAACTGTTACTGCTTTGTGTTTACTTTCTGCAAACTATTACTTCTTTCCATTCGATATGTTTAATCCTTTGTTTTCCGCAAAACACGGTGAGATTGACAACCTCATCGCAAGTTGGGGACAAAGTTCTGTGGTTGTGTTGTGCAGGTCTCCACGTTGCTACTAGCACCGGTAGTGCGCCCTGCCAAAGCTCAGCTAGTAACACCTTTGGGGTGTTTCCTTGCTCCTACTGGTTCGATTAAACCTTGGTTTCATAACTGAGGGAAACTTGTTGCTGTGCTCATCATACCTTCCTCTTGGGGTTCCCAACGAGCTCTACATCAACACCGCACCAGCACTTTTCTAGGCACCATACACATAGCCATCAGTGGTTTGTGAGAAGAACATACATGCAATGACACTGGCTGTGGTTAATGAGAATAACACACATGCAATGACACTAGTGGATCCATGTGTGGTTTGTGAAAGAACAGACATGCAATCACACTAGGTGGATCCATGTGTGGTTTGTGGAAAGAACAGACATGCAATGACTCTAGCTGTGGTTCATGAAAAGAACACACATGCAATGAGACTGGTGTATCCATGTGTGGTTCATGAAAAGAACATACATGCAATGACACTGGTGGATCCATGTGTGGTTTGTGAAAAGAACAGATATGCAATGACACTAGGTGGATCCATGTGTGGTTTGTTTAGAAGAACACACATGCAATGACTCTAATTGTGTTTCATGAAAAGAACATACATGCAATGACACTGGTGGATCCATGTGTGGTTCATGAGAAGAACACACATGCAATGTGGTGGATCCTTGTGTTTTTTGAGAAGAACATACATGCAATAACACTGGTTGTGGTTCATGAGAAGAACACACAGGCAATGACACTGGTGGATCCATGTGTGGTTTGTGGAAGGAATAGACATGTAATCACACTAGGTGGATCCATGTGTGGTTTGTGGAAAGAATAGACATGCAATGACTCTAGCTATGGTTCATGAAAAGAACAGACATCCAATAACACTGGTGTATCCATGTGTGGTTCATGAAAATAACACACATGCAATGACACTGGTGGATCCATGTGTGGTTTGTGAAAAGAACAGACATGCAATCACACTAGATGGATCCATGTGTGGTTTGTGAAAAGAACACACATGCAATCACACTAGGTGGATCCATGTGTGGTTTGTTTAGAATAACACACATGCAATGACTCTAGTTGTGGTTCATGAAAAGAACACACATGCAATAACACTGGTGGATCCATGTGTGGATCATGAGAAGAACACGCATCCAATGACACTGGTGGATCCTTATGTGGTTTGTGAGAAGAACATACATGCAATGATACTGGTTGTGGTTCATGAGAAGAACACACATGCAATGACACTGGTGGATCCATGTGTGGTTTGTGAAAAGAACAGACATGCAATCACACTAGGTGGATCCATGTGTGGTTTGTTTAGAGGAACAGACATGCAATGACACTGGGTGTGGTTCATGAAAATAACAGACATGCAATGCCACTAGTGGATCCATATGTGGTTTGTGTAAGGAACAGACATGCAATGACACTAGATGTGGTTCATGAAAAGAACATACATGCAATGACACTTGTGGATCCATGTGTGGTTCATGAGAAGAACACACATGCAATGACACTGGTGGATCCTTGTGTGGTTTGCGAGAAGAACTAACATGCAATAACACTGGTGGATACTTATGTGGTTTGTGAGAAGAACAGACATGCAATGACACTTGCTGTGGTTTATGAGAAGAACACACATGCAATGGCACTGGTGGATCCTTATGTGGTTTGTGAGAAGAACATACATGCAATGACATTGGTGGATCCTTATGTGGATCCTTATGTGGTTTTGCTTGCATCCTATTTCCGGCTGAATGCATCGAACCTTGTTAAGCAACCTACTTTCTATCGCTATATCCTATTTAGCTGCGCACGGCTATATCTACATTTGTTTTGTTTTCTGAATGAATGTATTCTGCCTGGTGTGATTTGCTGCTCTAGATTGGCTACCTGATCGGAGGCAAAAAGAGGTCCAAAAGGGAACGAATTATCAAAGTGAGAATCTTCTCTAGATTTGCTACCAATTTAGGCAAAATGAAACATATATGTTTAGCGAGAGAGGAAAATGGCACTCTTTCAAACTGCCAGTTAACGAGCTACCATCTTGACAAGCTACAAGACACATACATAAACATAACACAAAAAGGGTTAAATTTATTTTACTACTATCACTTGAGGCGCTAGACATCCCGACAAGCTAACTGGGGTCCAAAAAACAGAAACATAACACTGAGAAGTAAAATTTAATTCACTTCTCATCAGACCACTTGAGGCGCTTGCCATCGTTCCTAGGCGACCAACTGCGATCATTCCAGGTACTCCACAGCTCATGAAATGCTTCGTCTTACCTGGGATCTGACTTGGCTTCCCTATCTTCAGCATCCTGCGGCACAATTAGCGGTGCATCACATGCCTGATTGTTGCCGCTAGAAGATGCTGCCTCTCTATTTGCTGCTTCAGCTGCAGCCTCTCTATCAGCTGCTTCTGCTTCAGCTGCAAGCTCTCTTTCAGCTGCTTCTGCAGCCTCTCTGTCAACTGCTTCAGATGCAGCCATTTTCTTTGCATATGCAGCTTCAAACTCAGCTATTCTGCATTTTCTACAAAGGGCTCCCCTAAGCTCGTCTTCCCTCTTGCAAATAGGACAAAACACGAGGTAAAGTAGAAAAAAATGGATCTTCTTGTACAGCTGGTAGGTCACATAAGCATCTATGGCTGCATACATCAGGTTTATATCAGACAACGGCCACTCGTCCCAGAAATCGTGCCTATCCGTAGGGAAATCTTCCTTCATTTTGTCGTACGACTCATTGAGGATTCTAGTTGCGAGTGATACCATTCCATCCTTGCTCGAGCCCCCTAGGATCTTGACAAGACTCTGAATATCGATCCAGTTGTGCGCAGGAATTATAATTCCCTCTTGATAAAATTTCGAAAAATCAGTCGTTTTGTCGATAGTGCAGAAAACAATTCCCTTTTCTACAAGGAACTGGCGCAGCACCGGACAATTCCTGTCAGTCCTGAAAGTATGTAGTTTGTCATCACCAAAATTTGTAACTACAAATATTTTGTCAATGCAAGATCATCATCTAAATATAATTTTGAAAAGTTTAGTAAATGCAAGATCAAGACTCTTAACATTGTCTTGTCATAATTTATTTGGTCCTAAATAAAATCCAGTAGTTGCAAAATGAGCAAGTGGATAAAGAACAAGAGGATAAAACCCTAAAATCGGTTAGCTACAGAGAGCAGATCTACAAACCGGGAGAGGTGGTAGACGAGGACGTGTTCCCCATGGCCAGTTGAATGACGGCGACTTCGCTCCCTTCATATGGGTGCTCCAGGGTGTACTCGAGGTCTAATCCCACAAACTTGTCCTCGTCTATACCAAGCCAACACTCGTACATCCTCAGGACACACACCACTGTCTCCTCCTCGTTGGTGTAGACAATGTCTATCTTCTTATTGTCATGGGTAGTGAAGCTTGTCTCTAGAGTGCGACGACCTTCCATGGCGGCAAGGAGAAGACGGGAAGAAGACATATGACAGGAAGAAGAAGAGTGGTTTCTGCGAGGCAGGGGAACGGTGGAACCGTCAATGCGCTTTTAAGGTAGTGGTTAACAGCGGGGACGGAAGTCCAAGGAGAGATGTGTGGCGGTGGCCGTTCCAGCTTCTGAGTAAACAAAAAATAATTATAACGCTGATACATGTGCCCTGTTTTGTCATGTCAATACACTGGGTAGGGGGTGTTGTCCTATCCACTGTGCCAACGCTGCAAGCCTATGTGACAGCCACCCCGTCTAAGCGACGGGAGCGGCATAACGGCGAGAACTGACAGGGGGCCAACTTGACGGTCGTTAGCCTAATTTTTTGTATTGAAACATAAAGTTGAATTCGTGCCAAAAAGACCCTCTGAGTATTTGGCACACCAACTGTAGTCATCCCGGCTGATTTTAGGGAACTTGGGTACCGCGTTGCCTGGACACCCCAACTTCCGGGCCGCAAAATGATATTCTCCTTAGAAGGTGCCCGGGGTATGAGGATGCAAAGATGGATGTCTTTGTTTGAGAGATCTTTTCTTGGCAAGCCCGGGTGATTCAGGCAAGCATATCTCCCATGAAACCCCATGCAACACCTCCCATATGGATAGGAGTCTCCCTCCTGCCAAGAGTTAGTTTGAGATGATCTTCCCACGCCTGATTATCAATGGAGTTTTTACATGGAGGAGACTCATTCTGGTTTTTCTCTAATTAACTGGATTCATGTTTAAATAAGCAGTAACATGCATATAGAGCATATATAGGTGTCCAAAAATTTCAAAGATAATAATGCAACAGGCTAACCAAGGGGATATGAGCAACATTACATGAATAACCTGAACCTAGCAGGATTAAAACAGGCTTACTGTACCTACTGTTTGGAGGGATATAATGACACTTGCATAAAGCATAGTATGGAACATAGTATAAGATGAGATTTGACTTGATATATCAAAGATTTCAGACTAGACACGAGTAATATGCTAAACCAGCACTGTTCCGACAATTGGTTGCAGTGTCGTCAGTTGTACTTGATCCCATGAGCAAACACTTCAATAGAGGCGCTGCTTCTTCGTCAAGCGGTCTCGACTTGAGAATTCAAGGGTGGAAGTTATTGTTCCAGATCTATTTTCTTAGCAATCTCCAGGGATTTGGGCAATCATGTCTTCTATGAAGGCCCATATGTGATACCTCTCGGACAGACACAAGTTTCCTGTATGCCAAGAGTTAGGAGATATTCCCACCTCTGGTTATCGATGGAGTCTGGGGATCTTTTACATGGAGAGGACTCATACTGTTTTTGCTTTAATTAACATGTAGAGAATATACATGAGTTCAAAAAGATCACATTAACAAAAGAACAAGATAAGCAATGGTATATAAGCATCATCACATGAATCACCTAAATGATCTAATGTCATTCATTTTAAAAATAGTACATTCAGTTAAATTAACGAAAAAAAATATATATTTTAGCATTGGATCAACTGGATAGGAAATAGATACTACAAATTCATAGTTAAGAACTAAACATATTTTCTTGTAGATCCACTAGTTTTTGGTCTATCTTGTTTTGGGTCGGCATGTCCTTCCCACATTCACTCATCTGCTTGCACCTTGCAGTCATTCTCCACCTTGTTGGCCGAGAAGCAAGAGCAATGGAACATCATAGAATCACTCGGTAGTCATGGTTACTTAAGTACAATGAAAGTTTGCCTTCATTGTCCTCCTTGGCCAATGTTATATGCTTCCCTAAGTAACCACAGCTCACCAGCGCTTCCTGGCACTCTTATTCTTGCTACAACATATGGTGTTTGTGAGGTAGTTATGTCCATTCTATAAAGAAGTTGAAACTAGTTATGAAAATGAATTAGTAGAAGTATCTAAGATACTTAAGGACTATTGAACTACTTCAGGATACTCAATAAAATGAGGATAGTAAAGGGATACAAATATATCATTATAACAAGTACATGATGTGTATATATATAATTAATTAGATAATGAACAATACCGACAAAGGCTTTCAGATTCACATATAGAATAAAATTATTGTACAACTTTGATTCAATTTTCCTAAAGAATAAAATTAAATCGGATCAACATGAGTAATTAATATATTAGAATGAAAATGGAAATACTTAAATCACAATGGTCTAGTTAACATCGTATATGATCTTCATAGCAATAATAGATCATCACCATGACTAAGTAAAGGAATTATGATCATATAGTGCGCATGACAAGTTACATGCATAGATGATCATCAGTCAAATATAGCAAGAAAGGATCATCAACATACTTAACTAAGAAAAGTAACTACAAATATAAAGTGTGTTGGCATGACCTTAATCATATAATTAGTGATGACTGCAGTGGGTGCGTGTAGGGTAAAAGAAATGTCAACTTGTGAACATAGACAACTGATCATCACAGTAAACAAGCAATAGCAACACCTAGTTTCTAAAAACAAGGAAGGTTACAGAGAAGAGAGACACACTATACTAGAAAATTTTATTATTCAAGCAAACTCAGGACTAAAAACTGAAAAGAGAATTATGCATCAATTAACCTAGATTTCTAATTTTCTATGAACAATTAATATGGGAAGCAGTCATAATCATATATACAAATTAAAATCAAACCAGCAACATAAAAGGCACACCACAACACTTGATTTTTTAAATATTCCAACAAACTCAGGACTGTGAAAACTGAAAAGAGAGTTATACAACAATTAATCTAGATTTCTATAAACAATTAGTATGGGTAGTAGTTATAATCATATACAAACTATAATCAAGCCAGCATGATAAAAGGCACACCACAACATCTACACAAATAGTGCAAAGATTAACCATTTGCACTCAACAAAATAAACTAGATAATCATGTAATGACTATTGTATGGCGGATTTAGGGTTTTAGGCAATGTGGAGTGTAAGCTTTGTGAATACCATTAGAAATTGAATCTAAACTATCTAAATAAGTTCTGACCCAATCGTATGGGGATTTAGGTTTAAGGAGGCAGTTAGGGTTCATATGGGATTTGGGGATTAGGGTTTGCGCGCATGGGGATTTGGGTGTAGGGTTTAAAAAGACTAATAATGAATATTATGACCACAAAGCGAGAGTATATAGAGATGACTAAGGCTGGAGAAACTCACCTGCTTGTCACTATCTAGTCCCTCTGTTGCTAGAGCTATAGTTTGGTGCGGTCCTTGCTCTCGAGGTCAAGGGGAAGATCATCGCAATGTTTGTCTAAAGGTCAGCGAAGCTGGGGTGCACCGGCGGCCCGAGAGTATGGATGCACCGGCTTCCGCTTCTAGGGTTTGAAAAAGATGTATTTGGGGTAGAAGGGGCAGAATGTATCTGGGGTTCTTGCTTCTTATTTATAGGAAGCAATAAGTAGTGACACCACAAACTAAAGTCATTGTTTACTTCTCAGCATGTCACAGATCCATGACCATCTTCGCTTAATAAATAAGTGATAAACATGGCAACATAAAATCCACAACTAGACTAATATTTTCCATTAATAAAGGACCAATAGGAGATAACAAAAGATTCATCGACTTGACAATGAACTGATGCTAATACTAAACTAAAACTAAAAAATCCCCTTGGCAAGGCCCTTTGGCCTCACCTACTATAGCTTGTCGCCTCCTTTTGCGGCTGATGCCCTCTTGTTGGTCTGGCACTGCATCCTCGCACCTAACCAAGGGTTGGAATGTGCCAACACTTCCACGACTCTTCTTCGAGGTCACCGAGGCCGAAGTATATCTCGTCAATCAGCATGTTGAGGTAATCATCAATGCCGAATGTGGCTAGGGCATCAACATCGATGAAGGTGTCTAGCAATGTAGGCTCCACGGAGTTGCTCGGCTTGTGGGTGAAGTCGGTCATCTCGATGTCTGTGTAGAGGCACTTCCCTTTTAATAAATCCATGCTGTGGTCGTTGAAGAATCACATGGTCTAGTAGCCTATTAGGATCACCAGGTTGAGCAGGAACTTGGGCTTTTCCTCTAGGTCTTGACCATGGTAGCCGAACTTGAGAAATGCTAAAAACAACTCTTCGTTCATCCTCCCCTCGGCAGACAGATAGGCACGAAGGGTGGTGTCCTGTCCGGGTTGTTCAGGAAGCTCAGGGATAGTGTGTGGAACTTGGAAGCTTGTCATTGGAACTGACGCAGAGGGGAGACATAGGGGTTTGTGTGTAGCTTGGGCTGAGGTAGAAATATTGTAGTACATTCTTTATGTGACATTGAACGAGATGGGAGAGCTTTGAGTCCCGATACAGACGTGTATTTTCACTTCACTAACCTCTGTGATGAACGGATGGTGTAGCCATAATTTTCTAGGCTAGGCCACTAGGCATGGAGTAACCAAGTGGAGAAGAACTGGTATGGTGTCGCATGGTCATAGCCAGGAGAATCCAATAGGATTGCTCTGGATCATACTAGGAAAAGCTACTCGGCAAAGACTTTGGGGATTTAGGAATATCGATTTTGGAATATATTTTGGGGATTTCAGAGGAAAATGAATCAGAAAGAAAAAATCATTTTCAACCGGTTGAAAATAGTTCTTAGAAGATATCTTGATTGTCTAAATCAATGACATATGAGCCCGATAGACACATGGCCTCACTTGTCATGCACTTATCCCCTATCCTACTTGTTGAAGTATGATCCAAATTCTGTTAAGGAGGCTAACTTCTGATGGGGTAGAGCGAGGACCATCGCCAGAGGCTTACACGGTTGACCTAGGTTTTTGATGGTACGGATCGTTGATGACCTAGGTTTCCACCATTATATATACCTCTTGTAAGCCGCCGGATGGGATAAATTACATCTGTGAAAATCCTTGGCGTTGTGTAAACACTCCCCATTATAATAAAGTTTCGCTGGCTGGCGCCCATGGTTTTTTCCTCTCTTTGTTGGAGAGGTTTTCCACGTTAAATATGTGTCTCCTTGCTGCGATTCCTTTTTTGTTCTTTGTTATTTGCTCTTCGCAAAGATAACAAGTGGTATCAGAGCCTAGGTTCTAATCTATGGTTTGTGACATGTCTTCATTGAAGTTCGATCTACCGCAGCTGGACTACACTACAAGATTCTGCTTGTGGAGGTGAAGATGCGGGCGATTCTCGCCCAAACTTCAGATCTGGATGACGTCTAGAAGGATTCAGGAAAAAGTATGCAAAGAGATGGTCCAACAAAGAGAAGCAGAAGGATCATAAGGCTTTGTCTTTGATTCAACTTCATCTATCCAATAATATTTTGCAGGAAGTGTTGGCAAAGAAATCTGATGCTTCCCTTTGGCTGAAACTGGAATCGGTCTACAAGTCAAAGGATCTAACCAGTAAGATGCATGTGAAGATGTAGTTTTTCTCGCATAGGCTGCAAGAAGGTGGATCGGTAATGAATCACTTATCTGTTTTTAGAAAGATCGTTTCTGACTTGCAATCTATGGAAGTAAAATATGAAGATGAGGATCTAGCTCTCTTACTCTTATGCTCACTGCCTAGTTCTTATACACACTTTCGTGATACAATATTGTTGACCCGTGATGAACTAACCCTTGGTGAAGTACAAGAGGCCCTCGAGCAGTTGAAAAGGATGAAAACTATGGTACAGGCAGATGGGTCGTCCTGTAAGGCTGAACCTCTGCAAATTCATGGCAGGACCGAGCAGAGATTTAACAACTATGACAACCGAGATAAGAGCAAGGACAACAGAGGTCGTTTGAAGTCCAAGAGAAAGGACAAGTTTTGCAGGTATTGTAAGAAATCTAATCATGTTACTGATGATTGTTGGAAGCTGTAGAATAAGGAGAAAAGGAACGGAACTTACCAACCGAAAGAGAAGTCTGAAGGTGCTGGTAAGGGTTCTGTTGTTTCTGCTGATAGTTCGGATGGTGAATGTTTAGCCATTTTTTGCTGCTTGTGCTTCTCGTGATGATGAATGGATACTTGACACTGCATGTTTGTTTCATATTTGCTGTAACAAAGATTGGTTTAGTTCATATGAGTCTGTGCATACTAGAGATTTTGTACGTGTGGGGAATGACAACCCATGCCATATTGTTGGAGTTGGATCTATTAAGATCAATACTCATGATGGCGTGACGCGTACGTTAACTGAGGTGAAGCACATACCAAGCATGGCCAGAAATCTGATCTCCCTGAGTACCATGGATGTTGATGGCTACAAGTACACCGGTGGGCGTAGATTGTTAAAGGTATCAAAAGGCTCTCTTATTCACATGATAGGTGATATGAATTCTGCTAAGTTATATGTTCTTAGAGGTAGCACTTTGCATGATATTACTGTTGTTGTTACTTCTAATGATTCTGATGATTGTGGTAAAACAAATCTGTGGAATATGCGTCTTAGGCATATGAGCAAACATGGCATGGCAGAGTTGGTCAAGAGAGAGTTGATTGATGGTTGCAACTTGAGTAAGTTTGATTTTTGTGAGCAATGTGTTTATGGTAAGCATAAAAGAGTTAAATTCAATGCTTTCGTTCATACCACCAAAGGCATATTAGATTATGTGCATGCTGATGTATGGGGACCTTCCCGTAAGACTTCTGTTGCTGGTGCTAATTAAATGATTACTATTATTGATGACTACTCAAGAAAGCTGTGGTGATATTTTCTGAAACATAAATCTAATGTTTTTCATGCTTTTAGAAGTGGAAAGTTATGGTTGAAAAGCAAACTGAAAAGAATGTAAAGGTTCTACATACTAACAATGGTATGGAATTCTGTTCTAATGAGTTTGAGGAGTTTTGTAGTGACGATGGTATGATTAGGCACCACACCATCCCTTACACTACTCAGCAGAATGGCGTGGCTAAGCGCATGAACAGAACCATCATCTTGAGGGCTCGATGTATGTTGTCCAACGTAACACCCTCGAATCGGCCCTATGCAAGTTTTAGCGCTTCCCGCCAAACCCGCATAGAAACGATTCAAGGACGCCCACCAGGCACTTGCGTGCGGGTGGAGAACGAAGTAATACCATTACACATTAGTCCACGATGGAACCCACAGAACATATATATATATAACAACGACTCCATGAGTCAAGAATACAGATATACTATACAAAGATCCAAATCACCTTGAAAACGATAAGAGCCCTGAAGAATAACCAATGGCGTCCATAACCTTGCCCAGGCCAAGCCGGAAGGGTAACCCTGCTAACGACGTCGATCTCAAACCTGCTAAAACAAAAGGGGTGCCGACAAAGGGCAAAGGAAAAATAGGAGCGTCAGTACTGAGGCCAGTACACGGCGAGGCTAGAATTCGGCGGCTCTCGCCTACATAGGTATGGTGGACTGAAGCGGCAACGCAGCATGCACTAAACAACCTATAGAGACTCGATACATCTGTCGGCTATTAGAGAGGGGTAAGAAAGACCTATTCGGATCCAACCTGATACTAACACCAATCATACCCATCCTGGTATTCCCCCTCGAGACCAAACAAGGAAGTCAAACCGAGGAACTCACACAGTTGGCAGTTTTATTCATTCCATTATAGTTGCAATACTTACTAGTCAGATATAGATAGCATGAGTCATCCTGATAGCATAAGTAGTGGGCAGTTTTAGTTAATCATTCAGTTGTAGTTGCAGTACTTACTAGTCAGATACAATTAGCATGTGACATCCCAAACCCAGCAGTTGTTGGCACTTTTATTTCATTCCATTGGAGTTGCGATACTTACTAGGCATGTATAACATGGCACGATACACACCAGTTCCACCAGTTGTTGGCACTTTTATTATCCATTCCATTGTAGTGAAGCTGATTACTAGTCACATATTAAGTCAAATTTATAGCACTACTTTAGTTATGCTTGTCTATGATCGAGATATTGTGCTCCAAGTCATCCATAACCGTGGACACGGCTTTCAGAAAGATTTACCCTGCAGGGGTGCACAAATAGCAACACACACAT
The DNA here is from genome assembly GCA_023614405.1 of Avena insularis. Lineage (NCBI taxonomy): Eukaryota > Viridiplantae > Streptophyta > Magnoliopsida > Poales > Poaceae > Avena > Avena insularis. Next base: position 412,693,197 of record CM042686.1, on the reverse strand, counting down.
GATCAACCTCGGAAAAACCAACTCAAAACCCAACGAGGCTTTCATGACAAAGAAATCACAGGATTCATAAATCATTTCAGGGGGCCACCCCATTAAGCTACCCGCAACAAAGTTGGCCGGCTCCGAGACGGACCCAAGGTTTGCATCAATGGCTGTAAATGACTGGGAACCCGAAAGTGTGACTGGGCTTGTCGATACCGCGAAAACACTCCGCATCCAAGACAGTACAGGTGCTCCACGCACAATCGTAAATAAAGCAGTAAAGCATGGCATAAGTACAGGATAGTAATAAAGCCCCAAACTAGTTTGTGGCCCCAAGAAATAAGAAATGAATCAAGCTCTGGCTAAGGGGGATTCATAGACTCTCCCATATGTGGATAGTGCGAATAGTCAAGGCAATTATCAAGTACTCGGGGCCTACGGGACACAAGTGAGCGTGGAAGAACCAAATATTAGCTATTGCCCACCGATGCCTCTGCATTAGTTATATCTATTCCCAGCAATTTAATAGTTGTATTTAAAGTCAAGATCATCTCCACCAATAAGCATCTCCCCTAATAAGCATGTGCCAACCTTCCAACAACGATGGAACAACAACGACGCGAAGCAGCACTTGAGCAAGCAACTACGACACGCAAGGCCGACTATCTATCAAACAACAGGCAATAGGATGTATCCAAGGCAATATAGAGGCTGCAGGGAATATAAATGGTGCACGGAAACTAAAGCATCACAACACGGATAGCAATAGATCAACAGGAGGAAGTAAACACTATAAATTAAAAATAGGTAGAAAGGGGGAGATGCTCGCCTGGAAAAACTGCCGAAGATAGATTATCTGAAGAACTTGTCGATACTCGCATCAACTCAACGGCCTAATTCGCAAAGAAGCAAAGCACTAAAAGAAACACCGGATGCACTATTTAATACTACGACAGAAGATCTGGCATGATTATGATATGATGCATGGCATGGCAAAGATGCGGTGCAATTAGGCAATATTAAGCGGAACCGGGGTCCTGACAATTAATTAACAGGTTCAAGTTATTTATCTACCCCGCAGATTAAATGTTGAATTAACAAGGCGAAACAGTGCATCGGTTCGCTACACAAGTTTAAATGGAGTCCGGAATAAGACTAGAATAGCCCGCATATAGACTCCATATTTAATTTAGGTGAATCGACTATTTAACCCAACCCACAAGATGACATGTATGCAAGCATGATGATTTAATGATGCGACAGGTATATGTCATATTATAAAAATAGAGGCTTAGGGTCACACATCTGGGTTTGGAAGATCTTGGTTCCGGGGGTTCGGGGTTCGACAGGGTTCGACGGGGATCGGTCTCGGCGGGAACGTTCTCAGACAACGGAGTAGATCTTGTCGCATCCATGGTCTTCGGGTCCGTGCAGCAGATCTCGGCGTTTCGTGAAGAACTTGATGTCCCGGGAAGAAGAACTTGAGGGACGGTGTCCTCCGATTCCCTATCGACGATCTTGTTGCCCATGACGGGGTACTCCGGTTTTGACTTCGATTGATGATGGCAGACTTGGTTTGACCTGTGGTCTTCGGATGCACTCATCTCGGTGTAGGGATCTTGATAGCATCGATTGGATCGAGACGGACGTTCGGGTACTGAGAACAAGGGCTAGGACACTGCCTTGATACAACACAGAAGAAACAGCACATACACGCATGTGCACATGCTTGAGGGAAGTGTGGCTGCTGCTTGGATGCTGTCGACCGGCACACACTCGACAACGGCATGCAGCACACGGATAAGGCCTGAGAGGGCGCCGTGAACATAGAGGCACAACCACGTGCAAGGTATATGGTGAGGGGAGCACTGTGGCCATGTCGGGACGAGCTTGGCGACGAGGGGCGCGGATGCAGGGCACCCGCGAGGAAGGCGAGCTTGGTAAGGATGGCGGCCAGACGCGAGACAGCAGGGAGGCGAGGCCAACGACGCTTTGCTGCAGGGCGGCCTGGCATGGAGCCTATAGGCGGCAAGGAGGAGGCCACCCCCGGGACAGGGTCGACCAAGAGGAGGGCGGCGCCCGCGGCGGAACGGAGCGGTCAGCCACCGAGGTGCGGAGGGGATGAGGGCCGACGGTGCCTACATCTGGCGGCTGCTGGTGAGGTCGACGATGGGAGGAGCGACAAGGAGGCCAGTGGCTCCGGCAAGGACGAACTGGCGGCGACGACGGCAGGTGGTGGGGTCGCAGGGCGGCGACGCACCAGCGGGCGGAGAGGGATGGTGAGGCGAGGACCCGGTCGAGGTCGGTGAGGAAGGTCGCGGCGAGGGCACGCGGGGCCGGCGAGGGCTCGCAGGAGATGGGGCTTCGCAGGATGAAGAAGACCGGCGAGCTCGACCGACGCTGCAGATGGTGGCGCCGCAGGGCTCAGAGAGGGAGACGGCGGTCGGGGTACCGGCGCAGGGGCGAGCGGCCTAGGGTGGAACCGCACAGCGACGAAGAGGCGATCCAGGGTGCCGGCGGTGAAGGAATCACGTGGGCGGCGTTGTCCTAGGAACACGAGGAAGGCGCTCGGTTGGTCTCGAGAACGAGGGAGAGGCGGGGTAGGTGGAATCAGGGGCGGTCGCGGGCTGCAGTGGGGGCCAAGGCGAGCGGGGTTGTGGGGGTTGACGGTTGACCCCAGTAGGTTGCGTGGGATAGACGCGAGGCACGCGATGGGAGGCTTGTCGTGGGGCTGGGGCGTGCATCACGCGCGCGGGCTGGCAGGGGTGTTGGGAAACACGCAGGGGAGTGTGCAGGTGTTGTGCGGTGGGGCCAGGGACGGAGATCCCGAGGCGCCTGGCTGGCACGGGGTAGGGCTGGCAAGGTGGGCGGGAGCATGCGTACGTGGGTGAGATGTGTGCAGGTGGCGGGGTGTGAGGGAGATGGCGGGTGCGGCTTGCTGCTCGCCTCCTGGTGGCGGGGTGGAGGAAGGGTGAGGGGTGGTTAGCTAGGGTTAGGATAGGTTAGGTTTTTGGGTGTTTTTGGGGGTGGCCGGCTGGGCCGGTTCGGGCCTGGTTCGGCTGCCCCCTAAAAATAATATAAATAATTTATTTGTTTAAAACAGGGCTTTTGAAATCCGTTTTTATACGAAACAAAATATTTTGGCCAAGCCCGGGTTTTATATTTGAATAAAGACGGGGCTTATTTAGAAAACAAGATAGGTTTTCAAAAATAGTTTTGAGACAAACATATGCAGGATGATGACGATGCTCAAATGCAATGTGGCATGATGACATGAGCATGCGGTCATGATGATGATGCAATGCACCAAAAACACAACGATTTTCTAGTAGTGGTTTTAGCGGGATGCCACAATTCGACACCACTAACAATGGATCTCACCCTCGAGATCCGCCTCATGGTACCGGGAAGAAGGTCGACGATCTGAATCTTCTCGCTTCATGTAGATCCTCTCGACACCACTAACAAGGTCTCTGATCACATCCGTCGAGAGAACACTCCGGATAAACAAAGGAAGAAGGTAAAGGTATCGACAAATAAAGCCACCTCTAGCTTCCGTGGAAGGAGTAAAATTGCTGGATCCACCAATTTGATGTACAAGAGCGAATGATAAGAGTAGTCGGATGGTGATCAGTCCATCGCGCACCCAAACCATTAATATGCACACGAATAGGAGAATTATGCAACCAACTCTCGGAATCAGACTTAAGATCTCGACAAGCGAGGTTCGGAAACAAGGAGGGATGCAAACTCTGCATCGGATCTGGCATAGATTATGTCGTCGTGTCAGAAAACACCGGAAGGCACAAGAAGGAACAGAGAGAAGTCCAACAGATGAAGGATTCCGCAGATAGCACGAAGACCGGATGTAGAAGCACCGTTACCAAAGAAGGAAGCGAAACCCTGAAGGTACGATGGAAACCCAACCACGAGAATTCCTGGACTCGAAGAAAAGATAAGAGAACAGATCCAAAACAGGCAGAGGTAAGAGGAGAATAGCAGAGGGTAAGGAGTAAAAGCAGACCTAATCAGATCTATCCAACCGATTTTCAAAAATAGTTTTGACCCTCTACATCGGTCGTTAGCTAGGTTATCCTACAGGCTGGACCAGTGGGGTATCGTAACTGTTGTGCTATGATACCACTCTGTAACACCCTCGAATCGGCCCTATGCAAGTTTTAGCGCTTCCCCGCCAAACCCGCATAGAAACGATTCAAGGACGCCCAACATGCACTTGCGTGCGGATGGAGAACGAAGTAATACCATTACACATTAGTCCACGATGGAACCCACAGAACATATATATACAACAACGACTCCATGGGTCAAGAATACAGATATACTATACAAAGATCCAAATCACCTTGAAAACGATAGAGCGTCCGACTACGGACAAGATGCAAATGGGGCTAAGAGCCCTGAAGAATAACCAATGGTGTCCATAACCCTGCTCAGGCCAAGCCGGAAGGGTAACCCTGCTAACGACGTCGATCTCAAACCTGCTAAAACAAAAGGGGTGCCGACAAAGGGCAAAGGAAAAAGAGGAGCGTCGAAGATCGAGGCCGATTGCAGCGAGGCTAGAATTGGCTCTCGCCTACATAGGTATGGTGGATCAAGCGCACAAGAAACATGCACTAAACAACCTATAGAGACTCGATACATCTGTCGGCTATTAGAGAGGGGTAAGAAAGACCTATTCGGATCCAACCTGATACTAACACCAATCATACCCATCCTGGTATTCCCCCTCGAGACCAAACAAGGAAGTCAAACCGAGGAACTCACACAGTTGGCAGTTTTATTCATTCCATTATAGTTGCAGCACTTACTAGTTAGATATAGATAGCATGACTCATCATGATAGCATAAGTAGTGGGCAGTTTTAGTTAATCATTCAGTTGTAGTTGCAGTACTTACTAGTCAGATACAATTAGCATGTGACATCCCAAACCCAGCAGTTGTTGGCACTTTTATTTCATTCCATTGGAGTTGCGATACTTACTAGGCAGGTATAACATGGCACGATACACACCAGTTCCACCAGTTGTTGGCACTTTTATTATCCATTCCATTGTAGTGAAGCTGATTACTAGTCACATATTAAGTCAAATTTATAGCACTACTTTAGTTATGCTTGTCTATGATCGAGATACTGTGCTCCAAGTCGTCCATAAACGCGGACATGGCTTTTAGAAAGATTTACCCTGCAGGGGTGCACAAATAGTAACACACACACGATCAACCTCGGAAAAACCAACTCAAAACCCAATGAGGCTTTCTTGACAAAGCAATCACAGGATTCATAAATCATTTCAGGGGGGCACCCCATTAATCTACCCGCAACAAAGTTGGTCGGCTTTGAGACGGACCCAAGGTTTGCGTCAATGGCTGTAAACGACTAGGAACCCGAAAGTGTGACTGGGCTTATCGATACCGCAAAAACACTCCGCATCCAAAACAGTACAGGTGCTCCACGCACAATCGTAAATAAAGCAGTAAAGCATGGCATAAGTACAAGATAGTATTAAAGCCCCAAACTGGTTTGTGGCCCCAAGAAATAAGAATGAATCAAGCTCTAGCTAAGGGGGATTCATAGACTCTCCCGTATGTGGATAGTGCAAATAGTCAAGGAACAGGTATCAAGTACTCGGGGCCTACGGGACACAAGTGAGCGTGGAAGAACCAAATATTAGCTATTGCCCACCGATGCCTCTGCATTAGTTATATCTATTCCCAGCAATTTAATAATTGTATTTAAAGTCATGATCATCTCCACCAATAAGCATCTCCCCTAATAAGCATGTTCCAACCTTCCAACAATGGTGGAACAACAACAACATGAAGAAGCACTTGAGCAAGCAACTACGACACGGAAGGCCGACTATCTATCAAACTATAGGCAATATGATGTGTCCAAGGCAATATAGAGGCTGTAGGGAATATAAATGGTGCACGGAAACTAAAGCATCGCAACATGGATAGCAATAGATCAACAGGAGGAAGTAAAGACTATAAATGCAAAATAGGTAGAAAGGGGGAGATGCTCGCCTAGAAAAACTGCCGAAGATAGATTATCCGAAGAACTTGTCGATACTCGCATCAACTGAACGGCCTAATCCGCAAAGAAGCAAAGCACTAAAAGAAACACCGGATGCACTATTTAATACTATGATAGAAGATCCGGCATGATTATGATATGATGCATGGCATGGCAAATATGTGGTGCAATTAGGCAATATTAAGTGGAACCGGGGTCCCAACAATTAATTAACAGGTTCAAGTTATTTATCTACCCCGCAGATTAAATGTTGAATTAACAAGGCGAAACAGGGCATCGGTTCGCTACACAAGTTTAAATGGAGTCCGGAATAAGACTAGAATAGCCCGCATATAGACTCCATATTTAATTTAGGTGAATCGACTATTTAACCCAACCCACCAGATGACATGTATGCAAGCATGATGATTTAATGATGCGATAGGTATATGTCATATTATAAAAATAGAGGCTTAGGGTCACACATCTGGGTTCGGAAGATCTTGGTTCCGGGGGTTCAGGGTTCGACAGGGTTTGACGAGGATCGGTCTCGGTGGGAACGTTCTCGGACAACGGAGTAGATCTTGTCGCATCCGTGGTCTTCGGGTCCGTGCAGCAGATCTCGGTGTTTCGTGAAGAACTTGATGTCCTGGGATGAAGAACTTGAGGTACGGTGTCCTCCGATTCCCTATCGACGATCTTGTTGCCCATGACGGCGTACTCCGGTTTTGACTTCGATTGATGATGGCAGACTTGGTTTGACCTGTGGTCTTCGGATGCACTCATCTCGGTGTAGGGATCTTGATAGCGTCGAGTGGATTGAGATGGACGTCCGGGTACTGAGAACATGGGCTAGGACACTGCCTTGATACAACACAGAAGAAACAGCACATACACGCATGTGCACATGCTTGAGGGAAGTGTGGCTGCTGCTTGGATGCTGTCGACCGGCACACACTCGACAACCGCATGCAGCACACGGACAAGGCCTAAGAGGGCGTCGTGAACACTGGGGCACAACCACGCGCAAGGTATATGGTGAGGGGAGCACCGTGGCCGCGTCGGGACGAGCTTGGCGACGAGGGGCGCGGATGCAGGGCACCCGCGAGGAAGGCGAGCTTGGCAAGGATGGCAGCCAGACGCGAGACGGTGGGGAGGCGAGGCCGACGATGCTCTGCTGCAGGGCGGCCTGGGGCAGAGCCTATAGGCAGCAAGGAGGAGGCCACCCCCAGGACGGGGTCGACCAAGAGGAGGGCGGCGCCCACGACGGAACGGAGCAGTCGGCCATCGAGGTGCGGAGGGGATGAGGGCCTATGGCGCCCGCATCTGGCGGCTGCTGGTGAGGTCGACGATGGGAGGTGCGACAAGGAGGCCAGCGGCTCCGGCGAGGACGAACTGACGGCGACGGCGGCAGGTGGTGGGGTCGCAGGACGGCGACGCACCAGCGGGCGGAGAGGGATGGTGAGGCGACGACCCGGTCGAGGTCGGTGAGGAAGGTCGCGGCGACGGCGCGAGGGGCCGGCGAGGGATCACAGGAGATGGGGCTTCGCAGGATGAAGAAGACCGGTGAGCTCGACAGACGCTGCAAAGGGTGGCGCCGCAGGGCTCAGAGAGGGAGATGGCGGTCGGGGTACCGGCGCAGGGGCGAGCGGCCTGGGGCAGAACCGCACAGCGACGAAGAGGTGGTCCAGGGTGCCGGCGGTGAAAGAATCGCATGGGCGGCGTTGTCCTGGGAACGCGAGGAAGGCGTTGTGTTGGTCTCGAGAACGAGGGAGAGGCGGGGTAGGTGGAATCAGGGGCGGTCGCGGGCTGCAGGGTGGGGCCAAGGCGAGCGGGGCTGCGGGGGGTGACGGTTGACCCCAGGAGGTTGTGTGGGATCGACACGAGGCGCGCGATGGGAGGCGTGTCATGGGGCTGGGGCGTGCATCACGCGCGCGGGCTGGCGGGGGTGTTGGAAAACGCGCAGGGGAGTGTGCAGGTGTTGTGTGGTGGGGCCAGGGGCGGAGATCTCGAGGCGCCTGGCCGGCACGGGGTGGGGCTGGCGAGGTGGCCGGGAGCGTGCGTGTGTGGGTGAGATGTGTGCAGGTGGCGGGGTGTGAGGGAGATGGCGGGTGCGGCTTGCTGCTCGCCTCCTGGCGGCGGGGTGGAGGAAGGGTGAGGGATGGTTAGATAGGGTTAGGATAGGTTAGGTTTTTGGGTGTTTTGGGGGGTGGCCGGCTGGGCCGGTTCGGGCCTGGTTTGGCTGCCCCCTAAAAATAATATAAATAATTTATTTGTTTAAAACGGGGCTTTTGAAATCCGTTTTTATAGGAAACAAAATATTCCGGCCAAGCCCAGGTTTTGTATTTGAATAAAGACAGGGCTTATTTAGAAAACAAAATAGGTTTTCGAAAATAATTTTGAGACAAACATATGCAGGATGATGACGATGCTCAAATGCAATGTGGCATGATGACATGAGCATGCAGTCATGATGATGCAATGCACCAAAAACACAACGATTTTCTAGTAGTGGTTTTAGCGGGATGCCACATCCAATGCAGGTATGCATAGACAATTCTAGGCTGAAGCAACCAACACAACATGCTACCTCATCAATAGGTCACCTTCTATTCCACTTGAGAAGAAAACTCCCATTGAGGTACGGTCAGGTTCGCCTGCTGATTATTCATAATTGAGAGTTTTTGGTTGCACTGCATATGCTCATGTTGATAATGGAAAGTTAGAGCCTAGAGATGTTAAGTGCATATTTCTTGGTTATTGGCGAGGGGTAGCCTCGGCAATGTCCATTGTAACTACCTCGGTGAATTACGCTCCTAGTACAAGCCTGGATGATCAGAAATGGTTGAAATAGTACGGTGGGGCCCAAATGCCACTCACAGGTAGACCTTTCGGCCGTCCCAACCATTTCCAAACATCGGGACAAGAACGGGCGTGAATCGGCAAAAGGAAGGATCAACTACATACACAAATGAGTATGTATGCAAGCCACCATACAATAGTACATCAGAGCCATTCCATCTAAAAGAAAGGAAATATAGCAACACCATACGGCAAGATCCAAATATCCTAGATAGATATAATAGTTTAGGATATCTCCTCATACATCAATCAACAGAGTATCAAGCGGAAGCGGAAGACAAAATCCGATGCGGATAAGAAGCAAATCGGCATAAGATGCCCCATAAATAAGCACATCCCGCCCAGATCTCACGGATCCCGTTCCGGAATCTCTACCGAATGATCGCTGCCCACATCGTCTGTCTCTTCCACCCAAAGATCCATCTTGAGAGTGTACCGCTCATCCGAACCAATAATTTATCGTGTGAGACCCTAGGGGTACTCGGCAAGTGTTTATGCCTCTAAAGGGGACACAACCAGGGTGACGCAATTGCAGCAAAAGATAAACCCTAGCAATTCTATAGATATTGCTAACCATCCGCCTAACCATAGATAGACGGATGTCCGTGGATTAATAACAACATTATAACAGCTTATAACGGTAATCTTAACAGATCCATCCTCCTCCTCGCCACCGACGAGGAAGCGGACGAACAACCCCCCCACATCCGCTGGCAGTTTTATTATCCATTCCATGATTGTTGCAATCGCTTACTAGTCGTGCACCTAGTCTAGTCAAATTAAAAGCGTACTTTAGTTATGCTTGTCTATGATCGAGAAACTGCTCCAAGTCGTCCATAACCGCGACACGGCTTTGAGAAGTTTTACCGCAGGGTGCACAAATAGCAACACACACTCGATATGCCTCGAAAACCAAATCAAAACCCAGCGAGGCCACGACAAAGCAATCACAGGATTCAGAAATATTTTAGGGGCCACCCCATTGCTACCCGCAACGAGCTAGCCGACTCAGATCGACTCAAGGTTTGCGCCAATGGTCGTGGAACGACTGGGAACCCGAAAATGTGACTGGCTTGTCGACACACAAAAAACACTCGCAATCCTAACAAAGACAAAGCAAAGACCTCGCACAATTTAAATAAAGCAGAAGCATGGCATAAGCAAGGATAGTAAATAAAACCTCAAACTAGTTTGTGGCCCCAAGAAATAAGAATGAATCAAGCTCGCTCGTGGGGTCCATAAGCCTCCGGATGTGGATAGCGAATATTCTTGGAACAGGAATCAAGTACTCGGGGTCTTACGGGACACAAGTGAGCCTGAAAAACCCAAATAGCGAATATGGCTCACCGATGCCACTTTCATTAGTTATCCCATTACTACTCAGGTTAAGTTGTTTAGGTACCTCGTTATCCATCAGACACTCACATACCCTACACATGCTGTTCTACGACTCGCATGGCTCAAACAACTCCTGTAGTAATGGCTCATGGGATGGAGGAACAAGCTTCGGTGGGGTTTAAATGTAAAGGCTATGCAATACTTGGGATTCAATTTAATGCAATCGCGACTCAATGATGCAAGAATAAGATAGAGGCAATAGGTACTATATGTATGCAAGCATGTGGTAGTGCTTGCCTGGCAGCTCAGTTGAAGCAAGGATGGATCTGGGTAGTGCTCCGGTTCTCTTGATATATCCCCGTCAATAAGCCTATTCGAAGAAGAACCAAACAAACAAGGGCCAACATAAATAAAGTGCACAAGCATATGAATAAATGAGACAAGCAAACAATCATGCCATGAGGAATGATGCACAATTTGCATGGCAACAAGGTAGCATGGCATGGGTGAGGGGTGAAGTACAAGATTAAATCATTTTATTAAGTTTTGGCCCCATTTTATTCACAATTAAGTTGCTGTACACAATATATTTATATGATGCATGATTTAAAACAAACCATGGAATGCATAAACAGAAAGGTCTCGTCGAGCTAATCATTTTAGACATATCATTTGTTAAATTTGGAGTTATAAATCAAAAGTTATTAATTAATTAAGTCAAAAGGGCATTTTATTGTAATTTAAATAAACTTGGAATTTTAAATGTTCCAAAATATATTTTGAAGGCTATATTTGAACTCCTCATATTTTTCTGATTTGAAAACATATATTATTTGTATTGTTTGGATTTATATATTAAAAGTTATTTAAAAACAGAATTAAATTTGAATTTGATTTAATTTGAAAAGATTTAAATTTAAACAGATTAAACACAGAGACTTTTGTCACCCAGACAGACCCAGACACAGACGCTGACGGGTGGGCCAACGCTGACTGGCAGCTGCTGAAAGCTTTTTCTCACCGCTTGCACTAGCCCCAAGAATCGACAGGCGGGACCACTAAGTGCGACCCACACGTCAGTGGGCGGACGCGAGGCTGCCACGCGACTCAAAGGGAGGACTGCGGGTTAGGCGCGCGGAAACGGAGGGGCTTTTCTGCATAACTACAACGAGGCAGACAGCTGGGCCAGGCTGGCCCGCGGGTTTAGGGTAACAAAACGGAGGGGGGTATCGGCAAAACGTCCGCCCGCACTGTTTTTCTTCTCTGCCGCGATCGACCGATCGGTGAGGCGGCGGCGACGGTTCGATCTGGGGCGATCCGGACGCTGGGCACGCGGGTGCAACCAGGCGGCTAGGCTGGGTTTGGTGTCGGTGGGGTTACGGCTAGATAGGGCTTCGACGCCGAAGCGCGAGCAGACGCGACGCCGTCGGTCTGCACCGAGGGTGCTCGACGGTTGGTCCGCGAATCTAGGGAGCAGAGAAGGGACCATGTCCAGGGGTTGCGGCTCACCGAGGGGGCCGATGTGGTCGGTTCGGCGCGAGGGATCGGCGTCGGCCGACGCATTAACCGGGCTAGGGTTTCGGCCTCGCCATGGAGTCATGCCTGGCATGTCTCCTCCTCCTCCTCGACGGCGGGTACAGGCGGCCTCCTAGGCGTCTCCTCGTGCTTCCTCGACACCTAGAGCTCCTCGCCACCGGCTGAAGGTAAGGGGAACGGAGGGGACCGACGGTGGCCGGTGTTGGGGGGTAGATAGAGACGGTGGAGAAGGGAGAAAAGAGGGCAGGCCTCTGGGTGGATCTGGACGAGCGAGGAGAGAGGTTGTGGTGGTGGTAGGTAGGGAGGGAGGGAGTGGGCGCGGGTAGATGGGTAAAGGTGGCTCGGTGCCACCTTTCCCTCCTCCTCTTTCACGTGCCAGGGCTGGGCACGGCAGGGCCGGGGCAGGTGTAGCTGGCAGGTGGGGTAGGGAAGGCTGGGTGGGGTGGTTCGGCTGGGGCCCCTAGGGCAGAGAGAGAGCAAGAGATTGAGATTTGAGGCTCTGGTCTAGGGTTGTAGTTAGGTTATGCTCGGGCTAGGGTTTCTTTGAGAGGTGAAGGGGTAGCTAGGGTATGGTGGTAGCCTCGGGGTAGGGAGAGAAGAGGGTGGCCGGTGGGGCCAGCTAGGTGAGAGAGGGAGGTAAGGCCGAGAGAGAGGGGGACATGTTAGCTAGGGTTTGGTCATGGTGGGATTAAAGGAGAGAGGGGGTGGCTTAGGTTTTAGGTTTAGAGAGGGGGGGAAGGTTAGATGCTAGGGTGTTCTTTTGCCAAGATCAAGCCAAGCACAAACCAAACCCCAACAAGATCAAGACTAGAAAAGAGAGGAAAAGGTGATGATGGTAAGGATGGGCATGGTGAAGAGGTTTAGGCATGATCACACAAGACCAAGCCTAAGGGGTAGAGAGAGATGATCCATTTTAAAATCAAATAAAAACAAATTTCAAGCAAAAGGGGTACTTGCATGGGCCATGCATAATTAATTAATACCATGTTTATCTTTGTGAAACAAGATTATTTGCATGGCATTTTCTTATGCACTCCAAAGTGTGGAGTAAGGCTCAAGCAAAAGGATTTAGAAAGAATTCCAAGTGGAGTATAGGGAGATGATCACATTGGATTATATTTGGGACTTGCTAGTGTGTATATGCCACTAGGTATTTAATGAGCCCTCAGAAATACCCTAACATGATGATAACCCCAAAACCACACATATGGAAGCTAGGAAAGGTTCCACTCACAAGGCATGCAAAGGTGGCCATGTGGCTCTCATGTTTCAATATTGTGAAAACAACATGATGCCAAGATGAGAGCATGTGGAAAGAATTGGATCCATCCCAACCCACATGAGCTAGAAGTAAAACCAGTAAATGCCAAGCTCATATTTAGTTGGATGGTGGAATATAAGGTGGTGAAAGAAAAGGTGGTGGAGTTAATAAAAGATATGCCCCAACTCAACTTGGCATTTAAACAATATATCAAGAACCAAATACAATATCAAGAGGCAAATACAATTAATAATGCATATGAGATAAGAACCAAATCAAAAAGGGTTTGATATGATGCTCAAATGCAAGGAGGCATGATGACATGAGCATGATATAATGATGATGCAACAATTATATATATGAAGGTAGCATCTATATAGACTAGGCTAGTAGCATTGCAATTGTTAGACAATTGGGATGCTACAACTCTCCCCCACTAAACAAGAATCTCGCCCCGAGATTCCTAGGAAAAGAAAACAACACAAGGAGAGACGGGTGTCCGGAACGAAGGTGACCCTCACGTTCCCAAGAAGATGAAGAACGGAATGGTGCGACCACTACACCTTGCAAAACTTGCTAGACTTGTTGCGAGTCTTGCGTTTTGCTAGAGACACAAAGGTTTGGATGGATTGAAGGATAAAAGAATAGAACCACTTGTGAAAGAGAGGAGAAGATGATGTATCATGGATCAAGATAGACACACCGTTAAGATTAAAGATTTACTGATACTAGAGAGGATGAATCTTTGTGTCGCCGGAAGAAAGAGCTAGATTGGAGAGGTTTTGAAGCACTATGACAATAGCATCGTATTCTCTCTCGGATTTTAGAAATGAATTTTGGAAACACTATTGTCTTCAAACAATAGAGTCCCTTTATATGAACAGAAAGATTTAGCTAGACATCACCGGATTAGATTCTTGTTGCGCCGGTAAGACCCAAGGATCACGCCATTGAGGTGCGCGGATATAACTTCCCGAGACAGATGTGAAGCCAGATCATGGTGGAATGCTGAGAAGCAAAGAACATAGAGGATCTGGAATTTATTGTAGAGATACTTATTGCTTTCTTTAGCCTTGAGGCTAATGCAATAGATTTGCGGCTGATGGCATCAACCATAATTGGCTTTACCACAGAAAAAGAATTGATGAAACAAAGAGAGATAGGGTTTCCTTTCATCTTGTTTGGGGATGTCGAGCACCGGTAGAAAGACGAGGACCGAAAAGAGTTTGCGTTTGTTTCCACCAGATAATTGAAGATTTGCTCCGTGTAGGAAAAGACGAGATCACCAACAAGAGGTTATTGATTACTTTCTTCGAGAGAGCACTCCGGAAAACAAGGACGGAAGTTAAAGTATCAAGGGATAAAGGCCACTTCTAACTTCCGTGGAATGAGTGTAATCACATAATTCACCAATTCAATGTACAAGAGCGAATGATAAGAGTAGTGGTATGGTAGCTACTCCATCCCGCACTCAAAACATTACTCCGCACACGAATAAGAAATCATGCAACCCAACTACCGAAACAGACTGAAGGTGTTGGCAAAAACTCATAGAACTTCGTTAGACAACAAGGATAGATGCAAACGATTCACCGGATCCAAGATAGATAAGGGTGATGAGGTTGTCGTCATGTGTGAAGTAACCAGCCACCGGAAGATATGAAGGAAGATTACGGAGAACAACTGCCAGATTCCACAGATAAAGAGAAAGATAGCACCACTTGAACAGAAGGATTACAAAAGATCTGGAAGTTCTTCATGGCCTCCGGTGGATTGAGCATAGATGATAGAGCGAGAGGGTTTCAAGAGATTACTTGACGAGACTGAGGTGAAAGAACTCCATGTTCTTGAAAAGATTGAGAGAGATTTAGCAGTCTTGGGAAAAACTTTAGCAGAACGACGATGATAACTTGCCAACAAGGAACAACTCCGGATTGGTTGAAGATGGAGGATGGAATTAACAATGGACTTGCTAATTCCAAAATTGAAGCGATCTATTTAGCAGAAGGACGTGGCCGAGATAGGTGACTTCAAAAAGTCAGAATTCACGCTTTGAGAACTTTGCACACAAAAGATTCTCAAGCTTGAGAGAAAGAGACACAGCTGATCTTCCATGTCCTTCCATTGATATGGAATAGGCAAGCATATTATCAACATATACCACCATGGATTAACAAGATATTCCCAGAATATCAAGTTCAAAAGGCGAGAGAAACGAACAAATGCTCGAAACACTTTCTGAGCTCAACGCTCTTTGAAAGATCATTATTACGAGCACGGGTTCGTGTTGAAGAAGATGCACTGGCAGAATAGATTATCTGGTTCTTTGGAAGAAAAGAGATGTCAGCTGGTTCACGTTGTCGGTTGGGTCACCGGTTACAAAGATAAGAGATCTTGGTTACGAACCGATGATATATCTTTGCTTATGGTATGAGCTATCAGAGACGAAAAGATGTGCAGATATGGAGTTCAGAAAGATGTGCAGCATGATGGACAGATGATAGACCGCCGTAGTGCCTTGAGAAGCTCCGGTTTTCCAAGGATGCTTGAATAAGCATAGATAGGATCACGGTGTACCCAAAATCACAGGAGTATCTTTGGCAATCCGGAGTGGTAGCATTTTCCATATTCCAATCGACACTATCATGAGTGGAATATAGCTATGCCGAGAACCAAATTACAATCACCAGCATCGGATCGACACACGTTATGTAATTAGCCCAAGAGAAAAGGAGATGAAAAGAAACTCCAAGATTAAGCGCCGGTGACAAAAGAATGAGTTAGCATGGACATGCTGATAAAAGAGAGATAGATAATGTTTCACACACGACTGAAAAGGAGTGTGGAAACATAGATGGATCAAAGAAAAATTTTCCGCAATTTTCGGCATTAAAATACCGATAGATGCGCAAAATCACTTAGCAGATAGGGATTAGCATCAGATGCCTGCACAGAAGAACACCCTTTAAGAAGATGGCACCGGTTAACAAGGAGTCGGATAGATCGCGTCGGTTTTCAAAAGCCTGTCAGTATGGAATGTACCAACAGTTGATAACCAAAGGCAGATTGTGACAACAAAAAGATGCAACAGATAGACAAGGAATTACACACACACACACTTTCTATGGTACTACGGAAACCCAGAACACGTGATTCCTAGTTTGAATTTTAAGAAGAGGATTGAAAACGTTACACTTCCTTACCAGAAAAGGGTGGTGGGTGGGTAAGAAGAAAAGTGGAAGCAGTCCTACTCTCGCGTTTTGTTTTTCCTTAGTATACATAACTACCGAAAATATTTGCTAGACAGAAAACGACCATTTGGCTGAGACCCTGAAGGTCGGGATGGCTCTGATACCAATTGTAACTACCTCGGTGAATTACGCTCCTAGTACAAGCCTGGATGATCAGAAATGGTTGAAATAGTACGGTGGGGCCCAAATGCCACTCTGGTGTAGACCTTTCGCCGTCCCAACCATTTCCAAACATCGGGACAAGAACGGGCGAATCGGCAAAGCGAAGGGATCAACTACATACACAAATGAGTATGTATGCAAGCCACCATACAATAGTACATCAGAGCCATTCCATCTAAAAGAAAGGAAATATAGCAACGCCATACGGCAAGATCCAAATATCCTAGATAGATATAATAGTTTAGGATATCTCCTCATACATCAATCAACAGAGTATCAAGCGGAAGCGGAAGACAAAATCCAAGTACGGATAAGAAGCAAATCAGCATAAGATGCCCCATAAATAAGCACATCCCGCCCACAGATCTCACGGATCCTGCTCCGAATCTCTACACAATGATCGTTGCCCACATCGTCTGCCTCTTCCACCCAAAGATCCATCTTGAGTGTACCTGCTCATCCGAACCAATAATTTATCGTGAGACCCTAGGGTACTCGGCAAGTGTTTATGCCTCTAAAGGGACACAACACAGGGTGACGCAATTGCAGCAAAAGATAAACCCTAGCAATTCTATAGATACTCGCTAACCATCCGCCTAACCATAGATAGACGGATGTCCGTGGATTAATAACAACAGTTATAACAGTTATAACGGTAATCTTAACAGATCCATCCTCCTCCTCGCTTACCGACGAGGAAGCGGACGAACAACCCCCCCCCCCCACATCCGTTGGCAGTTTTATTATCCATTCCATGATTGTTGCACTATTTACTAGTCATGTAGATTTTCTAGTAAAATTAAAAGCGGTAATTTATTTATGATTTTCTATGATCGAGAACTGCTCCAAGTCGCCCATAACCGGACACGGCTTTGAAAGTTTTACCTGCAGGGTGCACAAATAGCAACACACACTCGATATGCCTCGAAAAACCAAATCAAAACCCAACAAGGCTCCACGACAAAGCAATCACAGGATTCAGAAATATTTCAGGGGCCACCCCATTAAGCTACCCGCAACGAGCTAATGACTCGAGACGGACTCAAGGTTTGCGCCAATGGTCGTGAACGATCGGGAACCCGAAAATGTGACGGGCTTGTCGACACCGTGAAAACACTCCGCAATCCTAAATAAAGATGCAAAGTACCTCGCACATTTTAAATAAAGCAAGAAGCATGGCATAAGTACAGATAGTAAATAAAACCTCAAACTAGTTTGTGGCCCCAAGAAATAAGAATGAATCAAGCTCGCTGGGGGTCCATAAGCCTCCCGGATGTGGATAGCGAATATTCTTGGAACAGGAATCAAGTACTCGGGGTCTTACGGACACAAGTGAGCCTGAAAAACCAAATAGCGAATATGGCTCACCGATGCCACTTTCATTAGTTATCCCATTACTACTCAAAGTTAAGTTGTTTAGGTACCTCGTTATCCATCGACACTCACATACCCTACACATGCTGTTCTACGACTCGCATGGCTCAAACAACTCCTGTAGTAATGGCTCATGGGATGGAGTAACAAGCTTCGGTGGGGTTTAAATGTAAAGGCTATACAATACTTGGGATTCAATTTAATGCAATCGCGACTCAATGATGCAAGAATAAGATAGACGCAATAGGTACTATATGTATGCAAGCATGTGGTAGTGCTTGCCTGGCAGCTCAGTTGAAGCAAGGGATGGATCTGGGTAGTGCTCCTGGTTCTCTTGATATATCCCCTGCTCAGCGTCTATTCGAAGAAGAACCAAACAAACAAGGGCCAACATAAATAAAGTGCACAAGCATATGAATAAATGAGACAAGCAAACAATCATGCCATGAGGAATGATGCACAATTTGCATGGCAACAAGGTAGCATGGCATGGGTGAGGGGTGAAGTACAAGATTAAATCATTTTATTAAGTTTTGGCCCCATTTTATTCACAATTAAGTTGCTGTACACAATATATTTATATGATGCATGATTCAAAACAAACCATGGAATGCATAAACAGAAAGGTCTTGTCGAGCTAATCATTTTAGACATATCATTTGTTAAATTTGGAGTTATAAATCAAAAGTTATTAATTAATTAAGTCAAAAGGGCATTTTATTGTAATTTAAATAAACTTGGAATTTTAAATGTTCCAAAATATATTTTGAAGGCTATATTTGAACTCCTCATATTTTTCTGATTTGAAAACATATATTATTTGTATTATTTGGATTTATATATTAAAAGTTATTTAAAAACAGAATTAAATTTGAATTTGATTTAATTTGAAAAGATTTAAATTTAAACAGATTAAACACAGAGACTTTTGTCACCCGCATGCACAGACATACGACGCTGACGGTGGGCCAACGCGATTGGAGGCCATGCGCTGCAAAAGCTTTTTCTCACCGCAACTTGCACTAGCCCCAAAGAATCGACAAAGCGGGACCACGGCACAAGCGGACCCACACGTCAGTGGGCGGACGCGAGGCTGCCACGCGGCTCAGAGGGAGGACTGCGGGTTAGGCGCGCGGAAACGGAGGGGCTTTTCTGCATAACTGCAACGAGGCAGACAGCTGGGCCAGGCTGGCCCGCGGGTTTAGGGTAACAAAACGGAGGGGGGTATCGGCAAAACGTCCGCCAGACTGCTTTTTTTCTTCGCCGCGATCGATCGGTGATGGCGCGGCGACGCTGGGGTTCGATCTCGGGAGACGTGCGCGGCTGCGGTGCAACCAAAGGCTAGGGCTGGGTTTGGTGTCGTGGGGTTACGCGGCTAGATAGGGCTTACGCGACGCCGAGAGCGCAGATACGTCGGTGGCACCGAGGGTGCTCGACGGTTGGTCCGGCGAATCTAGGGCGGCACGGAGAAGGGGACCATGTCCAGGGGGTTAAGCGGCTCACCGAGGGGCTGTCGATGTGGTCGGTTCGGCTCGAGGCGCAGGGGATCGGCGTCGACGCAGACGAACCGAAGCTAGGGTTTCGTGTCGGCCTCATGGTCTGGCAAGCGACAGGTCTCCTCCTCCTCGACGGGCGGGCACAGCGGCCTCCTAGGGCGTCTCCTCGTGCTTCCTCGACACCTAGAGCTCCCGGCCACAGTAAGGTGCAGGAACGGAGGGGACCAACGGGCAACGGGGGGGGTAGATAGAGACAGGAGAGGAGAAAAGAGGGCAGGCCTCTGGGTGGATCTGGACGAGCGAGGAGAGGTTGTGGGGGTGGTGGTAGGTAGCAGAGGGAGGGAGGTACCGTGGGCGCGGGTAGATGGGTAAAGGTGGCTCGGTGCCACCTTTCCCTCCTCCTCTTTCACGTGCTGTGGCCGGGCAGCAGGGGCAGGTGTGTAGTGGCAGTGGGGTAGGGCAGGCCAGTGGTCGGGGTGGTTCGCCTGGGCCCCTAGGGCGAGAGAGAGAGCAAGAGAGGGAGAGGTGAGGCTCGGGTCTAGGGTTGGAGTTAGGGTAGGCTCGGGCTAGGGTTTCTTTGAGAGGTGAAGGGGTAGCTAGGGTATGGTGGTAGCCTCGAAGTAGGGAGAGAAGAGGGTGGCCGGTGGGGCCAGCTAGGTGAGAGAGGGAGGTAAGGTCGAGAGAGAGGGGGACATGTTAGCTAGGGTTTGGTCATGGTGGGATTAAAGGAGAGAGGGGGTGGCTTAGGGTTTAGGTTTAGAGAGGGGGGGAAGGTTAGATGCTAGGGTGTTCTTTTGCCAAGATCAAGCCAAGCACAAACCAAACCCCAACAAGATCAAGACTAGAAAAGAGAGGAAAAGGTGATGATGGTAAGGATGGGCATGGTGAAGAGGTTTAGGCATGATCACACAAGACCAAGCCTAAGGGGTAGAGAGAGATGATCCATTTTAAAATCAAATAAAAACAAATTTCAAGCAAAAGGGGTACTTGCATGGGCCATGCATAATTAATTAATACCATGTTTATCTTTGTGAAACAAGATTATTTGCATGGCATTTTCTTATGCACTCCAAAGTGTGGAGTAAGGCTCAAGCAAAAGGATTTAGAAAGAATTCCAAGTGGAGTATAGGGAGATGATCACATTGGATTATATTTGGGACTTGCTAGTGTGTATATGCCACTAGGTATTTAATGAGCCCTCAAAAATACCCCAACATGATGATAACCCCAAAACCACACATATGGAAGCTAGGAAAGGTTCCACTCACAAGGCATGCAAAGGTGGCCATGTGGCTCTCATGTTTCAATATTGTGAAAACAACATGATGCCAAGATGAGAGCATGTGGAAAGAATTGGATCCATCCCAACCCACATGAGCTAGAAGTAAAACCAGTAAATGCCAAGCTCATATTTAGTTGGATGGTGGAATATAAGGTGGTGAAAGAAAAGGTGGTGGAGTTAATAAAAGATATGCCCCAACTCAACTTGGCATTTAAACAATATATCAAGAACCAAATACAATATCAAGAGGCAAATACAATTAATAATGCATATGAGATAAGAACCAAATCAAAAAGGGTTTGATATGATGCTCAAATGCAAGGAGGCATGATGACATGAGCATGATATAATGATGATGCAACAATTATATATATGAAGGTAGCATCTATATAGACTAGGCTAGTAGCATTGCAATTGTTAGACAATTGGGATGCTACATCCATGGTGATGGACTCGGGGTTTTGCGGAAAAGAGAACGCTGGGGATTTCATCGGATGTCAAGCAAACAAGAGAATGGAAGTCGCCTGATTACTTGATGAACAACACTATTACAGATTGCTTGGGAGTTTTTTGGTACCTCCTCACAGGCTTCTCCTGTCCTATATATGATAGGATGGGTCTCAAAGCCGTATTCAGATAGGTTACATATGCACAACTACAATATCAACACAATGTAGGTTCATGTTTCCTTTCCTAATACGACTAAGGTTTTTGTCGGTTGCTTTCTTGGGCCATCACCTTGGATCTTCATGGGTTGTGAGCCTTTATGCAGCTAGGATAGTGAATCATAAGCACCCGAGTAATCGTACCTATGTCAGTATCCCCTGAGACTCTACCTGAACCGTAGATTATGGTCGAGTCTCAATGACAATTTCAGTTCCTTTCTTTCTTTTGTATCGTATTGTTTTTAGTTTTATAGGGATTTGGTACAATAGGCCTGATGCATCCGACGGATCAGGAATTAGTTAATTTCTCCTGGACAAAGACAATATTGACCTACATCAAATTCAAGTCCCCCGGCCTGAACTAGGAATTATAACTGGCGTAATTCAGTTTCAGCCGCTGAGGCCTTATCGAATACTAAATCCTAGTTCTATTTTATCGGGTACCCAACGCGTTCGTTGGGATTTTTTATCATATCGTTGATACAGATATTTTACTGGCAGAGAGCATTCGAGTGCGATTACCAGGCCACACAGGACGAATCCTGGGTCTTACCTTCATGTCTTGGACACAGCATTCGGAGTTTTATCATGTCGGGTGCGATCCAAGATTTTTGTATTGACTTTTGTCGGCTGCCATGTTTGGCTGCTGGAATTTCTGAATTTTATCAAACTTTTTATTTTAATAATTTATAAAATCTCCTGATGGGAGTAACCTTTTGAGGATACATGAAAGTAAACCTCATAGGTTTAGGTATCGATTATCTTGATTTTGTATGCATAATTTTGTATCGGGTGTGCGTCAGCGCTCCCGATGGGACTAGCCCCCGAGGCTATGTTCGGATGCCTGTATCTGGACATAGGCTCATAATTGTTGTTAGTTTTATCAGAAAAATGCTTATATAAAAATTGAGATCCTTGTTTTGATAGCAAAAGGATATGTAATACATACTCAGAGTATGAAGAACTTATCTTTTATTCATATGCCAAAGACGATGATACATTATTTGGCGGATTGCCGCTTGGCCGTTGGCCGAAATATTCTGGCTAAGAAGTCGGGCCATAGTCCCTATTGGAATTACTATTTGTGAGAAAAAATATAGATTCTTAAGGCTAAAAGCGCCGAAGTTGTGCGACGTTCCACGGATTGGAGTATTTGAAAAGTTTGTGGCTGACCGATATTGCTCACCCTTGTATTCTTGTCTTGTAGCTGATATGCTCCTCCGGGAATAACTTCTGTAACAATGTAAGGTCCTTCCCAAGGCTACTCCAATTTATAGTGACCGTCTTGTTTGAGGTGAAGAACTAGGTCCCCTACAACGAAGGACCTAGGACGCAGCCGTCGACTATGGTAGTTGCATAAGTTTTGCTGATATATAGTAGATATTTGTAGGGTAGTGTCTCGGGCTTCATCAAGTGCATCAACATTGTCTTCAAGTGCTTCTCTTGATACCTCTTCGTCATAAGCGACTACTCGTGGAGATTCATGTGATACTTCGATTGGAAGACAGCTTCCTCATTGTGGACTAGAAAGAAAGGTGTTTCTTGTGTCGAGCTATTTGGAGTAGTGCGCAAACTCCACAGAACAGATGGTAGCTCATTAACCCATGCTCCTTTTTCCCTGTCGAGTGGTGCTAGTAATCTCTTCTTGAGGCTATCAATTACTAGGCCATTGGCTTTCTCCACTTGCCCATTGGTTTGCAGGTGGGCTACTGAGGCATAGCTTACTTTGATACCCATCTCCTCATAGTATTCCTTAAACTCATTGGAAGTAAAATTAGTTCCATTATCCATGATGATGCTATTTGGCACACCAAATCGGAATACTATGGACTTGATAAAATTCATAGCCGAAGTTCCGTCCTAACTGGTAATAGGCATTCCTTCAATCCATTTTATAAATTTGTCGACTGCTACTAGTAGAAAGACGTGTCCTCCTAGAGATGATTTGTGAAGTTTACCCACCATATCGAGTCCCCACTAAGAGAAAGGCCAGCGAGAGGTATGGGGTTTAACTCAGCGGCGGGTGCACCAGGCTTTGTGGCGAATCATTGACATGCCTCGCATGTTCTGACTATATCCTTTGTGTCTTGTACTATTGTGAACCAATAGAATCATGTCATGAATGCTTTGGTGCAATCGCTCGACTTCTAGCGTGATGGCCGCATACTCCTTCATGTATATCTTTGAGTATAATTTTTCCTTTGTCAGGTGTGACACATCGCTGTAGCACACCCGAAATACTTATTTTGTATAACTCTCCTTTGATGATTCTAAAAGGCTTTTGATCTTCGAGTGATTCGCCAGGCATCTGTTACATCTTCAGGTAGCTCTCCCTGAGTCATATATGCTATGTGTGGCTGCATCCATGTAGGTTCCATTATCATGACCTCATCAACTTCTGGTTCTTCTTCGATGACTTCTTCTGTATTTATGCTAGCTAGTGGAGCCCCCGAGTCCCTTCGCGGCTTAATATTTTTTTCCTTCATTTGGTGCTATGACTTCAAAAACTCTCTTGGCCTTGATAGAATTCTCTCGGTTATCTCCTCCCAAAAAACCCTGGGTGGCACTGGGAGGCATAAGGACCCGATGTTTGCTAGATTGTCGGCTTCTTCATTGCTTGCTCTTCCTATGTGTGATACCTCGCATCCATCAAATCGAGCCTCCATAATGCTATATAGATCACGGTAAGAAATCATGTTATCACTAATAGCATCGCACTTGTTAATTGCTTGTTGCGCTACAAGATTGGAGTCACCAAATATTTTGAGATGAGTTGCACCGCAAGCTTTAGCCATACGGATACCATGCAACAAGGCCTCGTACTCAGCTTTGTTATTGGACGCATTCGCGAAACTCATCCGACGTATATATCACATTTTATCGCCTTGTGGTGATACTAGTATGACTCATGCCCCTGCTCCTCCCGTTCTTTTCGATCCATCAAAATACATTGTCCATGCACTAGAAAGGTCAGCTGGGCCCGCACATTGTAATTCAGTCCATTCAGTAATAAAATTAGGCAGAACTTGTGATTTAATTGCTTTACGCTTATCGTACGTGATATCTCGAGGGGAAATCTTAACGTCCAGTTGCCTCTAAATTATTGAGGATATTGGACAAAGGTGCTTCACTGACCACTATGATCGGGTGTTCCAAAAAATAATGTCGTAACTTCCGTGTTGTCATAAACACTCCATACGCTAGTTTCTGATAATGTGGGTACCTTTGTTTGGATGGAGAGAGGACCTCTCTCAAGAAATAAACTAGCCTCTGAACACCATGGGTTTTCCCTTCCTCGGGTCATTCCACGACCAGAACCGTGTTGACCACTTGATTAGTTCTGGCGATGTAAAGAAGTAATGGCTCTTTCTCGCACGGAGACACGACGACAGGCGATGTCGAAAGTGTCCTTTTGAGATCTTCAAAGGCGCGCTGAGCTTCTTCCGTCCACTCGAATTTATCTGATTTCCTCATGAGGGCGTAGAATGGTAGTGCTTTTTCTCCTAACCCGGCAATAAAGCGGCTGAGTGTTGCGACTCGTCTAGCCAGCTATTGCACGCCCCGAAGATTCATTGGCTTTTTCATTGTTAGAATCGCCTGTATTTTCTCGGGGTTGGCTTCAATTCCTCTTGCTGATATGAGGTATCCGAGGATTTGCCCTGCTGGGACTCCAAAGGAGCACTTTGTCTGGTTGAGTTTGATGCAAAATTTGTCGAGGTTCTCAAATGTTTCTTGGAGATCTTGGATAAGCGAAGACCCTTGCTTTGTTGTAACTATAACATCATCAATATATACTTATACGTTTGTGCCAATTTGGTTTCCTAGGCAATTCTACATCATCCGTCGATATGTTGCCCCGACATTTTTGAGGCCAAAGGGCATCGTTGAATAGCATAATACACCATAGGGCGTGATAAATGTTGTTTTATCCTGATCTTCCTTCTTCATCCAAATTTGGTGATATCTTGAATACGCGTCCAGGAAGGAAAGACATTCACACCCCGCGGTTGCATCGATTATTTGATCGATTCATGGCAGTGGGAAGTGATCATTTGGGTAATGTTTGTTCAGTGCGGTGAAGTCAATGCACATCTGCAACTCTTTTGTATTTTTCTTTGGAACGCATATTGGGTTTATGACCTACTCTGCTATCTTTAGCTCCTTAATGAATTTGGCGTCAGTGAGGCGATGGAACTCCTTTCCAATGGCCTTATGTTTTGGCTTTGCGAAGCGGTGAAGCGACTATTTTACTAGCTTTGCCTTTGGATCCAAGTTTAATGCGTGCTCAGCGAGTTCCATGGGAATTCCTTGCGTGTTAGAAGGTAGCCATGCGAAGATCTCCCAGTTCTCACAGAGGAACTCGATGAGCGCACTTTCCTATGCGGGACCAAGATTGGAGGCCACAAATGTCATCTTCTTCAGGTCGGTAGGGTGGATATGTACTTCCTTTGTATCTTTCACGGTGTCAAAAGCCTAATCGGGATTGACATGCGCTATTGCTAGAGGTTCTACGGTTGCTGACGTTTCTAGCTGCTCAAATTCGGTTGCCATCCTAAAAGATTTAGAGATTTTGTTGAACTCCCAATCGCAATTGTCGGATCTTGTGAAGCTTCCCTTTACTGTGATTCCCTTCGGCGTTGGCATTTTCATAATTCGATATGCATAATGCGGGACTACCATGAATCATGCAAAAACTGGGCATCCCAGGGTCGCATGATATTATGATGGCCAGTCCATGACTTCGAACTCGAGCTTTTCTCGCCTGAAATTTTCTTTGGATCCAAAAACAACGTCAAGAGAAATTTTACCTAAGGGAATTTCGGCTTTACCGGTACTATGTCGTGCAAGGATGTTTCTATTGGTGCTAGATTTTTCCAAGAGTAGTTCATTGCTCTCATTGTTTTGGCGTAGATCATATTTATGCTACTTCCTGCATCCATGAAAACTTTGCTCATGTCGAACCCTCCTACTTGCGCTTCAACTATCAAGGCTCAATGACCCGGTCGTGGTACTCGAAGCAGGTGATCGGCTCTACTGAAGGTGATTTCTTGTTCTGACCAATGAACATACTCGGGTGTGGCTGGTGGAGCCATCTCGGCCATGTTGACTTGTCTTGTAATAAGCTTCTGGATCCTGTTGGATGGGTGCCCTTTCTGAATCATTGACATTGCCCCCTTTGACCTAGGGTATTCACTACCTTGTTTTGTTGTGTTTTGTGGTTGTCCTACTGGCTGGTGTGCTAGTGGTGGTGGTGCACCGATCGCTAACAGGCTAGGTGTAGTGGCGTATCCTCGATTTGCTGCTTCGGTTGACTTTGCGTTGCACAGCTCTTGCATCTTCATGAATGTTCGGCAATCTTTCATGAGATGATTTGATCGTCTTTTGCCTAAAAGTGTATACTATAGGGTCCTTCCAGCATTTGCATTGTGGACATGGGTGGATCCCGAGCTCTTGGCTGATACCGCTACATTGACTGACCTCATCCGATGTC
This sequence comes from Avena insularis, assembly GCA_023614405.1. Taxonomy (NCBI): domain Eukaryota; kingdom Viridiplantae; phylum Streptophyta; class Magnoliopsida; order Poales; family Poaceae; genus Avena; species Avena insularis. Next base: position 412,666,460 of record CM042686.1, on the reverse strand, counting down.
GTCTCTGCTATTGCGGTGCCCAATGTTGTAATCCTTGTTCCTGTGATTGCCTTCTCCCAATAAACCGGTTGCGACATAACTTGGTCCTACGTGTCCATCGTTGTTCCTCTGTCTTCTATCATTGTTGTGTTCATCCCTGTCTTCTTCGGGTGAACGTGTTCATTTTTATGCAACACGTCCTCTCCATCAGCACAGCGATTTCCTGTGTCCATTAGATGTGAGACTGTTTTGGGTTTGACCCGTCCTAGCTCTTCTATGAACTCTCGACGGCGGAGGCCGTCATTGAAGGCGTCAATGGCCCTTTCATCGGATATGGCTTCAGTTGAGTTCTTTATAATGTTCCATAGTTGAATGAAGGCTCTTATTGACTCTCCATGCTTCTGTTTACACGCCCGTAATTGCTCTAGAGATGCGGGTCGTTTGAATGTGGAGTGGAAGTGTCGGATAAACTTATCCTCAAGATCGTTCCAGCTACTGATTGAATCTTCGGGTAGTTGTTTGAGCATGTCCGCGTGGCACCGGTTAAGTGCAGATACAAGCTTTGCATCGTGGTGGCTATGGAGCCACCCTGTAGTTTGATGGTGGCCAAGTAATCTGTTAGCCAAGCTTCAGGTTCTTGTAGTCCATCGTACTTTTGGCGGTCATGCGGGAGTTTGAAGTCCTTGGGTGCTGAAGTTTTATGAATCTGTTGGGTAAAACAACTGCCTCCGCATAACTCGTGGTCATCTTAACTATCGTCGTTATGGTATCTTTGGCTACGTCTCTCCTCCCTTGACATGTCGTTCCTGTTTTGCATGTTATCGTTTCTTGTGTTGTTTCGCGGTTCGGTCCCTACGAAGTGCACCCGTTGTGGTGATCGCGACCTTCGGGTGTGCCCCACCTACCGAGGGCTACTGCGACGACATGGGGATCTATCGGGTTGGTGTGTGATTCCTTGTTCTGCTTGTGCCAGAGATGCTCCTACCATGCCGAGGTTCATTAAAGCCGAGCGATGAAGAGTCACTCGGGGATCGTCGGGTACGGGTTGAGTTGTGAGCAAGTATGTTTGCGTGGCCACAATTGCTGCCTAGGATGGTTTTGCTTTGATATTCCCTGCTTGATCTACTGACATAAATGATAGATCGAGGTCTCTAATTAGTTCATTTCTTTCGGCTTCAGGGATGTTCTGCAATCGAGATGTTCCCCTTCTTGGCGGTTCTCCCCCAGTTACGCTTCTTGATTCTCTGGTAGAACTTAGTTGTGCTCGCCTTAGGCTGGATTTGTCGGCTAGTCTTTTCTTTCATCGAGTTGTCTTTGCATCCATAGCAGGTCTCTCTTCTTGTGATGAAGCAGGTATTGATATGCTAGTAAACCATCACGCATGGTGTCAACTGTCATAGGAACTGCACCCAAAATTGCTGCTCTTGCTTTTTGTCATGCTTCGGCTGGTAGCTGGAGAGTTTGCCTCTCGCCTCTATGTGGTTCTCCTCCTCCTTGGATTATGTGGTTGTCCGTTGGGTCTCTTTCGTTTCCACAGTTCCCTTCATTGCTGTGATTTCCTGCATTGTCATCTGACAGGATATCATCGGGGTTAAGAATAGGGTTACCGTTAGAGTCACGCTGTGTCGAAGGGTCCCCGATGATTACACACACTTGGTGACGTGTTATGTATGGATTAGTGATGTCGTTGTTAGACCCGATGGAGACACTGTCTGGGAGACTAGTGAAGTCTAGTGGTTTATGTTCTGGATATATCTCAGCTTTTCTAATTCCGAAGTCGATAATTTCTCTTATTTATTCGGGTTCCGTGTTTACTGGGCTTGATCCCCATGGTAGATTTGATTGGACGTCAGATCCAAAGGAGAGATCATCGTATAGGCCATCAAGGTTCCCTAGATCTGCCGTGATTTTCTTGTTTTCTTTGGCTACCTCTATCTGCATCGTGACTTTTGCGGAAGATTTGACCGACAACACATCTATTGCCGTAGGTGCAATTTTTTGACCGATGATCCTCATGAGATCAGAACCGAGAGGTGCGATTCTTCGGGATCTTCTACTTGGAAGTGGAAACTTCCGGTGATGAGATTGGATCCTCCGTTGAAATCGGTGGGTACCAAAACAAGGGTGGGCGGGTGTGGTCCTAATGAGATTGGATCGTTTCTTGAAGAAAAGGGGTCCGTCGAATCCATGACTCCAGCGTTCAGGTTTCCCATAGACGGCGCCAATTGACGAGGGGTAGCCTCGGCAATGTCCATGGTGATGCACTTGGGGTTTTTGCGGAAAAGAGAACGCTGGGGATTTCGTCGGATGTCAGGCAAACAAGAGAATCGAAGTCGCCTGATTACTTGATGAACAACACTATTACAGATTGCTTGGGAGTTTTTGGGTACCTCTTCATAGGCTTCTCCCGTCCTATATATAATAGGACAGGTCTCAAAGCCATATATGGATAGGTTACATATGTACAATTACAATATCAACACAATGTCGACTCATGTTTCCTTTCCTAATACGACTAAGGTTTTTGTTGGTTGCTTTCCTGGGCAATCACCTTGGATCTTCATGGGCCTTGAGCCTTTATGCAGCTAGGGTAGCGAATCATAAGCACCCGAGTAATTGTACCTATGTCAGTTATGGTTCAGGAGTTAAAGCATATAAACTATGGAATCCTGAAACTAAAAAGATTTTGTTGAGTAGGAACGTTGGTTTCAATGAATCCATTATGTATCATGACAACTTTCCACCAGATCCCCCTCTCCTATTGCTATTGGAGAGGAGGGAGTTAGTGTGCAGGTGGAGCACCTACAGAAAATTGTTGATAATAATGTTGTTGTTGATGATACTCATGAGAAAAATATTGATGATCATGTTGTTCAGCACTCACCTACTATTTTGCAGCAACCACAGGAGTCTATTGCTGCTAATAGACCAAGCTGTAACATATTTCCACCTCGTCGTTTAATTGAAGAATGTAATCTTGCTCATTATGCTTTGAGTTGTGCTGAACAGGTGGAGCATGATTCTGAACTTGCTACATACAATGAAGTTGTTGCATCTGTTGACCGCGAGAAGTGGGTTTCTGCTATGCAATAAGAGATGCAATCGCTTGAAACGAATGGCACATGGGAAGTTGTGCACTTTCCTAAACAAAAGAAGGTTGTCCTCTATAAGTGGATATACAAAAATAAGGAAGGTTTGTCTCCTAATGAGCCTCCAAGGTTTAAGACAAGGTTAGTAGCAAAAGGTTTCAGCCAGATTCCAGGTATTGACTATAATGATCTTTTCTCTCCGGTTGTGAAGCATAGTTATATTCGTGCTTTCTTTGGTATTGTTGTTATCCATGATCTTGAGCTTGAGCAGCTAGGTATAAAGACTGCTTTTCTACATGGTGAACTGGAGGAGGAGATTTACATGGACCAACCTGAAGGGTTCATAGTTCCTAGAAAAGAGGATTTTGTGTGCAAATTGAAGAGGTCGCTGTATGGTTTGAAGCAATCTCTAAGAGAGTGGTATAAAAGATTTGATTCATTTATGATCTCACAAGATTTTAAGAGGTCTTAGTTTGATAGTTGTGTTTATATAAAATTTGTTAATGGATCACCTATATACTTGCTATTATATGTTGATGATATGTTAATTGCTGCCAAGAGCATGAAAGAGATCACTACTTTGAAGGCACATCTAAGTAGTGAATTTGAGATGAAAGATCTTGGTGCTAATAAGAAAATCCTAGGTATGAAAATTAAATGGGACAGAAAATCTAGGTTGCTATTTCTTAGTCAGCAAAGTTACATTGAGAAAGTTCTCCAACGTTTTAATATGAATGATGCAAAGTCTATTAGTACTCCTATTGCTCCTCACTTTAAATTGTCAGCATTGCAATGTCCTAGTTCTAATGAAGATATTGAGCACATGTCACGAGTTCCTTATTCTAGTGTTGTTGGTTCCTTGATGTATGCCATGGTTTTTCTCACCCTAGTTTATCATATGTTATGAGTTTGGTGAGTCGTTACATGGATAATCCTGGTAAAGAACATTGGAAAGTTGTTCAGTGGATTTTTAGGTACCTCCGTGGCACATCGAATGCTTCTTGAAGTTTGGCAAGACTAATGAGGGACTCGTAGGATATGTGGATTCAGATTTTGCTGCCGACTTGGATAAGAGGAGGTCCCTCACAGGTTATGTGTTCACGGTAGGTGGATGTACTATGAGATGGAAGGCAATGTTACAGCCAGTTGTTGCTCTATCTACAACTGAAGCAGAATATATGGCTATTGCTGAAGCTTGCAAATAGTCTATTTGGTTGAAAGGTTTGTATGCTGAGCTTTGTCAGGATGATTCTTGCATTAACCTATTCTATGACAATCAAAGTGCTATATACCTTACTAAGGATCAGATGTTCCATGAGAGAACAAAGCACATTGATATAAAGTACTATTATGTTTGTGACGTTGTTTCACGGGGTACACTAAAGGTATGCAAAATAAGCACTCATGATAATCCTGCTGATATGATGACAAAGCATGTTCCTGTTGCTAAGTTTGAGCTATGCTCAAGCTTAGTTCGTATAACTGTTTAGCCCAAATGGTTGTTGGCACCGAAAGTGTTTTCTTTATTGTTCAGGGAGATGATTGATGTTGATGTTACAAGAAGGAATTTGTCTCAAGGTAGAGTTTGTTGAAGTATAATCCAAATTCTATTAAGGAGGCTAACTTCTGGCGGAGCGGAGCGAGGCCCGTCGCCAGAGGCTTCCACCATTGACCTAGGTTTCCGATGGTATGGAAACTTTGATGACCTAGGTTTTCACCGTTATATATACCTCTTGTAAGTTTCCATCTTTTGGATAAGTTGCACCTGTGAAAATCCCCGGTGTTGTGTAAACACTCTCCGTTATAGTGAAGTTCTGCTAGCTGCGCCCATGGTTTTTTCCTCTCTTTGTTGGAAAGGTGTTTCCACGTTAAGTCTGTGTCCCCTTGCTGCGATTTCTTTTTCGTTCTTCGTTATTTTATTGTCGCAAAGGTAACACTATTATTGTCACATACGATGAACATTATTGTCACATCACCGATAGTTTGGGTGGCTATAAAATTCTAAAACCTTCTTAGTTTACTTTTCATGGTTTTGTAAATAATTGTCATAATTTGAAGGTCATATTGTGGGAATGCCTTCATTTAGCATCCATAATGAGGAATGTTATTTAAAATTAATGTTTTTAGCTCAGAGTTCTTTTATAGCAATAACTTATGTTTTTAATAGAAAAATCTTAAGAAAATGTAATGATAACTAGTTAGAACACAAATTCCTTCTACATGAAATCATGTTTTGAGTATATTTCCTTGTGATAAATAGGACAAGGCAATACATAAAATTCAAATATGGTTTACTCACAAAAGTAGACTATCAAGCAGGAAGATGAATAATCTAGAGCACGAACCTCTTACTTTGAAACAACCAGTAATGATTTTGACCTCATATTGTGGGAAAGCCTTCATTTAACATCCATAATGAGGGGTGTTATTTAAATTTAATGTTTGCAACTAAAAATATTTTCATGGCATTACCTTAATTAGGTTTCTAATAGAAAATTCTTAATGAAAATGTAAAATGTGTTAGAAAATAAATTCCTTCCGCATGGTGGGATCATGTTTTGGTTATAATGTCTTGTGAAAAAATAGGAGGAATAAATACAAAAAATAAAATGTTAGTTTATTCGTAAAATCCTAATAGGAAGATATATAACTTAGAGTGTGAACCTCTTACTTTGAAATAACCATACCAAGAACTATAATAAATAGTCATGATTTCGACCTCATCTTGTGGGAATGACTTCATTTATCATCCATAATGAGGGATGTGATCTAAAATTAATGTACATTACTAAAAAATCTTTTCGTAGCATTAACTTGGTTTTTGATAGAAAATTCTGAATGAAAAATTAAAACTAGTTAGAAAGTAAATTCTTTCTGCATGGGGTCATGTCTTGGGTATGGTATTATGAAAATATTAGGAAGGAATACACAAAAACTAAAATGGTGATTTATTTATAAACTATAGACTATCAATAAGGAAGACCTATAACATAACATAGAGCTAATGCGCGAAACTCCTACCTCGAAATAACCAAACCAAGAATTCAAAGAGATAGTCATGATTTCGAGCTCATCTTATAGGTAATGACTTCATTTAGCATCCATTATGCAGAATGTATTTAAAACTAATGTTTTTTACTTAAAATCTTCTTATATCATTAGCTTAGGGTATTAATAGAAAATTCCTTATGAAAAAGTAAAACTAGTTAGGAAGTAATTCCTTTTGTATGGGTCATGTCTTCGGTGTGATGCATCAGGGCATCCACTATGTGCAAAAAACAACACCATAAGTCATATGCGACAATGCTTATAGTTGAACTTACACATAATAGAGGAAATAAAGATTTGTCCATAAGCTTAAGGTCTACCACAATCTTGTGGGTTGTCCATAAGGATTAAAAAATATATTTCTCATATCTTTTCTTTCTTGCATAGTGTGTAAGTTTAATGACACATGGGGCCCATCTTATGGAAAAGTACACCTTATGGCTATATATAGGTGAAGTCATAAGCTGGGACTCACATTCCTTGTGAAAACAACTTCACCTATGTATAGCCATAAGCTAGGACCCACATTTCTTGTGAAAACAGCCATAAGATGTACTTTTCTATAAGATGGGCCACATGTGTCATTAAAAGTACACACCATGCAAGAGAGAAAAGGTAAGAGAAATTATTTTTAAATACTTATGGTTAACCCACAAGCTTGTGGTAAACCTGAAGCTTATGGACAACTCTGTGTTTCCTCCATTATGTATAAAGTAGACTATACGCATGGCCGCATAGGACTTATGGTGTGGGTTTTTTTGCACGTAGTGGATGCCCAAGAAATACACGAAAACAAAAATGGTGGTTTATTCATAAACTATACTATTACAACCAGGAAGATATATAACATAGAGTGAGCGCTCCTACACTTTGAAACAACCGAACCAATAATTCTAAGAGATTATCATGATTTCGAGCTCATCTTGTAGGTATTGACTTCATTTTGTATCCATAATGGAGAATGTGATTTTAAATTAATGTTTGTTAATAAAAATTCTTTTCATAACATTAAATTAGGCTTTCAATAGATTCTTAATGAAAAAGTAAAACTAGTCAGAAAGTAAATTCCTTCTGCATGGGGGTCATGTCTTGGGCATTTGGTCTTATGAGCATTTGGTCTTATGAAAATAGGAGGAAGCAATACACAAAAACTAAAATGGTGGTTTATTTATAAATTATGAGCTACCAAGCAAGAAGATCTATAACATAGAGTGAGAGCCTCCTATTTTGAAACAAGCAAATCAATAATTGTAAGAGATGTCATGATTCCGAGATCATCTTGTGGGTAATGAATTTAGTTAGCATTCATAATGGAGAGTCTGATTTAAAGTTATTTTTTGTTAACAAAAAGATACTTTCATATCATTAGCTTAGGTTTCTAATAGATTTTTTAAATAAAAGGTAAAATTAGTTAGGAAATAAATTGCTTCTATGGGTTCATGTTTTCTATAATGGTCTTGTGAAAATTTGGAAAAAGAAATACACATAAACTATAATGGTGGTTTATTCATAGACTATAGACTCTGAAGCATGAAAGTCTATAACATAGAGTGCAAACCTCTTACTTTGAAACAAGCAAACCAAGAATTGTAACAAATATTCACATTTCAAGCTCATCTTACGGGAATGGATTTATTTAGCATCCATAATTATTAATAACTAAATTAATGCTTGTTAACTAAAAATTATTTTCATATTAATAATATTTGGTTTATAATAGAAAAATCTTAATGGAAAAATAAAACTAGTTAGAAAACAAAGTCCTTCTGCATGGGATCATGTTTTATGGGTATATTGTCTTGTGAAAATAGGAGGAAGAAATATACAAAAGTAGGAAAAGACAATATACAAATCTTATGAAACGAATACACAAAACTAGGAAAAGACAATATACAAATCTTGTGAAACGAATACACAAAATTAGGAAGAATAGGAACGTGTTGCCATGATTTGGGCATATTCCCTTGTGAAAAAAGGAAAATGCAATATACAAATCTTTTCAAGCAACATACATATTGACATGAAGTTAATTACATGTAAGTGAGGCTACACTATCTAAAAATGTTACATTCCAATAGTTCATATCAATATTTAAGTTTCATCAGATCTGGAAACCTATCAACAACTATAAATTCCCTACTTTTCCTTCTTCATTTTGCTCCTCTTTGTAGTCTTCAAACTGATAGCATAGAAAACAAATTGTCTAATAGGTTAAAAAGCAAAAATGACCATAAAAATCATGCATGCTTCAAACTTACCTTTCACCTAGGCAACCATATAAAGATGAGACAACCACAAATTTCGTTTTTTCTTCTTTCCAACAGCATGGCCATCAAAAACATCATTCACTCCTGCAATTTCTTCATCTTCTACTTCCTACACTTCTTTAGTCACAATATTTTCAATTCCCATACTTTTCTTCACCCTATGCTTCCAATTTTGCCTTTCCTTATTTTCCCTCCCTTTATCTGATGGAGAAGGTTAAACTTCAAGATCGCGCCGCACTACTTTCACTTCATCATCTTGCTTCACTTCATGCGATTCATCACCTTCCTGCACTTCATGTTCTTCATGAATTTGTTGCACTTTCAGTTCTTCATGAACTCTTTATACTTCCTACACTTTAAAGTTCTTCATCAATCTAATAGAGAGGTGCCTCATGCACTCTTTATGCTTAACCCCAGGAAAGACATCAACATCATTCTCTAGCCCCTTGCATCCATTATTGTGTATCACCAAGCCTAGAGGGTGACCTATTACTCCACGCAGCCTATCCATGAACCATGTATTGTTTTCATTAGAATCATTCTCAATAATAGCATAAGCTACACAAAATATCCAATTATGGGCATCTACAGCAGCTACAGTAGCAACCTATGCTCTAAACATCCATATCAAAGTAGTTGAGTCTACGGCCAAGTATGGCCTATAGCCCTTTAAAAAAATCCCACCATTCCCTAAGGTAGATAAAACATCTCTTGAAGCATCTCTTATATTCCATCACATACTTCATCCCTCTTGAAATTTCTGCTCCCCCTCTCACCAACTTAAAATCAATGTCAATAATACTCCCAGGTGATCTTTTCTCTACCTCTGCTTTGAAGTTATACAACATATTGAAATTGTCATTCCACTTTCCTTGAATCATGTCCAAAGTCATCTCCTTCACATTAAAAACTCATATGGAAAGGAATTTCTACATGGAACATGTCACTTAGTTTCCTTCTCAACTCAGCAGCTCCAACTATTTGATCCTCCTTCACCCAATCAAGCACACTAGTAGGAATCCACTTAGTTAAAGTATCTCTTAATTTCCCACTTAAATCAATATTATGGCAGATGTGTTGCTAGGTGTTCACTTTGATATGCATTGGATAAATAAAATGAATAGATGATATCACCTAACAAAGCATAATAAATAGGCATAAATATGAAAAAACATCAAAATATTTCAACCTGAAATGGATATCCACCCCTCGTTGGGGATGCATGCAGTCTCCATTTGTAGTGTATATCCCTAAAATGCAACTTTAATCTCTTTTTTCTCTCCTTCTGTGATATACTCAGACCCAACTTTTATTGCAAAAGTAGCAAGTACATATATAAATCCTCCACACACTCAAAAGCAGTCCCCACATCAATTGTAGGGTTGATCTTGTCAACATGTATGACATGCCTTTCCTCATCTACATCATTATATTTGCAACCCAAACTTTGCTCATCTTCAGCATCCTTATCCTCAAACATTGCATGGCCCAAACATTCCTTATTTTCATCCTATTAGGATCATCAAACACATGATCTGGATATGCTTTCTCATAATCATCAACAACTCCTAAAGCAAAATCACCATGCCCCTATTTGTATGTCTTCATGTCCCCATATCCGGATGCAGTAGACGTCCTATGGTTGGCACATCACCAAGATTACTAAGTGGTTTGTTTCACTAATAAAATCAAATAGGAAACTAAATTCTTACCCTTTAGTGACGATGGACGCTGAATTCCCCGGGTATCCAACAGTCTCATTTCCATCTACTCGCCAGATCTGCTTCACAACTAATCGGCATAGTATAGTAGTGGGTAGGTAGGTGCCTCTATAAATTATTGCCAGAAGGAGCGCAGTGGTTCCACGAGCATCGAGGTGTCCGCACGAGGCAGAGAGACATAGGTTAAGGAACAACATTTCATGTAGGTGTACGTTGGATTTGATGGGGGGCGGGATGTTGTGGTGGTGTCACGGTAGATGCCATGGAATGGCTTAAGTTATGGGACTGATAAACGTTGGAGGATCCGGGGAGGGAGGATGCACTAACAAGCACACAGGAAGACACACAATGTACCTAGGTTCGGGGCTCTCTTATTGAGATAACACCCCTACTCCTACATGTATGACTCTATATCTCGAATAATCATTGCAGCTACAATGGTGCTCCTTGAGCTGTATGCGAGAGGAGGAAGAAGAAACATCTTCCTCTCTTCTCTATATGTTTCTCTAAGTGCTCAAGGGGGAAATGAGGAACATAGGTCAACCCTCTCTATGGAGGCCCTAGGGCACCTTATATAGGGTGCCCAGGTTACAAAGGATATGGCACATGTGGCAAGGAATATCCTCTACTGATGGTACCAAAGTCGTTGTCTTAGGCCCGCTAGATGCTCCTCTTGTCGCTAGTTCACCTCCTGATAATCCTCGATGGGACAAGGCGTGCCCATCCCTGACAACCGTTACCATGCTGACAATGGTCGCCTCTAGGTTAACCTCGATGGGACTGCTCTCTGTAATCCAGGGGCACGCCTGCAGGGGAAAGGTTATCCTCTCTGGGATTCCTGGGAAGAGACTGAGGCATTGACTTAGTGGTCAGCATATGATTGTTGAACATACACCAGTCCCTTATGTTGAGTCAACCACCCTAGCTGAGATAAGTCGGTATGGCTGATCCTGCATATAAGAAACAACTAGATTATGCCGACATATCTTTTATATGTCGGTCGGGGTATGTCGGCCGCCCTATGTCGGTCAACCTTAGTTCTTGTTAACCTATTGATATCAATTTATACTGTGCCTTGACCCTACTGGGGGTCATTCCCCGACAGGGGAGGGGCCAGTTGGGGGACGGGGAGCAGAGAGAAGGCTAGACAAGCGCGTTTGACATAAATGATGACTACTTGACCAGAATGAGCCACGTCGTCGATCAACTATAGTGTTGATTACCAGTGTTGACTATCTTTTCTATCACCACTATTAATAATCTCGATGATGCCATATGCCCCAGATCCCCAATTTGGATCCCCTTTATCAATTCAACCCATATGGGCAGTATCACATGGCCACCAGTTCTCCTGTTCACATGCTTCTTCCAATGAAAATTGTGTGTTTATGTCTACGGGAACCTCCTTTAATTATGGTTAACTTAGAGGAAATTAAATGCGCCAATCCATAACTCTGGTCGATTCACATCACACATTACAATTAATGAGTTCACATTGATGAAATGTAAACATTTTCACATGGACAAACTACTATAAAATCCCAAGTTACGAGAAAATCACCACACCGCCTCTCTCTCACATACATCCATCCTCCTTCCACAGTTCTGCAACAAACCTTTGAAGAATCGCCACAACGTCCAACTCCAATGGCGGCTGCACCACCCTCGGAATTGTATTACTTTAAAGAGGAAGGCATGAGCTTCAAGGTCTTATTCACCCTTTCTGTAGTGAGGATAGATAAATGGATGTGTGAAGTGAAGGAGAGGCTCCTCGATGCCACATTGATTAGGTGTGTTTTCCTTGACTGCGAGTACACTGATGTGAAGAAGAATGTGATGTAGAAGAATCTTTCACCAGGGGAGAAGCACTGTGGCGCTGTCCTGCAGCTCTCTATGGCATATGAGACGCTCGTCTTCCAGATCGCGAATGTTTATGTTGTGCTGGAGGCCCTGGGGGAATTCCTTGGGGATGATTCTATCATGTTCTATAGCGCGGCCATCACCAACTATGTGCGGATGATCAAGTACTATGGCATGGACACTCTGGGGTTGCGCGACCTCCAACAAGAGATCCTAAACCCGACCTCAAACTATATTCCTTCTCTCTTTGCTCTGTCCAATTCTTACATAGGGACAAAACTTTTGAGTAAGGATAAGTCATCCATCAGATGCCAAGGATGGGCCAACTATCCACTGGAACGTGATCAAATTAAGTATATCATGTTGGATGCTTGTCTTGGCTTTGAGATAGCTAAGAGGTGCTGACATCTATCTTGCTACAACATCCAGGAGGTCCTCCCAATGTAGTTTAACTAGTTGAATAAATTTTATCATGTAATGGCCAATCATATGTAATGACCGAAGCTATATATTATCAATGACATTATCTTTGAATGAATTTCTTGTATTTGAAATATATGAATTTATCACTTCGGTTGGGGGCTATAGTTTTTTCAACCGACAAAGGTACCCACTAACAAAATCCAGCGACGTACTCTTTATTTCTCGCCAGTGACGCATTATGTCCAGCCAACGAAGTGGACAATCCAAACATCCTTAGTAACCTTGAGAACCAAATGAAGAATTTATGTTTAGATTGTCATTGTTATACCTATAACCACTGAGAAACGCGTACGCCACTATTTTCGAGACAACTTAGTGATAGTTTGCTTTGACATGATGATCACCGCTATGCACTAGAGCCGTGACGGACCCAAAATGTCGTCTGTCATCGATTGTTTTTGCCCCATAATGCACGCACGTAATACATATAAACAACGTATTTTTATTTTGTACGTCACTAGTAAGCACTTCGGGATTCCACTCGCGAACTATAGGTGACGACCTTTTTTGCGCTCGCCAGCTGTTTGCGTTACACCGGCGGACTTCGTTTTTCCGCCACTAAGGCTATTGTGGGACTAAGTATTTTCCCAATAGTGAAGGATGGTATCTAGAATATATATTCTATGTTTTGGTCACATTAGAAAGAAAATTCAAACTTTAAATGATACCGGGATCCAGGTTATTTTCATACGACTCCCAATAGAGTCGGATTCCATTACCATGACAATAACAGAACATATGTCTTATGTTTAAAAAAACTAGCAGGCGAAAGTGAAAAAGAGAAAATAGGGTATAAACTTAAATCTTTTACAGATAACAAACTCAAAAGTACAGGTTTTTAGGACCAAACGAGACTCAAACACAACACACTAATTGCCAATAGGAGATGAGGCCATAGGCCACAGGACACCATACTCCAGGAAGTAGTTTAATCACCAGTGATGTCTACATCCTCCTCTTCATTTTCATTCCTGGCTCTCAGCGTCAAAGCTTGCCACGCCATCTCATGCACCTGAGTGGCCATCTATTGGAAGCGTTCAGCCCCTCAACCATTAAGCCCCTGTCTCTTTCATTCTAGAGACCTACCTAGTACCGAAAATAACACATATAACAGATTAATCCCAGAGGGAAAGAAACTACCTTGCCTTCAAAACATGAATGATTCCAAGTCTTCCACAAAGCCCAGCATACACTACAACACGGAGCCTGGGAGCTGATGCTTATAGGCACCGAGGAACATCCTTAGTCGCCGTGCTCGCACTGGCGTGGTAAAAAAAGCTGCCAGGGATAACTGCGTTAGGGATTGTGCAACGACAATGATTTTTTGGTGTAGCACAACATGAGCCACTGAGCTAGTGCTTCCGCCCATGTAGGGAGACATTGCCTAGGTGTAGTGGTGGCAGTGAGACTATGGCATAACAGCAATGCCTCGTAATGTTTCTGTCAGCGCATGATATATGGAAATTTTGAAATTCGGTCTCCATTAAATATATAATATCTATATTACATCTCAACCCAACAAACAGCAGAAAAAAGAACTCATAACACATAGAATGCAACTTTAGCTGAATTAACATGAGCATTCATTATATACATACATTACATCTCAACCCAACAAGTTTATAGCTAACAAAAGATGAAACTAATTCCAACAAGTTCAAAATACTACAAAAGATGCACTGTCACAATCAGAGAACCCACTTTGACTGCAAACTAGAAGGCACAAACATCACCTTCCTGAAGATTGTGTTGGCGAACGTATTCTCCCCAGTTTGATCTGAAACTGACAGTAGTTTCACTATCACACGACTTTGCTTGAACATTTTCTCTAGATATGTAAGGTTTAATATACTTCATAGTGAAACTAGATGAGAAGCACTACACAGGGAAGACAGGAACAATCTAGATTGTTACAGTTCAAGGCATGGTTGGAGTTCAAGAGAATTACAGTACTACACAGGGAAGAGAATTACCATCTTTATTTTGCAGTTTATGGTTTTATTGAGGGTGCAAACATAGTAAGGAATTTATTGCATATAACTTCTAACAATTCACTTTAGATTCTTCCTTCTTGGGATGGCCATGTCCACTTCGTTTCCAAACATATATCGAAGGGAGTACTTATCTAGTGATAGCATATTCGGACCTGAAACACCAAGTGAAAGAATATTGGTCATGTTAACTTCATTGTCAAACCTATATCGAAGAGTGTACATTTTTTATTATATGTATCTTGTATTGATAGAGTTGTATACAGAAAGCAAGTTTACCTCGCATGGTAGAGGCTACATGCTGTTGAGAGCTTGGAATTTTGTAACTGTTGTTGTTCAACATTGCTATTTTTCACCATAGAAATTAAGATAGTTTGGCATCACTGCTTACTACCTATCAATGTTAGTTTTTAGATCCCAAGGTACAGCGAACCATAGAACATTGATATACTAACAAATCTCAATGCCTAAATATAAACAATGATAGTTCGAGGGATTGGAAATATACGAATATGCGGCGCCGCCATGGAGGAAGGTGCGGTCCGGCGCGGCGCAGAGATCAGCACGGCCACGGTAAGTACCGCTGCGGAGGACGGTGTGGTCTGGCGCGCCACAAAGGACAACGCGGCTAGGGTCAGCGCCACCATGGAGGATGGTGTGGTCCGGTGTGCCACAGAGGTCAGTGCGACCGGGGTCAGTGCACCAGCGGAGCTGGGGCTAGGGTTAGGGTTGGTGGGGTGGGGTTTTTTTGGATAAGGATGAGAGTGACATGTGTGGGCTGAAGGGGAAGAACTAGTATGATTCTTAACCAACCTTTGCCTTATCGATTTTTTTGGCAAGTCAAACATGTTGTATATTCCCCAACATTCTATTTGATTAATATTCATATTGATTAGCAAACCAACAAAAGAACACACCAAAAGGGGGGAAATAATAATCTGCATATATGGAGAGATATCAGTACACATGTACTTGTGCACGAGTTTTGCATTGCACTGTCCAAAATGAAAAAGCCACGAAAAGAACACTACAGATTAGTCGATCTACTCCAAGATTAATCACTACTAAAAACTAATACTAGCAACATAATTAACTCTAACTCTAACTACATCTATCAAAAATCTTGTCCAACCTATTTATAATAGCTTGCACCCTGCTAGCCAATCGAGCCCACCGCTCCATTAGTGCAATTCTGCAATTCCCTGATTGCAGGTTCCATGTGTTCGTCGAACGCCACCTGCCTTCTTCATTCGTTGTCCTCCATCTCGCCCCACCAGAGCTCACGAAACAATTGTTGGAGGTGGATTCGGTGCACTCGATCAACCCATCACACCCAATGGCATGAAGTTGCACCCTGACGACAGCACGAGATGAACTTGCAGCCGTTGTCCTCTGCGGAGTTCTTTTCGTAGGCCACGTATCACCAGGCGATTACATGGTCGGGGCATTGATAGAACACGTTCCCAACGTGTTTCCCGTGTCATTGCAGGTCATGGATGTGCTCTGATACTCTAGGAATATCGTACTTGAAAGAAAAATAGCAATGCACATTGGTGAGATCGAGAAATTTTTGGGATTAACATAGGAACAAAAAACCCCAAATGCGAAATTCAATAGCAATGAAATGAAAAAAATAACAACTACGTGTACCGGCATTGCGCTTGTCTAATGGAACGGTAGCGGTACGTCTGACGCAACCGCTGACTCTTGCCACTGCTGCCACCGCTCGAAGCTTCACGGAGAGAGAAATATAGAGGTTGAAGAAATGACGAAGTGTGCGACATGGGAGAAAAATTACGATCGTGGGAAGGAGGGTTCTTTCATTATAATATTCAGATGGAAACGGCTAGACTTTGGTGGGGCTCACCCGTCAACGAGACAAACATGAGCAGTCACACATGCGGGACCCACAATCCACGTCACGTGTTTTCCGCTGCGAAATCATTACTGTCCTAGTTCACATTATTGTGGTGTCTCAGAACGCCGGTACGGATGGATAGCTTCCACGGCGCAATTTAACGTTGCACATAAATTTTCCACAGCAAAAAATCGACTGTTGCGTTGCTTGTCGCCGCGTATCCAACTTTTCCCGGTTCTTTTTGCTTATGCCACCCCAAAAATGTGTTAGGTATGGGGTATTTTTGTACTGATAGGGAAGAAACACAAACAATGTGAAAATTATATTCAAAGGGAAGAAATTTCACAATCCACCAAAAATATTGAGTAAAGTAAGAAGGTATAGTCTGAGCACCAATAGCAGTAGTGATTGTACTCCACATATACGCAGCAGCAGGACATGTGAAGAAGAATAAATGGTTAATGGTTTCATCCAATGGACATAAATGACAGACATAACTCCATACCCACTTCCTCGTTTTCATGTTATCTTTAGTAGCAATTGCATTATGCTAAATAACCAAAGCCAGATCTTGATTTTAAGGGGTAGTTTAGCTTTCCAAATATGTTTAAAGGATCTATCAGGTCCCACATCAGCAAGCTTATTATACAAGGATTTAACTGAGAAAATCTTAGACTTAGTGTATTTCCATTTGGGTTTATCATTTTCATCATTTAGACTCACGGAAGCTAGCATGTCCCTTAGCTCTTGCCAACGAGAAGTTAACCTAGGTGAAAGCCACCTTCTGAAGGTAAAGAACCAACGCAAATCTGACATCTCTCTAACTGTACCAGTCTGTTGATTGCATATTTCATAGAGCTCTAGAAATTTCTCACAGAAGGAGAAATCCCATATCCACTAATCATGCTAGAAATTAGCTTCTCTTCCTCCTCAAGGTGAGAATAGAAAAATGTAAAACCTATCAATATCATACCTTTGTCGTGAGCATTTGATACATTGCAAATGTATCTATAATTTTTGATGTTCCATGCTTGGTCTTATCTAGTTCTTATGTTTTGTCCATACTTTGGAGTACTTTTCATATGATTTATTGGACTAACCTATTAACAAGAGACACAGTGCCAGTTGCCTGTTTTCTGCTATTTTTGGTTCCAGGAAAGTCAGAAAATCAATATTCTCGGAATTGGACCAGACAAAAGCCAAAGTTGTTATTTTCCCGGAAGACTCACGGAGCCAGAAGGAGAGTCGGAGAGGGGCCACAGGGTGGCCACACCCCCCTTGGCGCGGGCAACTCTAGGCTGCGCCAGGGCATGGTGTGGCCCACTGGCCGGCCACCGACCTTGCCCCTTCGCCTATATATTCCTCCCGAAGCAAAAACCCTAAATCGTCAATCAGAAATCCACGAAAAGTTCCGCAGCGCCGCCTCCACCGAAGGAGGAATTCGGGGGAGGAAAGTCTTCGTTCCGGCACCCTGCCGGGACGGGGAAATGCCCCCGGAGCCATCTCCATCGATCTCCACCACCATATCCATCACCATTATTGATTCCCATGATGAGGAGGGAGTAGTTCTCTCTCGAGGCTAAGGGTTCTACCAGTAGCTATGTTTTCATGTCTCTCTCTCTATGCATGATCTTATTGAGATCATGACCTTGTAATCTATAGATCTACCTTGCTACTCAAGTGCTTTAATATATCTCTGCTCTCCCCATGTGTGTGAAACTGACAGCGTGCACACCATGGTGGCACTTAGGCTAGAGATTACAAATACTTGTTATGAGTTATATTTGGAGTTGGATGTCTTTATGAAATTGTGGTGTTTGTTGGAACCATCTAGTACTCAAGGTGACAGTGTGGGGTTTTCTAGATGGGAAAGATGAACTTTGAGGTGTGTTGTTATAGCCCTACCATCGATTAGAGTGTTCAACCGGAGAGTAGTTAAGAGTAGTATCATAAGAAGAATATATTTATATGAGAGTGTTCACTAGTGAAAGTATGATCCCTAGGCCTTGTTTCTAAGCATTGATTCACCGTTTGCAATTAGATTTGTTACATGTTTGATTGCTTCCTTCTTTATTTCAGTTTGCTTTTAGTCTTTTCCCACGTCAACCACACGCCAGCAAGCTATTTTCTATCACCGTTACCACTTATAATTATCTATACCACTTGTATTTCACTATCTCTTCGCCGAACTAGTGCACCTATACACCTGACAAGTGTATTGGGTGTGTTGGGGACACAAGAGACTTCTTGTATCTTGATTGCAGGGTTGCTTGAGAGGGAATACCTTTGACCACTTCCTCCCTGAGTTCGATAAACCTTGGGTGATCCACTTAAGGGAAAACTTGTTGTTGTTCTACAAACCTCTGCACTTGGAGGCCCAACAACTGTACAAGAATAGAAGTGCGTAGACATCAAGCTATTTTCTTGCGCCGTTGCCGGGGAGGTAAGGTAAAAGGTACTCACATCCTCCGGTGTGAGTGCTCGAAGTTATTTCCTTTAGATTCTGCAATTTTGTCTTTTTGTTTCTTTTTTTCACTAGTTAGGCTTAATGGAAAACAACAACAAAATTAGAGAGCTTTATAGTATTTATCTTGAGTTAGGACATGAAGTGTTTGAAGAGAAAATTAAAAATACTATGGAACTTTATTTGCATGCTAATAGCAATGTTGCTAGTATGAATTCTTTGGAAACCATTATTGCTAATACTATGGAAAAGTCTAAGCTTGGGGAAGCTAGTTTTTATGAAAATGATCTTTTTAGTTCCCCATCTTTGGAAGATAGCTATTCTATTGCTTATGATGATACCAAACCTCCAATACATGATGATTACAATGATGACTATGATATTTTCAGTCCACCTACTATTGAGGAGAAAATTATTTATGATTACAATATGCCTCCTATATTTGATGATTATGGTGATGAGAATAATAATGATAGCTATTTTGTTGAATTTGCTCCCACTATGATTAATAAGAATGACTATTCTTATAGGGAGAGTAATAATTGTTTTATGCATGTGGCTCATGATAAGAATGTTTTATGTGAAAGTTATATTGTTAATTTTATTCATGATGCTACTGAAAGTTATTATGAGAGAGGGAAACACGGTTTTATGCATCTCAATAATATTAAGTTTCCCCTCTTTATGTTGAAAGTTTTGAAATTGCACTTGTTTTGCTCTATTATGCTTGTTGCTTTGTGCTTTAATGACTTGTTTCTTTACAAGATTCCTATGCATAGGAAGTGGGTTAGACTTAAATGTTCTTTGAATTTTCTTCTTGATGCTCTCTTTTACTTCAATTCATATTTCTTATGTGAGCATCTTTTCAAACTATCATGCCTAACTGAAAGGCATTAAAGAAAAGTACTTATTGGGAGATAACCCAAAAGTTTTAGATAAGTATTGAAAGTTATTAACTCAGTAATAACCGCTCCTTATCCTTTTTATTTGCTTTTTGTGCCAAGAGTAACCTCTAATGAGAGAGAAGTAATGATTGGGAAAGTTGCTGTCCCAAAACAGATTTATGTGCTTCACCGTAAACATTCGTGTAAATCTCTGTACGTCTTTTTGAGGCATGAATTTTTGCGCTCCTGCCCCAGGTTGTTATCTAACTTTCGTTAGTTCAACACTTTTCGATTTGAGAAACAGAAGGTCTTCGAAAAAATTCGTCTTTACCTGCTGGTCTGTTTTGACAGATTTCTGCCATTATTTGCATTTGCTTCTTGTTGGTTCCTTTTTGAGTTCTTTTGGGGAATTGAGCTTTTTGAGGGAAGTGCTACAGTAGCTACTTTTTTAATGGAAGTTTTATTGGTGTTAGAACTGAACCTAAAAGACTTATTATCTTGAGTGCACTAATGTTGCTAATAAAGATTGTGTGAAGTTTTGTATGAAGGAAAAATTTCAGGTGTATGGAAGGAATGAGTAATGAGATGAAGGATGGACTAAAGCTCAAGCTTGGGGATGCCACGCGTGTCACCCCAAGAAATATCCAAGAAGTACAAGTGTCAAAGCTTGGGGATGCCCAAGGCATCCCCATCTTCATCAATAAAAATCCCAGGTTTCTTCCAAACGCTTCATTTTTATTGCTTCATGCACAGTTGTGTTGTTCTTGGAGCGTCTTCTTTTTCGTTTTCATTTTGGTTTTTTGTTTGCTTTTGTTTGTTTAGTTTTCTGAATAAATTGGTTGGACCCTCTCTTTCATACATTGGTTTTCAAATAGTTTGGTTTGGATTGAAAAAGAGTAGGAAAGTTCATGCTTAAGTGGTAAAGAGAGCTTGTTTTTGACTGTGGCCTATGCTTTGTCATGCCATGCTTGATATTGTTTTAGCTTTATGCTTAGTATTCTTTGCTGTAGCATGACTTGTTATAAACAATTGAGATTGCTTAATGTGCCTTGGATGAATCATGTGTTGTTTTAGCATATTAGAGCATAGTATTGTGGTATTCTCCTTTGATGCTTTATTTGGGTTGACTTGGCGCATGCTCACACCATGTTATGACTATCCAAAGTCACCATAGCCTTTATGATCCTTTAGTTTTCAACTTGTAGTATCACATTATGCTTTGATCGATGATGTTTTGTCGCTCTGCATGATTATGGCCATTATTGCTCTCTTAGTTTGTCGCTCCCAGTCTTTTGCTAGCCTCCACAACCAAGTATGAGTTCCACTCATGCATCCAACTCCCTAAACCAAGTTATTCCAAAGAGTCCACCATACCTACCTATTAGCTTATGCTATTCCAAGTATATTCATGCTTTTGTTTACATTCCAAATTAAACTTGTTATGAGAAAACTAGTGATTAAAGCTCTCACGAACTTGATGGCACACTTTACTTTTCTTGCCCTTAATAAACTTGAACCATCGTGTCGTCTATGTTGTATATGCTTGCACTTATTTGTTGGGAATTAGCAGAACCATGCTTTCATGGGGAACGCTTTCAACATTGCACTTGGTACTTGTACCTAGTTGATATCATGTTCTTTTGTCTATGGATATCGTCGGTGTGAAATGAAAGGGTAGCTTGTAAGTCCATGGAGATATGTATATGTGTTAGAGAAACGCCTGGGCCGCTAGTCTAATCCATGCTGACATGGTGGAAACCTGCAGCGTAACCATAATGAGTTGTCTATGAAGCATTCTTCTTATAAAAAAAGAGTCCTATATTGAGAAAAAAGAGAAAAAGAAAAAAAATATTATGAAAAGAGGAAAGAGAGAAAAAAGCACCATATTCCCATGGTAAATAAGAAGATTGTTGAGATGCTTGTTGTCTGCTTGCCTTGTCATTTTGATATGGGGATTCTTCTGTATCATCGGGCAAGGGGTACCCCGTTGGCGGTTCTCTATGATACACATGTACTTATGATGACAAGAACTTACCGGTGACTAAACTTGAGTAGCATGAGGAGCGGCCCTCGTATTCAAGGGACATGAGATTTCTAACTTATACTTCGTCAAGCATGTACACCATAGTTTGTTCACTTTAACCTTAATCACTTCAAGATGCTTATGATAGAGGCAATGAGAGCTGAAAGCTATAAGTACCATAATTTTTGGAAGCTCTTTATGAAACTTGAATCTCTGCTTCCTTCTATGAAGGCCTTTCTTCCACTTATATGTTGAGTCTCCACCTTCTATCTTTATGCACCTACTTTGAGAGCATAGTGGCCATTCTTAGTTCTATGTGCATTGTCCCAAGACTTGTTGATTGATGCATAGCTTTGTTATTGCTTGTTTTAAACTATTTGTATCTAGTCACTCTTATGAACTTTGAAGGTGTCCGATGCATTTATGTTTTCTACTCTATGAGGGACAAGCTGAATGCCACTATGCTATGTTTTCTTTATGTGAAACAAACAAATGTCTTGCAAAGCATTGTTATTCATGAACCTTTTGTTTATGCCTTTTCATGTTGCAACATAGTTGCTTTGCCTTATTGTTAGAACTTTGTATTTCATGTTATGATTGAAGTACTATGATCCCAGCTTTGAATGTTTTACAAATACTTTGATCAAGTTTATGATGGTGCATGTCACCTCAAAAATTATTCTTTCTTTTTATCACTTACCTACTCGAGGACGAGTAGGAGTTAAGCTTGGGGATGTTGATACATTGCAAATGTATCTCTAATTATTTATGTTCCATGCTTGGCCTTATCTACTTTCTTATGTTTTGTCCATACTTTGGAGTACTTTTCATATGATTTCTTGGACTAACCTATTAACAAGAGTCACAGTGCCAGTTGCCTATTTTCTGCTGTTTTTGGTTCCAGGAAAGTCAGAAAATCAATATTCTCGGAATTGGACCGGACAAAAGCTAAAGTTGTTATTTTCCCGGAAGACTCATGGAGCCAGAAGGAGAGTCGGAGAGGGGCCACAGGGTGGCCACACCCTCCCTTGGCGCGGGCGACCCTAGGCCGCGCCAAGGCATGGTGTGGGCCCCCTGGCCGGCCACCGACCTTGCCCCTTCGCCTATATATTCCTCCCGGTGCAAAAACCCTAAATCGTCAATCAGAAATCCATGAAAAGTTCCGCAGTGCTGCCGCCACCGAAGGGGAGATTCGGGGGACAGAAAGTCTCTATTCCGGCACCCTGCCGGGACGGGGAAATGCCCCGGGAGCCATCTATCTCCATCGATCTCCACCGCCCTCTCCATCACCATTGCTGATTCCCATGATGAGGAGGGAGTAGTTCTCTCTCGAGGCTAGGGTTCTACCGGTAGCTATGTGTTCATCTCTCTCTATGCATGATCTTATTGAGATCATGACCTTGTAATCTATAGATCTACCTTGCTACTCAAGTGCTTTAATAGATCTGCTCTCCCCATGTGTGTGAAAGTGACATCATGCACACCATGGTGGCACTTAGGCTAGAGATTACAAATACTTGTTATGAGTTATATTTGGAGTTGGATGTCTTTATGAAATTGTGGTGTTTGTTGGAACCATCTAGTACTCAAGGTGACAGTGTGGGGTTTTCTAGATGGGAAAGATGAACTTTGAGTTGTGTTGTTATAGACCTACCATCGATTAGAGTGTTCAACCGGAGAGTAGTTAAGAGTAGTATCATAAGAAGAATATATTTATATGAGAGTGTTCACTAGTGAAAGTATGATCCCTAGGCCTTGTTTCTAAGCATTGACACCATTTGCAATTAGATCTGTTACATGTTTGATTGCTTCCTTCTTTATTTCAGTTTGCCTTTAGTCTTTTCCCACGTCAACCACATGCCAGCAAGCTATTTTCTATCACCGTTACCACTTATAATTATCTATACCACTTGTATTTCACTCTCTCTTTGCCGAACTAGTGCACCTATACACCTGACAAGTGTATTGGGTGTGTTGGGGACACAAGAGACTTCTTGTATCTTGATTGCAGGGTTGCTTGAGAGGGAATACCTTTGACCACTTCCTCCCTGAGTTCGATAAACCTTGGGTGATCCACTTAAGGGAAAACTTGCTGCTATTCTACAAACCTCTGCACTTGGAGGCCCAACAACTGTCTACAAGAATAGAAGTACGTAGACATCAGCATTCCACTTGAGCTTGATGTAGACGATCTTCTCCTCCTCAATATGGAACATCTTTCTTGATTGCTCTTGCTCGCTCTTGCTTGATGAACACTTGCGAATTGCTCCCCCATACACCATGGGGAAACCACTTCTTTGAACTTGTATTCATCAAACCATGATCACCGAGGATGGCAAGCTTCAAGCATGTGATCTCCTAGAGATGGAGCATCTTGAGCTTGCACTTTATTTCTTCTAACTCCATTAGGATGATGTCTTGAAGATATACATGAGGAACTCCATCTTCTTCAAGACACTCTTGATATTTTTGTTATTCTTCTTATTCTCCAACATGATTCCAATAGTACCAAAGCCCTTGGACATTTCTTCTTCTTCATTTCTTCCTTGAAGCCAACACATGGTCCAAGCAATGCCAATGAAAAGTTCCTACAAGTGTAACTCAATGCACACATTAGTCCATAGAGGTTGTCATTAATTACCAAAACCACACATGGGGCACACATGCCCTTTTAATTGTTTTCTGTGAACTACTAATGACAGTTGTCGGCTTGCCCATCAATGTTATCTCCGAAAACATGTTTGAAAATCTCTTCCACTGACGGGTGCATTATTGCTCATCATTCGAACTAATTTAGATGCCACCATAAGACTACTACTAAGACGTTATCTTGATCCCATCACTAGTTTCCTAAACAATTTGTGGGCCCATAAAGACCGTGAGTGAACTTAGTTCCTAAGAGAGTACATATGAGGTAATGGGAGGCTCTGAGGTTTGCTCAGTCTGCCCAACGAAAGTCTACACAACACTGATTATTTTCTCAGGAGGCTCGAGACCTCTGTACCCTTGTTAGAGTGGAGTTAGAGGCTCTAGGCGATGGTCTAGACCATTCAACTTTGGTAATAGACATGGAAGAATAATAGTCGGAGATGTCCTATAAAGCCAGGACCCTAGAACTTTGAACTTGGCTTGGAGGCTTTGGTTGGGCATAAAGAAAACATGATCGGTAGATATAGGGGTTGTGTATAGCCAATGATTCTATGAGGACTAGGAGATTTCCTCAATTGTTTGAGATAGGAGGTTTTCCTCCAATTCCTTAGTCACCCATTTAAGTGAGGGAGAGCAAAGCCATAAATGAAGATCCAATTGAGACAAAAATTCTTTGAGGACTAGGATATTTCCTCAGTTGTTTGAGATAGGAGGTTTTCCTCCAATTTCTTAGTCCCCATCATTGTTCTTCATCATCATTTTTCCTCTTGAATTGTGGGGACTCTAGATGGTTGTAGTTGGTCAGAGCCTCTAAGCTTGTGGATCTTCCCTAGGAAGTTTGTAAAGCTGCAGCTCACCAATCTACACCTCATTGATTGGGAGTA
The DNA here is from genome assembly GCA_023614405.1 of Avena insularis. Classification (NCBI taxonomy): domain Eukaryota; kingdom Viridiplantae; phylum Streptophyta; class Magnoliopsida; order Poales; family Poaceae; genus Avena; species Avena insularis. The sequence continues at coordinate 412,641,260 of CM042686.1, read as the reverse complement.
GACTTTGTGGCCAACTCTTGAGTATAAGCACACTATTATTTGTGTGGCCAATGATACTTGGTGTCCAAGCTTCTCCAATGGAAATGTTTAATCCCGTCCACCTCCAGTCCCAAGGATTTTAACTCTAGGAATAAATTATCATGTTTCTGTCTAAAGGGAATATGCCCGAGAGGCAATAATAAAGTGGTTATTATCTTATTCCATGTTTATGATAAATGTTTCTTTCTCATTCTATAATTATATTAATAGGAAATTTTAATACATAAGTGTTTAATAAACAAATAAGAGTTCCTACTTATGCCTCTCATTTAAACTAGCTCATTGATTAACAAGATGATCATGGTTTCCTGATCATGGACATTGGATGTTGTTAATAATGAGGTCACAACATTGGTGGAATGATGTGATGAATATTTACCCAAAGTATAATAATACGATCGAAGTCATTATGTTTACATTGTTGTAACATCAAGCGAAGTAATCTTAATCCTTAGAGCACGAGATCATATTAATCACTAACACCGGAAGAGTGCCTCGATAACATCAAGCATCAACACAGTGACTATAAAGGTGGGTTCGGATACTCTGAAAGTGTTATGTAGAGGCTCAAGGATCAAGAGTGGGATTTCTCCATCCAGATGATGGAGAAATATACTCAAGGCCTTCTCAGTGATGTCAAATTGACACATCTTGCAAGCAAGTGATAAGATCACAAAGAATGTTATATCACGGGAACGAGAAAAGAGTACTTGTCGGTAACGAAACCAAACTAGGTATGGGGATACCAATGATCGAATCTCAAACATGTAAATATCGTGAGACAAAGGGATTTAGTTACAACGTCAAAGGTTCTCACGATCACTAGTCATCGTTGAATATGTGGGAGACAGTACGGATCTCCAGGTCTCACTCATGATTATTGATCAGAGAGGGGTCTCGATCATGTCTGCATTATTCACGGACTGTTGGGTGACACACTTAAGATATAATACCAGAGAAAGGATTGGAAAGCGCTGGGATTATTTTGATGGACACCGAAATTGTTTCGAGTCAAATTACTGAAAATAGTTTCAGATGTGATGTTGAAGTATTTAAGGGTTTTTATGCGAATGTTTGTTAATTATAGTAATTAACAAACTTTTGAATAAAATAAATAAAATAGTTTTATTAAATGAGAGTTGGCATTACTTTTGGTGGAAAATTAATGCATGTAAGTGGAATTGTGAGTGGAGTTGGATTTATGTGAGTAGAGCATCCACCCACATGAATGAGGGAGAGGTGGGGGCACCCACCTTGGCCGCCGGCCATGTAATGGGGCTCCCCCCCCCCCATAAAAGGATCACTCCTATCCTCCAACTCTTACATCTCCTCATGAAGGATCTCTCCCTCTCTAGTAAATTCCCCATGGCTTTAGATTAGTGAAGTACATGTTCTTGGTTGTTTCTATGGAAGGATTTGTTGCTTGCGCTGCTTTGCTGGAGTGAGGAATCAGAGGTTGTTGGGGTGCTGGATGTGTGTGTGTGATCATGGATGCACTGCTAGTTCGTTGTGCTAGACTTCAACTCGATCTTGAGATCGGCAAGTGTACGACTACATCATCCACAAAATTAGATTTTGTTAACAAAGCTTTTCGGTCTTCAAGGATAAGATATCTATGGATGTATATCCACTTGTTGCTTGCATCTAGTAGATAGATCTTGATACTTAGTTGTTCATATCATAGGATTTTTTGTTTTCTATGTTGTGAACCCGACACTGTCCTTATGTTATTTCTAGTACATTGTTGTATTATCTTGATTAGTGGTAATTCTATATTATTTTTCTTACTTGCTTACTAATATACTAGGTTACCCACTTCATGTAGGTTGCATCACATAGGATTGTTTACCCAATCATTGAAACATTTTGTGGGCAACGTGCATGCTCTATTATTGTGTAGCACTAGAAGCCTAGTCATGTTGCTTTCTAATGCTAATGAGCATATTATAAGGATGGTAGCCTTCAATGATTTCATTGCTAAAGTTTGGTATATGTAGGGACACTTCACTTAACATGCATTTTGTGGGAAACAGTGTGTGAAAAGTAGTTATTTTAGTGAAGTGTGGAATCCTATAATCATAGTATGAGCAGGCCTTTGGAATTGCGAATTTACTCAAAAAGTATAACTAGATCCAAAGCAAAGAGTTTTTCTTACTTTTCTATTATATTTTCATCTAGGAGTTTTTTAGTTGTTAATTAGATTAATTCATGGATCATTCCCTACTTTATTAGACAAATTCATTTAAATGCTTTTAGGTAGAAGTAATTAAATTTGAATGAAATTTATTAGTTGACTATTCACCCCTACTCTAGTTGATACCCCCGATCCTTCACTCACCATGAATCTTGATAAGAGGTGTCCACGTGAATAAGAAGCCAGACTAGCATGAAGAGAGGCTGTCCATGCATCATTATAAGCAACCAAACACATATCTGGAGCCAATAGGGGCGCATTTGGTAGAATGCATAACATTTCTAGACTAGCTTGGCATGAGTCAAGTTAGCAGTGCTAGAAACAGTCTTTGCACCATGTTATGCGGCCCATTTGGTATCCTGCATGATGGGCTTCATGGGTTGGGATACTATGCCCAGGTTGTTTGGTTGCATGTGCAATACTCTTTTTGCCTATCTCATGCAAATTACTATTGTTTGGTTGCTTAGAGGAGGCTCATTGCGATCACCTTCTTCTACCTTGTGGTGAGCTTACCACACAGAAACTATTATCGCATACAACACAAGTTCCTACAACACAAACAACACAAGCATAAAAACACAAAGAATACAAGCATAACAACATGAAGAACAAAGGTAGAACATCAGGAACAATGTGCCTAAAACAACAGGAAGAACAAAGGTAGACCAACAGGAAGAACCCAAGCATTATGGGAGGAAGAACAATAGGAACAACACAAGCAGAACAACAAAAATAATACAATAAGAACAAGAGGAAGAACACAGACAGAACAATAGGAAGAACATAAACAGAACAACAAAAAGGACACAACCATAACATCAAGAAGAACAGAAGTTGAACATCAGGAAGAACACAATAATGTACTATTCATAACAAGCATCACATAACACTAACAGGTCCATCCATCATCGTTGCTAGAAGGTTCATCCATCATATATAACCATGGTGTTAACCTACCACCACATCAGTAGTGGGTGTCATCCTACCACCACTAGTTCACCATCACATGAGGGGTTACTATATACCACCTCACGAGAAGATTTGATCATAAGATATTTTTAGGACATAGGTACAACATCACTGGAATAAGAAGTCAACCATCATAGATTTCTTTGATCTTCTTTAGCTTATCCTTGTTAGCCTCACTAGCTTTGAGCATATCAAATATCGTATACTCTAGCTTCTTCTTTTCCTCCTTCAATATCTCTCTTTCATCATCACATTTCTTCTCCCTTAGCTTGATTATCTTTGCTTGAGATTTCTGCACTTGCTTCATATCTAGTTCATTCTTGAACAATTTAGTCATCTACAAATTCATCTTCGTGTACTTCTCCACCAATTCCTCCTCGGTTATCGGAGTGTTGTTCTTCATCCTAGACAATTTCTCCTCTACCACCCTTTTCTCATTTCCATCCATGAATTTGTTCACATCAAGTAACAGACTTGATTACTTCTTCTCAATCTTTTTGTCGTGGTATTGCCGACGAGTACGCCATGGAGGGGTCCTCATAGTGTGTTTAGAGACGTGGGGTAAGGCGGAGAGTTGGCGGGTACGAGGTAACACAGCTTACCCAGGTTCAAGTCCCACAACGGTGGCAGAACTCTACTCCTGTTATAAATCACTATAATGGCAATACGCCGAGTTACAGAGATAGGTTCGTTGTGCAAGGTGTTGCGCGTTGTACGCAGAAATCTATTGTGTTCTCTGCCCTAAAGGCTCCCGTAGGTCGGCTTACAAAGGCGCCAAGACCTAGGGTTTACAGGGAAAGGTCCTTGCCGGACAAGGTAAAGAGTCCTACACCTACACGAACTAGTCTTCCGTGTCTTGCACTCCAAGGCTCTGAGTATGTTGCTAACTCCTACGTAGCCTTCCTTTATCTGGCATGGGCCTCCCTTCTGGATCCGTCTAACTGGGTTGCCCAGCAGGCCATAGGCCTTGCTACCAACTATGGGCCACCCGGGTTAGGCGGATTGGTGACATGCTATGAGGATACTCATATAGCATATCCCCAACAGGAGCCCCCGGAGGACTTTGAAATCTTGCGCCATCTTGCTCGTTGATCTCTGAATGTCCCGTCTAAGTGATGCCAGCAATTCATCAAGAAATATCTCAAAGGTGTCCCAAAGAACCCTACAATCCTCTCCGTCTTTGCAATGTAGGTGGAGATTCCTTAAGTCTTTCTTTCTAGAGTCGGGTAATTTTTGCCTTCGATGGAATCTTAGGATGTGACCCTTAACTGCAACTATCAGGAGGATGACATATGGTACAGCCTACGCTACCTCAAAACTCATAGAAACAGAGAATTAATCATCAGCTATTTTCACGCGCTGGAAATCCGAAACGGCGGAGCGACAAAGACGGAGGACGTGGCGAAATTACCGCGCACATTCATTTCCACGTAGGCAACAATTCATCCATTAGATATCTTTGCATGAATATTGACGCGGGGTCTATATATTTTCACCGTAGTCAATCTATTTTTCCTTTACCCGTATTCGATTTCTAGTCTTCGTCTAACTCCAGCGGCGCGACCGTTCGAGCTCCTCTGCGAAAACCCTAGCCAGAACCTTTCTTTTCTCCACCCACTCCCTCATCTCAATGGCCTCCAGCAGCTCCATCCCTTCAACAGCGGCGACTCCCGAGGCTATCCTGGATCCATCCCGGGGAGTACCCATCCCGCTAGAGGGGTGGTCATTCCTGTCTCCGCCGTGGTGGAAACCACCGGCGATGACCAAGAAAGAGCGGTGCCAGAAGCTGCTGATGAAGACAACGACTCCCACAAGGGGGTGTGGAGAGACTCTGACCTCACCGCCGAGGATCTCCAAGAACTGGTCACTGAGGGGTACCTCCCCGCAACGAAGGAACTGGTCTGGCGGGTGGCACCGGCCAGCGAGGTGGTCCCTTCTCCCCAAACCAGAGAGAAGGTTTACCTCAAGTCTCAGCTAGTACGCGGCGTAAGCGTGCCAGTCTCCGACTTCTTCCTGGATGTCCTCCGACACTTCCGGGTACTCCCCCATAATCTCTCTCTCCCCCAACGGCATCTTAGTTCTTAGCAATTTCGTAGCCTTGTGCGAAGGATTCCTAGGCATTAAACCTAGGCTAGGTCTGTTTGTATATTATTTTCACCGTCAAGAGAGAGTCTGTAGAGTCCAAGGACGAATTGCGGACTTGCGGAACCATTAGCTTCAAGATTCGGCCTAGCCGGCGTTTCCCCGACATCGTCAGACATGAGTCATGCAAGAACTAGCAGCGCACATACTTTTACGGCCCAGATGTTCCTCTGCCAGACCGTCTTGAGACCTATCCTGACTTTGTTGACGGAGCCGCCGCCGAGGTGCCCGCATGGCGGACCCCAGCCTCTCTTCCCTCCGACAACGAAGCCAACCGCGTCGTAAGGCAGATTGAATGGCTCATAGACAGAGGTCTGACGGGCTTGGACCTTGCCATGTGCTGGTTCATCATGCGGATATAGCCTCTACAGCACCGCACCGAGTTGATGTGTAAATACACTCAAGACAGGAGGGATCCCATGCGAATTTCGCGGGATAACTTCTCTACTGACTCCATCAAACTCCATCTTAAGGACATCGTCAAGGTGAAGGACAAGAAGCATGGCTTCAAGATCACCTTCGACATGTTCGATTGCGGCAAATTCCTAGAGGTAGCTTTTGTTTCCTTTGTTGCTCGTTACATGCTCTAAGGTTTTTCTGACTTGAAGTTATTAGTTTAATACTCCTTTGTATCCTAGCTGGTGACCTTGGCGGCGGATCAAATGGCCTCCCAGGTCTATGATCCTAAGCTGAAGGATATCCGGGTGGTGTCCGACGACGACGCCCCCAAGGATCAACCAGCTCCAGCAGCGCGAAAGCGGAAGAGCTCCACCTCTAACGCTGTTGCCAAGGCCAAGAAGAAGAAATCGGAGAGTGGAGTCTCCAAACGTTTCACTGCCACCTTAGAGGCGGAGAATAAGAAGAAGTCCACCGGAATTCCCCTCATCAAGGCTCCTGCCGTGGAGTAAGTATTTTCATTCTCCGACTTGCGCTTTTCAGCCCATACCCTTTTTTCAACTCTTGTACTTATACTTTGTACGTTTCAGGAGGAAAGCCGGTGTTAGTTTGAAGCGATCCTCCAAAGATGTTGGAGGGTCAAAAACATTCGTGATATGCTAACTAGGGATTTGTCCGCCAAGTCCTCTTCCACTACCTCTCCCCCTACTCCTGCCCCCAAGCCCTCTATTGGCCCCGCTGGGCCTTCATCCCCCGTCATCCCTGAGATCTCCGCCATGGAGACAGATGTCAATCCAACACTTGATATCTCAGGCTCTGTCGACGCAGATGTTGCTCCTAGCGGCCAGGCAACACAGGAGAGTACTTCCTCTAAAATGGGTAAAGCTCCGGCTAAGGATTCCATCGAGAAAGGGAAGGAAGTGGTGGAAGAGGTGGACGTGGAAGCGACGATCGAGGCGGGAGCCTCCAAGCCATCATCTGCTTTGAAGGTGCAGGAGGCAGCTAGGGCTTCATCCATGCCTCCGGCTTCAACCTCTCCATTGGTTGTGACTCCTCCAATGTTGAGCCTAGATGACCTCATCATGCAGGCCAATGCAATCTACAAGAATGCCCGGACCTTCCATAATTCCTATGCCCATCTGGCCAATAATCTTAGGGTCATTGCCATCGTAAGTCTTTTGAATCTTCACTTCTTTTAACTTTTAATGTATCCCACTGTAGCCCCTGATCTCGTAGGCAGATAAACCAATAGTTATTGGCCTGAGTGCTCCAAAGAACTAAGTGTAGAACTTGTCCGTGTAGCCCCCGAGCATTTAGTTGAAACTGAATAGTTCCTACTAGATGCTCTAGAGAAACTAGTTTACTTTAAAATCATGTGTTGTAGCCCTCGAGCGTTTAGTTGAATCTTGAATAGTTCCGACTAGATGCTTTAGAGAAACTAAGCATGTCAATATCTTGTGCAGAATGAGAATAAATGGAGGATAGCTGCCAATGAGAGGTTTGCTGCTCTGCGGAAGGAACTGGACCTTGAACAGGGTAAAACCAAATTCCTGAAGCAACAGATCAAAAATAGCTAGAGTCTATTTCCTACAACAGCTCCTTGCTTTTCTCACTGAATTATTTCTTCCGTCTTCTTATAGCACTTTCTGATTTCCGTCTTACAGAAGCCATTGCCAAGGCCAAGAGCATCATCGAGCAATCCAAGCATATCTAGGATCTCGATGATGAGAACAAAATTCTGAAGAAGGACCTGGCTGATGCCGTCAAGGGCCATGAGGCGGCGATGAAGGTGATGGAAGAGTCTGCTGACACCGAGATGCAGTGCATGAAAGACGAACTTTCGCAACTCAAGGAGAATGCTAGAAACCTTGAGATGTACAAGATAGTCCAGAAGGAGCGCAATGTCTTGGCGGAGACATGCCAGCAAGCAAAAACGAGCATCTTCGGTAACCTTTCTCCGTCTTGGTCATTTATGTAATTTGGATAACCATTTTACTTGTTTGTACTCATGGTTCTTGTATTTTGTGCAAACCATAGCCCCCATTGGCTTAGCCAACTTGGGTGAGGGTGCTCCGGATCCCAAGGAACGCATGATTCTTGCTGACAACTTCGTCAGCACCGCCATCGCCCAAGCCAAGGAGATAACTCAACCTCTGGGCATCAATATCAAGGCGGCAGACTTACCGGCCAAGTTCACGGAAATCCTGCGCTGAGCCCCTGAGAAAGTCAAGGACTGGAAAGCCTCTTGTGTCCGGGCTGGTGCAAGGATGACCATATCCTTGGTCAAGGCACATTATGACAACACTGACATCGACTTGGTGACCTCTGGCATGCCCAAACTAGACGAGGAAGGGAAAGATATTGATAGAGATGCTATTTGGAACTCCCTCGCCGGCTTCGACACCAGTTGCCAAGATGGTCAAGGCGGACGTCTTCGTGCCTGCCGGGATCCTCGATGAAGACATGGTCTCGTTTGAGTCTAGCCCCTCTCCTTCAGAGTTTGACGATCTCTCCTGGCCTGGCTCTCCTGATGATGCCACCACCGAAGCCCCCTGCGGTAGAGCCATAAAAACAATGTTTGTATTAAATGCTCTCGGCAAAGTGTATGTGGAAAAAACTTAAGGTGGAAACCTTGTACTCAAGCTTCATGCAACTTAGCTATTTCCAGCATGTGTATATTTTTTAAAGCAAGTGCTGGCTTATCCATTATTCTGGTTCGTATGCTTGACCTTTCGTGAGACGGAAGACTCGCAGCACAGAACTATGCTCTCGGGTGATGATGCTTAATAGCACCGTCTAGAACCTAAGAACAAAATCACCGGCTTTGAGTGTCGAAAAGTCACTACTCCAGAATCCACATAAAAACTTCAGAAAACATGTAGACCAGAAAACTTAAGCTAACGCCCGTAGGCGGAATTTTCACAAGGGCAAATGCAACCTTGTGCATAAAGGGTTTATATGATCCAAAAATGAACAACTAAAGGAGGTAAAAGACTCACAGAATATGAGTGAACCAAATGCTTTATTTCATTGATCATATAAAAAACTTATTACATAATATAAATGTGCTAAGTGTAAAAGGGACGTAGCTGTGCTATGTTACATGGCCGATCTGTCTCCGGGTAATCATCATCGGAGTCATGTTGCTTGCGCTTGCGATTTTTTGGCCTATCTTTCAACTCACGAATATCGACGAGGTAATAGGAACCATTGATCAATGCTTTGCTTATGACGAATGGTCCTTCCCAAGGTGGGGATAGTTTGTGTGATATCTCCTGCTTGAGCCTAAGAACCAGATCCTCCTCTTTAAATGAGTGATGCTTTACGCGGCGACTATGGTAGCCACGCAGCTTCTGCTGGTAGATGGCGGATCTCTAGCATGCCAGCACGTGCTCTTCTTCAATTAGGTCCACATATAATCGTCTGGTTCTTCAGCGTCATCCTCATTGTAGGCGGAAACTCTTGGTGCATCGTGGAGGATGTCGGATGGGAGGACTGCTTCTGCTCCATAAACCATGAAGAAAGGAGTCAAGCCGGTGGATCTGTTGGGTGTTGTTCTCAAACTCCACAAGACAGATGGTATTTCCTCCGGCCAGGCTCTAGCTGCTCTATGTAGCGGTGCCTCTAAGCGTGGCTTGATTCCGTGCAGGATTAGTCCATTGGCCCTTTAAACTTGTCCATTTGATTGTGGGTGTGCCACAGATGCTAGGTCAAGGCGGATGCCCTTTTCATGACAGTACTCCTCAACTTCTTCGAGAGATAAATTTCTGCCATTGTCGGTGATGATGCTATGCGGGAGACCAAATCTCACCACTAGATCCCGGACAAATTTTAGGGTTGTTGCCCCATCAAGCTTTCTAATGGGTTTAGCTTCAATCCATTTTGTAAATTTATCCACTGCTACTAGCAAGTGTGTGAATCCATAGGGTGCTGTTTGCAAAGGCCCCACCATGTCCTGCCCCCAGACTGCAAACGGCCAAGTTATTGGTATTGTTCGCAATTCTTCAACTAGAACACTTGGTTGTCTTGCATAAAACTGACACCCAAGGCATGTTTGTACCAACTTATCAGCGTCCTCCTTGGCGGTTATTCAGTAGAATCCTTGTCGGAAGGCTTTAGCCACCAATGATCAGGGAGCGGCGTGATGCCCGCAATCTCCGAGATGTATTTCTCTAAGGATGTCAATACCTTGCTGCTAGGAGACGCATCGTAGGAAAACTCCTATGGTACTTCTTTTGTATAGCTAGTCGTCAATGATGACATAGCCTTTTGCTCTGCGTACTATTTGTTGGCTTTCGACTTCGTCGGCGGGCAGAGTTCCATCTTGTAGATAGTCCATGAACGGTTTTGTCCAAGCCGGAGAGGTCATTGTTACTATGTTAACAAATGAATCCACTCTATCCGGGTTGTCGGGGTCCGCTCCTTTCACGGATGGGGTCTGTAAATGTTCTAGGAAAATTCCTAGCAGAATTGGTCGACGAGCTGATCCAAGCTTTGACAGCAGATCTGCTGCCTCATTATCCTCCCTTTTGATATACTTCTCTTCGTAGTCATCGAAGCACTTGGCTATTTCATCTACTTCGTCTCGATATGCCGCCATCATAGGGTTCCGCGTGTTCCAGGTGCCAGCTACTTGCTGGGCAACCAAGTCGGAATCTCCACAGCAAACTATGTGCTTGATGCCAATATCCTTGGCTACACGAAGTCCGTGAATGAGGGCCTCATACTCCGCCATGTTGTTGGTAGCATTGAAGTGGATCTGCAGGACGTATTGCAGCTTTTCTCCCGTTGGTGATTGTAATAATACACTAGCCCCCGAGCTATTGAGTAGCTTTGATCCGTCAAAGTGCATAACCCAATATTCTGGCTCTAGTATAGGAGTGTCTTCTGGCAGTTCTGTCCAATATGCAAGAAAATCTGCCGATGCTTGTGATTTGATAGCGTCGCGTCTCTTGTAGGTGATTTCAAAGGTGGCAAGCTCAATCCCCCACTTTGCCACTCTCCCTGTAGCATCGTTGTTGTTGATTATGTCGGACAATGGAGCCTTGCTCACTACTATGATGGGGTGCTCCTGGAAATAATGCCTTAACTTACGTGAAGCAAGGAAAACTCCATAAGCTATCTTCTAGTAGTGCGGGTAACACTGCTTGGATTCCGTCAAGACCTCTCTTACGTAGTAAACAGGCTGTTGAACTCCGTATTTGTGCGTTGGTTCCTTGCGCTCCACCATGATGATGATGCTGATTACTTGGTTGGTTGCCGCCATATGTACTAGCATAGGCTCCCTTGGGACCAATGCTGCAAGAATTGGTGGGGAGGAGAGTATTCTCTTCAACTCCTGAAGTGATGCGTTAGCTTCGTCCGTCCATGTGAATTTGTCTACCTTCTTGAGTAACTTGTAGAGCAGCATAGCCTTTTCTCCAAGTCGGTTGATGAACCGGCTTACTGCTGCAATGCAGACTGTGAGCATTTGTATGTCCCTCAATCATGTCGGGCGTTTTATGTCGAGGATGGCCTTGATTTTCCCCGGGTTCACCTCGATTCCGTGATGCGAAACAATGAAACCCAACAGTTTACCAGAGGGTACCTTGAAAACGCACTTCTTGGGGTTCAGCATCATGTTGTATTTCTGGAGATTGTTGAAGGTTTCCTGCAAGTCAATGATAAGATCATTTGATTTCTTTGACATTACCACGATGTCGTCCATGTAAGTGTGTATGTTGCGACCTATTTGTTCGTGTAGGCAACGTTGCATCGTTCGCTGGTAGGTAGCACCAGTGTTTTTCAACCCAAAGGGCATCATGACATAGCAATAGGTGTCGTAGGGTGTGGTAAACGAAGTGGCCAGTTGGTCCGACTTTCGCATCTGGATCTGGTGGTATCTTGAATAGGCATCGAGAAAACACAGAAGTTCCGAGCCAGCCGTCGAGTCAATGACTTGGTCAATGCGAGGCAAAGCAAATGGATCCTTCGGACATGCTTTGTTCAAGCCAGTGTAATCAACGCACATTCTTAATTCATTGGTTCCCTTTTTGGGGACAAGTACAGGATTTGCACCCATCGGGTGTGAATAACTTCTCGGATAAAGCCAGCCTTAAGTAACCTAGCTATTTCTTTGCCTATAGCCCTTCGTCTTTCATCACCAAAGCATCGTAGAGGTTGCTTCACCAGTTTGGCATTGGGATCAATATTCAAGTTGTGCTTGGCAAGTTCCCTAGGTACACCTTTCATGTCGGCAGGTTGCCAGGCAAAGATGTCCCTATTCTCATGGAGGAACTCGACGAGCGCGCTTTCCTATTTGGGATCTAGGTTCGTGCCAATGGCGGTGGTATTGGAGGAATCTCCTTCAACAAGCTCCACCTGCTTGGCCTTGATGGCGGCCTTGAAGGCGGGTTCGGCAGCAGTGATTGATACGTCCATTTTGCATCACTATTATATGTCATAATTCACTATTATTCATTGATATATTTCGTATTGAGAGGTGATACTTATGTTATTTCATCTGTTTTTGCATGGTTCATGACTTTTGGAGCATGGACCGCTGCAGTCAGGATTCTGATGGAAAAGGTGTTGTTTGGAGGCAAAATTCGTGAAGATCAGAAAATCCGGGAAAATATACGGAAAATCCTATTTTTCCAAAAGACGAAGGAAGCCAGAAGGGGGCCGGAGATGGGCCACAGGGGGCCCACACCACCCCCTGGCGCGGGCTAGCCTAGGCCGCGCCACCAGGTGGTGTGGCCGCCCTGGTCCACCCCTGGCACTCCCCTCTGGCGTATATTATCCTCTCGAAACCCTAATACTCGGGGAGCAACCACAGAAAGATTCCGCCGCCTCTGCGGGGCGGAAAACACCGAGAGAGAAAGATCTCTCCGGTAGACAGATTTCTATCGGGGGAATTCCTTCCCGGAGAGGGGAGATCGTCGCCATCACAACCACCATCAAGCTGGACTTCATTGGGATCATCATCATCATCACCACCATCATCACCATCAGCACCCTCATCGCCATCTCCATATTGCTGTAACAATTGGGTTGCATCTTGCATAGTTCATAGGGGAAACTTTCCCGGTGTTGATTACTCTTTGTAGTTGATGCTATTGAGTGAACCATTGAATTATTGTTTATTTTCATATTGTTATACATCATTATTCCATCTCTGATCATGATCCATATGATGTCTTGTGAGTAGTTCGTTTTGTTCTTGAGGGCATGGGAGAGGTCATGTTGTTAGTAGTGGAGTTGTGTTGAGAAAGATTCAATAGTTTGATATTTAAGTTGTGGTGTACTTCTTCTAGTGGTGTCATGTGAACGTTGACTACATGACACTTCACCTATATGGGCCTAGGGGAATGCATTTTGTATTTGGCTACTAATCGTAGGGGTTGCCGGAGTGACAGAAACTTGAACCCCCGTTAGGAAACCATTGCAAAACGGATGTAAGGGTCTTAGAGTTTAAAGTTGTGGTTAGGTTTCTACCTTAATTACTTTCTTGTACTTACGGATGTTTGCAAGGGGTATAATCACAAGTATGTGTTAGCACAGGTTCACCCACACAACACTTAGCAAGCTAAAGAAGATTAATCAGCTATATGAAGCGAAAGCACTTGACAGTCTTCCCATGTGTCCTCGAGAACGTTTGGTCATCTTAAGTAACACAACCGGCTTGTCCTTTGCTGCATAAAGGATTGGGACACTTGCTGCATTTATTCCTACTATCTTTTATTTACTCGTACTTTGTTTATTTGCTTTACCAAAAAACCCTAAAAATCCGTTTGCTAAGTATTTGTAGAGAATTCCTGATCCATACCACTAGCCAGCACCTTCTGCTCCTCGTTGGGTTCAACACTCTTACTTATCGAAAATACTGCGATACACCCCCTATACTTGTGGGTCATCAAGACTATTTTCTGGCGTCATTGCCGGGGAGTGAAGCGCTATTGGAGAGTGGAACTGGTAAAGGAAACTTCTACTGTGAGTATTGTTTACTTCTATTAGTTGCTTTATTTTTGTTATGGATAATTCGCCGAGTTTCTTATTTGGCAATGCTACTACCACTGCTAAGGTAGTAGATAAGCCACCGCCTGCTGAGAATGATGCTTTCAAAATACCTGCAAGAATTATTGATCGTGTTATGGATAACTATTATGTTGGTGATGGAACTGTCCATCCCGGTGATCATTTTATCTTTATACACGAATTATGCGGGTTGTTCAAGTGTGCAGGTATTACTATAGATCAAGTTAAGAAGAAGTTATTCTCACTATCACTGAAAGGAAGAGCTAAGGAATGGTATAAGCTGCTGAAGAATGGTCAAGCTCTGGAATGGGAGGAAATAGTGCCTCTCTTTTATTCAAAGTTTTATCCTCCTAGTGAGATTCATAAAGATCGGAATCAAATATACAACTTTTGGCCTCTTGATGGAGAGAGTACAGCTCAAGCTTGGGGGAGATTGAAGTTACTAATGCTCAAATGTCCCATTCATGAGCACCCCAACAATATTATTATCAATAACTTTTATGCAAGGCTTTCTCTTCATGACAAGGATTTATTGGATGCTTCTTATGCTGGATCATTCACTCGCATGGAAGAAGAAGCTAAATGGGATCTTCTAGACCGAATTCAAGATAATGTTGAAGCATGGGAGAATGACAAAGGAAGAAAGTCAGGTATAAATTATGATTATGAATGCATTGAATCTTTCATGGGAACTGATGACTTTCAAAATATTAAAAATGCTTATGGTCTAGACTCTCAAGCTATTGCTTATTATTTTAAGGCCTTTGCTTCCTATATTGAAGTGACTAAAAAGAAGTGGAATAATTATCATGAACCTTATAAAGATATTGCTAAGAGTGTTCCTTCAAGAAATACTGAAGTTTATACTGCTAATCATGTTTTACCTGAACCTTATATTGAGAAAATGCCTTTCCCAGTTAAGATAAAGGAACACTCTATGATAGCTAGTATGGTTAATAAAAGTACGAATGAAGTTGTTGAACCTGATAAACAAATGGTTGATGAACCTATAATAGCAAATGTGAAAGACTTTGTCACTAAATATGAAAAAGAGGGACACACTATTCTTTGTAAGGATACCTCTAATATTGTTTCACAAAGTAGTGTTATGAGAGCTAGTATTCCTGTGTTTTCTGTTAGAATAAGTGATCATCGCTACGATGGTCCTTGTGATAGTTATATTGTTAAGTTTATGCATGATACTGAAAGTTACTATGAGAGAGGGAAAAGTGTTCTTATGCATCTTAATAATATCAAGTTTCCTCGTTTTATGTTGAAAGTTTTTATGTTGCACTTCTTTTGCCTTCCTATGCTTGTAGCCTCTGGTTTCAACAACTTGTTTGTTAACAAAATTCCCTTGCATAGGAAGTGGGTTAGACTTAAATGTGTGTATTTTTTCTTCTTAATGCTCTCTTTCACTTCAATTCATATTCCTATGTGAGCATCTTCAAAATTATCACACCCATCTTAATGGCTATAAAGAAAGAGCTTTTTGGGAGACAACCCAGTTTATTTTTTGCTTTCAGTTTGTTTTTGTTTCTTTGAGTCTTGGAAGTTATTACTTCGGTAGTAACCGCTCCTTATCCGTTTTGTTTGGTTTTTGTGTCAAGATCAACCTCTAATGAGAGAGAAGTAAGATTTGGGGAAGTTGCTGTCCCGAAACAGATTTTTGTGCTTCACCGTAAACATTCGTGAGAGATATCTGTATGTCGGATTGAGCTGTAATTTTTCGTGCTTCTTCCCCAGGTTGTTATTTAACTTTAGTTAGTTTTTCACATTTTGATTTGAGCAACAGAAGATTTTCTAAAAAATTGATCTTTACCTGCTGGTCTGTTTTGACAGATTTTGCCAATCTTGCATTTGCTTCTTTATTCGATTTCCTTTTTGAATTATTTTTTTGGGTTTTCGGAAGGAGTTGCTACAGTAGCTTATGTTTTGATGGTTTTCAATTGAAGTTGGACTCAAAAGGTTTTATCACTTCATATATACTAATGTTGCTAATGAGAAATGTGTGAAGTTTTGTGTGAAAGAAATTTCCAGGTAGTGGGGATAATGGTGTAATAAGGAAGTGAAAGGTTTTATGACTCAAGTAAAAAGTGTATGAAGATGAAGATATTTATGTTATTCAAGTGGTGACTCCGGAAGAATCTACTAGATACCAAATTCAGAAACCTACAGAGTCCGTTTTCAAATAGGTAACAGTTCTGGTAAGAAAAGTTTCGCGAAAACACTATTCAACTATATTTTTGCAGTTTTTAGCCAATAAGGAAAGCTACGAAGCAAAAAAGGGACGGAAACGGAGCCAGGGTGGCTCACACCACCCTGTGGCGTGGGCCCACCCTTGGCCGCGCCACCAGGTGGTGAGTCCACCCCGGACTCCGCCTCCGACTCGTTTTCTCCCAGTACCTTCCTTTTGATATGAAACTTCGTAATATATAATCCCCTAGATCTCCCGAGGTTCGTATATCGTGTTTTCGTCGTGTTTTTGTTTCGATCTGTTTCTGATAGGTAGAGTCCTAGATTTGGAGCTACAATGTCTTCCTCTGGATCAGCTAAGGAAGATTCTTTAGAGGATATCATCAACCCATACATGAGAGAGTTGAAGATTCATCCCAAGGAGTTGTTGCTTGAAGATGGGGAACTCCGGATAAAAGAGGTTCGATGCCCTAAAGGTGAAGGAAGTCTGGAGGATAGGATGGAAGCACTGGAGCAAGAAGTCTTTAGGTACAAGAAGATGGCGGAACGCGAAGTGGATATCATCCATAAGATTTGTTTCGAACTTATCACTGGGCACCAAGAGGAGACAGCTAAGCTCAAGGATGAAGTTCTCTCACTCTGCCAAACAACCAATGAACTGCAAGCACAGCTCTACGACGTTCAGAATCAAAACTATGAGTATGAGGATAGGTTTAAACGCATAAGTGTTGCTGCAAGTTTCAGGATGCTAGAGACCATGATGTCCTTTGTTGATGGGAAGCCCTTACCCTGGAAGTCGGACGATGATGAGAGAACACCACCACCAAAGGAGTAATTCATCATCAGGTTTGGCATCCCCTTGGTTTGTTCCAAGCTTGGGGGAGTGTCGCGGTATCACAACACTATCTTCTATCTTTTTACCTTATTAGTAGAGTCATATCATGAATAGAGAATTTATTATGTAGTATGGTTTGCATTATGGATCCCCTCTCTCATTAGATAGGTATCCCTTGGTGTGAGTTGCCGTTATGGAATATTAATAAGAAGTTCTATCATTCACTATTTTGCATAGCTTATATTAGTTTTCAATTCGTGGTTATATGATTGATCTTGTTGTTAGTATTGGTATCACTTTGGTATCATTGAGTTAATTTAGTTGGTTTTGGCAAACCTGGCTTGGTCAGTAGCAACACTATTTTTGAGAGTTGAATGAAAAGATAAAAGTACTCTAAAGAAATATAATTTCATCATCTTTCTTGCTTGATTTTCTCATAAGTTTAGTATTCTCTAGTTAAGATCTTTTGTGCTTCCAAGGAAGATTGCATGTTTGTCTTTATCACTTGTATGTTTGTTTGTTTCCTTCAACTCTTGTACTTGCTACCCAGCCTTGCTAGCCAAAAACATGTACTGAGAGGGAATTCTTCTCGTGCATCCACCTCCTTTAAACCAAAACCTTTGCCATTTGCATCCACCATACCTTCCTATTAGCATTATTGTTATTCCAAGTAAATTCTTGTTTTATCTACCTCCCAAATTAAACTTGTTATGTGAAAATTAGTGATTAAAGCTCTCGCGAACTTGATGGCACACTTTACTTTCTTGCACTTAATAAACTTGAACCATTGTGCCCATCTATGTTGCGTATATGCTTGCGCTTTATAAGTTGTGAATTAGCAGAACCATGTTGTCATGGGGAACGCTTTCAACATTGCACTGGTACTTTGTACCTAGTTGATATCATGTTCTTTTGTCTATGGATGTCGTCGGTGTGAAATGAAAGGGGAGCTTGTAAGTCCATGGAGTTATGCATGTGTGTTAGAGAAACGCCTGGGCCGCTGGTCTAATCCATGTTGACAGGGTGGAAACCTGCAGTGTAACCATAACGAGCATCTATGAAGAATTCTTCTTATAAAAAAAGAGTCCTATATTGAGAAAAAAAGAGAAAAGGAAAAAATAGATTATGAAAAGAGGAAAGAGAGAAAAAAGCACCATATTACCATGGTAAATAAGAAGATTGCTGAGATGTTTGTTGTCTGCTTGCCTTGTCATTTTGATATGGGGATTCTTCCATATCATCGGGCAAGGGGTACCCTGTTGGTGGTTCTCTATGATACACATGTGCTTACGATGACAAGAACTTATCGGTGACTAAACTTGAGTAGCATGAGGAGCGGCCCTCATATTCAAGGGACATGAGATTCTCAATTTACAACTTGTCAAATGCATATCCTCATATTTGATCACTTTAACCTTAATCACCTAAAAGATGCCTATGATAGGGGCAGTGAGAGCTGAAAGCTAGTAAGTATCATAATTTTTGGGAGCTCTTTATGAGACTTGCAATCCCTACTTCCCTCTGCGAAGGGCCTTTCTTTTACTTTGTAGCTGAGTCAGTAAACCTATTCCCTTCTACCTCAGCAAGTATTTTGAGTTGTTATGTTTCATTCATTCATATGATGATTTAATCAATCATGTTTCTTATGTTCTTTGTTTTGCACATTTCTCTTATCTTGATGTTTACTACTTTGAAAGCTATCATTGAAAACCAGTTATTTGTGAACTCCAGCAAATTATCAACTATTCTTCGACCAAGAGCTAAGTTTGCCATTACCAATTATGATTTACTTTATGTATCTTTATTGTGTTTCCTTTACTCATTGCAAGTTGAGTTATATAATAGAGAGTTGTCTTCTATTATGATCTATGTATTTGATGAGTGTGATGCTTCTTGTCCGTATTCTTTTATCGACTCTTCACTCCATAAACCTGAGGCCATGTTTATTGAGCTTAGTTTCGCTTGGGGACAAGCGAAGTCTAAGCTTGGGGGGAGTTGATACGTCAATTTTGCATTACTATTATATGTCATAATTCACTGTTATTCATTGATATATTTCGTATTGAGAGGTGATACTTATGTTATTTCATCTGTTTTTGCATAGTTGATGACTTTTGGAGCATGGAGCGCTGCAGTCAGGATTCTGATGGAAAAGGTGTTGTTTGGAGGCAAAATTCACGAAGATCAGAAAATCCGGGAAAATATGCGGAAAATCCTATTTTTCCAGAAGACGAAGGAAGCCAGAAGGGGGGCTAGAGATGGGCCACAGGGGGCCCACACCACCCCCTGGCGCGGGCTAGCCTAGGCCACGCCACCAGGTGGTGTGGCTGCCCTGGTCCACCCCTGGCACTCCCCTCTGGCATATATTATCCTCCCGAAACCCTAAGACTCGGGGAGCGACCAAAGAAAGATTCTTCCGCCTCTGCAGGGCAGAAAACACCGAGAGAGAAAGATCTCTCCGGTAGACAGATTTCTGCCGGGGGAATTCCTTCCCGGAGAGGGGAGATCGTCGCCATCAACACCACCATCAAGCTGGACTTCATCGGGATCATCATCACCACCATCATCACCATCAGCACCCTCATCACCATCTCCATATTGCTGTAACAATTGGGTTGAATCTTGCATAGTTCATAGGGGAAACTTTCCCGGTGTTGATTACTCTTTGTAGTTGATGCTATTGAGTGAACCATTGAATTATTGTTTATGTTCAGATTGTTATACATCATTATTCCATCTCTGATCATGATCCATATGATGTCTTGTGTTTTGTTCTTGAGGACATGGGAGAAGTCATGTTGTTAGTAGTGGAGTTGTGTTGAGAAAGATTCAATAGTTTGATATTTAAGTTGTGGTGTACTTCTTCTAGTGGTGTCATGTGAACATCGACTACATGACACTTCACCTATATGGGCCTAGGGGAATGCATTGTGTATTTGGCTACTAATCGTAGGGGTTGTCAGAGTGACAGAAACCTGAACCCCCGTTAGGAAACCATTGCACAAGGGATGTAAGGGTTTTAGAGTTTAAAGTTGTGGTTAGGTTTCTACCTTAATTACTTTCTTGTACTTACGGATGTTTGCAAGGGGTATAATCACAAGTATGTATTAGTCCTAGGAAGGTCGGTACATTAGCACAGGTTCACCCACACAACACTTAGCAAGCTAAAGAAGATTAATCAGCTATATGAAGCGAAAGCACTTGACAGTCTTCCCATGTGGCCTCGAGAACGTTTGGTCATCTTAAGTAATACAACCGGCTTGTCCTTTGCTGCATAAAGGATTGGGCCACTTGCTGCATTTATTCCTACTGTCTTTTATTTACTCGTACTTTGTTTATTTGCTTTATTGAAAACCCCTAAAAATCCGTTTGCTAAGTATTTGCAGAGAATTCCTGATTCATACCACTAGCCAGCACCTTCTGCTCCTCGTTGGGTTCGATACTCTTACTTATCGAAAATACTACGATACACCCCCTCTACTTGTGGGTCATCAGTGATCTGCTTCTTCGAAGTCGGCATCTCCCAGGCATCAACCTAGTTCTATATCTCCTTGAACTCCTCACCATAGAGGACTGCTTCGGCGAAGGCGGCTTCGCTGAGCTTGCACTCCCGTGCCTTGGAGAAGCTTCCGTCAATGGTGATGATGCCATTTGGTCCAGGTATCTTGAGCTTATTGTAGACAAAGCATGGCCTTGCAAGGAAGGAGTGGAAGATATCGCGCCCAAGATGACGTGGTACACGCTCTTGAAAGGCACCACTTCAAAGGTCATGCATTCTTGGCGGTAATTTTTGACATTGCCAAAAACGACCGGAAGGGTGATGTAGCCTAGAGAATTTGCTTGTCGGCCAGGGATAACCCCATGGAACACGGTATTGATCTTCCTTAGCTGGGTCTCCGTCAAGTTCATTTTGTGCAGTGTATCCAGGTACATGATGTTGATGCTGCTTCCACTGTCCACGAGGCACTTGGTGAACTCTGTGCCGTCAATCAAAGGGTTGATGACCATGGCATACTGGTTCTCTGTTGGGATAAGATCTGGGTGATCCTTCCTATCCCAAGTAATTGTAACTTCCAACCACCTGACGTACTAGGGAACCGGAGGGAGGGTAGCCATCAATATCCTCAGAGAGGTTTTATGGGCCTGGACGGTGGGAGTGCCAAAGAAAGTGTGGTAACATGGAGCCTTCTTTTCGAAAGGATTTTTCCCTTTATCCTCTCTCTTGTCGGAAGATTTGGGTTCCATGTATTCATCCATATCGCTTGACTCCTTGGGCTCTTCCTCCTTCTTCTTCCCTTTGCCCTTTCCACGGGGTCTGTTTTTCTGACTTTGCTTGTAGCCTGACTCAGGGTCCTTCTTGAGATCATTGACAAACTTGCATTGGCGGTTGGTGTGGGTGGACTTTCCATTGGCGTAGAGATGGATGAAACATGGCATGTCACGGTATTCTTCGTACGTTTGGGGAATGCGGGGTGCTGAGGGTGTAGTATCACTCCTCTGCTGGCCACTGCTAGCCCCCCGTCCATGTCCACGCTGTCCGCCACCGTCTCTGCCAGTGAACGTTGCAGCGACCATGTCGGCTGCTTGCTTCTCTTCGGGCGGATTCTTCCGCTTGTTAGTATTGTTGTTTTTTCTGGCCTAGGTAGGGATTTCTATTGCCGGCAGTGATCCGTGCGCGTCGTCATCAGCAGCGGCAAACTCGATGTCCATGGCGATCATTGCATTGAGGGTGAGCTCATTGTTGTCTTGCTTGCGCTTCAACTTATGGCGGAGCAAAGTTCCCTTTTCTAGACCGTCGATGAAGGCGGCCATAGCGGTCTGTTCATGCACTCCTGCGCAGGAATTTTTCATATCCAGCTAGCGAGAGAGGTAAGCATGAGAAGTTTCATCCTTTTCTTGAACACACCGATGTAGGTCTCCGACAATGCAGGGACGTTTGTACGTGCCCTCGAAATTCTTGGTGAACTCTTCATGCATGTCCAACCAATTGCATATTGATTTCTCCGGTAAGTCATCGATCCATTGCTGGGCGGTGCCGGCCAACATGAGTCGGAGGTACTTGACGGCAACATTGGGGTTCCCCCCTGCGATGTGAATCGCTTCGCTGTAGTCTTGCAACCACGTTGTCGGCCTGGCGGTGCCATTGTAGGGCTTGATGGTCTTGTCTATCCGGAGGCCCTTGGGGTAAGTTGTGGCCCGTATTACTGGTCCAAAACAATGTGGCCCAAGGTCTGGGAGCTCCCGAGATTTTTGGATCTTGTCTAGCCATGATCGTGCGTCATATGGCTCTGGCTGCTTCCCTTTTTCATCATGGGGAGGGGAGTTGTGGCGCGATTTGTTAGATCCGCCATGGCCTCCGCCATGATGGCTGCTAGGTGGCGACGGTGGCGGTGGAGGCGGTGGGTTAGCCTTCTTGCTATGACCCTCCTGCGACTCCTCACGCCTGTCGCGTTTGCTTGTCGGACGTGGCGGCTCCTTATGGGACCTGCTCCTATGTCCTTCATTGCCGCTGCGCTCTCCGGCGTACCGAGGCTGCTTGCCCTAGTCACATATAACGACGCCGGCCTAGGGCTACCTTGGTGGTGGCATGGTTGTACAGTGGCGGGGCTCTGGTTCCTCGTGACGCCGAGATGGCGGTGGAGATGGTGATCGGCGAGGGTGAGCCTTTTCTCCGTGATCGGAGGATATGGGGATGGCGTCAGTCCTATTCCATGCCTTCCTCCGTCTTCGCTCTGTGGAGCCTGTATGAGATCCCTCGTCACAGGGAGATTTTGGCCTTCTGCGGTTGTTCATGGTTGGTTCTCAAAGCTCCGGGTTGGACTCAAGCCTCTGTGAGGTAGCCTTTTCCTGTTGCTTGCATGCCTTAGCGACGAGGTCGTACACCTAAGCAACTGCTTCTAGCGACCTATCCTGCTCCAGGAGGGTCTTGGCGATGGCGATGTTGAGGGCGGGAGTTGGCATGACTTGCCTCCCCTCTGAATTGATGTATGGGGTGGCTTTTGTCGGCTTGGAGCCCTCATACCCCAACCTGCACCAAACGCCGGGATCTTCGATGACGTGAGCTGGTGCCTTCTTCATCTTTTGCTTCAACAACAATTGCTTGTACTCAGCCTCCATAACTCTTGACGCCTTGATGGATTGCTGCGCCCTATCCATGTCTTCGTCCAGCTTAGCGCCCTGCTTTGCGATGCACTTGGCCTCCGCAAGATTTTCGTGCGCTTCTCGTCAAGCTTCGTAATGCTCCGGATATGGGCAACGGTGATAGGTTCAACGAGGAGTGCGTCGTAGATTGCTTTGTCGGTGGGGGTAGCCAATGGGTTGCCAGATGCAGACATTGATGGTGGCATTGGCGGCTGGTTTGATTGTTGGGCAATACTTGGGGCTGTGGTGAGTTCCTGTGCTGGTTGCGGGAGGATAACCGGAGGAGGCATAGCCTTGGCCGGAGCCGAAGGCTCGGCGGCCTTTTTAGCTGCTGCTGCTCTGGTTACCGCTGGCGTAGGCGGAGCTCTCTCACGATCATGTTCATGTCCGTCTTCTTCCATCACGCTCCCAATGGCGACTAGCACCTGGTGGGAAGTGTTGGTCTTGTCGGCGCGCTCCTTCTTCTCAATCTCCCTCATAACAGCATCGTATTCCTCCAAGTTAGCGTTCGATCCACCATCATCCATATTGACGTCGTTGTATAACGCGTTAAGGATGGAGTCGGAGTTGGCTTCAGTGTTGGCAATGGCGGATGTGGAGGGTGATGGAGGCGGGCCATTGTTGTTGTTTCCTCCTCCGGCCATGACGGTGATCGCCGTTTCAGCCTCTTTGTTGGCTTCCGCGTATTCGTTAACAATGGTAACCATCTCACCGAGGGTGAGAGGACCCGTGGCTTGCCGCCTTCGGACGGTATGTCGGAGGAGTGTTCTAGGTGTGAGCCCTTCCACGAAGTGGTACACGAGCTCGTCGGAGCGGTCGCCCTCTAGGGTTTCCCTCACGCTCATCCATCTAGCGAGGTATTCGCGGGAAGGTTCTCCATCCCTCTGAACGATCCTAGCCAGATCGAAGATGGTGACTACGCCGACAAAGTGAGACATGTGCATCTCTAACGCTCGGGGAAGCCAAGCGAATTTGTGGGGTCCTTCCACCTTTATATCCTGCACAGGGGCGGTTTAGGTGGGCTTTGAAATTTCCTGATCCGAGCCACCATACTCCAAGGAGAGGTATGGCCCAGATCCTTCTGCGAACGTGTCCTGCTCATAGGCAGTCCGTGCGGGGCTTGACGATTTTCTGACTTCCTAGGAGCTAGGACCCGAGTCAGTTTCGCCAATGAAGATGTGGATGTCTCCAACGGGGATGATGGAGCAGCATGTAGGGTTCGTCTTCGCTGGCACCCAGAACTCGTTCGGAGGGACAATCGGGACGTTGCCGGAGATAAGAACGTGTCCGATGGCTATGGTGTCACCGATTCCCGCGAAGAGATTGGACCTCGCCCGGTGTAGAGCTCAAAGCGCCTCTTGCCCCATGGTGGACGCCAACTGTTGTGGTATTGCCAACGAGTACGCCATGGAGGGGTCCTCACAGTGCGTGTTTAGAGATGTAGGGTAAGGCGGAGAGTTGGCGGGTACGAGGTAACACAGCTTACCCAGGTTCAAGTCCCACAACGGTGGCGGAACTCTACTCCTGCTATAAATCACTATAATGGCAATACGCCGAGTTACAGAGATAGGTTCGCTGTGCGAGGTGTTGCGTGTTGTACGCAGCAATCTATTGTGTTCTCTGCCCTAAAGGCTCCTGTAGGCTGGCTTATAAAGGCGCCAAGACCTAGGGTTTACAGGGAAAGGTCCTTGCCGGACAAGGTAAAGAGTCCTACACCTACACGAACTAATCTTCCATGTCTTGCACTCCAAGGCTCTGAGTATGTCGGTGACTCCTGCGTAGCCTTCCTTTATTCGGCATGGGCCTCCCTTCTGGATCCATCTAACTAGGCCGCCAGCAGGCCATAGGCCTTGCTACCAACTATGGGCCACCCGGGTTAGGCGGATTAGTGACATGCTATGAGTATACCCATAAGGCATATCCCCAACACTTGTTCTTCCCATCAGCTATCTCCTTCACCAACTTCACATTCTCAATCCTCTCATAGATTCTTGCATTGTCATTGTCATGATACGTTCCCCAAAGTCTTCCTAATGCATTTTTGTAGTTTCTAGTCATTCATTATCCAACCAACCCACAAAACCACAGTTTGTGACTTCCTGCAAATCAGGAGTTCACTGTCACAGCTAGTGGATACGCTAGCAAGTGAGGACTCTAATAAAAAGTTCATGGTTAGATGTATTGGGTGAGCTAGCAAGTGAGAAATTGGAAGAACTTACATTCTACACCTAGTAGAGATAGAATCTACGTCCAGTTTTTCCCCTTGAAATGCAACACGCTTGATAGCCTCAAGCTTGTGGATGCGGAACACCTCGAGATGATCTACTACTATGCCGAGAAGGCATGTATTTGATGCAGTCAGGAGCATAGTTCATGCCCATGAGGTCCTAACACAAGTAATCAGGTTCATTCGAGGCCAAATCGAAACTTCCCCAATAGTCAGCAAACCTAACCTAGAGAGGTATTGGGGGAAATTGAACTTACCCCTAGACACGATTGGGATTGAGCTTTCACAAACATTCTAGCTCTGCATGGTGACCAAAAAGACAACTAGACGAAGAGGAGGAAATAGTCTTCAGGAGAACATCATCGCTTCCCCACTGATGATAGGAGATGAGGGAGCTAACTACTGCTGACAAACCAGGGAAGAGATCTCGATGGGGGAATGGTGGTTCTAGTTTCGGCGATGAGTGGGGAGGGGGTGTTTCAACGAGAGGTAAGCGAATATGTCCCGCCCTACTTTTTTGCTATAGTAGAAAAGTTACCGCCATCGGTATCATCGGCCGCGCCCATGCGGGGATCGCCGCTTTTGCATTAGGTGGGCGCACAACGAGGCTAGATCGCTAGAGACGCCTAGATCGAGCGGTTGCTAGGACTAGCTGAAGGTTGCTAGGTTGCTTTACAACTCGTGTAGGTGCATCCTAACCTCACATGTGGGCATCCAAACGGGTCGAAATCGTCTCCCAACATCCTACCCCGGGGGGAATGCAACTTGTAAGATAGTGGAAACCACATGTAGTGGTGCCTTGTATTGCTCATTATATAGGAGGATTACAAGGGGAGTCCTAGTCTCATACAACACGGACACATACAAAAGGAATGCACAATATGTTTGTATACCTATACAACATGATACGGTCATATATTCTAACACCCTCCCTCAGTCAAAAATGGGTGTTCGACGAATATTAAGATTGTCCCAAAAATCTAAGAAGAGAGGCGACATAATCCTTTGGTGAAGATGTCCGCGAATTGAGATGAACTAGGAACATGTAGAACCCTAACCTCACCAGTTGTCACGCGATCTCTGATGAAGTGTAGATCAATCTCCACATGTTTGGTGCGATGATGATGCACTGGATTCTGTGTCATGTAAACTAAACTCACATTCTCACAGAAGACGACGGAAGCATCAGGCACCGGTTGATGAAGCTCCTGAAGTAGTTGTCGTAACCAACACAGTTCGGCCACCACATTTTCTATTGCCCGATACTCAGCCTCCGCACTCGAGCGTGAAACAGTATGTTGTTTCTTGGCCGACCAAGACACCAGATTTGCACCGAGGAACACACAATAGCCAGAAGTAGACCGTCGAGTGTCTGGACAACCTGCCTAGTCAGCGTCAGAGTAGGACATCAGTTTGTTTGAGATGCGTCGATACAAAGTGAGACCATAGTCGTTGGTGCCACGGATACAGTGTAGAACACGCTTCACAAGGAGCAAGTGATTAGCCTGTGGATCATGCATATGAAGACATATTTGCTGTACTGCATAGGAGATATCAGGCTGAGTAAAAGTGAGGTACTGGAGACCTCCTGCAATACTGCGATACTTCGTAGGATCAGCCACGGGATCACTAGACTGATCTTCAAGCTTAGAAGCTATATCAACTGGTGTGGAGATAGACTTGCATTGTAACATACCAGTGCGTTCAAGGAGCTCCATAGCATACTTCTCCTGCGAGAGAAAGGGATATTCCTTGATGCGCTTGATGGAGATGCCCAGAAAGTAATGTAAATCACCCATGTCCGTCATGGTGAACTCAGAACGGAGTGAAGCAATCAAACTGTGCAGCAGTATCGAGGAAGACATAGTCAAAATTATGTCATCCACATAGATCAGGAGATAAGCCATATCGGAGCCACGACGATAGACGAACAATGAGCTGTCAGTCTTGGCACTTAGAAACCCAAGATATGCAATATAGGAGGCAAACCGCTGAAACCATGCCCATGGATCCTGGCTTCAACCCGTACAAGGATTTGTTCAGGTGGCACACCTTCTCAGGAGAATTGGGATTAATGAAACCTGAGGGTTGTCGAGCATAAAATGTCTCATCAAGTTTCTCGTTGAGGAAAGCATTCTTGACATCCAGTTGATGAATAGGCCAATCACTGGAAAGAGCAAGTGACAGAACTATCCATATCGTGGCAGGTTTAACAACCGGACTGAAAGTTTCATCAAATCAATACCTTCATGTTGTGTGAATCCTCGCAAGACCCACTGTGCATTGTACCGATCAAGAGAACCATCAGACTTTAACTTGTGACGAAAGATCCACTTGCCTGTGAAAATATTTGCATTGCGAGGTGGATCAACTAGGTCTTAAGTGTTGTTGGAGAGAAGAGCATTGTACTCATCAACCATCTCTGCATGCCAATTAGGGTCCTTGAGCGCTCCATGGTACGTCTTCGAGAGAGGAGATAACCCCTCAACATGAAGATCAAAGATGGTCTTCGGTCGCCTGTATTCACACACGTAAACATGTGGTGTGATGGTGGCGGAGGCGGAGGGTGCGGTCGACGAACCGGAGGAAGTGGCGGTGGCGGAGTTGGTGCAGCAGCTGCACGTGGCTAGGAATCGTCCTCAGCGGACGTGGCGGGTGACAAGGCAGGCGACGGGGCAGTTGCAGGCGACGAGGGGGCCATGGCGGGAGAGGCGGCCGAACTCGCGGGAGAGCGAACGTGCGTGGTAGGGGAGGCAGCCGCGGTAGGCTGCCGAGTGCCCATGGCAGGCTGCCGCACGCCCGCGGCAGAGCTTCCCATGGCTGGCACGGTGAATAGCATTGACGACATTGGCTGCTCAACCTGCAGAAAATCATAAGTGTGGAGGGAAGGAGTAGGAGACGTGACAGACATGGTGGTGGCAAAGGGAAAGACAGACTCGTCGAATTCAACATGGCGAGAGATGATGATCTTTTGGGTGGAACGATCAAGACAGTGATAACCATGATGTTGGGATGGATACCCTAAAAACACACATGGAACAGAGCGAGGCGCAAGCTTGTGCGGTGCAACGGTAGTGGTGTTGGGGTAGCAAAGACATCCGAAGACCCTAAGACCAGCATACACAGGGTCGACGCCATGAAGATCTCGAAAAGGCACACGGTCCGAGATTGCCTTGGAAGGCAGCCGATTATGCAATAATTCTGTTGTATGAAGAGTCTTGGCCCAAAAGCGTGGGGGCATACTTTCTTGAATTATAAGCGTGCGAGTAATGTCATTGAGGGTGTGAATAATCCTCTCGTGTTTACCGTTCTGTTGCGAGGTATATGGACCAAGCAGAGTGTTATTCCAGGGCATTGGGCAAAAGAGTGGAGGAGGGAATTATCGAACTCACGACCATTATCACACTGAATAGCTTGCAAGTTTGCACGGAACTGAGTATGGGCTAAGGCATGAAGGAACGATAAGTGCGAGAAAACTTCTGACTTAGCACGTAGAGGATAAACCCAGGCATACTGAGTGAAATCATCGAGGCAAACAAGATAATACTTAAAGCCAGAAATACTCTCAACCGGTGATGTCCACAAATCATAGTGAATAATTTGAAACAGAGAATGTGTTACACGATTAGTGGAAGAAAAAGGAAGACGAACATAACGACCTAATTGACAAGCATGACACAAACTAGATTTATTCTTATCCCTAGGAATAACCGAAGAGCGAGTTAAAGACTCCATGACGGGTCGTCCAGGGTGTCCAAGCCGTCGGTGCCATAGAGAGGGATCGATGATGAGGAAGACATGTAGGCGACTGGTGGAGGAGGTGCGGACAGGATAGAGAGCTACGAGGCTATTGCATCTGAGAATCTCGTTCCTGGTTTGAAGATCCTACACAGAAAAACCAAAAGGGTCAAATTCGACGGAAACACGATTATCAATGGTGAACTAATGAACTAACAAAAGATTTTTAACTATGTTAGGAGCAATTAAAACATTATGAAGATGAAGGGGACGCTCGGAGGTGGAAATAGTAAAACATGTCTGGTAGCGGTGATCGGAAAAGTGGAACCGTTATCGACAACAACAGCACGAGGAGAAGAGGTAGGGGGAGACACGGAGGTGAGCATACCGGGGTTGGCCGCGAAGTGGGAGGAGGCGCCAGTGTCCATTACCCATTCAGTGGGTGCTTGTAAGCCCATCATCTGGAACTCGTGCAAGAGCGCGGACTGATCCCACGAGGCGGTTGACGAAGCCAGTGATGATGGTGCTGGTGACGAAGGAGCGGCGTTGTAGTCGTAAGCAGGGGCGGAGGCACGTAGCCGTAGCCATATCCATATCCATATCCATAGGAGGAGTGCAGTACGCTATAGGGCCCCTGCGTGTAGAAGGCATGTGGAGAGGGCGCAGGACGTGGCACGTAGCTGTGTGCCCGACTGTAGGGCCACATCTGGATCACGCTGTTCCATGGGAGTTGCGGCGTGGGCCAGATTGGCGAAGCAACGGCCGGTGGTGCAGCAGGGGCTTGGTGCTAGATGATAGCGCCCTCTTTGGTGGCCTCAGCCGTAGCCTTCTTCTTCTTGCGGCTGTTGTCGTTGCCTTTGCCAGGGTTGGCGCCATCAACAACGAGAGTCGTGTCGGAGTTGCGGGCTCGGCAATTTTTGCGCTTCATATCTTGGAGCGCGAGGAGAGAACGGAACTTCTCGAAGGTGATCTCGGGCATGAGAGATATCAAGTCGGCGGCGTGCTCGTACTGCTCGGAGAGGCCATTGAGGCAATGGATCACCATCTTGGCATCTTCTTCCAGTGCTCCGAGATCTGCTAGACCATCGGCGAGGGCCTTGATCTTCTTTAGGTACTCGGTCATGGAAAGTTCGCCCATCTTGATCTCGTCGAGCTTGGTGGAGAGGTGGAGATGGCGATTGATCTTGTGGTCGTTGAAGAGGCCATTGATGCTTGTCCATAGATCAACGGCAAGAGGATCTTCACCTGACGTCATGATGGCGTCGAGGAGGCCGAGGGAGACGGATCCGTAGAGCCACGAGACCACCATGGCATCCAAGAAGGACCACTCTGGAGTTGGATCGATTGGAGCAGGTGCGTCGACGTGGTCGAGCAGCTCGTACTTGCGGAGGGCGGCGCGGAAGAAGGTCCGCCATTGGCGATGAACGCCGGTGTCGAGGGCCAGCTCGACTGGTACGTTCCCCTTGATGGAGTGGAGGCCGACGGCTTGGGCATGTAGTGAGGTGAGCGAGAAGGCCCTCGCGCTAGAGGAGGGGGCAGTGGCGAGGGCCATCTTGGCTTTGGCGTCGGCAGCATCGCGAGCCTCACGATCTTCCTTCTCCTCGGCGGCCTGCACGGCCCGTGTAGCGTCGTCGCCCATGGCTCCAAGAGAGGCGGCGCGGCGAGAAGGGGGGAGGTGGGTGGTTTGCAGGTCGGCGGCGCCGAGATTGGCAGTGAAAGCAGGGGCGACGCGGTCTAGCTAGAGTTTTCCGTCTGATACCATGTAAGATAGGAGAAACCACACGTAGTGGTGCGTTGTATTGCTCATTATATAGGAGGATTATAAGGGGAGTCCTAATCTCATACAGCAGACACATAAAAAAAAATACAATATGACCGTATCCATACAAACACACATATTTAACACAACCTACCAAACACGCCTCACATGCGCCAACAGGCTTTGGCAGCGCATTTCATGTAGACTACCAGTTACGCCTAGTAGATGTTGTGAGACCTATTGCGGAGCTAGTCGAGATCACACGTACTTGTATTGCTAATAAAACGTGAGTCATGATCAAGAATTCACGGTTGACTTCACTATGCGTAGTGTCTAATTTTTTTACATGTCCTATAACATTTGGTTTTATCCATGTCTGTAATGAGGAGTAATTTTATTCCTGTTAATTAATGAGGTGTCGGACGATTTTTTGGTAGTTGCAGAAATCATATGAAAAATACTGTAATAAAAAATATATGTATATATTCAAGAGTATGAACAGATTAATTGGTCAAATTAAATAGTAGTAACGTTGATGGAATCATTCATGATAGTACTTTCACGATGCTAGATATTTTACCACAGCCAACAGAGGTACTCATGGCAAAAGAAAGCAGGGGTGCAAAAAAATAATGATACTAGGATATTTGTTTGGAATGTAAGAATGCATATATGGTTGGTCGGCTTTTGGGATGAGCCCTAGCAATAGGCTACAAATAGCTGCTTCTGTAAGCACAGTACTGCATGCTGCTTGCAATTAAAGATGGCCTGAAACCCTGCTGTGGCTTTCACCAGTGGAATGCAGGGTGCACAAGATCCAAACAAAATCTACCCCTAGATTCAGTTTACAAACCTCTCTCTCTCTCTCTCTCTCTCTCTCTCTCTCTCTCTCTCTCTGGCTGTCTCTCTTTCTCTCTCATGTGTGTTTTCAAGGAGCTAGGGCATGCACACTAGAGAGAGAGGGAGAGAGCATGCAGTGTGGTGTGGGTACATGCTGCCCAAAGAGAAGTGTACTGAAAGAGGGCTCGGATAGTAACTATACATGACTGCAGAGCATCCTGTTGGAAATGTTGCCCCCCTCTCTCTTCTCCTCCTCCCTCTATAGCTCCATGTCTCTTGTCAGGCAACCAGGATAATACAGCAGCTACGGGAGCTGAATAATGAGCTCATAATTTGTACCAGAGCTAGCTAGCTCCTTCAGTCCCTGGACCAGCAGTGTTCACGAGTAAAAAAAGTATCCGATTGCCTGATCAACAAAGAAGTGAACTCTTACATTTGGATCAGGCGGTCGTGTCATCGACGACGCTCCAGACCTAGTTTAGCTAGCTAGTGTGGCCATGTTGCGTGGTTTTCGCCGGTTTCTCCTCAAAATTGTGCTGTGTGTGGTTTTCGGTCTGGTTTTCCTCATAAACTGATGGGGTTGTGGTTTTTCCCCATATAAATAAACCGGACAAGTTCTCTTCTTTTATAAGGAGTAGTAAGAATAATATATGCGAGAGCTCCCCGCCGCATGCATGATATATGTATGGGGCGTGGCCGTCCGAAGGGTCGCCATCTCAAATATGAATGCAGCATGTAGTGTCCAGCGGTGTCTTTTGCATGAGCTAGCCAACTTAGTTCAGACCAGACTTCATCAGGAATCCAGACCACAAACACACCCAGAGACACACAAATGGTGGCTAGCTAGCTAGCTATATTAGCTAGTAGCCACATATGCCGCTGGGAGTGTCTGTGTGCCTGAGCTGCCACTGCATTCTGCATCTGCATACTTTGCAGCAGCTAGCAGCCGAGAGAGCTCACCAGATGCTCATGCCTGCCTTGATTATGCATATGCAAACCATGTTTTCTTGGGGCTTTGCCTGGCCTGAAACCCTGATCATGTCACATGCACCTCACAGATCAATGTTGTACATATGCGTGTGCGTGGTCCATGCAAAGACGATGATGCAGACACACACACACAGCTGACATGCTAGTACAAGGGAGGAACATTACATTCAAATTGTTCATGTGTATTTTATTTCTAGTGCAAATTATTTCCTGTCAATCTGTACTACTCCATATAGCTAGCCACAGAATATCTGCTCGTGACCTCGGCAAATTCATTTCAGATTCTGAACTTCATTTGACATGCATCGGCAAGTTTTAGCCTTCAGTTCATATGTATGGCGCAACACACAACAATATAATTAAGTGAGTGACATTCTCACTTGATTAGTGGCAGTGTTCCTGTCAACTCGTAGCAATGGAATGAAAAGCTAAAGTGACTAAAAAAGGGGAGGCAAGATAATGCATGATGCATGACAAGAGAGGAGGCACACATGGCATCATGCTAGTGGGTGATGGAACTAGACGATGGGTTAGGATTAAACATAAATGGGCATGCCTAAGAGCTCTAATTCTGGCCAAAAAAATCGCCCATCTTGTGCAGGGGAGAGCAAAATGGCATGTGGTTCACCCTTCTTGTAAAGGGTGGATAATGGGCACACACATGCACACACAGACATGCTAACCCAGCACTGTGCAATGCATGCCTCCACATTCCCCACTCTGATAAAAGATGGCAGCCAGAGAGAGATGAATGCAAAAGTGGCAGAGATCTTTAGCTGCTGCATGCAGAGCAAAGGGTGAAGAAGATAAACTCACTTTGGTTCTTCCTGATGCTAGTAGCTCATTTCTTAACCTCACTTTTTTTCATTCCATTTGTCCTTCTGATTATATTTTGTTTTTCTTTTCTTGTATAATATTGCACATGCATATTTTTGAGTTCACATGAGAGTGAGGTGGGAGCTAGAAGGAAGATGGGAATGACCTACAGGGAGAGGACAGTTCCCATGCCACTAGATTCTGTTCTCCAGCCAAGC
This sequence comes from Avena insularis, assembly GCA_023614405.1. Lineage (NCBI taxonomy): Eukaryota > Viridiplantae > Streptophyta > Magnoliopsida > Poales > Poaceae > Avena > Avena insularis. Next base: position 412,607,744 of record CM042686.1, on the reverse strand, counting down.
ACTCTCAACCAAGATATCCCCCACAATTTCAGAGGGCTCTGAATTTCAGCACCAATATATTCCGCATCCAAAGGTGATTTGATGGCAGTTCAATTTTGTGTACCATTTCCTGCAGGCCCTGCCCACTGATGGACCGTCTCCAAGTTCTTTTTCTGTTCATGGATTAGACTTGCATGAATCAAGATTCAGGTCGGTTCTAAAATGAAAAAATATAGCTAGGCACCTTGTTTCCATACACCTTTGTACTACAAAAACATGGTCGAAGGTAGACAAAGATTAAAGAAAGAACATCTCAAGTTGCCCAAAACTAGTTTGTACTTATGCATAATAATGGTTAAAAGCAGGCAGAGGTTAAAGAAAAGAAAAAAGAGCGCTAGCTAGTTGCTCAAGAATTCATATCCTTATGAGCATTGAATAAGAGAAAGAGGAGAAAAAAAACATTTTGTCTGAATCTGCTGCAAAGGAGAAACAGTAGGCTGCCCTTGTACATTTGCCAATTAATTTGGTAGCAGGTTTGCATGCAGCTTGCAGAGTTTCTAGTTGAGGACAAAAACTGTGTATATATACTGCTCAAGAGATGTTGCTGCATGCTGGGTGCTGATGGAGATAAGAGTGGCAGCAGCAGCAGCGGCACTGCATGGACACATGATATTTCACTGGAAAATGTAACATGGCTGTGCATGGCTCACTTGATACCATGCCATGCATGGTTTATTAATTCATCTGAAACTACAAGAGACCTGGTCTCTGTCTCTACCATTGTTGTGTATGCACCATGCCACCTATATGCAGCTAGCAGTGTACCTTCTACCTTTGATGCGTCCCTATCTCAAACAGTGGAAGGTCCATAATTTTTACCTTGTTCCATTATGGCCCTCCAAGGCATTTGAATTTTGCATTGTTCATTCTACTTGTATGTAAGTAGTACACATGACATGTACTGATGTGCTTTTCAAAATACGGTAGAAACGCTCGTTAACAAAAATAAATCCATTAAGAGCCTTTATATATGATGAAGGGATCTTGTCAAAAGAAGAAATGATCCTACATAGGATCACCATCCTAACAAACAGACTAAAGTGAACATACCATGATTTTCCATCAATACCACGCTCCTGGGTACTGACTATATTGCCGGCATCTTTAAATCAGTAATAGGAGCTTTTTACAAAAAAAGCAAATGGTGATCAAAACTTGCTAGGTAAAGCACCTGTGTTCATTCTGTGCTCTGACGGGTGCTAACAATGTCCGTTGAAATCCTTGAGCGTCTCTCGTATAGTACCTTTCAATGATAAAAAAGGTTCTATATATAAACCTTGGTGCACTAGTGTTGCTGTGGACCTTACTGAGGCCTAACACCATCAGTCAAAACTACTTTCTTACATTCTCAAAATGTACAAAAGCTAGCAAGGGTCACCTGGCAGTAATACTCAATGCCCTTAGTTAATGGGTGCCCTTTCCCTCTCAAGAAAGTAAAGGCAAGCGCATTTGCCATTGCTGCCAAGCTTAACCCTACAGCCTCTGAAAAGATTGATGCAGCTGCCCTGCATTGCATGGAGAGCAAAAACAAGAAAACATTGCTCCCCATATCTTCTCTCTCACAAGTCACAAACACACACAGCTACACTATCTTCAACTCAGGCTGACCCTACCAAACTGGCATCAAAAGAAGAGGGAATATTAACCTTTGGGGTGGTGAAACCAGAGGTTTCTTGGGTGGGGCTTGTGGCCATCCATCTCCATGCCCTGTTTGCAGCTTGTGTCCAAACGCTCCTCCGAGCTGCCTCCTCCAAAGAAGCTTCACTTCTGCAAGGACTACTAGACTTGTCCCGAAGAGAAGAAAATAAGCAACTCGTGGAACTAGTGACCAAAAGTTGCTCCGGGTGCACTAAATATCATGGTGTCATCTCAACAGGGCAACACCAAACCATAACCCCCAAAATATATACTGACATTATGGTGTCACACATCTATCATCTTTCTATCTTAAAGCACCATCCATCCATCCATTCATCCATCCAATCCTACATCCTACTCCTATGAACCTACCCATGGGGTATGTATGATAGCAACATGTGATGAGGAGAGGAGGGCTTCTTACAAGCATCAGGACAAGGCCTAGAGGGACAGAGAATGACAAGGGGTCACTCCTTCCTCCCCTGGCTGGGTCTTTTGTTTTCCTAGCCTTCTTCTGTGGGCCTTCACATGCCTACTAATTAGAAACCTACAGCTGCTAGTACTAGCAGCTGGTACTACAACTGCATCTAGTAGCAAGCATCTTGTCACTCTCCTCTAGTCATCTCCCTCTCGCACAATGCAATGCACATCAAACAGAGCAAGTGAGCTTGACAGGAACACCTCTCTTTTGCACGTCCGGAAACATCAATGTATCTGCCGGATATGGAGATGGCAAATACTAGGCAGCATGGATTCAGTTTGCTGGCCAACAACCAATAATCAAGGGAGCCACTGCACAAACTATTACCAACCATTCACAGCAGCTGATCGAAATAAACCAGCGTGAGCAATTAGGATCAAACTCTGATTCTGATACATTAAACCAACCAAGAATTTAAGCATTGGTACAAGAGAGTTAAGGAATGGGGGTAAGTTGAAACAATTCCAATGATATACTTGTCAACCAAAGAATCTCAGCTCATGTCTTCACAGTTGCCCTCGGGTGTCATCATCAATGTAGAAGTAATAGTCCTGGTCAAGAAGCAAATATATTTCATAATGGTGTCCACATCATGGTAAACTTCCAAATATAATTAAGGTTCAACAAAATTGATTAGAAAAAGTTATAAGCAAGGGAGCAAATTATTCAAGAGAGTGCATTGTTACAGTACAGAGACTGTTATGAAAGTACAGGCAAGCGAAGTATATATAAATCCTCATTTATTATACTAGTACATTTTCATAATGCTTAGCACTCAATAGAATCTTCTAAAAATTGTACTCCCTCCGGCCCAAATTACTTGACCCGAATTTGTCTAGATTCGGATGTATCTAGACATATTCTAGTGCTAGATACATCCGAATCTAGATAAATACAAGTCAATTAATTTGGGCCGGAGGGAGTACTAACTATGGGATGTACACATTCAAGACAGAAAATTAGTACAGAAAGAATAAACAAAAGGCAACTGGGAATTGAAGAGTTAACATGCTCAACAGTTTATGCAAGGATTTTAAGAACTCAGTACAAAGTATTATACAACTATAGTACTGTAGTAAGATTCACACTGTATGTTCATCTTCATGGGAGGCTGTCATTTCACAATGCAAGTCCACTTGAGGAAACCAAGAGTAGCTCTTGAAAATTTTCAATTCTCTAAAGCAGTGATAGAGGTCGAGTAGTTGTAGATGCCATTTAACAAGGGCATTCACCCTGTTGTGGCTTCAAGTTAGTTAAGATTGGAGATTCAGGTAAGGGGTCAAGGAATAGAGGCAGAGGCAGAGACCAACACCGATTCAGCAAGCGCTTGAGGAGTCCAGCTGTAGGGAATAGATGTTAAGTTAGGAAGTACTATCCGTGTCCATGTCAAGTTAGAGTCCTAGTACTACTAGTTAATCAATCCCTAGGCAATGCTACAAGAACATGACCATTGTATCGCTCTGATCAGGCAATATACAGAAGTCTCTCTACCCTGTATGCTCTCCCGGTCCAATATAATTCTCTAATTCCCCAATCTCCTGCTTTCCACCATCAAGCCAACACCACCGACCACGGCCTCCTGTGAACTATCCATACAACCTCCGAAATAAAGGACACAACAACCATCATCAAGAAAAATCATACACTTTGTGCCTCTAGGTCTCTGCACATGGCAAGCTTGGTTTTCCCCATAACAAAAAAAATGCAGTAACCATAGAAACCACAAAATTCCATGTAACTAAAACTACATGAATATCTAACTGGAACACCATATTTTCGACAGTTCATATACTTGTGACACAAGAATTAAAAAATGAGCCATGAAAAACTGTAAACCAACACAAATTCACATGCTAACTTTTTTTGGTTACTAACAAGCACAAAGGTTTAGTATCACACAATACAATGTTTCATAGTTTTAAGGTCCACTCAGCAACACTACAGATTCACTTAAGCACAAAAGAAATAAACATCTATTTGACATAGATGGAGAAAAACCTATCCTCACATCCTATTTGTTATCAATCAAGTTAAGCGTACAACCATACATCACACACAATGCAAATAGATACAATTAGCAAAAACCGGCAATCTCAGGGGGGAAATGTAGCTTGGAAGATCTGAAATGCACCCAAATGTTAATGGAACAAAACCAAATAACAACTCTCAGTGCAGAAAAACCTATCCTCACATCCTATTTGTTATCAATCAAGTTAAGCGTACAACCATACATCACACACAATGCAAATAGATACAATTAGCAAAAACCAGCAATCTCAGGGGGGAAATGTAGCTTGGAAGATCTGAAATGCACCCAAATGTTAATGGAACAAAACCAAATAACAACTCTCAGTGCTATACAGGTAAATCAGTTGACACAGGCACAGTCAGTTGCTTGGCATTTGACAAAATAAACATCAGTTGACATTTGATAGATGAACATACTACGAAATCGCAAGTTCCTCTGTTCAGTTCAAAATTGACAGGTCCAGTCAAATGTGACCACAATATAGTTCAGTTATAATAGTGCTTGACCATGGTTTCCAACTGGAGATGTCTTCATACTAACATATAATGTCACTGCTTTAATCTAATCAAACTCCCAAAATGGTAGTAAATGATACTCCCTCCATTCCTTGATCTAAGGTGTATAGTTTTATATGAAAAATTTCGGAATATAAGGTGTATTATTAGCCTGGACAAATTTACCCCTCTTTGCTAACTCTCCTGCATGCAATCGCTTGAAATCACTCATATCGTGGAGTTTATTTGATCGCTAGTGTCTCTTGACCAACTGCCTCACATGATCTTTGAAAAAAAGGAAAGAATCGTGTGCACACACGCTCTCTTCCATATCAAATTGTTACGGAGTAGTTGGAAAAAAAGGTTGGCCAGGTGCACGTACGTGAGTAGGAAACAGAATTGGTAATCCTGTTTTCTTTTTAGTTGTGGCTGCAAGTACCCTAGATTAGATTATTTATCTTTCTGTCTATATCAATCAGAGAGAGAATCAAGGGATTAGTTAAAGCTATTTTAGGAAGTAACCGATCAGGAGAGAGAGGATGCCAGACTTCCCTATTTTTCCTCTGGTCCCACGTCTTTCCACCTAGGGGTATTAACGTCAAAATTACCCTCCCAGCCCATGCACTAATATTCGTGCAAGAAAACTATACACCTTATATCACGAAACGGAGGGAGTATTCAAGAGTATACGATACAGAATGAAACAAATAGAGGACCATTCATTTAACTTAAATAAGACTGTGATTACTCTATAAACCTCATTCCATACACACTATACGAGAAGATGTACAAGAGTAAGTTAACCAAGTTAAGATACCATATAAATGCACACAACTCATATTTCAAGGATTGAATAGTTCTTTGGGGGGCTTCTCCGAGAAGCCACCCTCCCCCCAGCTTCCTGGGGAAGCCAGTTCAAAAAATTGTGAGGCTTCCAAAATAGTTAAGGCTAAACAAATTTGGAAGCCTCGCAAAAATTTTGAACCAGCTTCCCCAGGAAGCTGGGGGTAGGGCAGCTTCTTGGAGAAGCCACCAAAAGAACTGGGCCTTAATTAGCCTGGAAAAATTTACCCCTCTTTTCTAAATCTCCTGCATGCAATCGCTTGAAATCACTCATATCGTGGAGTTTATTTGATCGCTAGTTTCTCTTGACCAACTGCCTCACATGATCTTCGTAAAAAAAGGAAAGAATCCTCTGCACGCATGCTCTCTTCCTTATCAAATCGTTACGGAGTAGTTGGAAAAAAAGGTCACCTACCTAACAACATATAACCAAGGGAGGGATCATTCCCCCGTTGGCAACATTTTTTTTTCTATATTAATCAGAGAGAGAATCAAGGGATTTGTTAAAGCTATTTTAGGAAGTAACCGATTGGGAGAGAGAGAGAGAGAGAGAGGATGCCGGACTTCCCTATTTTTCCTCTAGTCCCACGTCTTTCCACCTAGGGGTATTAACGTCCAAGAGTAACGAAAATTGCCCTCCCAGCCCGTGCGCTAATATTCGTGCAAGAAAACTATACACCTTATATCAAGAAAAGGAGGGAGTATTCAAGAGTATACGATACAGAATGAAAACAAATAGAGTATAAGATAAGACTGTGATTACTATTCTATAAAGCTCATTCCATACGCACTATACGAGAAGATGTACAAGACTAAGTTAACCAAGTTAAGATACCATATAAATGCACACAACTCCTATTTCAAGGATTGAATTGAATCTATCCGCATCATTATGTCTATCATCTAACAGATCCAATTAATAGAGTAAAGGTTGATTTAATCATATGCCTCCATTCAAAACAATTTCTCAAAATCATACATTTGAAATGCTTACTCCATTTTGCATGTCAATGATGATTTAATCATTTGAATAAAAGCATGAAAATGCAATGTGCCTAAATAGTATTTATGTATGTATGTTTCTTATTCACAACAAATAAGTAGCCAAGAACAGATAAACAACTAAGGAATCACATCAAGTAACTTGGATATAAACTTTTCATGTGACAACTTATAACATCATAAGTAGTCAATGCAGATTTTTCAAATATTCAAAAACTTAAATTAGCTATCCATTCTTCAAAATGAGTAATGAATGACAACTGTTTATTAAAAAATCGCTACAATTTAACTGTTCCCTACGTCTTTGTCTTATTCCGTGTTTTAAGATTCCTTTAGAAAAAAGATGAATAAGCAGAAAAGGCTAGACAGATTCAATAATCTCACACTAGTTATAAAATATACCAACCAAAGCAACGAGTAACTGCTGTAGTTCCACATAACAGGAATATTTGTAATGTGCAGGGCAGTGAGAAGTAAAAGAAAAATCCTTGCAACAATTAACTCACCAGAATGTCATTGTGAACCTAGCTTCATGTATTCGAACTTTGTAGCAACGGTAGCAGCACTGTCCAGTTCTTGTACATCTGTAGAGCCTTGATCATTCATGTAACCACTGCCACCATTAATGCCATACAAACCAGAAGGGGCAGCACCTCTGTATGCAAAACCATAACCAGGAAACATTGGGGGATATGGGCTATATACTGGACGCCTTGCAACCATGCTTGGCACATTTGTCATGACTCCTTGGTTTGGATATGCATTTGCATAGGGATTGCCTGCCATACCAAGATAGAGGCCATGGTAGTAGGGATGTGGGGGGACAGGCTGTGGGATATAGCCATTATAGAAGCCATGTCGATTGTTGTACGGTTGGTATGTCGGACCATCATAGCCAACAGGACCCCTTCCGCCAAAGGTTCTTGAGCCACGACCTCGGCCATTACGGGGGTACTGAGCATCCTTGGGGATAGCGATCTTGGCTTCCACCCTTGTTCCTTTCAAGTCATGAAAGCTTTGCCCCATCACCTTTCTCACAGCTTCCTCTGAATCAAAGGTGACAAAACCAAAACCCCTCGACCTGCTTGTCATGCTATCGTATATCACTACGACATCTGTTACAGTGCCATATGCCTCAAAGTAAGACCGGAACTCCTCCTCTGTGACGTTGTCCCTCAAACCACCAATGAAGACCTTCTTTGAAGCATAGCTCACATTGTCACCACTGGCCCCAGTAACGTTCCCAGCAGGCCGGTAGTTGTGGTGGCCCTGGTATGGACCCTGTTCCAGCTGATGCTGCTGCAAAGTTTGCTCGCCAAAGTTGCGCGGAGGTCTAGCCCTAGCCCTCTTAACGTCAACCTGTACAAAGAGACCACAAAACTCAGTAACCAATGGCTATCCATATCCAAGACAAAAACTTTCTCTCCAGACCAATTCAGTTATTGCAAAAAGAAAATGTTGAATATAACAGGGCCGCTCATTATTTATAAAAAAAAGAATATAACAGGACGGCTATCTCTTTAGTTTAACAATTGCAGGTGGGCTAGTGACACTACCATGTATAATCCAACAAATTTGCCCAGCCAATACAGAACGCGGTACCAGATTAAGTCGCGAGTTTGTCAATACTAGTGAGTCTCCACAAACTATCACCGACTTCCAACCTTGTAGCACACGTCCCACTAATCTCAGGGCAAAGACAAGTCGCGGGAGGAGATCGACGGAACTCACCAGTCGGCCGCAGATGAAGTGCTTGGGGCTCTCCCCGTCGCCGAGCGCCTTGGCGGCCGCTTCCTCGTCCTCGAACTCGACGAACCCGAAGCCGCGGCTGTGGCCGGTCTCCTTGTCCCGCATCACGACGATGGAGCGCACCGCGCCGAAGCGAGCGAAGTGGCCCCGCAGCTCCAAGTCCTGCGCCGAGGACGGGATGCCGCCCACGAACAGCTTGCGGCTCTCCCCCGCCGCCACTTCACCGACCTCCGCCGCCGCCGCCGCCATCGCCGACGAATAGGCCTCTGGAGAGCTAGGGTTTTGCTGGGGAGAAGAGATTGGGGTGGTGCGCGTGGGTGCGTGCGCGGCGGATTTGTGCGCGACTTGGGTTGAATTCGATTTAGTTCCGCTGGGTTTTAGCTTCCGGAAAGGGGGGGTTAGCGTTGGACGGACGGCCGGGATCCGATCTTGGGGGAGTGCGGGGCCGTTGGGTCTGGGATATTAAGGTGAGGTGGACTTGGACTCGAGGAGTGCGCTTTCGGGGTGGATGGAGACGCGTCCGTTGACCGCGGCGGCTCCGTGTTGACCAACGCGTCAATTCCATCCCTTCGCTTTCTAGTTCGTGAGACTAGTCACAATGGGAAGTATCATATAGTAGTATCATGCATATGATACTAGTATATGATATCATCTTCATGATCTTAGTGTATTTATTGTTTTGTAGAATCTCAATGTAAATTTGTGTGTCAGATTTATTTGGGATTAGTTTTTCTAGTTCTATATGCTATGATACCGTATCTACCTATGATACCAATACAATCTCTTTCATCATTAATTGTAGTGACACATAAGCATTTTGCATGCATGTGGTGCATGATACTATCTATGATACCCCCATTGGGGCTAGTCTAAGAGCATCCCACTCGTTGGATCCATTCCGAAGTCTGACGCTATTTAGTATTGGATAGATGTAACACTTTTGATTTGGGAATAGTTTTTTTCCCCATTCGTGTTTCTAGATCTAGTTCCCATATTTGACCAAAATTTGATCAAACTCAGAGAAATTTGGACGAATATAGACGATTTTAATTAAACATCGACGAGTTTGTACATAGTTGAACATATACCCGAATTTTGGTCAAATTAGACTAAAAGAAAAACAAAAACATTAAAGTAACTACTAGGCCGACGTCGATGGCAGAAGCTCGGCCAGCGCGTGGTAGAAGCAAGATTTTCGTTTCCTCGCGATGTTGACTCGCCGAAGTCTTTTGAGGCTAGTGGGTCCCGGACGTCAGTGTCTCTAGCGGACCATACTTTTCGGTCGCGCCTCCCTGATTTGAACTCGATAACGTTGTTCGATGTCTGCCGTTTAGTCAGGCTGCTAGGTCCCACATATCAGCCTCTCATTAGAAGGACCATGTGTATAATGAATTTTTTTCCTTCGCTCGCGTTATCCTGTTCCGAAATTGATAGCGCTGCTCGATGCATCTACCGTTTAATCAACCTCCTGGAACCCACATGTTATCCTCTCATTAGAAGAAACGTGTTTATAATAGAATTTTTTCTTTTGGCTATTGCCTCCCTGATTTCAACTCGATAATGTTGCTCGATCTATCTGCCGTCTAGTCACGCTATTGGGTCCTCCATGTCAGCCTCACATTATAAGAATCGTGTGTATGATGAAATTTTCTCTTCGCTCGTGCTACCCTGTTCCGAACTTGATAGCGTTGTTCGATGCATCAACCGTTTAATCAAACTCCTAGACCCACATGCCATCCTCTCATTAGAAGAAATGTGTGTATGATAGAATTTTTTCCCTCGGTCGCGCCTCCGTGTTCCAAACTTGATAGTGTTGCTCGCTGCATATACCATTTAATCATGATGCAGGGCTCCACATGCCATCCACTCATTAGAAAAAACTTGTGTATGTGGAATTTTTGCTCTCGGTCGCGTCTCCGTGTTTCGAACTTGATAGCGTTGCTCGATGCATTAGCCGTTTTTCCAGGCTGCTGAGTCCTCCATGTGAGCCTCTCATTAGAAGAAACGTGTGCATGCTGGACTTTTTTCTCGCTCGTGTCTCCCTGTTTCGAACTTGGCAACATCGCTCGAGGCAAACCTGTAAAAGGCCGCGCTACTGGTCCCACATGCCGGTCTCTCTGTATATCAAACCTGCGTATGATAGACTTTTTTTCGGCCGCGTCCACTGTTTTGACCTTGGCAACGTTGCTCGATGTGACAGTCGTGTATGATCTTGCTGCTGAGGCCCCCATGTCACCCTCTCTGGTATGTTCTGGCGGGTGGGTCCCTGATGCCAGCCTCTCTATACAAGTATTTAACTTTTTTTCAAACCCTACCATTAAACTCGAGGGATGTTGCAGGCTGTGGGTCCGCGATGTCAGCCTCTCTGTAATGCGATATTAAAAAGTAAATCATTTCTAAAAAAAGTAAACCCAAGATATATATAAATATGTACACACAGGGGATTCGAACTAAAGACCTTCAAATCAAATCAAATAGACATAAACTAGTGTTTATACCAAGATACTAATAGAAATTGAATCATTAAACATGTATTAGTACTACAATTTACTAGACCATAAAAAGCGCGCGTTGCCGCGCCCGTTCATCTTAAACAAAAACAGGAAGCATATTTAAGTAAACTCGTATAATACAAATACCTTATTAAATATATGTGATAATATCCAAAGAATGTCGATACTTCATGACATTGCATAAACAAGTGATGCCGATTCAATAAGTAATTTTTGGTCTAAATAATAAAGAATTTACAAAAATACGTTCGGAAGGATCACATTAGTGTTACTATCTAGAACTAAAAGATGCAGTGGTCACTCATGAAATTCACACGTCGCTACAGCTATTGCTTTTCATATTTCAGTGGCTCCTCCTTGTACATCCCTTACCGGACGACTTCTGGTTGCCTCAGCATGGCCTCACGACCTTGTTCAGATAAAAGAGCAGTTCCTCCTCAAAACTCCTTTTCTTATAGCCCAGTTTCAGAAAATAAGAGTAAAACAAGTGTGTTTATAAGAACACCAAACTAAACAAGCCAAGTCTGAACATTCCAAACCTCAAATATGGAAAAAAATGAAAGCTTTGGTGCTCACGCAATTGGGTACCTGCTATTCGATTATTTCTATGCAAGTTGAACCCAAACTAAGAGCAGGACCGGTCCTGAGATTTTAGGGGCCCAGGGCGAGACCAAAATTGGGGCCCCTAATATAAGCATCAATAATACTGATGAATATTATACGTGTAAAACATATGTTGCCAATAACACTTAAATGCATCCAAAATTACTTCTAAAATTTCTTGATGCCAAGTCACTTATGATGGGCTCGATGTTGTTGTCATCCAATAATTTTTTCTCGATGGGTTTATTGAAGCACCACAATTTGCCTTGAAAAATTGTAAATATCTCCTCTTTGTGATTATACCAATGCAGCCACCTCTTTCGCTCTTTTTCTTTTAGCATAACCAGATGGAAATTTTCTCTATCAGGACAACATGATAACACATAATGCTGAAAAACAAATTTATACAAATTGTGCATATGTATATGAAGGTAAATACCATGTAATATTACCTAGATTTGTATTCCCATGATCGGGGCCTGCAAATTGAAACCAGCAATATAATGAGTCGATGTAATGGTGACGAGAAATCAAAATTAGGCAAAAATCTGGAGTAAGCAAGAATCCTAAATTGATCATGCATCATAGTAGATTGGATTCTTACCGTGAAATCAGGCTCTAGTTGGAATCACTGATTGACTAATCGTTTAATCCCTACCAATCGGCTAATCGCTAAACACCGTGGCCTCGCTCCTCGCTGATAGATCGTGACAGTCTGGCCGCCTGGACGCTTGGTCATTGACTCCCTAGTAAAATGGATCGTACGGGCACCTAGAGGGGGGTGAATAGGTGTTACACCAATTTTTAATTCTTTTTTAATTTTAGGCTTAGCACAAAGGTAAATTCTCTAGATAAACTAATATGTGGAATTTCCTTATATGCAAACCTATCTACTAGCGAGTAAGGAGCGAGTGGAAGAGGAACGAGTGAACCGAAGTGAAGCACGCAGAGACACATGATTTGTTTGACCGCAGTTCCTTCCTTGTTAAGGGAAGTACGTCTGCATTGGAGGGATGGGCGGTACTAAGACCACCACGCCACAAAAGACCTCACCCTGTTCTCCGATGGATCTCGCCACAACAGGCCTGATCCACCTTCCACTATAGGTACCCTTCGAGGCGGGCACCGGCGCCTTTACACAACTAGCGGAGCAACAACTCCACAACAACTTGGAGGCTCCCGAAATGACAACAAGCTGCCACAAGAACAAAGTTGTCAAATACAATAACACGATCTAGGTATTAACGAGAATACTAGATCAAGGATTTCTCCAAGTGAATGGAGAGGAGTTGAAGCGCTTGATTCTTGATGTTGATGATGAACTTCTCCTCCTTCAATTCCACCAAAGATCAAGACCTTAGGGTGGTTGAAGTGGGAGATCGAGATTTAGAGATCTTGCACAGGGTCTGGTCGAATTCGAATGAATCAAGAGTTCTGGACGTTGGGGAAGAAGGGGTACTTATACCCCCTTCCAAAAACCAGCCGTTGCACACTTTGGGGGACGGATTATCCGGCCTGGGGAAAACACCGCCCCAGACTCGGAATATCCGGTAGATAATCTGCCCCCTCTCTGAGCGTCGCGCCGAGCTTGCCCTTGATCAACTTCTGGGGGCCGGATTATCCGGCCTATCTGGCGGATTATCCAACCCGGGAAGAAAAACCAATTCGGATTTTCGGTAGAAAATCTGACCGGATACCGAGCGTGCCTTGGATCCTTTTGCTCGAACGGGGCGGATTATCCGCCTTGTAAACCCGGATTATCCGGCTGGGGAGGAAATCGCTTTCGGATTTTCCGAGAAAATCGGCCCGACACTGAGTGACGCGCCTTGGCTTCCTTGAGAGATGAGGTAGGCCGGATTATCCGGTCCTTAGAGGGGCGGATTATCCGGCCCCCGTCAAAACTTCCTGCACACTAAGCACACATGAAAAGTCTCCATAGTATTGTTATCTAACACGCAAAACATAGGGAAACATAAAATGTTCTTTCACCTAGTCGCTAGCAGGAAACAGGAAGCGATCGATTTCGTAAGCGGCCAGGTTATACTCTAGCATATACTATACGTATATTTCCTGAGCTTGCAGTCGGACGCATCCTTTTCCTATACACCATCGGTAGAGGAGGCATATTAGGACATTTTTTCCAGCGGCTGTATATTGTAGTATATAGGTATATGTGGTGCAACAGATGTGGGGTGGGCCCCCTGATTTTGGGGGCCCTGGACGGCCGCACACCCTGCCCACCCCCAGGGCCGGCCCTGACCAAGAGCAAGGAGGAAGGGTGATTGTGCCTAAACAAGAATGTTGGATCGGAGGTGAAATATCTGTTGTGTTCGCCTTCAGCAGATAGGAAGTGAACCCAGGCACTATCACCAACAGCAAAGAATTGCAATTCAGTGTCTTTCACATCTTTGTTGCCTTGTCTTACCGCGACAGGGTTGACAAGAACGAAGACAACGTTGTAGACAGTGGTAGGAGCTCTCTAGGGCTCTTCCTTGTAAGCAAAAATATATATGTAGCAACCTTCTAAGAAACATGAAATGTGAGTAAAGGTATATCCAACAACCTTGCATTGATTTTTGAATGGAAATACACATAACTCAGCTACAAATTGTGTGCCGCCATAATCTATATGCTACGTAGGACAATTAATTTGAATGAACAATTATAAAAGATCAACTATCTACTATGGCAATATCCTTGTAGATTGTTTCATTTAAACTATCCCAACATGAATACGGTATTACTAATGTCTCTACTTGAAACTCTTAGCCGAAACTAAGCTCTTCAAAACAGTTAGAATATACCAGATTTAGCAAAAAATTATGGTGGCATGAGTTAAATAAGTCAAGATCGTAACAGAATGACATGTTAACTAACAATACGAACTTAATACTACACCAATTCTGCATACATCTTCTTTGCTTCAAAAGGGGGGAGTACAGATAACTATATGATTATCATATCTGAGCTACCAATGGTATATGTATTCGATAAAAAATAATTTCTAAAGGAGAACATAGTAAAAGGACACTTAAACTACACATTAGCTGCTGTATTAGATGGCATGAGAGGGTATGAACCTGTCCGGGGGTGTAGAGAGGCAGCATCAGTACTGTTGCAACCTGCGGTGTCACAAACCACCGACCCATCCTCTAGGGGCGTAGGAAGGACGAGCATAAATGGTGGCCCCGTGGGAGGGAGAAGTGGCCACTCAAATTCGTCCAGGAATCTAAGCCAATAGCAGATATCGAACAAAGCATACAACTCTCACAAATCACCCCAACAAGTGATAAACATATGAGCAAAAACTTAGAAGCAAATGAGGAGGGATTAATAGAAATATGGCGATTTCTCGTTCATAACCAATCATCTCGCAACACAGCAGTCTGAAATCATCTCAGATTCTCAAAAAAGAGAGTGTCGTTGTTGCAGCGTTGGAGTTTCAGACGTGGTCGTAGCCTCAACGGCGATTGTTGCATCGCTGCAGATTGCGGCCGGAAAGGCACAAATGGTGAGGGTTGACGCAGTTGCCATCGACATCGACTGAGCACCAGCGGCAAGAGGCCATCAACATCTACCTAAGGTAATCGGCCCATGGTGTGGTGTGTTGCTGCTGCTCCTACAGGCCAGAAGATCTAGGATTGGGTTATCCCCTCCTTATGAATTCTAATTTCCCTCGTCTACCTCCAGGCTCTATCACCGCTACTTGCCAGATGCCCAGATGACCACCGCCACACACCCGCTTGGGGTTTCTCAGAATATATAGGCACATGAACTTAATAGCCGAACAGAAATGTACTCCAATAACTGGCCCCGGCGAGTGGTGCACCTCTGCTGCCATTAATGGCTTACAGGAACCGACTCAGCTTCAATTGCCCCAATGTTCGCATCTCCCTGCCGCATCGGATGCCGAGGACCGTAACATCATGCCATCGTGGAAGGAGTGCCCGACAAGGATGGTCTAGGCCATAAAAACCTGCTCGAGCGGCAGCCCATCGGCGAATCTGCAAATTGGCCCGGTCAGGAGAAAGGCCCCAAGTCAACTTCTAGAGTAGCAGCCCAACAAATGGTGGCTAGCGAACAGGCAAGATGGTAAAGGCCAAAAAAGGCCAAAGTTCAACCATTGATCCATTCGATCCGGACGGGCGCTAAAGTGTTGTGGAGGCTTCTAGGTAGGCAAGTTATACTATTTCTTAATGTATCAGTCTTCTAAAAAAATTGTATGTCCATGTTATCTCTCTTAAAATAAAAAAGCAGTGCTATTGGAACCTCGATTTATAAAAAGCCACATAATAGATTAGTTTCTTAAAAACATGGGTAGGCAGAGTTTTTTTAGAGGTGGGAAGCAATGCCAAAAAGGCCAAATTAAAAAGTTTTTGGGCTATGGTCAATGGTCTCCTATCTCAAATTTTACTGGGTTGTGTCTCACCAGATTCAAACACATACCTCTTCGAGGGAGGAAAAAAGTGATAATTCCCTTGACAGATATTTATGTAAAAATATCTAATAAACACACACCACATGCGCCAAAACAGGGCTGGTATTCAATAACTTCACTTGGTGAAATCACGCTGTATATCTTTACCCTCTCATCTCTGTCCAAAATGCATCCAATGGTTCTGATGACACAAAGGCAAAAGCTCTAGAGCAAGCTGCCAGCAGCAACGATAGAACTTTTGACAAATTCAATACCATTTGAAAGATTAAGGAGTACAGAATAATAAGTCATAAAAAAATCGACAGATTCCTAGTTCATATTTAGCAGCACTTGACCAATTCAGGAGCATTTCAAAGTGACTGATTCAGCAATACAAACACTGAAATTCAATATCACTACAGAGAGAGAGAGACAGTTCTTATTTCAGCTCTAAAAACCATGCCACGCGATCAGTTTGCCCTTTTCTCCAAACACACTCGATCACTGGAACACAATCATTATCATAATATTTGGTCATATAGGGAATCATCATATAGATACAGATATACCATACCAGTACGTACTAGTCATAGCTCCAATCCAGTAAAAGGTTATCACAGTTTTACCACCCATATATGATCAGTGGAGATAAGACAACCACATAATTAATTACAATAGCATGCGGTCAAAGAGCTAGACAGTTAGGAAGTTCATGAATAGCGTGTGGCATTCACGGCAGCTAGATACATCGACCTTGACCGTTCTTCTAATAGTAAGTTTGGCTGCTTTCCGGAACTTGATCCACCTAGAAGTAGTTGCCAAGCGTCCATCAGTCGAGTTAATGGCGTAGCGTCCCTCGATTCGCAATCCTTTGCTCTGCATTGTGAAGACTATTGTGCCATTTCGTCTGGCTTAGAGTTGCTTTGTGGCACTCTTAGGCAATTTCTGAGTCAAAGCAAGAGATAGACACATAATTACTAAGAGCAATAGACTGAATCATGTAAAACTTGAGAAGACATTCAGAACAGTTTATTTGTCGCCATATACTCACAAACATAATCCGGTGTGACCTTGTGATGACACATGTGTAGGATATGGTCTTACAAGGTGCTGCCCGGAGTGATGAAGGAGCTTGTGTCGGTGCCTGTGCTGGGGCTGGTGCTGGTGCAGGAGATGGTGCCACTAATTGTAGGGGGATGGTGTAGGAGCCAGAAGGCCTAGAATCAGTGTCGGCGCCAGCAACTTGATGCTAGATTCCTTCTGAGGGGTAGCTAAGCTGACTGTAGGGATGGTAGAGGCAGTTGAGAAGTGTACAAGTAAAATGGTCTCTTATACAACAGTTACTCACAAGACAGTGATCAGAGGATATGATGAGTATACAAGCAAATTAAGTTACTACCTCCATTCTTTCTCCTTAGGTCAACAGGTGCCGGAGCAGGAACTAGGGCCAGTGTCGTTGGGGGTGCCAGCAGCTTGGTGTTGGTTACCTTCTGAGGGGTAGGTAAGGGGACTGCAGGAGTGGTCAGAGAGGCATATGAGATGTGGACTAATACGTTGCTAACGTATCCATAATTTTTGATGTTCCATGCTTGGTTTTATCTACTTTCTTGTGTTTTGTCCACACTTTGGAGTACTTTTCATATGATTTCTTTGACTAACCTATTAACAAGATCCACAATTGCGGTACTTTTCTGCTGTTTTGGTTCCAGAAAGTCGAAATGAATATTCTCGGAATTGGACGGGACAAAAGCCAAAGTCAGTTTTTCACCGAGGGACACCTGAAGCCAGAATACGAGACGGAGAGGGGCTGGGGCCCGGCCACACCACCTAGTCGCGCGGCCAGGCCTAGCCCACGCCAGGGGGTGGTCTAGCCACCCCAGGAACCCCCTCGGCCTCTCCTTCCGCCTATATATTTCCTCTGATACGGAAACCCTAAGTACCCGATCAAAATTCCACGAAAGAGTCTGTAGCCGCCGTCATCTCCATCCGTAGATCATGAGGGATCTGAAGCTCTTCCCGGCACCCTGCCGGAGAAGGGAATTCACCCTGGAGGCCTTCTTCATCACCATGCAAGCCTCCGGTGTGATGCGTGAGTAGTTCATCTCTGGACTACGGGTCCATGTAGTAGCTAGATGGCTGGTTCTCCTCCTTTGTGCTATCATGTTTAGATCTTGTGAGCTCCGTTGATTAAGATCATCTATTTGTAATTCTGCATGTTGTGTTTGCGGGGATCCGATGGATATTGAGATGCTATTTTAGATTGATTATTGATTCTATCATGTCTTTGTTATTTGTGATCTTACATGCTTTCCGTTGTTAGTAGCTATCTTGGCCAAGTAGATGCTAGCAACTCCAAGAGTTGGTATTTATGCTTGATCGTGGGTTCATGCCTCTGGTAATATGGGGAAGTGACAGAAATCTCTAAGGTACTAGATGTGTTGTTGCTACTAGTGAGAAAACAACAATCCTTTGTTCATAGAACAATCGTATTGTTTACTTTACACACAATTCGTCATGCAATTATCCGTTGCTTGCAACTTAATACTAGAGAGGGGTTCGGATGATAACCTGAAGGTGGATTATTAGTCATAGATGTAGTTAGATTACGGTCTATGTATAATGTTGTAATGCCCAATCGAATCTCAAAGGAGTCAAGATGAGTAGTATATGCTTGTATGCTTTCTCGATGTTTGTCAATTGCCCCGCTATAATTTGTTCACCCAAAATGTCATCTATCTTAAAGAGAGCCACCTCTAGTGAAGTATGGACCCCGGTCCTTTCTTTTACTATCAATCTACAATCAACTATTTACTGTTTTGTGTTTACTTTCTGCAAACTATTACTTTCTTCCACTCGATACGTTTAATCCTTTGGTTTCAGCAAAATCGGTGAGATTGACAACCTCATCGCAAGTTGGGGACAGAGTTCTGTGGTTGTGTTGTGCAGGTCTCCACGTTCTCGCTGGCACCGATAGCGCCCTGCCAAAGTTCAGCTAGCTACACCTTTGGGGTATTTCCTTGCTCTCTTGGATTGATAACCTTGGTTTCATAAGCGAGGAAAAACTTCTTGTTGTGCTCATCATACCTTCCTCTTGGGGTTCCCCGCAGGCTCGTTAATACACGAGTCAGCAAGTACTTTTTCTGGCGTTGTTGCCGGGGAGTCAAGGACATCTTCACAAGGGGAGTCCCTCATAACCAATCTCTTTACTTTGTTATTTTTGTTTTGCTTAGTTTAATTTTGCTTTGTTTGCTTGTTTCTTTATCAAAAAACACACAAAAAATAGTTTTACTAGTTTGCTTTCTTTATTAAAAACACACTGTAACAACCTTGAATCAGCCCTATGCAAGTTTCAGCGCTTCCCGCCAAACCCGCATAGAAACGATTCAAGGACGCCCACCAGACACTTTCGTGCGGGTGGAAAACAAAGTAATACCATTACACATTAGTCCATGATGGAACCCACAGAACATATATATACAACAACGACTCCATGAGTCAAGAATACAGATATACTATACAAAGATTCAAATCACCTTGAAAGCGATAGAGCGTCCGACTACGGACAAGAGGCAAATGGGGCTAAGAGCCCTGAAGAATAACCAATGGCGTCCATAACCCTGCCCAGGCCAAGCCGGAAGGGTAACCCTTCTAACGACATCGAACTCATACCTGCTAAAACAAAAGGGGTGCCGACAAAGGGCAAAGGAAAAAAGAGGAGCGTCAGTACTGAGGCCAGTACACGGCGAGGCTAGAATTCGGCGGCTCTCGCCTACATAGGTATGGTGGACTGAAGCGACAGCGAAGCATGCACTAAACAACCTATAGAGACTCAATACAACTGTCGGCTATTAGAGAGGGATAAGAAAGACCTATTCGGAACCAACCTTATACTAACACCAATCATACCCATCCTGGTATTCCCCCGCGAGACCAAACGAGGAAGTCAAACCGAAGAACTCACACAGTTGGTAGTTTTATTCATTCCATTATAGTTGCAGCACTTACTAGTCAGATATAGATAGCATGAGTCATCCTGATAGCATAAGTAGTGAGCAGTTTTAGTTAATCATTCAGTTGTAGTTGCAGTACTTACTAGTCAGATATAATTAGCATGTAACATCCCAAACCCAGCAGTTGTTGGCACATTTATTTCATTCCATTGGAGTTGCGATACTTACTAGGCAGGTATAACATGACACGATACAGCCCAGCTCCACCAGTTGTTGGCACTTTTATTATCCATTCCATTGTAGTAAAGCTGATTACTAGTCACATATTAAGTCAAATTTATAGCACTACTTTAGTTATGCTTGTCTATGATCGAGATACTGTGCTCCAAGTCGTCCATAACCACGGACACGGCTTTCAGAAAGATTTACCCTGCAGGGGTGCACAAATAGCAACACACACACGATCAACCTCGGAAAAACCAAATCAAAACCCAACGAGGCTTTCACGACAAATCAATCACAGGATTCATAAAATATTTCAGGGGGCCACCCCACTAAGCTACCCGCAACAAAGTTGGCTGGCTCCGAGACGGACCCAGGGTTTGTGACAATGGCTGTAAACGACTGGGAACCCGAAAGTGTGACTGGGCTTGTCGATACCGCGAAAACATTCCACGTTCCAAAACAGTACAGGTGCTCCACGCACAATCATAAATAAAGCAGTAAAGCATGGCATAAGTACAGGATAGTAATAAAGCCCCAAACTACTTTGTGGCCCCAAGAAATAAGAAATGAATCAAGCTCTGGCTAAGGGGGATCCATAGGGTCTCCCGGATGTGGATAGTGTGAATAATCAAGGAACAGGTATCAAGTACTCGGGGCCTACGGGACACAAGTGGACATGAAAAACCAAATAGCATATTGCCCACCGGTGCCTATTTCATTAGTTATCCCAGCAATTTAATAGTTGTATTTAAAGTCATGATCCTCTCCACCGTAATGCATATGACAACATTCCAACAACTGTGTGGTACTTCACGACACGGGATCGCACCTGAGCAAGCGACTACGACTCGCAAGACCATCTATCTAGCAAACAACAGGCAATAGGATGTGTCCAAGGCAATATAGAGGCTGCAAGGTATATAAATGGTGCACGGAAACTAAAACATCGCAATACGGGTAGCAATAGATCAACAGGAGGAAGTAAAGACTATAAATGCAAAATAGGTAGAAAGGGGGAGATTGCTCGCCTGGAAAATATTGCCGAAGGTACATATCCGAAGAACTTGTCGATACTCGCATCCACTCAACGGCCTAATCCGCGAAGAACCAAAGCACTAAAAGAAACACCGGATGCACTATTTAATACTACGACAGAAGATCCGGCATGATTATGATATGATGCAGATGCGATGCAATTAGGCATTATTAAGCGGAACCAGGGTCTCGACGATTAATTAATAGGTTCCAGTTATTTAGATACCCCACAATTTAAATGTTGTCTTAACAAGGCAAACCATGGCATCGGTTTGCTACACAAATTTAAATGGAGCCAATATAAGACTAGAAAATCCAGCATATAGTCTCCATATTTAATTATTAGGTGAGTCGACAAAATACCCCCGAACACATGAATAAGTATGCGATCATGAACAATTTAAATGCGGTAAGTTTATATAACATTTTATAAAATAGGGCTCAGAAAAGGGGATCACACATTAGGGACTCGACGATCTTGGCGTTCTATGGTTCAGGTCGACGAGATCGGTCTTCAGGTTCCATGAAGGGGGGAACTTGGTGTTTCATCTTCAGGCAACATTGATAGACTTGGACCGGTGTCGGGGTCCTCGAAAGATCTTGACAGAGACACGGGTACACTTTGTGAGCGGTGCAGCTTCGTGGTGCTAGAACAGATGCATCAACAACATCGCTTCGCTCCACCACACATGCCATCTTCACCATACCAAAACTTCACTGGACCACAAGCAGCACACCACCGGGAGGAACCTGACCGAACCAAAGCAGAGCAACATACAACAACTATGACCAAAAGGTTGCCACGACTAGACTTGTAGGCAGAGTCATGAAGGAGCGGTACCGCAGCATCACTGAGGGGCCACGGTGGCACGCAAAGAGAAGAAGAGTGGGCCTCACGGTGTCGGAGGAGAGTCCACGGTCGGCGTCTTGAACTAGAGGCGTGCGCGGCTCATTGCAGTTCCAGAGGACAGGATGGTGACGACCGACGAGGCGGCAAGGCAGAGGCTGGGCGGAGGTCGTGGCGGCGGTCTTGGGGGCGGGCTTGGCCGCTGGAGAGGCTAGGAAGGGGATGGTGGAGCTCGCGGGAGTCTCGGAGAAGGGAGTCCTAGACGTGGTCGCCCATGGCGGTGCTGCGTGCAGGCGGAGGACGACGGACTCTGCGGGCCGGGGATGCTCGCGCGGGATGCGGCCGAGGCGGGGACGCGACCGGGCTCCGATGGAACGGAGACGAGCAGGGGATGCGTCGGTGGGCGGGGTCGTGAGCGACGAAGAGGGCTCCTGCGAGGCGGGGTGACGACGGCCGGAGGGAACCATGTCGCGGCGGCGGTGGGCGACACCGTGGCGGAAGGGAGGCGAGAGGGAGGCGGTGGTGGAGAGAGATGCTGGCGGCGGCGCTCGGTGTGGAGAGGATCGTGGCGGGGCGGTCTGTGTGCGTGGACAGGGGGAGAGGGGCTTGCCATGCCACGAGGTGGGGCCAGGCTGAGCGGGGCGTGTGAGCGGGAGAGGAGGTCGATGTGGGGTTTGGGGTAGGTCAACGCGCCTGCGTGCGTGCAACGCGTACGAGCGCGAGCGTGGCAGGTCGGGGTGGTTGGTTGGAGGCGGGTGGAGGCGTGACAGGCCAGGTGGTGTGGGGCGCGTGGGGATTGGGCGAGCGGGAGGAGGCGCGGTAGTTGGCGGCCAGGGCGGGAAAACGGCAGGTGGCAGGTGGGGTTGCGCGCCTAGGTGGTGGCGACTGGGAGGGAAAAAGGAGGGAGGAAGGGTTAGGGCAGGATAGGATTTAGGTTAGGTAGATTTAGATTTAGGGTTTTGGAGGTGGCCGGCCGGGCTTTCGGGCCTAGCGGGCTGCCTCCTAAAAAATAATATAAATATTTTATCTGTTTAAAACAGGGCTTCTGAAATTCGATTGTAGACGAAACAAAATATTCCTGCCAAGCTCGGGTTTTGATTTGAAATAAAGACGGGGGGCGTTTAGAAAACAAAACCAGGTTTTTCGAAAATAGTTTTAGACAAAACCATGTCGAACATATTGACAGCAAAAATCGCCAAAGGTATTTAAGAACACAGATCCATCGCAGAATAAACTATGACCTGATACATTGCAAATGTATCTATAATTTTTGATGTTCCATGCTTGGTTTTATCCACATTCTTGTGTTTTGTTCCAACTTTGGAGTACTTTTATTATGATTTCTTGGACTAACCTATTAACAAGAGCCACAGTGCCTGCTGCCTATTTTCTGTTGTTTTTGGTTCCAGAAAAGTCAGAAAATGAATATTCTCGGAATTGGACGGGACAAAAGCCAAAGTGCCTATTTTTCTGGAAGGAATCAAGTGCCAGAGTACGATACGGAGAAGGGATGGGGGCCGGCCACACCACCTGGCTGCGCGGCTAGGCCTGGCCTGCGCTAGGGGGTGGTCTGGCCGCCCCTAGCACCCCCTCGGCCTCTCCTTCCGTGTATAAGTTGCCCTCGGGACGAAAACCCTAGGTACCCGATCAAAAATCCACGAAAGAGTGCAGAGTGGCAGTCATCTCCATCCCTAGATCGGAGGGATCTGAAGCTCTTCCGGCACCTGCAGGAGAGGGAATTCACCACAGGCCTTCTTCATCACCATGCAAGCCTCCGGTGTGATGCGTGAGTAGTTCATCCTTGGACTACGGATCCATGTAGTAGCTAGATGGCTGGTTTCTCCTCCTTTGTGCTTTCATGTTTAGATCTTGTGAGCTCCGTTCATGATCAAGATCATCTATTTGTAATTCGTACATGTTGTGTTTGCGGGGATCCGATGGATATTGAGATGCTATTTCAGATTGATTATTGATTCTATCATGTCTTTGTTATTTGAGATCTTGCATGCTTTCCATTGTTAGTAGCTATCTTGGCCAAGTAGATGCTAGCAACTCCAAGAGTTAGTATTTATGCTCGATAGTGGGTTCATGCCTCCGTAATGGGAAGTGATGAAATCTCTAAGGTACTAGATGTGCTATTGCTACTAGGGAGAAAACAACAATCCTTTGTTCATAGAACAATCGTATTGTTTACCTTACACGTAGTTCGTAAAGCAATAATCTGTTCATAGAGTAGCTATCTTGGCCAAGTAGATGCTAGCAACTCCAAGAGTTAGTATTTATGCTCGATAGTGGGTTCATGCCTCTGGTAATCTGGGGAAGTGACAGAAATCTCTAAGGTACTAGATGTGCTATTGCTACTAGGGAGAAAACAACAATCCTTTGTTCATAGAACAATCGTATTGTTTACCTTACGTAGTTAAATAAAGCAATAATCTGTTGCTTGCAACTTAATCTTGGAGGGGTTGGGATGATAACAAGGTGGATTATTAGTCATAGATGCAGTTGGATGGCGGTCTATGTATTATGTTGTATTGCCCAATCAAGTCTCAAAGGAGTCAAGATGATTAGTATATGCATGTATTGCTTTCTCGGTGTTTGTCAATTGCCCCGCTGTAATTTGTTCATCCAGCATGTTATATATCTAAGGAGAGCCACCTCTAGTGAACTATGGATCCCGGTCCTTGTCTTTTACATACAATCTACAATCTTTTACTGCTTTGTGTTTACTTTCTGCAAACTTTTACTTCTTTCCATTCGATACGTTCAATCCTTTGTTTTCCGCAAAACACGGTGAGATTGACAACCTCATCGCAAGTTGGGGACAAAGTTCTGTTGTTGTGTTGTGCAGGTCTCCATGTTGCTACTAGCACCGGTAGTGCGCATACAAAGCTTCACTAGTAACACCTTTGAGGTGTTTCCTTGCTCCTACTGGTTCGATTAAACCTTGGTTTCATAACTGAGGGAAACTTGCTGCTGTGCTCATCATACCTTCCTCTTGGGGTTCCCAACGAGCTCTACATCAACACCATGCACCAAGCACTTTTCTGGGCGCCATGTATTGAGCCATCAAGCGATTTTCTGGATTCTTGGGAGAGTCAAGGACATCTTCACAAGGGGAGTCCCTCATAACCAATCTCTTTACTTTGTTGTTTTTGTTTTGCTTAGTTTCTTTTTGCTTTGTTTGCTTGTTTTGTTCTTCAAAAAAAAACACAAAAAAATTAGTTTTACTTTGTTTGCTTTCTTATTTGAAAACCCAAAAAATGACTACTCTTGAAAACACTAAGTTGTGTGACTTCACTAGCACCAACAACAATGATTTTATGAGCACTCCTATTGCTCCACCTATGGCTGAAAATACTTTCTTTGAGATAAAACCTGCTTTGCTCAATCTTGTTATGAGAGAACAATTTTCTGGTATTGCTAATGAAGATGCTGCTTCCCATCTAAATAACTTTGTTGAACTTTGTGAGATGCAAAAGCATAGGGATATAGATGGTGATATTATTAAGCTGAAATTCTTTCCTTTCTCTTTGAGAGGAAAAGCTAAAGAGTGGTTGAATTCCTTAACTAGGAATAGTATTGATTCTTGGACTAAGTGCAAAGATGCTTTTATTGGAAAATACTATCCTCCTGCTAAGATTATATCCATGAGAAGTGAAATAATGAAGTTTAAACAACTTGATAATGAGCATGTTGCTCAAGCTTGGGAAAGAATGAAATCTTTGGTAAAGAATTGTCCCACTCATGGACTCTTGGATGATCATCCAAACTTTTTATGTAGGATTGAACTATTCTTCAAGGAACCTATTGGATTCAGCTACTGGAGGTACCTTTATGACCATCACTTTGGGTGCTGCAACAAAACTATTGGATAATATGATGGTTAATTATTCTGAATGGCATACTGAGAGAGCTCCACAAGGTAAGAAGGTAAATTCTGTTGAGGAAACCTCTTCCTTGAGTGATAAGATTGATATTATTATGTCTATGCTTGTTAATGGGAAAGCCCATATTGATCCAAATAATGTTCCTTTAGCCTCTTTGGTTGCTCAAGAAGAGCAAGTTGATGTGAACTTCATAAGAAATAACAACTTTGGCAACAATGCTTATGGTAATAATGCTTATAGGAACAATTTTGGTAACAACAATTATAAACCTTATCCTCCCAACAATGGTAATGCTTATGGAAATTCTTAAAACAATAATAAGAGTGCTCCCTTTGAACTTGAAGTTATGCTTAAAGAGTTTATTAGTAAACAAACTGCTTTCAATAAAACTATTGAGGAAAAACTCTCTAATGCTGAAAGAAATATAGCATCTTTGGCTGAAGCTCAATCTTCTTTCAATAAAATGGCTCCTAAACCTGAAACTAATGAGAATCCCTTTGCAGCTACTAATGCCATACAAGTAAGAATTGATGAAAATGTTAGACTATTAGCTGAATTACATGCTAAGTGGGAAAGAGAAGATGAAATTGCTAGAAACATTAGTGTTTCTACTATTACCACCACTAGTGTTGAGGCTAGTAATAGTTCTACTACTTTAGATGATAAAGTTGATTTTGATCTTGATGGTTGCAACATATCTGAAGTTATTAAGTTCCTACAAAAGCTTGCTAAAAGTCCTAATGCTAGTGCTATGAACATGGCTTTTACAAAACACATTACTAATGCTCTCATAAAGATTAAAGAAGAAAAGATTAAACATAAAGCTTCTATTCCTTTAAAGCAAGAAGATGATTGGGAACCCATCATTAATATGAAAGTGAATGACTTTGATTTCAAAGCTTTGTGTGATCTTGATAGTAGTGTTTCTATTATGCCTAGAAGGATTTATGATATGCTTGATTTGCCTCCTCTTGAAGATTGTTATTTGAATGTCCCACTTGATGCTAATGCTAAAAACAAACTCATGGGGAGTCTTAATGATGTTCTTATTATGGTTAATGATTCCTATGTCCCCATTGATTTCTATGTTTTGGATGTTGAATACAATGCTTCTTGTCCTATTACTTTGGGAAGACCTTTTCTTAGAACTGTTGGTGCCATCATTGATATGAAAGAAGGCACCATTAAATATCAACTCCCACTCAATAAAGGTATAGAACACTTCCCTAAAAAGAGAGAAAAGATTTCTTGTGCTTCTCCTGTGAAAACAAAATTTGGTCTTAATGCTTCTTCATTTGAGAACACTTGATTCTTTCTTTACTTCTTATGCCTAACTTAAAGGCATAAAAGAAAAGTACTTATTGGGAGATAACCCAAAAGTTTTAGATGATTCTTGTAAGTTATTACTTTAGTAATAACCGCTCCTTATACTTTTTATTTGCTTTTTGTGCCAAGAGTAACCTCTAATGAGGGAGAATTAATGATTGGGAAAGTTGCTGTCCCGAAACAGATTTTTGTGCTTCACCGTAAAAATTCGTGAGGGAGCTTTGTATGTCGGATTGAGCTGTAATTTTTTATGCTTCTGAGCCAGGTTGTTATCTAACTTCTGTTAGTTCAATACTTTTTTATTTGAGCAACAGAAGGTCTTCGAAAAAATTCGTCTTTACCTGCTGGTCTGTTTTGACAGATTTCTGCCATTTTCTGCATTTGCTTCTTGTTAGTTCCTTCTTGAGTTCCTTTGGGGAATTGAGATTTTTGAGGGAAGTGCTACAGTATCTAGTGTTCTAATTGAAGTTTATTTGGTGTTAGAACTGAACCTTGAGACTTATTTATCTTAAGTGCACTAATGTTGCTAATGAGATTCTGTGAAGTTTTGTATGAAGGAAAATTTTCAGGTGTATGGAAGGAATGAGTAACGAGATGAAGGATGGACTAAAGCTCAAGCTTGGGGATGCCACGCGTGTCACCCAAGAAATATCCAAGAAGTACAAGCGTCAAAGCTTGGGGATGCCCAAGGCATCCCCTTCTTCATCAATAAAAATTCCAGGTTTCTTCCAAACGCTTCATTTTTATTGTTTCATGCACAATTGTGTTTTTCTTGGAGCGTCTTCTTTTTTGTTTTCGTTTTGGTTTTTAGTTTGCTTGGTTTTCTTAGTTTTCTGAATAAGTTGGTTGGACTCCCTCTTTCATACGTTGGTTTGCAAATAGTTTGGTTTGGTTTGGAAAAGAGTAGGAAAGTTCATACTTATATGGTAAAAAGAGCTCGTTTTTGACTGTGGCTATGCTTTGTCATGCCGTGCTCGATATTGTTTTGGCTTTATGCTTAGTATTTTTTGCTGTATCATGACTTGTTATAAACAATTGAGATTGCTTAATGTGCCTTGGATGAATCATGCGTTGTTTTAGCATATTAAAGCATAGTATAGTGGTATTCTCCTTTGATGCTTTATTTGGGTTGACTTGGCACATGCTCACACCATGTTATGACTATCTCAAGTCACCATAGCCTTTATGATCCTTTAGTTTTCAACTTGTAGTATCACTTTATGCTTTGATCAATGATGTTTTGTCGCTCTGCATGATTATGTCCATTATTGCTCTCTTAGTTTGTCGCTCCCAGTCTTTTGCTAGCCTCCACCATAAAGTATGAGTTCCACTCATGCATCCAACTCCCTAAACCAAGTTATTCCAAAGAGTCCACCATACCTACCTACTAGCTTATGCTATTCCAAGTATATTCATGCTTTTGTCTACCTTTCACTTGTTATGAGAAAACTAGTGATTAAAGCTCTCACGAACTTGATGGCACACTTTACTTTATTGCCTCTAATAAACTTGAACCATTGGGTCCTTCTTTGTTGCGTATATGCTTGCGCTTTATAAGTTGAAATTAGCAGAACCATGTTTCATGGGGAACGCTTTCAACATTGCACTTGTACTTTGTACTTCGTTGATATTATGTTCTTTTGCTTACGGATCCCGGCGGTGTGAAATAAATGTGGAACTTGTAAGATCATGGAGTTTGTATGTGTGTTAGAGAAACGCCTGGGCCGCTAGCCTAAGCCATGCCTAATCATGGTGGAAACTTGCAGCATCACCATAGTGAGCACTCTATGAAGCATCCTCAATAAAAACCTATGCAAATAGCAAATAAAAAGATCGCTGAGATGCTCATTGTCTGCTTGCCTTGTCATTTTGGTTATGGGAAAGCTCCCGTATCATGTGCAAGGGGTACCCCGTTGGCGGTTCTTAATGATACACATGTACTTACAATGACAAGAGCTTACTCGTGACTGAAGTTGAGTAGCATGAGGATCGGTCTTCGTAAGTAAGGGGTATGAGATTTCGGTTTATAACTTGTCAAGCATATCCTCTTAGTTGTGTCACTTTAACCTTAATCACCTTCAAGATGCTTATGATAGGGGCAATGAGAGCTGAAAGCTATAAGTACCATAATTTTTGGAAGCTCTTTATGAGACTTGAATCCCTACTTCCTTTTACCAAAGGCCTTTCTTCCACCATTATATTGAGTCTCCACCTTCTATCTTTATGCAAAGCATGTTATTCATGAATCTTTTGTTTGTGCCTTTTCATGTTGCATCATAGTTTCTTTGCTTATTGCTAGAACTTTGTCTTTCATGTTATGATTGAAGTACTATGATCCCAGCTTTGAGTTTTGCAAATACTTTGATCAAGTTTTTGATGGTGCATGTCACCTCAAAAATTATTCTTTTTATCACTTACCTACTCGAGGACGAGCAGGAGTTAAGCTTGGGGATGTTGATACATTGCAAATGTATCTATAATTTTTATGTTCCATGCTTGGTTTTATCCACTTTCTTGTGTTTTGTTCCAACTTTGGAGTACTTTTATTATGATTTCTTGGACTAACCTATTAACAAGAGCCACGATTACTGCTCGCTTTGTTTTGTTGTTTTTGGTTCCAGAAAAGTCAGAAAATGAATATTCTCGGAATTGGACGGGACAAAAGCCAAAGTGCCTATTTTTCCGGAAGGGATCAAGTGCCAGAGTACGAGACAGAGAAGGGCTGGGGGCCGGCCACACGACCTGGCCGCGCGGCCAAGCCTGGCCCGCGCCAGGGGGTGGTTTGGCCGCCCCCAGCACCCCCTCGGCCTCTCGTTCCACCTATAAGTTGCCCTCGAGACGAAAACCCTAGGTACCCGATCAAAAATCC
The DNA here is from genome assembly GCA_023614405.1 of Avena insularis. Lineage (NCBI taxonomy): Eukaryota > Viridiplantae > Streptophyta > Magnoliopsida > Poales > Poaceae > Avena > Avena insularis. Next base: position 412,577,794 of record CM042686.1, on the reverse strand, counting down.
ACGAAAGAGTCTGTAGCCGCCATCATCTCCATCCCTAGATCGGGAGGGATCTGAAGCTCTTCCCGGCACCCTGCTGGAGGGGGGAATTCACCCTGGAGGCCTTCTTCATCACCATGCAAGCCTCCGGTGTGATGCGTGAGTAGTTCATCCTTGGACTACGGATCCATGTAATATTCATCACCATCCTTGAGCCATCATGACCATGCAGATTGAGGACAAATTAAACTACGTATTTGAAAGGGCAATAAAATGCCAACCAGATCGATCTAGAGATAGAAGGACTACCGTGGGATCGACATGCCCACCAGTGCGTCTCAAGAAGACCGACAGGTAGGGAAAGCTTCTTCGTGCATGTTGGTGATGAGGAGTGGCCATAAGCGCGTCTATTTTGTGGGGAAGGGGGTGAGGCTTAGGCGGCGGAGGGTGGAAGTTAATACACATCGCGATGGGGTGCAGAGGGATAACTTTGGAAATTCTGACCTACTCTGCTTTGGGAACCACCATATACGTGGCCCACCTGCCAGTCACCATAGATCAAAATTGATCCAAAACTTATCAAAATACAGGTTTATGTTTTACCATGGAAACTAATGCACATAGCATTGCACTTTGTGAACGAATGGCTTTATTTCAAAAAGTTATTTAATTTCAGCATCTTCAGCTAGGAAGCTTGGAAACTCATGAAAGTAGGGCAGTATCCATCAAATCTGGAATCTTCTTTGTAAATAATTGCTTGAAATGCCAAGATGCACCGATCTACCAAATATGGAGAGGTCTGTAAGCTTGGTTGACGAAGATGCTTCAATGTACGGAGTAGTACAAAACATGAAAAAGGTACAGAAACTATGGTTGTGACCTTGCTCCTCTTGTTTGAAAGCCTTGAATTAATGTTCATTAATTTCGGCAGATGTCTATAAACTCATTAAATGCTGGAAAGCATACATGCCTGTGGGTGATACGTCCATTTTGCATCACTATTCTATATCATAATTTATTGTTATTCATTGATATATTTCATATTAAGAGATGATACTTATGTTATTTCATCTGTTTTTGCATGGTTAATGACTTTTGGAGGATGGACCGCTGCAGTCAGGATTCTGATGGAAAAGGGGCTATTGGAGGTGAAATTCACGAAGATCAGAAAATCTGGAAAAATACATGGAAAATCCTATTTTTCCAGAAGACGAAGGATGCCAGGAGGGGGAGCGGAGTTGGTCCATAGGGGCCCACACCACCCCCTGGCGCGGGCCACCCTTGGCCATGCCACCAGGTGGTGTGGCCACCCTGGCCCACTCCTGGCTCTCCCATTTGGCGTATATTATCCCCACGAAACCCTAAGCCTGGGGGAGTGGTCACAGAAATATTCCGCCGCCTCTGTGGGGCGAAAAACTACAGAGAGAGAAAGAGCTCTCCGGTAGGCAGAAATGTGCCGGGGAAATTCCTTCCTAGAGAGGGGAGATCGTCGCCATCAACACCACCATCAAGCTAGACTTCATCGGGATCATCTCCATCATCATCTCCACTAGCACCATCATCACCACTCCATACCGCTGTAACAATTGGGTTGAATCTTGCATAGTTCTTAGGGGAAACTTTCCCGCTGTTGATTACTTGTTGTAGTTAATGCTATTGAGTGGAACCATTGAATTATTGTTATGTTCAGATTGTTACTTATCATTATATCATCTCTGATCTTGATCCATATGATGGCTTGTGAGTAGTTCGTTTAGTTCTTGAGGACATGGGAGAAGTCATGTTGTTAGTAGTGGAATTGTGTTGAGAAAGATTCAATAGTTTGTTATTTAAGTTGTGGTGTTATTCTTCTAGTGGTGTCATGTGAAGGTCGACTACATGACACTTCACTTTTAAGGGCCTAGGGGAATGCATTGTGTATTTGGTTACTAATCGTAGGGGTTGCCGGAGTGATAGAAACGTGAACCCCCGTTAGGAAACCTTTGCACAAGGGATGCTAGGATCTCAGAGTTTAAAGCTATGGTTAGGTTTCTATCTTAATTACTTTCTTGTACTTGCGGATGCTTGCAAGGGGTTTAATCACAAGTATGTATTAGTCCTAGGAAGGTCGGTACATTAGCACAGGTTCACCCACACAACACTTACAAACTAAAGAAGATTAATCAACTATATGAAACGAAAGCACTTGACGATATTCCAATGTGTCCTTGAGAACGTTTGGTCATCCTAAGTAATACAACCGACTTGTCCTTTGCTAAAGAAAGGATTGGCCACTTGTTGCATCTATTATCATTGTCTTTTATTTACTTGCACTTTATTTATCTGCATTATCAAAACCCCCTAAAAATCCGGTTGCTAAGTATTTATAGAGAATTCCTGCTCCAAGCCACTCGTCAACACCTTCTTCTCCTCGTTGGGTTTGACACTCTTACTTATCGAAAATGTGGCGATACACCCCTTATACTTGTGGGTCATTAAGACTATTTTCTGGAGCCGTTGTCGGGGAGTGAAGCGCTATTGGAGAGTGGAACTGGTAAAGGAAACTCCTACTGTGAGTATTGTTTACTTCTGTTAGTTACTTTATTTCAATATGGATAATTCACTTAGTTTCTTATTTCATAATGCTACTACCACTACTAAGGTAGTAGATGAACCTACACCTACTGAGAATGATACTTTTAAGATACCCACAAGAATTATTGATCGTGTTATGGATAACTACTATTTTGGAGATGGAACTGTCCATCTCGGTGATCATTTGCTATTTATACACGAATTATGCGGGTTGTTTAAGTGTGCAGGTATTACTATAGATCAAGTCAAGAAGAAGTTATTCTCATTATCACTGAAAGGAAGAGCTGAGGAATGGTATAAGCTGCTGAAAATGGTAAAGCTCTTGAATGGGAGGAAATAGTGCCTCTCTTTTATTCAAATTTTATCCTCCTAGTGAGATTCATAAAGATCGGAATCAAATATACAACTTTTGGCCTCTTAATGGAGAGAGTTACTAATGCTCAAATGTCCTATTCATGAGCTCCCCAACAATATTATTATCAATAACTTTTATGCAAGGCTTTCTCTTCATGATAAGGATCTATTGGATGCTTCTTGTGCTGGATCATTTACAGGAATGGAAGTAGGAGCTAAATGGGATCTTCTAGACCGTATCCAAGACAATGCTGAAGCATGGGAGAATGATAGAGGAAGAAAGCCAGGTATAAATTATGATTATGAATGCATTGAATCTTTTATGGGAACTGATGATTTTCAAAATATTAAAAATGCTTATGGTCTAGACTCAAGCTATTGCAACTTATTTTAAGGCTTTTGCTTCCTATATTGAAGTTCCTAAAAAGAAGTGGAATAAGTATCATGAACCATATAAAGATATTTCTAATTGTGTTCCTGCAAGAAATACTGAAGTTTATACTGCTAATCATATTTTACCTGAACCTTACATTGAGAAAATGCCTTTCCCAGTTAAGATAAAGGAACATTCTATGATAGCTAGTTTGGTTAATGAAAGTACAAATAAAGCTGTTGAACCTGATGAACAAGTGGATAATGAACCTGTAGTAGCAAATGTGAAGGACTTTGTCACTAAATATGTAGAAGATGGACACACTATCCTCTGTAAGGATATCCCTAATATTATTTCACAAAGTAGTGTTATGAGAGCTAGTGTTCCTGTGTTTTCTGTTAGGATAATTGATCATTGATATAATGGTTCATGTGATAGTTATATCATTAAATTTATGCATGATACTGAAAGTTACTATGAGAGAGGGAAGACTGTTCTTATGCATCTCAATAATATCAAGTTTCCTCGTTTTATGCTTAAAGTCTTTATGTTGCACTTGTTTTGCCTTCCTATGCTTGTAGCCTCTGGTTCCAACAATTTATTTTCTTACAAAACTCCCTTGCATAGGAAGTGGGTTAGACTTAAACATGTGTATTTTTGCTTCTTGATGCTCTCTTTTACTTCAATTGATATTCTTATGTGAGCATCATCGAAATTATCATGCCCATCTTAATGGCTATAAAGAAAGAGCTTTTTGGGAGACAACCCAATATATTTCTTTTGCTTTCAGTTTGTTTTGTTTATTTGAGTTTTGGAAGTTATTACTGCAGTGATAACCTCTACTTATCCTTTTTGTTTGGTTTTTGTGTCAAGATCAACCTCTAATGAGAGAGAAGTAAGATTTGGGGAAGTTGCTGTCCTGAAACAGATTTTTTGTGCTTCACTATAAAAAATCGTTAAAAATCTCAGAACATCGTACCGATTTGTAATTTTGTGTGTGCATGCCCCAGGTTATTATTTAACTTTCGTTAGTTTTGCACTTTTTGATTTGAGCAACAGAAGATTTTCGAAAAAATTGATCTTTACCTGCTGGTCTGTTTTGACAGATTTTTGCCACTCTTGCATTTGCCTTTTAAATCGATTTCCTTTTTGATTTTTTTTTGGGTTTTTGGAAGGAGTTGCTACAGTAGCTTATATTTTGATGGATTTTAGTTGAAATTGAACTTAAAAGGTTTATTACCTCGCTTACACTAATGTTGCTAATGAGAATTGTGTGAAGTTTTGTGTGAAAGAAATTTCCAGGTTATTGGAGAAAATGGTGTAATAAGATAGTGAAAGGTTACATGACTCAAGCAATATGTATATGAAGATGAAGATATTGATGTTATTCAAGCGGTGACTCTATAAGAATTTACTAAATGCCAAATTTAGAGACCTACAGAGTCCTTTTTCGAATAGGTAACAGTTCTGTAAGAAAAGGTCCGCGAAAAATCTATCAAGTTATATTTTTGCAGTTTTTATCCAACAAGGAAGGCAACGAAGCAAAAGAGGGACGAAAATAGAGCCAGAGTGGCTCACACCAACCCGTGGCGCGGGGCCCCCTGGCCGCGCCACCAGGTGGTGTGGCCACCCCAGAATCCGTCTCCGACCTGTTTTCTCCCAGTACCTTCCTTTTGTTGTAAAAATTCGTAATATATAATCCCCCGGATCCCCCGAGGTTCGTATATCGTGTTCTCGTCGTGTTTTCGTTTCGATTTGTTTCTGCCAGGAACTATTCTTAAAGTTTAGAAGCATAATGGTCTCCGCCAACGATAAGGGCAAGGAGCCTATGGGGGAAGATCTCCAAGACTCTGAGCAGGAGGAGGAGAGTGATAGTGAAGTTCAAGAGGAGGTAAAGGAAGACCAACATCTGCACACGCGCACCACCATTGAAAGCATTGGAGTAGTGGCAAACCCTGCTAGGTTCGAAAGGACTGCTCGGATGTCCACTGGAGGGAAGACTCCGTGTCATTTCTTGGCTTCACGGTCACCTTCTCCACGCACCAAGAATCCCTTCCATACCCTTATCCATGAGCATCAATTCCAGAATATGCCAAAGGAGAAACTACCCTCCAATTGGGATATGCCTCGTTCTAAACATGTAGGAAAAGAAGACTTCAAGGAGGAAGAGTGGGGAAAGAATCGTACAAGCTGGGATTCATGACCCGACATGATCATAAACCGCATCGAGCACAATTCGGAGTTGATTCGTACTCTCACCTTCGAGATTGAGGACTTGAGGAAATTGATTGAAAAGCTCATCGAGAGAATACCACCACCACCGAAGGAGTAATTCGTCATCAGGTTTTGGCATCTCCTTGGTTTGTTACAAGCTTGGGGGAGTGTCATGGTATCACATCACTATCTTTTATCTTTTTACCTTTTTAGTAGAGTCATATCATGAATAGAGAAGTTATCATGTAGGATGGTTTGCATTATGGAAGTGTCCCCCTCTCATTAGATATATATGTATCCCTGGGTGTAGTTGCCGTTATGGACTATTAATGAGAAGTTCTATCAATTACTTTTTGCATATCTTATTTTAGTTTTCAATTACTATTATATGATTGATCTTGTTATTAGTATTGGTATCACTTTGGGATCATTGAGTAAATTTAGTTGGTTTTGGCAAACCCGGCTCGGTCAGTAGCAACACTTTTATGAGAATTGAATGAAAACATAAAAGTACTCTTAAGAAATATAATTGCATCATCTTTCTTGATTTGCTCATAAGCTTAGTATTCTCTGGTTAAGATCTTTTGTGCATCCAAGGAAGATTGCATGTTTGTTTTTATCACTTGTATGTTTGTTTATTTCCTTCAACTCTTATGCTTGCTACCCAGCCTTGCTAGCCTAAAACCTATACTGAGAGGGAATGCTTCTCGTGCATCCAATCCTTAAACCAAAATCTATGCCATTTGTTTCCACCATACCTACCTATTAGCATTATTGCTAGTCCAAGTAAATTCATGTTTTTATCTACCTTCCGAATTAAACTTGTTATGTGAAAATTAGTGATTAAAGCTCTCACGAACTTGATGGCACACTTTACTTTCCTGCACTTAATAAACTTGAACCATTGTGCCCATCTATGTTGCGTATATGCTTGCTCTTTATAAGTTGTGAGTTTGCAGAACCATGTTACCATGGGGAACGCTTTCAACATTGCACTTATTTAGTTGATATCAAGATTCTTTTGCTTATGGATCCCGGTAGTGTGAAATAAAAGGGGAGCTTGTAAGCTCATGGAGTTTGTATGTGTGTTAGAGAAACGCTTGGGAGGCTAGCCTAAGCCATGCCTAATCATGGTGGAAACTTGCAGCATAACCATAGTGAGCATTTTATGAAGCATCCTCAATAAAAACCTATGCAAATAGCTAATAAAAAGATCGCTGAGATGCTTATTGTTTGTTACCTTGTAATTTTGATATGGGATAGCTCCTATATCATGGGGCAAGGGGTACCCCGTTGGCGGTTCTCTATGATACACATGTACTTACAATGACAAGAACTTACTCGTGACTAGAGTTGAGTAGCATGAGGTCTGGTACTCATAAGCACGGGGCATGAGATTTTCAACTTATAACTTGTCAAGCATATCCTCATATTTGTTCACTTTAACCTTAACCACCTCAAGATGCTTATGATAGGGGCAATGAGAGCTGAAAGCTAGTAAGTACCATAATTTTTGGAAGCTCTTTATGAAACTTGAAATCCCTGCTTTCCTCTGCAAGGGCCTATCTTTTACTTTTTAGTTGAGTCAGTAAACCTATTCCTTTCTATCTCAGCAAGTATTTTGAGTTGTTGTGTTTCATTCTTTCATATACTGATTTATTCAATCATGTTTCTTATGTTCCTTGTTTCGCACACTGCTTTTATCTTGGAGAATATTACTTTGAAAGCTATTATTAAAAACCCCATTATGTTTGAACTCCTGCAAATTGTTAACTATTCTTCGACCAAGAGCAAAGTTTGCCATTACCAATTATGATCTACCTCGTGTATCTTTATTGTGTTTCCTTTACTTATTGCAAGTTAAGTTATATAATAGTGAGTTGTCTTCTATTATGATTTGTGTATTGATGAATGTGATGCTTCTTGTCCGTATTCTTTTATCGACTCTTCACTCCATAAACTTGAGGTCATGTTTATTGAGCTCGGTTTTCGCTTGGGGACAAGCGAAGTCTAAGCTTGGGGGAAGTTGATACGTCCATTTTGCATCACTATTCTATATCATAATTTACTGTTATTCATTGATATATTTCATATTAAGAGATGATAATTATGTTATTTCATCTGTTTTTGCATGGTTGATGACTTTTGGAGGATGGACCACAGCAGTCAGGATTTTGATGGAAAAGGGGCTGTTTGGAGGCGAAATTCGTGAAGATCAGAAAATCTAGGAAAATACATAGAAAATCATATTTTTCTAGAATACGAAGGATGCCAGGAGGGGGAGCGGAGTTGGGCCATAGGGGGCCCACACCACCCCCTGGCGCGGGCCACCCTTGGCCGCGCCACCAGGTGGTGTGGCCAGCCTGGCCCACTCCTGGCTCTCCCTTTTGGCGTATATTATCCCCACGAAACCCTAAGCCTGGGGGAGCAACCACAGAAAGATTCCGCCGCCTCTTAAGGGCATGTGAAGGTCGACTACATGACACTTCACTTTTAAGGGCCTAGGGGAATGCATTGTGTATTTGGTTACTAATCGTAGGGGTTGCCGGAGTGATAGAAACGTGAACCCCCGTTAGGAAACCTTTGCACAAGGGATGCTAGGATCTCAGAGTTTAAAGCTATGGTTAGGTTTCTATCTTAATTACTTTCTTGTACTTGCGGATGCTTGCAAGGGGTTTAATCACAAGTATGTATTAGTCCTAGGAAGGTCGGTACATTAGCATAGGTTCACCCACACAACACTTATCAAACTAAAGAAGATTAATCAACTATATGAAACGAAAGTACTTGACGATATTCCCATGTGTCCTCGAGAACGTTTGGTCATCCTAAGTAATACAACCGGCTTGTCCTTTGCTAAAGAAAGGATTGGGCCACTTGATGCATCTATTATCATTGTCTTTTATTTACTCGCACTTTAGTTATCTGCATTATCTAAAACCCCTAAAAATCTGTTCGCTAAGTATTTACAGAGAATTCCTGCTCCAAGCCACTCGTCAACACCTTCTGCTCCTCGTTGGGTTTGACACTCTTACTTATTGAAAATACTGTGATACACCCCCTATACTTGTGGGTCATCAGTGGGTCTATATGACCCACATGTAAGTGAGCCAGAATTACAGGAAGTAGAGATTCCCATCGCTTGTTGTTCAAAATTCGAACATTTTTCGCTAAACCAAGATAAAATCTTTAAAATCATCCAACCTGGCTTATACTATTATTCCACTATGTCAGAGTAAAAGCTAAAAAAACAAAGCCAAAAACACGTTCGTAGCTTTATAAGCCAAAAATCAAAAGGCCAGAATTAGAGCCCAACCAAACAGTGCCTAAATCTCAAGGAACTCTTCCTGTTTCTCCCTTGTTTTAGTACTTGGGTACCTTCAATTTTATTTAACAAAAATTATGACCAAGCAGGATATCATCGACTTGTAGATCAACTTTTGAGATACTTTCATTAAATTGCGGTAACACCATTCTGTTCCATGAATATATATAACCATAAAGTTTGAAAATATTATTGAGAATTCACGGAATCCTAAACCATAAAATCTAAACCCCTAAACCCTAACCAAGCAGGTATCGTGCAACTATAGATCAAAAATTGAGATACTTTCATAAAATTGGGTAACACCATTCTATTCCACGAATATAAGCATAAAGCTTGAACATTATTGAAAAATCCTGAAAACCTAATCCCTAGCTAAACCCCTAAAACCCAAATAAACCCTAAACCCCTATACCGCAAAACCTGACCAAGCATGTAGCATGCACTTATAGATCAAAATTTGAGATACTTTTGTTAAATTGGGTATCGCCATTATATTTGACGAATATAAGCATAAATCCTGAGCATTATCAAAAATTCCCTAAACCCTAAACCCTAAAACCCTCAGCCCAAAAACCCTAACCAAGCAGGTGTGTCATGCACTGACAGATCAAAATGTGAGATACTTTCATTAAATCAAGTAACGTCATTATATTAGACGAATATAAGCATAAATCCTGAGCATTAACAAAAATTCTCTGAACCCTAAATCGGAAACAACCCATAAAACTGAACTGTAAAACCCTAAACCCTCGACCCATAAACCCTAACCAAGCAGGTACCGTGCACTTATATATCAAAATTTGAGATACTTTCATTAAATTGTGGTAATGCCATTCTATTCTACAAATATAAGCATAAAGCTTGAACATTATTTAAAATTACCAAAACCCTAAAATCTAAACACTAAACCCTAAATCCTTACCAAACATGTAGCATGCACTTATCGATCAAAAATTGATATATTTTCATTAAACTGGTAACTCCATTCTATTCGATGAATATAAGCATAAATCTTGAGCATTATCGAAAATACCCTAGACAACCCCTAATAAAACCTAAACCTAAAACAGTAAACCCTCAACCCATAAACCCTAACCAATTAGGTATCATGCACTTATAGATCAAATTTGTAGACACTTTCAATGAGTTAGGTAACACCATATTCTATTCGACGAATATAAGCATAAAGCTTGAGTATTATTGAAAATTCGATAAACCCCCTAAACCCTATTCAGTCCATAAGACCTAAACCGTAAAACCCTAAAACCCTAAACCCTCGACCCATATAAACCCTAACCAAGCAGGTACCGTGGACTTATAGATCAAAATCTGAGATTTGATCTTTCATTAAATTGCGGTAACGCCATTCTATTCCATGATTATAACAATAAAGTTTGAACATTATTGGAAATGCCCTAAACCCTAAAACTCTAAACCCTCAACCCCGCACGTAGCATGCATTTATCAATCAAAAATTGATATATTTTCATTAAACTGGTAACTCCATTCTATTCAATGAATATAAGCATAAATCTTAAGCATTATCGAAAATACCCTAAACAACCCCTAATAAAACCTAAACCTAACACCCCAAACCCTCAACCCATAAACCCTAGATACTTTCATTATTGAAAATGCCCTAAACCCTAAAACCTTAAAGACTCAACCCCGCCTAAACGTCATTAGCAAATGAGGTATCACATGCACTTGTAGATCAAAATTTCAGATAAACTTTCCTCAAATTGTGCTAATGCCATTCAATTCCATAAATATAAGCATATATAAAGAAGCTTGAACATTATTGAAAATTCCCAAAAAACCTAAACCCTAAACACCTAAACCCCCAAAACCATAAACCCTAAACCCTCATCCCCTCAACCCCTTACCAAGCAGGTATGATGCACTTATAGATCAAAATCCGAGATACTTCAATTAAATTGCGATAACACCAGTCTATTCCACGAATATATATAAGCATATATATATAAAAGCTTGAACACTATTATTGAAAATTCATAAACCCTAAAACCTAGAAAACCCTAAACCCTAAATACCAACCTTAAACTCCTAAGCCCTAAACCCTAAAATCCTAAATCATATACCATAAACCATAAACCCCTAAACCCTCAACCCAAAAAACATGAACCCTAAACCCCATGCTATATATATCTTATGTGGAAACTAGGGCAATGGGATTTTGAGCCATACTTATTTGTAGTTTCTTCATGACAAAAGCCATTGTCGTCACTTGAAAAATTGAAAATAACTTCAAATTCATAAGCTTCCTTTGTAAATAATATTTTAAATGCCAATAATACAGACCAATTGTCAACACCCGGATTTTTAATCCCAGATGCCTGTTATGCCATACATCGCAATCCCATGATTACCATTTTTGTGAGACATAACATATTGGATATCACAGTACATCATCCATTACAAACCATAATAAGGTCTTACACAAATAAAGGATCTCATGATCCAGTCTTAATACAATCAAGTAGCAGAATAAATAGCATAGCAGTGGGGTCCATCTTCAGAGTCACAGGCAATGATGACGATGGAAGATAGTCCTAGTTATCATAGTCGTCCTGCTGTCCTTCATCTTGGTAGTCTCCTTCATAGTCTGGCCACGGGAATAGCCAGGGACAAAAGCCATGAGTACTCTTTAAGTACTCGCAAACTATCACTAACAAGTAAGGTAGTTCTAGTAGGAATGCTAACTCTAAGTTTAATTGTAAAGTTAAGTTTGAAACCTAAGCTGAGTTCTAAAACAAAGAAAGATAAAAGAAAGTTTGAAATCACCTAAGTGGGAACTTAATTATCATAGTCACAACTCAGTTGTGGTCAAGTCATGTCACAATTCATTTCACAAGTTGTTTTGAAAACATCTGACAACGGAACAGTATGGCCACTCCAACTGTCCATAACCGCAGACATGGCTATTCGAATAGTTTGACACTCTGCAGAGGTGTTACACTTTCCCCACAAGATTCGATACATCTGTCAGGGGTAACCCTGAATCATCATACTTAGTATGCAGATAATCAAACATAACCTTTCCTTTACACACCCTAGTATAAGCACCTCTCCTATGAGCATGGCCTCCCAACCATGACCATCTATCATCTTGGGCACTGCATAGGTGGACAACATTGAGAGGTAGCCTTAGCTCAAACCTCTCCCGTGAGGGAACTAATACTAATGCATATAAAATTTCTGGCTAAGCCTTACCCAATTCAGGTATTGTGGTTGTACGGTAAAATTGGAATGGTATTGCATCCGAACCCAACCATCAGTTTTGTAAAAGGGCTAAGGCTCATGCCTCAACATTCTCATCATCACAAACCATTTGTGTTTCTCAACACATGTCAAAACATCTCAATAGAATGACTCATCATTCCAAGGTTTTCACAAGTCATTTTCACCAATTATTCCCATCTAAAGTAAATCAAGTTTTGGGTTTTGTTCCAACTACTAAGTTGAGAGTGTTCACTAATGTGGGATGCTAAGATCAATCTCATGCCATAGAATGACATCTAAGTCTAACTAGATAGGTCAAGTTTTATACTCTTTATGCTACCTTTAAACAAGTAAAGGACTTTGGTAAAGTAAAGAAAGTAAAGCTTGTAAATAAGATTTTGAGTAGGTATAATTCAAAATGGTATAACCAAAGCATGTCTAATGCCTTTGCTTAGGTTATCTAGCTTAATTCTAGCTTGATAAGTTAAGACACTTGCAAGTGTTAGCTTGCTCAATTTACTTGAAGTGCTAGGCTTGCCTTGTGTAGTGCAGTGGTTGAAGTTTTCTTCCTCCTCTTGGTATTTTCAGTAGCTTTCAGTAGCTTTCAATAACTAGATATTTTCAGTAGCTTTCCAACAAAATTGGAATCACTCAATATTTGGTTTAGTAAATCTTCCTGAATTGATTTTTAAACTAAGGTACAGAAATGTTTTTAAGTCTAAATAGAAAATAAATAAATTTGAACCATTTGGATCGGCATGGGAAAGTAAATGGCGGCCAGTCGGCTGACACAGGAGAGGCTGCCGACAAGGGTGGTCTGCATGTCAGTGACACTTAAAACTCAAAACGGTACGGGGCGATCTGGGCCACACGATTAGAACGCAGATCAACGGCTCACGGTCGTCGTTGACGACAGGCTCGTCACCGGCGAGACTGAACCCTAAACGGCCGGTGGGGGTCTAATGGGGACGTACCAGGGCTCCAGCTAGTGCGGCGAGGTGGGTAAACAAACTGGATGGCGACGGTGGACTCAGGCGAGGTCGCAGTAGGGGATGAGGTGGACAGAGTCGACGACAACTTCTCCTCCTCTGCAGCGGCTTCCTCCGGTGCAATTCCGGCGAACGACGGCTCGAGCGGCTCCAGCAAGAGAGGGGAAATGGTCAGTGGAGAGAGGGGAGTGGAATGGTGTGGCGATTGAGGATGGGGGTGGCCTCCTTATATAGGTTCGATGAGGGGACCGACGGGTGTGGGCATGCATCTTCGGCGAGAGAGGTACAAGGGCTACCGACATGGGCGAGGTAGGCGGACGGTGGGCGGTCTACTGGCGGTCAGCTACAGCGCAATGGCACAGCTAGGGGCGGTGCCTAATGGTCGGGAGCTTCCAGCGCTCTAGGAGACAGAGGCGGTGCTCGATGCGGCTCCCGGCGACTGTGGGTCGTGCGGCGGTGCACGGCCGTGTCTGGCGGGGTGCTGGTGTCGAGGCAGAGCGACGTGCGTGATATGGTGTCGAGGCGCGGTTTGCTGCGTGCTGGCGGCGATCGCGCTCTGGCGCACTCTGGCTATGCGCAGAGTGAAAGGGCGGCGAGGTTGTGGGGTGGTCCAGGGGCTATCTACGGCCATGGGGTGGACCGTGGGCGATGGTGAGGTGGCGCCTAACTTCCTGGAGCGGTGGAGAGGGGCTGGCGGTCTCCAGCGCCTTGTGCACGCTTGGCCGGCGAGCATGGCGTCGGGGCGGCATGGCACTGGCGCCAGGGGCTAGGGATAGAGGTGGGTTGGGTCTAGTTGGGCCTGGGGAGACCAAGATGATCAGTGCACACCAATTGGCTCGACAAGAATTGCTCCAAAACAGTAATAGTTATGCCACATTTTGTCTGCCTACCAACTGTTCGATCAAATGGCCGCATGAAGAATAGTTTTGAATTTTTGAAAGATTTTTGGTGGACTGGTGTAACTTATGCTTGAGTATCTAGGTTTGCTTGGGATTTTGAAATGGAGTTCAGTGGAGTGGTTTTTGAGAAAGTGGTATCTAGACATATGAACTAGATTCAATTTTCAAATGTCAATTAAATTTAGAGTTTCTAATTTTTTGGGATGAAACAAAGTGGGCCTTGGCACATCACTACTTGTACTAGCAAGGGGTGCAAAGATCCACAATTGTCTCTGTTAAGATTTGAGTGCTAGGAATGCCTAAAGTAGGCTAGGTGATTAAAATGGCAAAAGTGACCATTTGCTTATTTAATTCTTTTTTTGACTTATTTTTCTTTGGGATTTGCTTGGGGATGATCTAGATGATGTGTAATTCACCTTAGAGTCATTTTACAATCAATAGATCACCTAATCATGGCAATTCAAAACAACTCCTATTTAAATGCACACATATATGAATTCTTAAAGATTTTTAAATAGAAAAAGTTTTTGGTTAACCCTAAATTGGGTAGATTTGATCTTGATCACTTGGATTAAAGTTTTGGGATGTTACAAACCTTCCCCCTTAAACAAAATCTCGTCCCGAGATTTAAGAAAGAACACTAGGAACTAAAGAGATATGGGAACTCAGTCCTAATGTAATCTTCTCGCTCCCAAGTGGCTTCTTCTTCGGTATGGTTGCTCCATTGGATCTTGAGAAATTTGATACTCCTAGTTCTGGTGGTTCTGTAAGCTTCCTCCAAGATACGGATGAGCACTTCACGATACGTCAGATCTTTGTTGATATTAATAGCTTGGTGATCGATGTTCTTGAAAACTTCGGTCTTCTCCGGCACTTCTAAGAATTTGCGAAGTAACGAGATATGGAACACATTGTGGATGGCTGACATCTCTTCTGGCAGTTCCAGTTGATACGATACTTCTCCTCGATGATTCAGAATCTTGAAGGGTCCAATATATCTGGGGGCTAACTTTCCTTTCAGACTAAAACGCTGAGTTCCCTTCAATGGCGAAACCTTGAGATATACAAAATCTCCGACATTGAAAGTCATGTCTCTCCTTCTCTTGTCAGCATAACTCTTCTGTCTGGATTGGGCAGTCTTGAGGTGTTCACGGACTTTGTGAACTTTCTCTTTGGCTTCTCGGAGAATGTAGGGTCCAAAAATCTGACTCTCTCCTACTTGCGACCAATTCAAAGGGGCACGACACTTTCTTCCATATAGGAACTCAAAGGGTGCCATTTGCAAACTAGCTTGATAACTGTTGTTATATGAGAATTTTGCGAAAGGCAGGCAGTCTTCCCATTTTGATCCATACTCTAACACACAAGCTCTCAACATATCCTCTAGGATTTGGTTAACTCTTTCAGTCTGTCCATCAGTTTGTGAGTGATAAGCGGTGCTGAAATTCAACTTGGTTCCTAATCCTTCCTAGACTTTCTGCCAAAATCTCGAGGTAAATTGGGTTCCTCGGTCTGAGACTATGGTCTTGGGGGTTCCATGCAGGCTAACAATTCTGGCAATGTACAACTCTGCTAGCTTCGAACTCTGGTAGGTTGTCTTGACAGGTATAAAGTGAGCTACCTTGGACAGTCTATCAACAATGACCCAAATGGAGTCATTTCCCCTACTAGAAGTAGGCAAACCGGTGATAAAGTCCATTCTGACGGAATCCCATTTCCATTCCGGAATCTACAATGGTTGCAATAGTCTTGCGGGCCTCTGATGTTCTGCTTTGACTCTCTGAGAGATATCACACTTGGCGATGTTGCTTCCGATTTCTCTCTTCATCTTGTGCCACCAAAATTGCTCTTTCAAATCTTGATACATCTTTGTTCCTCCGGGGTGGATAGAATAAAGAGTATCATGAGCTTCTTGCATGATTACTTGCTTCAGCTCCGAATCTGCTGGCACACAGATATGGCCTTTGTACCATAGAACTCCTTCTTCGTCTTTGGTGAATCCAGGTACCTTTCTTGTACCAATACGATGTTTGATTCCGTCGATACTTTCATTTCCCTTCTAGGCTTCCTTGATTTGGCTAATCAACGTGGGTTGAAGTTCAATGCTAGCTAAAAATCCTTTGCTAACTAGCTCAGTTCTGAACTGCTCCAACTCCTCATACAAACTCGGTTGCTTCTCCTTGATCATGGTGTTTAGCCTACACGGCAATCTGCTAAGATCATCTTCTACCACATTGGCTTTTCCGGGGTGATAGTGAATATCAAGTTCATAATCCTTGATTAACTCTATCCATCTCCTTTGCCTCATATTCCGCTCCTTCTGAGTGAAAATATACTTCAAACTTTTGTGATCTGAGTAAATCGCACAGCAATTACCCATCAGATAATGACGCCATGTCTTTAGTGCCAAAACTACGGCTGCTAACTGATACGTACAAAACGTATCTACTTTCCCAAACACCTTTGCTATTGTTTCTCCTCTAAACTTGTGTGATTTGGATGCAACTAACACGGACTGACGATGTTTTCAGCAAAATTGCCCTGGTGTCTACTTTTTGTGCAGAAAATCAACTATCAGGAAAAATCCCGGAAAATATGCCAAAAATCCTATTTCACCAGAAGACTCCAGGAGCCAGAATATGAGACGGAGGGGGGCTAGGCCCAGGCCACACCACCTGGCCATGCAGGCAAGCCCAGGCCACGCCAGGGGATGGTCTAGCCGCCCCAGACTGCCCCTCGATCTCCCTCTTCGCCTATAAGTTGCCTTCTAACCTAAAAACTCAGGGGGGTTCGATGTTTTCCAGAAGGAGTTCCGCTCCGCCGCCACCACCAGATTCCACGAAACAGCACCAGAACTCCGTTCTGGCACCCTGCCGGGACGAGGAATTGGAGGAGATCATCGCCATCATCATCACCATCCCTTCTCCATCGACCATCCATGTTTCCCCCATCTATGAGTGAGTAATCCCCCGCTGTAGGATATGGGGATGGTAGGGATTGGATGAGATCGTTCATGTAATGGCATCGGATTGTTAGGGCATGGTGCCTAGTATCTTTTATTAGTGCTTTATGACTTTGTCACGACTTGTTATGCTTAATGCTTGTCACTAGGGCCCGAGTGCCATGATTTCAGATCTGAACATGTTATTGATTCATTATGATAGTATTGTTTTTGGTCTTATCTACAAGTTGTATACACATTGTTATGCGGAACCAATGGCCCCAAGTGATGTAAATCGGGATAACCGGAGGGAATGGCTTTGATGTGAGGATCACATGTGTTCACGGAGTGTTAATGCTTTGCTCCAGTGCTCTATTAAAAGCAGCACCTTAATTGCCAGTTGTTCCCTTGAGGCCCCGCTGCAAACGGGCTGGCAGGACAAAACATGTTGTGCAAGTTCTCATTGCGAGCACGTATGACTATATATGGAACACATGCCTAGGATTATCTAGTACTTGGATGCTTTATCTTATTTATCTGCAATTGCCCTATGTTCTGTTTGCTATGTAAATTGTCTTGTCCATGCAACACCCGTCCATCCATCCCTATGCCTACCGCTTTTCGAGTCACATCGCTATTGTTATTCTTTGTCTTTACTTTACTCTCGTTACTTCACTATTCCTACTACAAAGCTGTTACTTGATAAACTCGTGAGCAAGATTGTTTCAGTGCATTTGAATTGAGAACTCAGTTGTTAAGGCTTATAAATATTCTTTGGCTCCCCTTGTGTCGAATCAATAAATTGGGTTTCACTTCCCTCGAAAATACTGCGATACACCCCCTATACTTGTGGGTCATCAAGACTATTTTCTGGTGCTTCTTGGGAGCATAGCTTTATTTATTAAGTTCACTTGGATTCTTTATTGTTCGCTGCTATCCATCCATCATGGGTAAGTCTCGTGATGGCAGGGTTCCTATTTTACCATCCACTACAAGAAGAGGTACGGTTCTGAACACCTCTGTTGCTCTTGATTCACCATCTGTTATGAGTAAGCTCGTTACACCACCACATACACATGCTACACACGCTGCTACTACTGCTGAATCTGAAACTTCTGATGCTTATGATGCTGCTTCTACTGTGCTTGATAAGAGTGGTTCATTAGGTCCTTTCCTAGATGCTACGATTGCTAGAACTATAGCTGGAAATACTGAAACTCCTAATGAAGACACTACTACTACACTTGTTAGTTCACCTGAGTCTAGTGAAAGTTATGATATTGAAGATGGTTATGTTGAGATGACCGATGAATTTATTAAAGAATGTAAAAACACCCATGATAGGAGCACTGCTAAGAGTCTCCTTGAGAGGCGTACTATTAGACCCAAATTGTCTCCTATTGCTAAGTTTGCTGCTTCTCCCATAAACATTATAGATTTCTCTCTCGATCTATCTTACATAGCTATTGTTGAGAAAGAACCTTTTTGTGGGACTAAGAATGAAAGTGCGGTAGCACATATGAATGAACTTTCTACCATGAGTGGCTTGTTTTCTGATGATATTAAGATGCGTACTTATTTTGTTGCTAAGATTTTCCCCTTTTCACTAAAAGGAGAAGCTAAAACTTGGTTTAGTAATTTACCTCCTGGATCAATTGATAGCCCTGATTGCTTGATTAGTACTTTCCTGCAGAAATATTTTCCTCCTAGTGCTAGACATGCTATTTTGTAGGAACTTTTTGATTTTAAACAGGGAGAAAAAGAGATATTGCCCGAATCTTGGGCAAGGTTTTGTGCTTTGATTCATGCACAGGCTGGAAGTCCATTACCTAAGAATGAGCTTCTTGATATATTTTATAATGGACTAACTGAAGGATCTAGGACATACCTAGATAGTTGTGCTGATTGTGTTTTCCGGAATAGGACTCCCAAGGAAGCTGAGGAATTAATGGCTAAAATAAGCAAGAACTATGAAGACCGGACTCCTCCTGAACAAGCTATACCTGAAGTAATTGTAACTGAACCTACTATACCAGTGCCTATTCCAACATCAAAGAAGAGGGGAGTTATTGAATTAAATGATGAAGTGATGAAGGAAGCTAAGAATTGTCTTAAGGAGAAGGGAATTAAAGTTGCAGATGTCAAGAATTTACCTCCTATAGAAGAATTATGTAAGCCTATCCCCTACTCATCCACTATTGAGGTACACTCTCTCCAACACTTTGATGAAGGTGATATCCCTTACTCTAAATCTCCTGATCAATGCTTAGAAGAATTCGATATCTTTATTGTTAAACAAGATAATTTTAATAAAAGGGTGCAAAATCATCTCATGGAAAACACTAGAGCTATTGTTGAGTTGAAAGATATTATGGAAAGAACCTCTAATGATGTTAAAATGATTGTTAAACACTTTCAAATGGTTCAAACTCAAATAGATCAACTCGTTAAAGTGCAAAAAGACTTGCTAGTTAATGCTGCTAAAGAAAAACATGCTTATGAAAAACAGGATCCTCTATATCCCGAGGGGCATCCCAAAAGAATTGAGCAGGATTCTCAACAAGCTAAAAATAGTGGTTCTACTCGTAAGAGAAGGAAAAAGAAACATAAAACTGTTGTAGAACCCTCTGAACCTGCTATAGATCCTAATAGTATATCTATTTCTGATGCTGAAACTGAAAGTGGTAATGAAGAAAATGAAGCTCCAAATGAAGAAAAAGTTGAAGAAGAACCTGAAAAGCACAGTAAGAATACTAAATACACAGAAGAAGATTTTCTTGCTAAGAAACATGGTAGTGAAAGAGAACCTTGGGTCCAAAAACCTATGCCTTTCCCTGATAAGAAACAGAAGTCAAAGGAAGATGAACACTATAATAAGTTTTGTGAGTGGATGAAACCTTTATTCTTGCAAATTCCTTTGACTAATGCGATTAAATTGCCTCGTTACTCAAAGTATATGAAGGATATTGTCTCGAATAAAAGGAAGATCCCTAATGAATAAATTTCTACTTTGCTTGCTAATTATTCCTTTAATGGTAAGGTTCGTAAGAATCTTGGAGATCCAGGGATTCCAACTATCCCTTTCTCTATTAAGAACAGTTATGTTAGAACTGCTTTGTGTGATTTGGGAGCTGGAGTTAGTGTTATGCCTTTCTCTCTCTATAAGAGACTTCAACTTGAAAACTGATACCAACTAATATATCTTTGCAAATGGCTGATAAATCTACCACTATTCATGTTGGTATATGTGAGGATGTACCTGTTCAAGTGGCTCATAATTGCTTGATATTAACTGATTTTGTTGTGCTTGAAATGCCTGAAGATGATAATATGTCTATTATTCTTGGGAGACCTTTTCTTAATACAGGGGCTGTTATTAATTGTAATTAAGGAAATGTGACTTTCAATGTTAATGACAAGGAACATACTGTCTATTTCCCCAAGAAGATTGAAAGGACTTATGGTTTGAATTCAATTGAACATGTTGAGGGCATTCAAGTTGGAGAGATATATTGTCCCATACCAAGAGAACAATTTGAAACTATTATGATTGGGACCATTTCTATCAAGGTTGAGGTAACATAATCATTAGTGGAATACAAAGTTTTGTCTCATATGGAATTGTTTTGGTAGCAAGACCTGATCAACCTTGTTAACAAAAGGATTTCATTGAACAAAACAATGTTTTCACCATGATTATCTCCATTTACTTCTATTCTATCCATTTTAGTTTTGCTTTCGTTTAGTTCTCCTTTTTGTTGTTAGTTGCTTGCATGTTAGAGTGTCTTAGAACTCGTGTAGTTCTATCCTTGTTTTGTCATTGCATCATTTCCAAAAAAATCTGTCTGTCAGAAATTCATTCATCTATACCTGAAAATTGCCCAAAAATAAAGTGTCTCGAAAAATTCACAAAAATTCATATTAAATTTTTACGTGAAAAAGGGGCAGAGGAGTACCTGGAGGGTGCCAGGGGGACCCACCAGGCAGGCTCACCACCTGGTGGCGCGGCCTGCCCTAGGTGGCGCCATGCCATGGTGTGGGCCACCCCTAGCCCTCCACTAACTCTCTCACCTGCCACTTTCTTCTCTCTCCCGAGTAAGCTCCAGTCCATTGCTCAAAATCGCGTTCTTGACATGCTTGCTCTCGATTTTTTCGATCTCCTTCATCAGCCCATCTTTGTTGCTGAAATTTGGATCACTTGTTCTCTGGTATGTGACTCCTCCCCTTGTCTAAGTAGATTTGTGTTTAGTGGATTATATCTTGAGTATTTTGCTGCTGTAGGTGACATGTTATGAGAGCTTGTAAGCTTGCTTTATGCTTAGAGATATAGTTTTGATGCATGTTTAGGCCTCTTACAAGTCCCTATGAGTAGTATCCTTCATTTTATGCACTTTGCAATCACTTGTTTAATAGGTGTTTAAATTTCAGAATAGAAGATGAATGAGCATCAACTAAACCAACATGAACTATGGGTGCCTGAGGTCATGAAGGTCCACCGGGAGGAGGAAGGTTTTCCTTCCATTTACCCATGTTCTGAGTTCATGAGAGCTACGAGAATTCTCCAAGATTTCCACACTTTGGTTTATAATGCAGGGTTGGAGCACTTTTTGGAAGATGAACCTTGTCAATTTGTGAAGCTAACCATGTCTGTGGTGCAGGACTTTCAATTTACACTCTTTGCCTAACCCCATGGTCCACTACAAAATTTACAATATCGTTGTCGACCTTTCTCTCGATGACTTTTGTGCAGCTATTAAGGTACCTCAATGGGGATCATGTAGAAGGATTAAGGAGCGACCTGAACCACTCATGGATTTATACGCAGAAATTTGCCAAGGGAGCATCTTCTCGAAGGAGAGTGGGAAAATCCGTAACATTCATCTTCCCTCCATTCGCTACTTTGCCTACTTTATTGCCAAGTGTGTTCTTGCTAGGAAAACTGCCAATAAGTTATCTTCATATGATCTAGCATTTATCTCTGCTGCTCTTAAACGAGATAGGTCTTACAACTTAGGTGCTTTGATAGCTTTCCGTCTTGCTAACCGTGAGAAAGGTGGAATTTGGGGAGGCCTCATTGCTTCTCATTTACTAGCATTGCATGGTTTAGTGCCTCATCATCTAGACCTACAGTTCCCCATAGAAAGGCTTGATTTTAATTCCATGATACAACATAAATTTGTTTCCTCATGGGCTAGTTTGAATGAGTTATCTTATGAAATAACCTTTCTCAAAGCTGGTTGGAGAAAGAGAAAGTCCGAGCGTGTTGTTCTTTTGCCTGCACCTATTTTGTTTGACCTTGATAACAGGGAAGGATGGTCCCTCACTGAGGAGGAGCTTGACACGTACTTGGGAGAGCTCTCCCAACAGGAGCAGGATACTAGAAGGGAGGTCACGGATGATTTGGTCCAGCCCTCGAATGAGGGGGAGTCTTCATATCAGCAGCCTATTTATGATTGGGGAGCTTCTTCCTCTTCCCACGGGTCCAACTACGACCATTCTTATCATGATCCTCCTGCTTGGAACCCTTACCCGTATCTGGATTGATACCCACTTAGGCCAAAAGCCTAAGCTTGGGGGGAGGTACGCCGACATCGCACTCATCTCCTTATCATGTTGCATCGGTACTTTGTATATTCATGTTTCGTTCTCTTTTTAGCTTTTGTCCTTTCTTTGCTTTTGCTTTCTAAAACACAAAAAGACCAAAAATATTTCTATTGTTTCTCTTTGGTTTGCTTCTTCTTCTTTTTTTGCCTTGGTTTGTTTTTCCCTTTTTCCTTTGTTTGAATTATTCGAAAAAACCCAAAAAGATTTTGCTTTGCTTGTTTTTCCCTTTTGGTTCTTGTTTTAAAAATCGAAAACAACAAAAATATTTGTCGTTCTTCTTTGGCTTTGTGAGTTTGTTGCAGGGTTCAGCAGTCCTCTGTGGATATTGGTTTCATATTATTATTCAAGCCACACAAGTGAAGAGAAATAATGAGGATTAATGACAACTTGAGGTGTGGTAAGAGGCTGGTAATGAACTCTATTTGTTTTCATTTTTGTACATACACTCATCATTGTGGGCATGCTTAGCCTGTTCGTGTAGGGTGTATGTTATTTATGGATGCTTAGTAGTTCTTGCTTTCGTACGATTAGTCCCAGCTTGCTAATAGTCTGTAGCGTGTCATATGAATGTTTGCTTGCATTACTCTATTCATAATTTGGTATGACACCGTGGTATCCTCCTCTGAATGTTTCATTTGAATTAACTTGGCACATGCTCACGCATGATAAGCCTCGTTGGATTATTTTGCCTCGAGGATCTTGAATCACTTTCATGCCATGATTAGTCCTGTTTTGTTGCAAGCACGATTATGACAACTATTGCTCTCTCGTTTGTCGCTCCCTTACTATTGCTAGCCTTCACTTTCACTGAGTATGTTTTACTCATGTTTCCAACTCCCTTAAACCAAATATTGCCAAAGTGTCCACCATACCTACCTATTAGCATCATTTGCTACTTCCATGCATATTCAATATGCCTTGTTTTATTCCGAATAAAATGTTTGCTTGTTATGAGAAAGTTAGTTAGTAAAGCTCTCACAAACTTGATGGCACACTTTATTTTCTTGCATTTAATAAACCTGAACCATTGCGTCCTTCTTTGTTGCGTATATGCTTGCGCTTTATAAGTTGAAGTTAGCAGAACCATGTATCATGGGGAACGTTTTCAACATTTCATTGGTACTTAGTACCTCGTTGATATCATGTTATTTTGCTTATGGATCCCGTCGGTGTGAAATAAAAGTGGAACTTGTAAGATCATGGAGTTTATATGTATGTTAGAGAAACGCCTGGGCCGCTAGCCTAAGCCATGCCTAATCATGGTGGAAACTTGCAGCACGACCATAATGAGCATTTTGTGAAGCATCCTCAATAAAAATCTATGCACATAGTAAATAAAAAGATCGCTGAGATGCTCATTGTCTGCTTGCCTTGTCATTTTGATTATGGGATAGCTCCTGTGTCATGTGCAAGGGTTACCCCGTTGGCGGTTCTCTATGATACGTATATACTTACAATGACAAGAGCTTACTTGTGACTGAAGTTGAGTAGCATGAGGATCGGTCTTCGTAAGTAAGGGCATGAGACTTTGATTTATAACTTGTCAAGCATATCCTCTTAGTTGTGTCACTTTAACCTTAACCATTTAAAGATTCTTATGATAGGGGCAATGAGAGCTCAAAGCTAATAAGTACCATACTTTCAGCATTTGGAAGCCTTTCAAACTATTCAAAACCTTTTCTTTTACTTATTGAGTCTCCACATATTCTTTGAGCACCTTCTTGAGAGCATAGTTATCATTCTTTGTGCTTGTCTCAAAACTTGATTATTTGTGTTATGACTTTGATGCTTGTATCCTTGATATCTTTACTTCTAGTCTTCACCTGAACTTCAGAGGTGCCTTAAATCAAAGGCAAGCGAGATACCACTCCATCATACCTTTTTATGAGCATTGTAATATTGCTTATGTTTATACTTCATGCTACTTATTATTTTTGAGTTGGAATCTCTTCATAGCTTGTAGTGCCTATTAAGTAAACTTAGTTGCATACTCCTTATTATGAATTGACTAAGTAGATGATCACATGCTGAAAATATATACATCATATGAAGCAAATGTGTTCGTGAAAGTTCTTTTATCACACTCAGTTTCCAACTGAATTGCTTGAGGACAAGCAATAAGCTAAGCTTGGGGGGAGTTGATACGTCCAAAACGTATCTACTTTCCCGAACACCTTTGCTATTGTTTCTCCTCTAAACTTGTGTGATTTGGATGCAACTAACGCGGACTGACACTATTTTCAGCAGAATTGCCTTGGTGTCTACTTTTTGTGCAGAAAATCAACTATCAGGAAAAATCCCAGAAAATATGCCAAAAATCCTATTTCACCAGAAGACTCCAGGAGCCAGAATACGACACGGAGGGGGGCTGGGCCCAGGCCACACCACCTGGCCGCGCGGGCAAGCCCAAGCCGCGCCAGGGGGTGGTCTGGCCGCCCAGACTGCCCCTCGGTCTCCCTCTTTGCCTATAAGTTGCCTTCTGACCTAAAAACTCAGGGGGCTTCGATGTTTTTCTAGAAGGAGTTCTGCTCCGCCGCCACCACCAGATTCCACGAAACAGCACCAGAAACTCCGTTCTGGCACCCTGCCGGGACGGGGAATTGGAGGAGATCATCGCCATAATCATCACCATCGCTTCTCCATCGACCATCCATGTTTCCCCCATCTATGAGTGAGTAATCCCCCGCTGTAGGCTATGGGGATGGTAGGGATTGGATGAGATCGTTCATGTAATGGCATCGGATTGTTAGGGCATGGTGCCTAGTATCTTTTATTAGTGCTTTATGACTTTGTTGCGACTTGTTATGCTTAATGCTTGTCACTAGGGCCCGAGTGCCATGATTTCAGATCTGAACATGTTATTGATTCATTATGATAGTATTGTTTTTGGTCTTATCTACAAGTTGTATACACACGTTGTTGTCCGAAACCAATGGCCCCGAAGTGACAGAAATCAGGATAACCGGAGGGAATGGCTATGATGTGAGGATCACATGTGTTCATAGAGTGTTAATGCTTTGCTCCGGTGCTCTATTAAAAGGAGCACCTTAATTGCCAGTAGTTCCCTTGAGGCCCCACT
Source organism: Avena insularis (assembly GCA_023614405.1). Lineage (NCBI taxonomy): Eukaryota > Viridiplantae > Streptophyta > Magnoliopsida > Poales > Poaceae > Avena > Avena insularis. The sequence continues at coordinate 412,552,220 of CM042686.1, read as the reverse complement.
GCAAACGGGCTGGCAGGACAAAAGATGTTGTGCAAGTTCTCATTGCAAGCACGTATGACTATATATGGAACACATGCCTAGGATTATCTAGTACTTGGATGCTTTATCTTATTTATCTACAATTGCCCTATGTTTTGTTTGCTATGTGAATTGTCTTGTCCATGCAACGCCCGTCCATCCATCCCTACCTTTTTCGAATCCTCATGCATCGCTATTGTTCTATATCTTTACTTTACTACTGCTGTTACTTCACTATTCCTACTACAAAACTGTTGCTACTGATAAACTGCTGTGAGCAAGATTGTTTCCAGGTGCAGCTGAACTAACAACTTATTTGTTAAGGCTTATAAATATTCTTTGGCTCCCTTGTGTCGAATCAATAAATTGGGTTTCACTTCCCTCGAAAATACTACGATACACCCCCTATACTTGTGGGTCATCACTAACTCAAGATCATGAGTAGGATAATTCTACTCATGCTGCTTTAGTTGTTGAGATAGATATGCGATGACTTTGCCTTCTTGCATCAATACACATCCGAGACCAATCTTGGATGCATCACAATACACATCAAACGACTTCTTGATATCTGGCATGATCAATATTGGGGCTGAGATCAATCTCTTCTTTAGCTCCTGGAAATTGGCCTCACATTTGTCAGTCCATTCAAACTTTTTGTCCTTCTTCAACAATTGGGTCATGGGTCTGGTGATGCTCGAGAATCCTTCTACGAACTTGCGGTAGTATTCCACTAATCCGAGAAATGCACGGACTTGGGTTTGAGTGATTGGGGCTTCCCATTCTTCGACATCTTTGATCTTGGTGGGATCAACAGTAACTCCTTCGGCAGACACAATATGTCCTAGGAATCCTACTTCTTTCAGCCAGAACTCACACTTGCTGAACTTGGCATACAACCGATGCTCTCTAAGGGTTTCAAGGATGATTCTCAGATGTTGCTCATGCTCTTCTTCTGACTTGGAGTAGATGTGGATATCATCGATAAACACAACGACAAACTTATCTAGAAAATTCATAAAGATCTTATTCATGAGATTCATGAAATAAGCAGGGGCATTGGTTAATCCAAAATACATAACCGTATACTCTTATAAACCATAACGAGTAGTAAAGGCGGTCTTCGGAATATCCGTTGCACGAATCTTAAGTTGGTGATAACCAGTCCTAAGATCGATCTTAGAGAACACATTTGCTCTAGTCAATTGATCAAATAGACCCTCTATGTTTGGCAATGGGTACTTGTTCTTGATGGTGACGTCATTCAGCTTCCTGTAATCTGTGCACAAATGATTGCCTCCATCTTTCTTGTCGACGAATAACACTGGCGATCTCCATGGCGATGCGCTTGGTTGAATCAAGCCTGTTGCCAACATAGCATCCAACTGCTTCTTCAATTCCACTAACTCTGAGGGGTTCATGCTATAGGGTCTCTAGGCTATGGGTCCGGTTCCGGGGATTAGTTCAATAATGAACTCAATATCCCTATCCGAGGGCATAGCGGGCAATTTATCCGGGAATATGTCGGGGTATTCACAGACTAATCTGACTTGGTCAATGGTGGGCAGAGCTAGACTCTTGTTACACTTGAATTGACGGGGCAAGGTTTCAGATATATGCTCTACTGAGACTCTAGAGCTACTGGTCATGGTGATGGCTTTCTTGGCACAGTCTATCAATCCTTTATGCTTTGACATCCAATCCATTCCTAGTACTACTTCCAAACCTTTGGTTCCAAGTACTATTAGGTTGGCATAAAAATCTATCCCATGTATTCTGGTACGCACAACTTTGCAAATTTTTCTAGCTCTTGTAGATGAACCGGGGATTTGAACTATCATGACATGCTTCAAGTTGGTTAGGTGAATCTTACTAGTGCATGCAAATTCTTCGGTGACAAATAGTGTGATGCTCCATAATCAAACAACACTCTTGATAAAACTGAGTTGACAGAAAACATACCCAGCACTACATCTGGCGCTTCTTGGGCTTCTTCGGCGTTCATGTGGAAGAGGCGCCCGTTGCGGTTGTGAGGGTTCCCTAGGGCGAATCTTCTTCCTGGTTGAACACGACGCTGCTGTTGAGCTGGGGCATTCACATTGGTAGTGGCGGCAATCTTCTTGGGGCACTCATTGGAATAGTGACCCTTCACTCCACACTCGAAACAAGTGATCTGAGACTTGTCTTTCGCTGCCACGGGCACAACATTGCTTCCAATTCTGGGTGCAGTGTTGTTGTTGTTGTTGTTCTTGGGAGGTGCACGGTTGAAATTGCTGGTGTTGCCGGGGTGATTGTTGTTTCCTCCAGACTTCACATTTCCTCCGCTACGGTTGGGGTAGCTTGGGCGAGACATTGGGGGTCGGTTGTTCCTCGGTGCATATCCTGCTGAGGGGTTAGGACAGTACTTTTGGTGACTGTTGGATCCAGCTTGGTGCATCATATGATGTTTGCGGTTGTCGTTTGCCTGGTTAAGCTTCCCTTACATCTGAATGGCAGAGTCGACTAGCTCTTCGAGATCCTAGAAACGGATGTTGACGAGGACAGTCTGTATCTCATCATGCAGTCCGCTCAAGAATCTCTCTTTCTTCTTGGCCTCCGTGTTGATCTCATCGGGTGCATACCTTGCTAAGGACAGGAATCTGTCACGGTACTCCACTACAGTCATTCTGCCTTGCTTCAATTCTCGGAATTCATCCCTCATTCGGGTGACTAGACCCTGCGGCACGTGGGTGCGGCTGAACTTGATTTTGAAGGCTTCCCATGTCATCACTTGACCATGGTTCATTGTGCGGACGCTGTTCCACCATGCTCTTGCATCTCCTGCCAAGTAGTGGGTGGCAAAAAGGACCTTCTCGTTGGCATCCACTCCTGCTACTTCTAGATTGTTCTCCATTGTCTGCAACCAGTCATCAGCATCCAGTGGGTTCTCTGAAGTGCTAAATATTGGGGGATTTGTATTCTGGAAGTTCTTGAGTTTGGATCCATGATGATCCTGATTTCCATGGTTCTGGTTGTTGAGAGCCATCTGGGCGATCTGCTGCAGTGTTGCTAGGTTAGCTTGGTGCTCTATCCTGCTTGCTTCACGGTCTGCAATGAGATTCTGCAGGATTTGCAGCATTGGATCTTGTGATGAGCTGCTCCCTCCTTGGTTCCCACGAGTCATCTGAGGATTGAGGTAGATAAAGGGGTAAGAGGGAAAGTTCTAAGGTTCATGGTTTTGATTTCAAAGCTAAAACTTTGAGTTTGACTCAGGTTTTGCAACTAACTTCTTTTCATTCATTTAAGCAAAGCACACGATACAAACACACACACCACAACATCAAAGGGAAACATATGGTTTTAGGAACCATTATGTAAGCTACGATACAATGGGACCGATACTCCTCATGCTATGACAGTGCTCTAGTGCATCAATTCATCATCGATGAAGTCGGAGTCATCATCGTCGGTGTAGAAGTCCACAACATCTTCCTCCAGGAAGTCATCATCATTGCTGAGGTAGGAGTCAATATCCCCTTGGATATCTTCACCTTCCTCTTCTTCTTCCTTTACGGCAAGCTGAGCTTCTTGCTCCTTGATGGTATTTTCGAGGTCGGCCACCTTCTTGCGAAGACGGTCGATGGTGCGATCCTTCTTGGCATGTTGACAGCGCAGAGACTGACGATCCTGGACTAGCAGTGAGAAAGTCTGGGCCTTCTGGGAGGCAATGGCGAGGTTGTTGTTGGCGACCTTTCTGGCATTGTCCAACTCCTTCTGTCTGTCGTACAGTAGGAAGTCGAGGTTCTCCACTTGACGCTTCAGTATTGGGTGACTTGGCATCTCTAGCGACATTCCCATCGAATCATGCCTTGCATAGTGACCAAAGCGGGTTCCTTGGATTAGGTTGACACTGAGGGCACACAGACGTGCGAGAGCTTCATGCATTGACCTGGCTAATCCATCTAGCCAGTTGTTCTCTCTCACCGAGAACTGAATCCTCCCAGATACTGGTGCTTCTATCTTGCCTCAAAGATCAGCAGTCACTAGCTATTGTAAATCTCCTCCTGGTGGACCCGGGAGTTGAGCTCCAAGGAATTCCGGATGAGGACGCTCCAAGAACTCGAACAGTGCATCCAAATCCCTCTCGAAGATCAGTTTGCCTCCGTTTCCCAACTGGTAGAACTTGCTGTATTGAGCTTCCATCTATAAGGATTTAGGATGAGAAAGTTAGTGAAGTGATCAAGTGTGTCAAAGTTTTATGTAATAATGTAAGAATTTGGAGGAACATGAATTTTTTTGAGAGAAAGAATTCCCAAAGGTAAGAAAGTAAATAGTTTTCAGAAATACTCACTTTGGTTTTTGAAACTAAGTTTTTGTTCGGACGTCCATTCTAACTAGGGTCTCCTATGGTCAGGATGGCTCTGATACCAACTTGTCAACACCCGGATTTTTAATCCCAGATGCCTGTTATGCCATACATCGCAATCCCAGGATTACCATTTTTGCGAGACATAACAAATTGGATATCACAGTACATCATCCATTACAAACCATAATAAGGTCTTACACAAATAAAGGATCTCATGATCCAGTCTTAATACAATCAAGTAGCGGAATAAATAGCGTAGCGGTGGGGTCCCTCTTCAGAGTCACAGGCAATGCTGACGATGGAAGATAGTCCTAGTTATCATAGCTGTCTTGCTGTCCTTCATCTTGGTAGTCTCCTTCATAGTCTGGCCACGGTTATAGCCAAGGACAAAAGCCATGAGTACTATTTAAGTACTCACAAACTATCACTAACAAGTAAGGTAGTTCTAGTAGGAATGCTAACTCTAAGTTTAATTGTAAAGTTAAGTTTGAAACCTAAGCTGAGTTCTGAAACAAAGAAAGATAAAAGAAAGTTTGAAATCACCTAAGTGGGAACTTAATTATCATAGTCACAACTCAGTTGTGGTCAAGTCATGTCACAATTCATTTCACAAGTTGTTTTGAAAACATCTGACAACGGAACAGTATGGCCACTCCATGTCCATAACCGCGGACGCGGCTATTTGAATAGTTTGACACTCTGCAGAGGTGGTACACTTTCCCCACAAGATTCGATACATCTATCAGGGGTAACCCTGAATCATCATACTTAGTATGCAGATAATCAAACATAACCTTTCCTTTACACACCCTAGTATAAGCACCTCTCCTATGAGCATGGACTCCCAACCATGAGCATCTGTCATCTTGGGCACTGCATAGTGATACATTGCAAATGTATCTATAATTTTTGATGTTCCATGCTTGGTTTTATCCACTTTCTTGTGTTTTGTCCACACTTTGGAGTACTTTTCATATGATTTCGTGGACTAACCTATTAACAAAAGCCACAGTGCCAGCTGCCTGTTTTCTGCTGTTTTTGGTTCCAGGAAAGTCAGAAAATGAATATTCTCGGAATTGGACGGGACAAAAGCCAAAGTGCCTATTTTTTGGAAGTCATCAAGTGCCATAATACGATACGGAGAGGGGCCAGAGGGGGGCCACACCACCTGGCCGCCCGGCCAGGCCTGGCCCGCGCCAGGGGGTGGTGTGGCCAGCCCAGGCACCCCCTCGGTCTCCCCTTCCGACTATAAGATGCCCTCGAGACGAAAACCCTAAGTAACCGATCAAAAATCCATGAAAGAGTCTATAGCCACCATCATCTCCATACCTAGATTGGGAGGGATCTGAAGCTCTTCCCGGCACCCTGCCGGAGAGGGGAATTCACCCTGGAGGCCTTCTTCATCACCATGCAAGACTCCTGTGTGATGCGTGAGTAGTTCATCCTTGGACTACGGATCCATGTAGTAGCTAGATGGCTGGTTCTCCTCCTTTGTGCTTTCATGTCTAGATCTTGTGAGCTCCGTTCATGATCAAGATCATCTATTTGTAATTCTGCATGTTGTGTTTGCGGGGATCCGATGGATATTGAGATGCTATTTCAGATTGATTATTGATTCTATCATGTCTTTGTTATTTGTGATCTTGCATGCTTTCCGTTGTTAGTAGCTATCTTGGCCAAGTAGATGCTAGCAACTCCAAGAGTTAGTATTTATGCTCGATAGTGGGTTCATGCCTCTGGTAATCTGGGGAAGTGACAGAAATCTCTAAGGTACTAGATGTGCCGTTGCTACTAGGGAGAAAACAACAATCCTTTGTTCATAGAACAATCGTATTGTTTACTTTACCTTGATTCGTAAAGCAATAATCTGTTGCTTGCAACTTAATACTGGAGGGGGTTCGGATGATAACCTGAAGGTGGATTATTAGTAATAGATGCAGTTGGATGGCGGTCTATGTATACTGTTGTAATGCCCAATCAAGTCTCAAAGGAGTCAAGATGATTAGTATATGCATGTATTGCTTTCTCGGTGTTTGTCAATTGCCCCGCTGTAATTTGTTCACCCAGCATGTTATCGATCTTAAGGAGAGCCACCTCTAGTGAACTATGGATCCCGATCCTTTTCTTTACATACAATCTACAACTGTTTACTGCTTTGTGTTTACTTTCTGCAAAATTTCACTTTGTTCCATTCAATACGTTTAATCCTTTGTTTACCGCAAAACACAGTGAGATTGACAACCTCATCGCAAGTTGGGGACAAAGTTTTGTGGTTGTGTTGTGCAGGTCTTCATGTTGCTACTAGCACCGGTAGTGCACCCTGCCAAAGCTCAGCTAGTAACACCTTTGGGGTGTTTCCTTGCTCCTACTGGTTCGATTAAACCTTGGTTTCATAACTGAGGCAAACTTGCTGCTGTGCTCATCATACCTTCCTCTTGGGGTTCCCAACGAGCTCTACATCAACACCGCCATCAAGCATTTTTCTGGGCACCGTGCATTGAGCCATCACATAGGTGGACAACATTGAGAGGTATCCTCAGCTCAAACCTCTCCCGCGAGGGAACTAATACTAATGCATATAAATTTCCAGCTAAGCCTTACCCAATTTAGGTATTGTGGTTGTACGATAAAATTGGAATGGTACCGCATCCGAACCCAACCATCAGTTTTGTAAAAGGGCTAAGGCTCATGCCTCAACATTCTCATCATCACAAACCATTTGTGTTTCTCAACACATGTCAAAACATCTCAATAGAATGACTCATCATTCCAAGGTTTTCACAAGTCATTTTCACCAATTATTCCCATCTAAAGTAAATCAAGTTTTGGGTTTTGTTCCAACTACTAAGTTAAGAGTGTTCACTAATGTGGGATGCTAAGATCAATCTCATGCCATAGAATGACATCTAAGTCTAACTAGATAGGTCAAGTTTTATACTCTTTATGCTACCTTTAAACAAGTAAAGGACTTTGGTAAAGTAAAGAAAGTAAAGCTTGTAAATAAGACTTGGAGTAGGTATAATTCAAAATGGTATAACAAAAGCATGCCTAATGCCTTTGCTTAGGTTATCCAGCTCAATTATAGCTTGCTAAGTTAAGACACTTGCAAGTGTTAGCTTTCTCAGTTTACTTGAAGTGTTAGGCTTGCCTTGTGTAGTGCAGTGGTTGAAGTTTTCTTCCTCCTCCTCTTGGTAGAACTCCTCCTCCTCGAAAGCTTGGTCGGTACTATCGTCTATAAATACATACGGGATACACAATCACCAAACAATACTTAACTAGTCTACTTAGCACTCTAAGGCACACATTTGATGATCTAATATCATCACAAGCATCACAAGGTTTAATGAACTAGTTTCATTCTTTTTATTTGTGAAAAGTAATTTCTACTCATTGAAATTAACTAAGATTTAATATTCTCCAATTAAAATATGGGATCATGTGGACACATGTCATCACCACATATTCTAACATATGGGAATGTGATTTAAGGGTTGGATCACATTTGAATAAGTTTAAGTTTAATAATTAATGATTTAAAGTGACTAGAAATGCCTATATAGCATTATTTTGGTAGTAGTCCAAAGTCACTGCATGTAAACCTTAATATTATTACATATTCAGATAGGTATGGTTAATTGTGATTTTTGAGAGCTAGAATCAACTCAAAAGCTATTATGGTTGATTTTATAAAAATGTTTGAATGTGCAAAAGCTTCTGTTTTGTTATTTTAACTAGGAGAGATCTCTAACTCTAAATGATAAATCCAATGGGCTTGGATAGATATTTTCAGTAGCTTTCCAACAAAATTGGAATCACTCAATTTGGTTCAGTAAATCTTCCTGAATTGATTTTTAAACTAAGGGACAGAAATGGTTTTAAGTCTAAATAGAAAAAACTAAATTTGAACTACTGGGTCAGCGCGGGAAAGTAAATGGGCCGGCCCAGTGACGCTTAGCTTGAGGCGCTGACAAGGGTGCATGTCGGTGACCTTTGAAAACCCGAAGCAGTGCAGGCGATCTGAGCCACACGATTAGAACTCAGATCAACAGCTCACGGTCATCATCGACGGCGGACTCATCACCGGCGAGACTGAACCCTAAACGGCCGGTGGGGGTCTACTGGGGACGTACTAGGGCTCCAGCTAGTGCGGCGAGGCGGGCAAACGAACTGGACAACGACGGCGGACTCAGGCGAGGTCGCGACAGGGGCTGAGGTGGACAGAATCGACGACAACTTCTCCTCCTCTGCAGCGGCTTCCTCCGGTGCAATTCCGGTGAATGACGGCTCGAGCGGCTCCGGCGAGAGAGGGGAAATGGTCAGTGGAGAGAGGGGAGTGGAATAGTGTGGCGATTGAGGCTGGGGGTGGCCTCCTTATATAGGTTCGACAAGGGGACCGACGGGTGTGGGCAGGCGTCTCCGGCAAGGGCGGTACAGGGGCTACTGGCGTGGGTGAGGTAGGCGGATGGTGGGCGGTCTGCTGGCGGTCAGCTACGGTGCAATGGCGCGGCTAGGGGCGGTGCCTAACGGTCGGGAGCTTCCCGCGCTCTGGGAGACAGAGGCAGTGCTCGACGCGGCTCCCGGCGACTGTGGGTCACGCGGCGGTGCACGGTCGTGTCTGGCGGGGTGCTGGTGTCGAGGCGGAGCGGCGTGCACGATATGGTGTCGAGGCACGGTCTATTTCGTGCTGGCGGCGATCGCGCTCTGGCTACACGCAGAGAGAAAGGGCGGCGAGGCTGTGGGGTGGTCCAGGGGCTATCTGCGGCTGTGGGGTGGACCGTGGGCGACGGTGAGGTGGCGCCTAACTTCCTGGAGCGGCGGAGAGGGGCTGGCGGTCTCCTGCGCCTTGTGCATGCTTGGCCGGCGAGCATGGCGTCGGGGCGGCATGGCACTGGTGCTAGGGCTAGGGATAGAGGTGGGTTTGGTCTAGTTGGGCCTGGGGGGAGACCAAAATGATCAATGCACACCAATTGGCTCGACAAGAATTGCTCCAAAACAGTAATAGTTAGGCCACATTTTGTCTGCCTGCCAACTGTTCGATCAAATGGCCGCATGAAGAAAAGTTTTGAATTTTTGAAAGATTTTTGGTGGAGTGGTGTAACTTATGCTTGAGTATCTAGGTTTGCTTGGGATTTTGAAATGGAGTTCATTTGAGTGGTTTTTGAGAAAGTGGTATCTAGACATATGAACTAGATTCAATTTTAAAATGACAATTAAATTTAGAGTTTGAAAGTTTTGGGATGAAACAAAGTGGGCCTTAGCACATCACTGCTTGTACTAGTAAGGGGTGCAAAGATCCACAATTGTCTCTGTTAAGATTGGAGTGCTAGGAATGCCCAAAGTAGGCTAGGTGATTAAAATGGCAAAAGTGACCATTTCCTTATTTAATTCTTTTTTTGACTTATTTTTCTTTGGGATTTGCTTGGGGATGATCTAGATGATGTGTAATTCACCTTAGAGTCATTTTACAATCAATAGATCACCTAATCATGGCAATTCAAAACAACTCCTATTTAAATGCACACACATATGAATGCTTAAAGATTTTTAAATAGAAAAGGTTTTTGGTTAACCCTAAATTGGGTAGATTTGATCTTGATCACTTGGATTAAAGTTTTGGGATGTTACACCAATCTACCAAATACAAACATGTTGTTATAAACTATAGCAAAGGTATGGCCATGACCTTGGTCACCTGGTTTGAAAGCCATGCAAATTCATACATGGTACGCCATATATCGTATGGCAAAATTAAAGCCATTATTATCGATTGGAGCTTTGAAAATAACTCCAAATGTGGAAGCGCTTGAAGCGCTTTTTCTAAACAATATTGAAATACCAATATGCACCAATCTACCAAACATGGTTACATTATCATAAAGTATGGTAACACATATGGCCTTGACATTGGTCATCTAGTTTTTGAAAGCAATGAATGTTCAAACATGGTACGCCATATTGTGAAACGATTTTTTCAAGAGTTATCAAATTTTATATATTTTCATGGAAATTAGCCAATGCACACAGTGAGACACCAACAGAGAAACAAATGGTTGTATTTCGTTTTATATTTTGTTTCATTATTTTTTTTAAAAACTGGCCCAAATTTGTTGTCAATACTATTCATATCAAAAAATTGAAATCTTGCAAAACTCTCGGTGGTTCGCCAATATTTGACTAATTCGGTACCTTTAAACTATTTTTAAAAAGTAAAGAGCAAGCTATATCACACACTTTGTAGTTTGTAAATAGACATACTTACTTTCAATCATCAAAAAGTTATTTAATTTCAGCATCTTCAGCTAGGAAGCTTGGAAACTCATGAAAGTAGGGCATTATCCATCAAATCTAGAATCTCTTTTGTAAACAATTTCTTGAAATGCCAAGATGCACCGATCTACCAAATATGGACAGGTTTGTAAGCTTGGTTGGCAAAGATGCTTCAATGTATGGAGTAGTACAGAACATGAAAAAGGTACAAAAACTATGGTGTGACCTTGCTCCTCTTGTTTGAAATCCTTGAATTAATGTTCATTAATTTTGGCAGATGTCTATAAACTCATTAAATGCTGGAAAGCATACATGCCTGTGGGTCTATCTGACGGGGACAACATCCCAAGTGGGAGTAGCGTACCTTAGAAGCTTCAACTTCAAAATTTCGGCAGAGCGCCGCCGCCCACCCATTCAAACATCCCGCCCATCCATTCAAACATCCAACCCCCAAAAAATTATTTTATTGCACAAATTTAGCCTAGAAGCTTGAAAGGGCGTTCTACATTGTGTGAAAAAAGGGGGCGATGGCATTTTGAGCCATCATATTTGTATTTGCTTGCTTCACAACAAAACACATTGTTGTTACTTGGAAATTCGAAAACAAACTTCAAATTTGGAAGCAGACATATTGGTTGATTTGCAAAGATGCACCGATTTACCAAATACAGACACATCATCATAAACTATTTCCATGACCTTGGTCACCTTTTTTTGGATGATGGTCATCTTCTTGAAAGCCTTAAATTGTTCAAAAATTTCAGCAAATGCCTAGAAACTCGTTTAAATGCTAGGAAGCAACTCTCGCTGGCATGTGGGCCTACACGGTGACAACACGTCTGAGAGGCCCCACGCCGAAGTAGCGTATGCTAGAAGCTTCATCCTCAAAATTTGGTACGACGCCCAAACATCACACCCATCCATTAAAATATCTCGCGCATCCATTCAAACATGCTTCACCTCTTTCTAGAATGCAAAATTCCTCTTATATCCCTGCTCCGGAAACAAGAATCCGAGGGAGCACTGCAATAACAGAGGGATATAGGTGGTAAATTTGCGCTCTCCCAAGTGCATCACCCCATCCATGTTTTCTAGCCCTTCTTCAATATTTACCTGCCCACGCACTCCGACCTACACTGACTTTTTGGACCCACTATGCAAGTGACCCACATGTAAGTGAGCCAGAATTACGGGAAGTAGAGATTCCCATCGCTTGTTGTTCAAAATTCGAACATTTTTCGCTAAATCGAGATAAAATCGTTAAAATCATCCAACCTGGCTTATACTATCATTCCACTATGTTAAAGTAAAAGCTAAAAAAACAAAGCCAAAAGCACGTTCGTAGCTTTATAAGCCAAAAATCAAAAGCCAAAATTAGAGCCCAACCAAACAACGCCTAAATCTCAAGGAACTCTTCCTATTTCTCCCTTGTTTTAGTACTTGGGTACCTTCAATTTTATTTAACAAAACATATGACCAAGCAGGGTATCATCGACTTGTAGATCAATTTTTGAGACACTTTCATTAAATTGCGGTAACACCATTCTGTTCCACGAATATATATAACCATAAAGTTTGAAAATATTATTGAGAATTCATGGAATCCTAAACCATAAAATCTAAACCCCTAAACCCTGACCAAGCAGGTATCGTGCAACTATATATGAAAAATTTACATACTTTCGTTAAATTGGGTGACACCATTCTATTCCATGAATATAAGCATAAAGCTTGAACATTATTGAAAATTCCTGAAAACCCAAATCCTAAACCCCTAAACCCTATAACCCTAAACCCTCACCGAGAACGTAGCATGCACTTATAGATCAAAATTTAAGATAATTTCGTTAAATTGGGTACCACCATTCTATTTGACGAATATAAGCATAAATTCTGAACAACCCCTAAAACTTAAACCCTAAACCCTAAAGCCCTAAACCCTCAGCCATAAACCCTAACCAAGCAGGTGTCATGCACACATTGATCAAAATTTGATATACTTTCATTAAATCAGCTTACATCCATTCTGTTCTACGAGTATAAGCATAAGTCTTGAGAATTATTGAAAATTCGCTAAACCCTAAACCCTAAACAAACCATACAACTAAAACGTAAAAACCTATAACCCTATAGCCTCGACCCATAAACCCTAACCAAAGCAGGTATCGTGCACTTATACATCAAAATTTGAGATACTTTCAATAAATTGATGTAATGCCATTCTATTCCACGAATATAAGCATAAAGAAACTTGAACATTATTGAAAATTACTAAAACCCTAAACCCTAAATCCCTAAAACCCAAAACCCTTACCAAGCACGTAACATGCACTTATAGATCAAAATTTGATATACTTTTGTTTAATTTGGTAACGCCATTTTACTCGACGAATATAAGCATAAATCTTGAGCATTATCGAAAATTCCTTAAACCCTAAACCCTAAACAACCCCTAAAACCTAAACCCTAAAACCCTAAACCCACAACCCATAAACACTAACCAAGTAGGTATCATGCACTTTATAGATCAAAATTTGAGATACTTTCAACAAATTAGGTAACGTCATTCTATTCGACGAATATAAAAATAAAGCTTGAGCATTATTCTAAATTCTCTAAACTCTAAACCCTATACAACCATAAAACCTAAACTATAAAACCCTAACCAAGCAGTTATCATGCACTTAAAGATCAACATTTGTGATACTTTCATTAAAGCAGGTAACGCCATTATATTCAACGAATATAAGCATAAATCTTTGAGCATTATTGAAAAATCGCTAATACCTAAACCCTAAACAACCCATAAAACCTAAACTCTAAAACCCTAAATCATCGACCCATAAACCCTAAACCAGCAGGTATCGTGCACTTATAGATCAAAATTTGAGAAACTTTCGTTAAATTGTGGCAACGCCATTCTATTACATGAATATAAGCATAAAGCTTGAACATTATTGAAAATCAAAAACCCTTAACCGTAAACCCTAATAACCTCCTAACCCTAGAACCCTAACTTCCTAATCCTAGAACCCTAAACCCTTACCAAGGAGGTATACTGCACTTATATATCAAATTTTGAAATACTTTTATTAAATTGCGATAATGCCATTCTATTCCATGAATATAACCATATAAATAAAGCTTGAACATTATTATTGAAAATTCCCTAAACCCTAAAACCTAAACAATCATAAACCCTAAAACCCTGAATAACCCTAAACCCTAAATCATGAACCCTAAACCACTAAACCCTAAAAGCCTAAACCCTAAAATCCTAAACCATAAACCATGAACCCTTAAACCCTCAACCCAAAATAAAACCTTGAACCCTAAAATTAACCCTAGGCTATATATACTTTGAATGAAAACCGGGGCAGTGGGATTTTAAGCCATGTTTTGTAGTAGCTTCATGAATAAATCCATTGTTGTGCCTTAGAAAATTGAAATAACTTCCAATTCGGAAGCTTCCTTTGTAAATAATATTTTAAATGCCAATACACACCATAACAAATATGGATAGGTTATTATAAACTATATAAAAGATATGGCCATGACTTTGGTCACCTGGTTTGAAAGCCATGCATATTCTTACATGGTACTCCATATATTGTGATACAATTTTTTCTCAGAAGTTATCAAATTTCAAGATTATATTTTTCCATGGAAACTAGCTAGTGCACATAGTGAGACACGAAGAGAGAAAATAATGGATGCATTTCTTTTTATATTTTGTTTCTTTGTATTTTTTTTAAAATGGCCAAAATTAGGTGTCATTACCATTCATATGAAAAAGTTGAATTTTGCGAAACTCTCGGTGGTTCTCCAATATTTGAATACTTGATATCTTTGAATTATTTAAAAAGTCAAGAGCAAGGTACATCACACACTTTCTAGTTCAAAATTAGACATATTTACTTCAGATTGTCAAAAAGTCATTTTATTGCATAGATTTAGCTAGAAAGTTTGGAAATTCAGGAAAGTTGGGCATTGTCCATCAAATCTGGAATCTTCTTTTGAAATGCCAAGATGCAGCTATCTACCAGATATGGACATGCTATTATAAACTATAACAGAGATATCGCTGTGACCTTGGTCATATTGTATGAAAGCCTTCAAAATATATTGTTCATCAATTTCGGCAAACGTGTGGAAACTCATTTATATGTTGGTAAGCATACTATCGCTGACGTGTGGGTCTAGATAGGGACAACACGTGAGAGCGGCTGCGTTGGAGTAGCGTACGTCGGAATATTCAACCTCAAAATTTCCACATGACGCCGAAACATCCCGCACACATCTATTCAAATATCCCGCGCATGTATTCAAATATCCCACCCCGCTTTTTGCAAATGCAAAATTCCTCTTCTATCCCTGCTCTGGAAAGAAGGACCATGGGCGTACTGCAATAATAGAGGGTTATAGGTTGTAAATGTGCGTCATCCCACCTATATACCCCATCGTCTTTTCCCCACCCACACCCCTCCAACCTCTACCTTCCTCTAGCTGCTTCACCACCGGCCCTCTCTTCCACACCGGAGCTCTTCCACTATAGGCGCACTTAATCGTAAATATTTCACCGACTCCCTCGCAACACCGGATCTGCTTCATCAACGCTGTCGTCTACCCTACCGGGGCCGCTTCACTGAATCATTCGTTGTTGACCCCGAAATGCTGAGCCACCGCCCCCGCCACCCACTTGCCCGTCCCACCCGTCCTCGCCGCACAGCGGTAATTTCTCTTGCCCGTTTGCTATATTTTTGGTACTCGTAAGCTATGAAATTGTTAGGATGTTGCTCAATATCCTAGATGCTATTGCCATTTTGTTTGCACCCTTCATATTGTAGGTCCTATCCACATCATTAGCTTCTCGCTTTTATTCCCTTTCTTTATTCTCACGCTATCGGTTTAATCCTCCAACACGAACTCATAGATTCTATTCTTTCCGAGCGCTCGCACGGGTCATGCAAACAACTCATAGAGGATCCAACACTGACAATCTGACGCCTAGCAAGGTTGAATCGTGAGGTTTCCTTGTGTTACTTAGGCCAGTTTCTTGTCATGTTAATTAGTTGTATAACCTGCATGCCTAATAAGTTAATAAGTCATTCTACCTAAGAACTTGCCATGACATTTGCATTTATGTTCAATTGTGAATATATGTGCAAATGCTTAATTCAGAAAATGTCCATCTAGTTTGGATGATATATCTGGTCATTTTTAATGCTATATGGTGGTGTTTTCACCTACTTTCATCCTTCAAAACCAGCTATCTAGTTTGAAATATACATCTAGTAATTTTTAATGCTATGTTTTTGGTGTTTTCAAGAGTTTTCATCCTTCCAAACCAACCAACTTGGTTTCAAATGTCATGCAGAGAAATGACAATGGAGTACAAGGACCAAAGTTCCAACTGCTCTGCTTAGATTCTTCTGGCAGATTGACCAGGAGTAGCACCCGCTCGAGAAGGAGCTACTATCATCCTGAACGTGCTACTGTAAGTTCATACTTACTTTAAATGATCTCTACTTTATATAATACTACTTGTTTTCCTTGTTGTTTGTTTTAACTTGTTTCACCATATTTTAGCAGACTGTAGTTAAAACCCAGTAGGAGTCCTTGGAAGGCAGGACTAAAACCCTCGCCCCATTCATCCTCCCATTGCATTTCTGAAGCAAACAACTTACTTAACAGTCCACCTAGAACAACTCCTGCAGGTGATAAATATATAAATAATGTATTGCATGCAGAACGAAAGGGTGTAGCTGCTCTTAGATCTGTAGCTGAAATGTTGAAGAAGAGGACTGATACATTGCAAATGTATCTATAATTTTTGATGCTCCATGCTTTGTTTTATCCACTTTCTTGTGTTTTGTCCACACTTTGGAGTACTTTTCATATGATTTCTTGGACTAACCTATTAACAAGAGCCACAATGCCAGCTGCCTGTTTTTTGCTGTTTTTGGTTCCAGGAAAGTCAGAAAATGAATATTCTCGAAATTGGACGGGACAAAAGCCAAAGTGCCTATTTTTCCAGAAGACTCCAGGAGCCAGAATACGAGACAGAGGAGAGCCAGGGGCTGGCCACACCATCCCTAGGCGTGGGCTAGGCCTGGCCGCGCCAGGGCATGGTGTGGTGGCCCCAGGCAGCCCTCGGTCTCCCTCTTCGCCTATAAGAAGCCTTCTGACCTAAAAACTTCGGGGGGTTCGACGTTTTTCCATGAAAAGTTCCGCTGCGCTGCCGCCACCGAAGGGGAGATTCGGGGGACAGAAAGTCTCTGTTCCGGCACCCTGCCGGGACGGGGAAGTGCCCCCGGAGCCATCTCCATCGATCTCCACCATCATCTTCATCGACCATCCATGTTTCCTCCATCTATGAGTGAGTAATCCCCCGCTGTAGGCTATGGGGATGGTAGGGAATGGATGAGATTGTTCATGTAATGGCATCAGATTGTTAGGGCATAGTGCCTAGTATCTTTTATTAGTGCTTTATGACTTTGTTGCAACTTGTTGTGCTTAATGCTTATCACTAGGGCCCGAGTGCCATGATTTCAGATCTGAACTTATTATTGATTCATTATGATAGTATTGTTCTTGGTCTTATCTACAAGTTGTATACACACGTCGTTGTCCGGAACCTATGGTCCCGAAGTGACAGAAATCGGGGTAGCCGGAAGGGAAAGGCTTTGATGTGAGGATCACATGTGTTCACGGAGTGTTAATGCTTTGCTCCGGTGCTCTATTAAAAGGAGCACCTTAATTGCCAGTAGTTCCCTAGAGGCCCCGCAAGCAATTGGCGGGGACAAAAGATGTTGTGCAAGTTCTCATTGCGAGCACATATGACTATATATGGAACACATGCCTAGGATTGTCTAGTACTTGGATGCTTTATCTTATTTATCTGCAATTGCCCTATGTTCTGATTGCTATGTGAATTGTCTTGTCCATGCAACGCCCGTCCATCCATCCCTATGCCTACCGCACTCGAATCCCACTGTTTACTGCTTTTGTTACTATTGTCTTTGCTTTACTACTGCTGCTCCTTTACTATTCCTACTACAAAACTGTTGCTACTGATAAACTGCTGTAAGCAAGATTGTTTCCAGGTGCAGCTGAATTGAAAACTCAGTTGTTAAGGCTTATAAATATTCTTTGGCTCCCCTTGTGTCGAATCAATAAATTGGGTTTCACTTCCCTTGAAAATACTGCGATACACCCCCTATACTTGTGGGTCATCAAGACTATTTTCTGGCGCCATTGCCGGGGAGCATAGCTTTATTTATCAAGTCCACTTGGATTCACTATTGTTCAAGCTAAGTTTATTTTCTCCTTGTTTGCTTGTTTATTTATCAAAACTACAAAAAAAATAGTTCCTACTCTAGTTGTTATTTTCGTTGGTCTGTTATTGTCTTGCCTTATCATGCTTGTTGCCAATGGTTGGTTTCTTTGAAACTGAAGCTTATTGGCAAGGTGGGTTCACGGAAGATGAAAAATATTATTATAAGGAACACCGCTTGTCACAAAAAGGGAAACACTTATGGGGACAAATTGATAGATTGTATACCATTGCTAGAAACATGTGCTCTACTTATAATGTTACTTATTGCTTTGATAAATCTTGTTGCTGTAGGAGGTACAAACACCTCCCTTTTCAATGTGAGTATAATGATAATGTTACCATATCTTCCTATGTTAAGGGAAATTATGATCTTTATGATGTGGAACAAATTGAGGAATTTATTGCTTGGAAGGGTGCATTTGAACTTGCTAGTTTGCTTGAAAATATTGATGATTCACCTTATAAGTATGAGGTTTATGGTATACTTAAATTTTGCTTTGAGAATTACAAGGAAGAAAATGGCTATATTCTTGAATATACTAATAGATGCTTTCCACAAATGGAAGAGACTAATGCCTTGCAGGATCCTATGGAAGAAGAAATTGATGAACCTGAAATCTCATTAGATGAAAAAGAGAAGGAGAGTGATGAACAAAAGGAGGAAGAATGGATTAGCTACCCATGCTTACCTTCTAATGAGAGTAACTCTTTATCCCTTACATTATTTGATTGTACCCCATGCTTACTAAAGAAGGATGAATGTTATGTTCCTGAGGATTATTTTGAAGATGTTTATGATAAAGCTCTAGTGCTTGTAGATCATGAAGAGCATGCTTTTTGTGATAGTTATATTGTTGAGTTTATTCATGAGGCTACTGAAAATTATTTTGAGAGAGGAAAATAAGGTGGTAGAAGTTTTCCTGGTATTGAAACACCTCTCTATGTGCTGAAAGTTTTGAAGTCACTCTTGTTTTATCTTCCTATGCCTGTCACTTTGTTCTTTGCGAATTTATTTGCATACACGATCCCTATGCATAGGAAGTGGGTTAGACTTAAATGTGTTTTGGATTTTCTTCTTGATGCTCTCTTTTTCTTCACTTCATATTTCTTATGAGAGCATCCTATCAAACTTTTTATGCCTGAAGATGATAATATGTCTATTATTCTTGGGAGACCCTTTCTTAAATACTACAGGAGCTGTTATCAATTGTAATCAAGGGAAGGTGACCTTCAATGTTAATGACAAGGAACACACTGTCTATTTCCCCAAGAATATTGAAAGGACTTATGGTTTGAATACAATTGAATATGTTGAGGGCATTCAAGTTGGAGAAATATATTGTCCCATACCAAGAGAAAATTTTGAAACTATTATGATTGGGACCATTGCTATCAAGGTTGAGGTAACATAATCATTAGTAGAATACAAAGTTTTGTATCATATGAAATTGTTTTGGTAACAAGACCTGATCAACCTTGTTAACAAAAGGATTTCATTGAACAAAACAATGTTTCCACCATGATTATCTCCGCTTACTTACATTTTATCCATTTTTAGTTTTTGCTTTTGCCTAACTTAGAGGCGTTAAAGAAAAGTACTTGTTGGGAGATAACCCAAGAGTTTTAGTTGAGTCTTGGAATTTATTACTTTATTAATAACCGCTCCTTATCCTTTTTATTTGCTTTTTGTGCCAAGAGTAACCTCTAATAAGAGTGAAGTAATGATTGGGAAAGTTGCTGTCCCGAAACAGATTTTTGTGCTTCACCGTAAACATTCCTGAGAGAGCTCTGTATGTCGGATTGAGCTGTATTTTTTTGTGCTTCTGCCCCAGGTTGTTATCTAACTTTCGTTAGTTCAACACTTTTTGATTTTAGCAACAGAAGGTCTTTGAAAAAATTCGTCTTTACCTGCTGGTCTGTTTTGACAGATTTCTGCCATTTTCTGCATTTGCTTCTTGTTGGTTCCTTCTTGAGTTCTTTTGGGGAATTGAGCTTTTTGAGGTAAGTGATACAGTAGCTTGTGTTCTAATGGAAGTTTATTTGGTGTTAGAACTTAACCTTGAGACTTATTTATCTTAAGTGCACTAATGTTGCTAATGAGATTGTGTGAAGTTTTGTATGAAGGAAAATTTTCAGGTGTATGGAAGGAATGAGTAATGAGATGAAGGATGGACTAAAGCTCAAGCTTGGGGATGCCACGCGTGTCACCCCAATAAATATCCAAGAAGTACAAGCGTCAAAGCTTGGGGATGCCCAAGGCATCCCCTTCTTCATCAATAAAAATCCCAGGTTTCTTCCAAACACTTCATTTTTATTGTTTCATGCACAGTTGTGTTGTTCTTGGAGCGTCTTCTTTTTCGTTTTCGTTTTGTTTTTTCATTTGCTTAGTTTGCTGAATAAATTGGTTGGACCCCCTCTTTCATACATTGGTTTGCAAATAGTTTGGTTTGGTTTGGAAAAGAGTAGGAAAGTTCATGCTTATGTGGTAAAAAGAGCTTGTTTTTGACTGTGGCCTATGCTTTGTCATGCCATGCTTGATATTGTTTTGGATTTATGCTTAGTATTATTTGCTGTAGCATGACTTGTTATAAACAATTGAGATTGCTTAATGTGCCTTGGATGAATCATGCGTTGTTTTAGCATATTAAAGCATAGTATAGTGATATTCTTTTTTGATGCTTTATTTGGGTTGACTTGACACATTCTCACACCATGTTATGACTATCCAAAGTCACCATAGCCTTTATGATCCTTTAGTTTTCAACTTGTAGTATCACTTTATGCTTTGATCAATGATGTTTTGTCGCTCTGCATGATTATGGCCATTATTGCTCTCTTAGTTTGTCGCTCCCAGTCTTTTGCTAGCCTCCACAACAAAGTATGAGTTCCACTCAT
This sequence comes from Avena insularis, assembly GCA_023614405.1. Taxonomy (NCBI): domain Eukaryota; kingdom Viridiplantae; phylum Streptophyta; class Magnoliopsida; order Poales; family Poaceae; genus Avena; species Avena insularis. The sequence goes on along the minus strand of CM042686.1, from coordinate 412,531,353 downwards.
GCATCCAACTCCCTAAACCAAGTTATTCCAAAGAGTCCACCACACCTACCTACTAGCTTATGCTATTCCAAGTATATTCATGCTTTTGTTTACCTTCCACTTGTTATGAGAAAACTAGTGATTAAAGCTCTCACGAACTTGATGGCACACTACTTTTTGCCTCTAATGAACTTGAACCATTGTGTCGTCTATGTTGTATATGCTTGCACTTATTTGTTGGGGATTAGCAGAACCATGCTTTTATGGGGAACGCTTTCAACATTGCACTTGGTACTTGTACCTAGTTGATATCATGCTCTTTTGTATATGGATGTCGCTTGTGAAATGAAAGGGAGCTTGTAAGTCCATGGAGTTATGTATATGTGTTAGAGAAACGCCTGGGCCGCTAGTCTAATCCATGCTGACATGGTGGAAACCTGCAGCGTAACCATAATGAGCTGTCTATGAAGCATTCTTCTTATAAAAAAAGAGTCCTATATTGAGAGAAAAAAGAAAGAGTCCTATATTTATCTGCAATTGCCCTATGTTCTGTTTGCTATGTGAATTGTCTTGTGCATGCAACGCCAGTCCATCCATCCCTATGCCTACCGCACTCGACTCCCTCACATCGCTATTATTCCGCTGTCTTTACTTTACTACCATTACTTCACTATTCCTACTACAAAAGCTGTTACTCTTGATAAACTGCGTGAGCAAGATTGTTTCAGTGCACTGAATTGACAACTGAGTTGTTAAGGCTTATAAATATTCTTTGGCTCCCCTTGTGTCGAATCAATAAATTGGGTTTCACTTCCCTCGAAAATACTACGATACACCCCCTATACTTGTGGGTCATCAAGGACAGATGATACATTGAAGCGAATCTCCATGTACCAATCTCTTATTGATGGTACTAACACGTTGTAATCTGTCGGAATTACGATCTTGTTGTATAACCTATTGTAACAAACTTTTATTTTGTGTAATAAGTAATTTTAATTTCTGTGTGTTTATTAATTGATGTCGTGATATTCACCTGTTCTGCTAAAAGTAGGCGCTAGCAAAAAAGTCTGAAACAGTAACAGGCCAGAGCAGTAGCATGCCGAATGTTAAAACAACATGCGCATGGACGGCCCAAAATGACCATAACAGTAAAAGGCCAGAACAGTAAAAGGTTAGAACAGTAAAAGGCCAAAACAGGAAAATGCCAGAATAGTAGAAGGCCAAAACAGTAGAAGGCCGGAACAGTAAATGGCCAGTACAATAAAAGGCCAGTACAGTAAAAGGACAAAGGAGTAAAATGCCATAGCAGTAAAATGCTAGAACAGTAAAAGTCTAGAACAGTAAGAGGCCAGAACAACAAAATGCCAGAACAGTAAGAGTCCAGAACAGTAAAATGCCAGATTGGCAACATGCCTGAATAGTACCAGGCCGGATTTGTCTAGGCCTCAAGTGGCAGCACAGTGTTGGACCAACATGGGCCTTCTGTAGGCCGAAACAGAATCAGGCATGAAAGTTCACGGGTCGCTGTTGGCTGCATTTTTGGGCCCATTTCAAATAGTGCAGGACAAAACAATAACGGTCCATCTTCTTATTGGGCTCCCTTGATGGGCTGGCCTAGTTAGTATTTAGCAGGCCTTGGCTGGACCTGACTTCTGCCACGGTTTCTAGTACCATTAACGGCGATAACCGGCCGCTAACGGCGGCTGCCATATGGCAGTTTGCATGACATCAGCCGTCAGGGTGGCTGGCGAACAGATCTACGACGGAACAAGTTTTCATGGCTGAAGGGTGCGATCCACCACGGTTGAAAAAAATCCGTGGTTAATTCATTTGTGACGGGGCTTTTACCATGAAGGCTATCCGTCGTGCAAGACTCTTTGGCCACGAAAAATAGGCCTTCAACCACGAAAATCGTCCGTTGTAAAAGCCAACTTTTCTTGTAGTGAGTAATGGCTCATGGAATTGAGGTACAAGTTTCAGTGGGATTTAAAAGTAAAGGCTATGCAATACTTATGATTCAATTTAATACCATGACTCAATGATGCAAGAGTAAGATAGAAGCATAGGTACTATATGTATGCAAGCATGGGGAATTGCTTGCCTGGTAGTTCCGTTGCAGAATAAGAAAGATCCGGGTAATACTTCTAAGGCTCCTGGTATTCTCCTTGCTCACTGTCTATCCGAATAAAAACCAAACACACAAGGACCAACATAGATACATAGCACAGTTATATAAATCTATGCTACAAGCAAACAAGGTATACCATGATGGAATGATGCACAATGACATGGTATAACATAGCATGGCATGGGTGAGGTGTGACAACAATAATTAAGCACTTTATTAATTCATTTAGGCATGTTTTACTGTCATAAATAGTTCTTATTATTTAATATTTATAAGATGCATACTTCAATTCATAATTAGAACGGGCTCGCCGCGCTGATCGAAATAGACATATTATTTATCAGATTTGGAATTACAGAACTAAAATTATAGATTAATTAAAAAAGACATTTATTGGCATTTAAATAATTTTAAAATTTTAAATTACTCAAAAATTATTTTGGATGGCATATTTGAATTCCTGGCATTTTTCTGATCAGAAAACATATATCATATGCAAAGTTTGAATTTATAAATTTAAAACAATTATTAAACGCAAGTAATTTAAAAAGGGGTCAAAAGTCAAAGGTTTGACTAGTTAGAGTTGATTCTATTCAAATTTGAATCTAGATTTGAATTCATATTTAAATTTGAATCCTATTTCATTTTGATATTTTTGTCAAATTCAAATTATTTTAAAAAATATGGATTATATTAGATTTAATCAATTTCTGGAATTTTTATTATTTAGAAATTATCTTGAAAACATTTTGTACTGAGTCGTTTCTAGGCACCGTCACTGACGAGTGGGGCCAGAGGGCTGACTAGGATAGCCGACTATGCGGGGGTTAAGTTGTGTAAAGATCAGGGGTCTGGGTGGAAAAAGCCTAGGCAAAAGGGACCACGAGTTGAGGAGAGATAAGAGGCAGGGGCCTGGATGCAAATTCATCAAGATCTGATCTGAAGTTCGAGATGCGAAAATCTGCTAGCTGATGCTAACTTTGATCGACGATATCAAGAGATATAAAGCTCAATTTTGGGTGCGGTTTTCAATGGAGCGCAGAGGTGACATAGAAGAATAACTCTCATCAAGGAAACAACACCGGGGAAAAATTGTGTCGACAGGAAAACAACGATGAACTGAGGGTCAAAGCCATGTCCACAAACTAGACAAAAAACCTGCAGCGAATTGAGTTCTGACTCGAACTTTGGGTGCCTATGGAGATGATCCTATGCATAATTTGGCGATGGACCAAAAGAGAGAGTTAGAGAGGGGGTTAAAGGATACCATATCCATGTAGGAAGCTTCACCGTAGGTTGCCTGTAGCGCCATAAAAATGGACGGGAATAGGGATCGCATTACTGTTATTGTTGTGTCAACGTGTGCGCGCGCGTTGCTGCTGCGGTGCGCGGAGGCTGCGACGCATGCGCGCCTCGGTGAGCAGCGAGGTGTGCTGGAGAGGGACGAGGTAGTGCGGGTGCTCACTGGGGTGGTTGGAGGAGGGGAGCTGAGCCGGGAGTCGATGGTGGCGACCAGGCGTGGCGCGGCTCGGCGGGGTTCATGGCGGCGAGGGCGATGGCATTCTTGAACACGTTCGGGTCGGCGACGAGGAGGCAGTACACGGCAGCTCCGGCTCCACTTCTTGCTTCCAGAATCTCGGCGAAGCATCGACGACACGATCCCCGACTGCCGGTTCTACCAGGAAAGACGGAGACAACGACAGGGATCGGACATGGAATTCAGAGTTTCTATGGAGGGGAAGAGGAGACACAGAGGGGAGAAGGGGCACTGGTGGCACCAGGAAGGAGAAGAAGGAGGTCGCCTAGGGTTTCTGGGGATCCTCTGCCTGAGGTGGTGGTGGGCGATGTGGTGTCGGTGGCTCACGCGGGTTGCGTGCTTCCTCTATCGAGGAAGACGACAACAGTACCCGCAGCGGCTACCTTCGCTCGAAGAGGCATGGGCCGGCCCAGGGAGGAGGAGAGAGGACAAGGTAGTCTCCGGGTGGGCTGCGTCCAGGGTGGTCCAGGGCCTGCTCTAGCTCCTTTTCTTTTTATTTAGATTTAAACTTTTGTTTGCATTTTTGTTGGTTGGTTTGGAATTGCTGGTTTGAAATTTTTGAAAGAGCTGCTGTTTGAACATAGATTAAAGGCCAAGATTGTTTGGATTCAAACCATTCAAAAGCCAAAAGGATATCCAATAGAGAGGGATAGGTATAGAAGGGTGTTATTATTGCATGCCCCATGCATGTGTGTATATTTTGTGAAAACAAAATATGTCACATGTATGTGAGCCAAAAGAAGTTGCCAAATAGAAGATTTGAAATAAACAAGGGTTTGAGAAATACCAAGCTCACATGGCATTTTGAATAGTATGATCCATACAACTATATATATGGGCTAGAATTAAATCTAAAAGCAAAAGAATATGCCCACATACATGTATATGGTATAATGAGGATGTGATCACATGGAAGTTGCTATGGACAAGTTAGTAGGTGGAATGAATTAGAAAGAGATGCCCCCGACTCAACTTGGGCATTAAGCATGTTATTAAGAGGCAAATACCATTAATAAGGATACAAATGTATATGAGAGAAGACACTACAAGAAAAGTTGGCTTTTACAACGGACGATTTTCGTGGTTGAAGGTCCGTTTTTCGTGGCTGAAAAGTCTTCTACGACGGATGCCCTTCGTGGTAAAAGCCCCGTCATAAAAGAATCTACCATGTTTTTTTCCTGACCGTGGAGGATCGCACTCTTTAGCCACGAAAACTTGTTCCGTCGTAGATATGTCCGCCAGCCGCGTTGACTGCTGACGTCATGCAAAATGCCACGTGGCAAACACCGTTAATGCCCAGTTACCGTCGTTAACGGCCACAGAAACCGTGGTAGAAGCCAGGCCCAGCCAAGGCCTGCTAATAATTAAGTGGGCCGACCCATTAGTACAACACAATTAGACTATGGCCCGTTAATGTTTCGTCCGACACTATTTGAAATGGGTCCAAAGATGTGGCCAGCAGCGGCTCGCGAATGTCAGGCCCGTTACTGTTTCGGTCTATAGAAGCCCACATTGTTCGAATAGTGCGCGACCCGTTAACAGGCTGCATCAAGTAGGCCTGATACTATTAAGGCCCACTGTTAGTCCGTCACTATTCTCACAGCTTGTTCTGGGCCGCCTACGAATGGCCCACTTTTAAGAAGGTCCGATACTGTTCTGGCCTTTTACCGTACCGTCCGTCAACTTCTCGGGTCCACCGGCGTCCTGCAACTGTTCTGATCTAGTACTGTTCTGGCCTGCCAATATGTTTGGCATGTTACTATTCATGTATGGTAATATTTTCGGCTTGCTACTGTTCTACCCCATTACTATTCTGGCCATCTACTGTTCAGGTTCATTACTGTTGTGGTCTATGTTTTCATTCTAGCCTCGCCACTTTTAATTACATTCTTTCCGTGGGTTGCTCTGCTCGCCTCATTCGCGAGCTGGGTTGCTCGTTTCGCCTATTATTGCTTTGGCCTATTACTGCTTTGGCGATTCTTGTTTTGGCGATTACTATTTTGGCGATTCTTGTTTTGCATGTTCTTGTTGGCCTATTCTTGTTCTAGCTTTATTCTTGGTTGCCACTTATTTGTAGGCATCGCGGACACCTCTGATTTGGCCTTCAAGCCCAGGAAAATATCATAAAAGGAGTACAACTAGCGAGTATCTTTTACTGTTCATGGTAGGCCTAATACAATAAGGGAAAATAACAAAGACCTAAACTCTTACCTGATCGACCTGGCTGGCGTAGTTATCATACCGACTACGGCCATGCATGGACGGGGTCGACTAAATGCCTACATGGCCCAGCTCAAAAAAATGCCTACATGGCCTATGCGAGTTATCTAGATATTACATCAGCTGCAAACTTCTTAAAAATATTACATAATATCAACGCTCGGGAAAGAAAATTCAGCATTTCAGTTGAAAATCAAGTTGATTGCATTGTCCTCAATCCATCAGCCGCATCTCTTTTTGAGTGTGACAGCTACATTGGAAAACCACCATGAGACATGATCTTGCAGCCCCCTCTTTGGTGGTAATAGCAATAATTGCAGTCTGAAACTAAGTAATAACAAGTTAATACAACAAACATGACAAACTACTCATAGCTTAGAATAAACCAAATAGAAATTATAATCGCATCATACGACAACTTATATAGCCGGAATAAAAACGAGGAATGAACTATATATTGTAGAGGATAGTTATGTCGTTTCTTAGGACGAACCAGAACGAGATGCAAGATATAGTACCGTCGCACATGAACCTGTAGAACAAGACAAACGATCATTAGACAAGTGTGCCTACAATGAAATGAAAACAAAGTGTTTTTTAGAATTTCACCAAATATAAACTAGGCAGGTCATATAAGCAAATATATATGGAAGGAGTGGTATTTTCTGGAATGCAAGAGACGTATGGTGACTCAGAATTTACGGTGAGCTACACAATGTCATGCAGTTTCTGTCATAGCTAAGAATCAACCATATAGAAATATGACATCATAAGAGAACTTCTAGAGCAGGAATGCAAACCACGAGTGAACTACATAGTAGAGGACAATTATGCCATTGATTAGGACGAACCAGCACCAGATAAGGAAATAATGGCGTCGCTTATGAACCTGTAGAAGAGGCTATGTAAACCATCATGTTCATTATTCCATTATGGGCTCTATGCAAGAAAAAGAAAATAGTTAGTGTTGTAGCTTTTGAAGAACTAGATGGCAACAACAAAATTATAATCGAATTAGTATGAAGAGTCTAAACGGGTACTACCGGACAACATAACGATGCCAAGGAGGAAACAGGAACTTATCTTAGGACGAACCAGATAGATTCAGTAACTGTGGAGCAGGGAATTCAAACTAATATTTTCCACTGATTTTATATTTTGGAAGAACTACACGATAGCAGGCAATTACTGTTGTTCGGAGTAGCTAAGAACATGTGCATGACTTCAAAATTTGTAGAGCAGTGAATGCAAACCAACATGTCTAGTGACCTACTCCATAGTATCTAGCACGAAGAACAAGCGTGAGCTTTGACTAGGTGTACAGAACGATTAAAAAAATGTAGTTCACTGCGATAGGCTTGAACCTACTGTACTGCTGACAAAACAAAAAAAGAGTTGGTGATTTGGTTACCATGGTCGAATAGGCTTATAATCATCATCCGTACCGGCGTGGGTGACATCCTTGTCACCCAGGGTGCTTCAGTTGCGCCGGCTGTTTGCGTCGGGGAAGCAGATCTTGGGTGCTCGATGTCGGCTTGATCACGGTGGACGAGGTTGAATCGGTGCACTACACGGTGGTTTAGGTAAGGTACGGGTGGGGAGGATGCTGCCGACATTGATGCAGATCTTGGGCAGTCATTGACGGATTCAGTGCCGTGGAGGGGAAAGTGGTAAAAGGAAATCAGGTGCGGTGGACGACGATCGACTCGGTGACCAAGGTCGGGTGTGGTGGACGTCGGTAAAGCGGTGCTGACTCGTGTATTAACGAGCTCGTTGGGGAACCCCAAGAGGAAGGTATGATGAGCACATTAGTAAGTTTTCCCTCAGTTATGTAATCAAGGTTATCAATCCAGTAGGAGCAAGGAAACACCTCCAAGGTGTTGTTAGCTGGACTTTGGCAGGGCACACTACTGGCGCCAGCAGCAACGTGGAAACCTGCACAACACAACCACAGAACTTTGCCCCTAACTTACAGTGAGGTTGTCAATCTCACCGGTTTTGCTGAAAACAAAGGATTAAACGTATTGTGTGGAAGAAAGTAATAGCTTGCAGAAAGTAAACAGAAAATAGTAAACCATTGTAGATTGATGGTAAAAGAAAGGACCGGGGTCCATAGTTCACTAGTGGTGGCTCTCCTTAAGATAGATGACATGTTGGGTGAACAAATTACAGCGGGGCAATTGACAAACATCGAGAAAGCAATCATACATATACTAATCAGCTTGACTCCTTTGAGATTCGATTGGGCATTACAACATTATACATAGACCGTAATCCAACTGCATCTATGACTAATAATCCACCTTCAGGTTATCATCCGAACCCCTCGATTATTAAGTTGAGCAAGAGATAATTGCATTATGCATTGCGTGTAAAGTAAACAATACGATTGTTCTATGAACAAAGGATTGCTGTTTTCTCCTAGTAGCAACAACACATCTAGTACATTAGAGATTTACATCACTTCCCAGTTACTAGAGGCATGAACCCACTATCGAGCATAAATACTAACTCTTGGAGTTGCTAGCATCTACTTGGCCAAGATAGCTACTAACAACAGAAATCATGCAAGATCACAAATAACAAAGACATGATAGAATCAATAATCAATCTGAAATAGCATCTCAATATCCATCGAATCCCTGCAAACACAACATGTAGGATTACAAATAGATGATCTTGATCATGAACGGAGCTCACAAGATCTAAACATGATAGCACAAAGGAGAAGAACCAGCCATCTAGCTACTACATGGACCCGTAGTCTAGAGATGAACTACTCACGAATCACACCAGAGGCTTGCATGGTGATGAAGAAGGCCTCCAGGGTGAATTCTCCCCTCCGATAGGGTGTCGGGAAGAGCTTCAGATCCCCCCGATCTAGGGATGGAGATGATGGCGGCTACATACTCTTTCGTGGAATTTTGATCGGGTACTTAGGGTTTCTGTATCGGAGGCATCTTATACGCGAAAGGGGAGGCCGAGGGGGTGCCCGAGGCGGCCAGACCACCCCCTGGCACGGGCCAGGCTTGGCCGCGTGGCCAGGTGGTGTGGCGGCCCTCTGGTCCCTCTCTGTCTCGTCTTCTGGCTCCTTGTCCCCCTCGGTGAAAAACTGACTTTGGCTTTTGTCCCGTCCAATTCCGAAAATATTCATTTTCTGACTTTCCTGGAACCAAAAACAATGAGAAAATGTACAAGCGGCATGGCATCTTGATAATAGGTTAGTCCAAGAAAGTATATAGAAAGTACTCCAAAGTGTGGACAAAACATAAGAAAGTAGATAAAAACCAAGCATGGAACATCAAAAATTATGGATACATTTGCAACGTATCAACATCCCCAAGCTTAACTCCTGCTCGTCCTCGAGTAGGTAAGTGATAGAAAGAAATAATAATTTTTGAGGTGACATGCACCATCATAAACTTGATAAAAGTATTTGTAAAACATTGATAGTTGGGATCATAGTACTTTAACATAGCATGAAAGATAAACTTCTAACAATAAGACATAGAAACTATGTTGCAACATGAAAAGGCACAAACAAAAGATTCATGAATAACAATGCTTTGCAAGACGTTTGTTTGTTTCACATAAAGAAAACATAGCATAGTGGCATTTAGCTTGTCCCTCATAGAATAGCAATCATAAATGCATAGGACACTTTCAAAGTTCATAAGAGTGACTAGATACAAATAGTTTAAGAATAAGCAATATCAAAATTATGCATCAATCAACAAGTCTTGGGACAATGCACATAGAACTAAGAATGGCCACTATGCTCTCAAAGTAGGCGCATAAAGATAGAAGGTGGAGACTCAACATAAAAGTAAGAGAAAGGCCTTCATAGAAGGAAGTAGAGATTCAAGTTTCATAAAGAGCTTCGAAAAATTATGGTACTTATTAGCTTTCAGATCTCATTGCCCCTATCATAAGCATCTTGAAGTGATTAAGGTTAAAGTGAACAAACTATGGAGTATATGCTTGACAAAGTATAAGTTGGAAATCTCATGTCCCTTGAATACGAGGGCCGCTCCTCATGCTACTCAAGTTTAGTTACCGGTAAGTTCTTATCATAGTAAATGCATGTGTATCATAGAGAACCGCCAACGGGATCTTGTCCGATGATACAGAAGAATCCCCATATCAAAATGACAAGGCAAGCAGACAACGAGCATCTCATCAATCTTCTTATTTACCATGGGAAAATGGTGCTTTTTTCTCTCTTTCCTCTTTTCTCATATATCTTTTTTCTCCTTTTCTCAATATCTGACTCTTTTTTTATAAGAAGAATGCTTCATAGACATCTCATTATGGTTACACTGCAGGTTTCCACCATGACGGTATGGATTAGACCAGCGGCCCAGACGTTTCTCTAACACACATACATAACTCCATGGACTTACAAGCTCCCCTTTCATTTCACACTGACGACATCCATAGACAAAAGAGCATGATATCAACTAGGTACAAAGTACAAGTGCAATGTTGAAAGTGTTCCCCATGACAGCATGGTTCTGCTAATCCCCAACATATAAGAACGTGAGGAGCAGTGGAAGAAAATGGTTTCTGTGAAGGCGGAGCGAGGTAGTACTAGTAGGAGGAGATAGGAGAGTGAATAGTGGAAGCAAAACGTCAAGTACTGGGTATCGCTTGTTCAAAAAAATGTACTGGGTCTCATCACCGGCCTACGAGCAATCTCGTTGGTCCATTAGTGATCGAGCTTACTAGCTGTAAATATTGTGCAGTGTGCTAAGGCTTGGGCATGAGATAAGAAAATGACTTAGACGTGAGTATAGTAAAATCAAAACTGCTCCACCATTTAGGTCTCTTGCGTGGGTCCCATGTAGCAGCTTTTTTTTCACTTTTTCTCTCCAAACTACTAGTGCTCTGGCCAATGAAAATGCCTCAAAATATTATGCCAAATATTTTAATCAACTAGCCTCTGGGTCTTGTACTAGACACAAGCCAAGAATATTTTCCTTAGACCCATCTTCTCCACCATTTAGACATAGGTGTAAGAGATGAAATGTTTTCTTTAGCTACCCCATTTCCGGACTGAGCTTCAGTGACTTCGTGAAGCTAAGTCACCGAGGCTAAGTCACCAATCTCATCCCTTGAATTCTGATCCAATGCACCAGATTGACCCATATTTACACATAAAAGTTCAAACATTTTAGAAAAAATTGAAAAAATTCTAGTGAATCATAAATGTTTTGTTCTATAATCTGAGAAAGTTGCAATCCATTTGCATTACTGGTTTGGGATTAAATAGCTTTTTTACTTTTCAAACATAAAAGGCTATTTAATCGCACACCACTAATCTGAATGGACTAAAATTTTATCAGATTATAGAACTTAACTATTATGATTGACTGGAATTTTTTCATTTTTTTCTAAAATGTTTGAAATTTTTGAGTGTGAATCTGGATCAATCTGGTTCATTGGATCAGAAAGGAAGGGATAAGATTAGTAACTTAGTCTCAGTGACTTAGCTTCATAAAGTCACTAGAGCTCAGTCGTGATACGCAAAGCAATCTTCTGTTTACTATTGATCTAATGACAGTTGATTGAGACTTGCCATTGTCGTATTTCAAAAGCGAACTCTTATCTGGTTCGAATCCAGTTCGTCCATGCCACAAAACTCGAATCGAAAAACAAAGATGATGACTATTTTGAGAAACTCGAATGAAGATACCAACGGCCCATGCTTACCTACGTCACATTCTTAAAGATCGGTGGTACGAAAACCGCTACAGAAAGTCAAACTAGAAAGCATATGTTTGACGCATCTTATGACTAGTAAAGTAACCCTATAAAATCCAGAAAAAGAATCAAATAAGGGTAAACAAATCCACTATAACTATACTCGGATGGCGTTCAGAACACAACAGTTCGATCTAAAGACCTCCCTCATCACAAACAATGAAAGAGATAGACTAACAAGAAATCAAGGACCTCGTGAGTACTACTTAGACAGTCGGCCTCATCAATTAGTCATGCCAATGAGATATCAAGCCCTCAATTCCAACGGGGCTATGGACAAGAAAGGTCCTTTCAAGATTCTATTTCCCCTTGGGTCTATCAAGCTGAACAGTTCGTGGGGACATAAGAAGATCACACTTAGACAACTGTCTACACTACCTCTTTAATCATCCGGATTCCATGACGCATAATTCATTTGCCCATATATATTCTGAATTTCATATTCATCACCACAGGCAAGGAGAAGTCGTCATGTTGGTTCTAGGATGGAATGATCTTTTGATCTAAAGATGCTGGTGCTAAAACCTCCTGTGTCTCTTTTTATAGGACCGCGAGTCACTATCGCTTATCCCCTAAAGACAGTGTTTCTTCAATAGAATTCCCTGCCTCATCAGGGTCTTGCTTCGATAAAGGTTTCGCTTCTCTTGGCCCCAAGTACCACATGCCAGCCTTTTTACCATGAATATATTATGAATGACTTCCTTTTAAGATTGGTGAATGGAAAAGATCATCAGTCAACCCATTCCTATATGCTGCACACGCTCACCGTTTAGACAGTGTCTAGCAATAAAGCTTGCCAACTCAACAACGGATCTAGCAGAGCAAAAATGGCTGCACTGGTTAGCCACCTCGGTAGGACCCACAAGCCTAGAAAAATGTAGTACCTTTTCTGCCCACTTTTTTGCCATCCGCGTCAGGATAATATGAGGCTGACAGTAGACCTTTTCTGCCTTTTGTTTCCTTAGACACTGGGACTAGTACTAAACACGTGCCTAATAATTTTTTGGTTAGACACAGGTAATCCACCGTTTAGACTCGAGCTAAGAAACAAAAGATTCTCTTAGCCACCGCAATTCTCATACGCTGAGCTTGAGCGTGTACAGTGTTGGTTGAGTCTAGCAAAAATCTTAGACACGAGTCCAGTAGAGGCAAATATGCTCTAGCGTTTAGACACACGGGTAGACCCCACAGTTAAAATAAAAAACCTATTTAAGAAGGCTCTTTTCCTATTCTTTTCATCTTGCCAAAATTTTCTTCTTCTTAGCTACCTATGTCTAGTACTAGACCCGAGTCTAGCAAAAATCTCCTTAGCCACCTGTGCTCCTTAGCAATGAATCGGAGAGAGTAGTAGTAGTAGTAGTAGTAATAGTCACATTGAATATACTTAGGGCTTGACGCATAAGTATCACAAACGGTCGCCAAAAGATCGAACGACAAACTTAAAGATAATTTTGGGCTTCTTTGGATAACAGGATTTAAAAACACAGGAATTTGACTCCGTCATAGGTACAAAACAATGGATTGCAAAACAGAGGAAATAGATTTCTTTGGATCACAGAATTTCAAAACACAGGATAACAGGGTTGGAGGTACAAAACAAAGGAAATCTGCTGGCTTAAAGTCATTTCAATGAAACACAGTAAACGCGGAGGAAAATTGCCTCAATCCCACACGAATGAGTGTAAAAAAGTGGATGTTGAAATTCCTATGGGATTAGGGTGTAGAAATGCAATCTATATGAATTTTGGAGGTATGATTCCTTTCATCCAAAGGGCTTCCTTATGAAAAAAATATTATGGGTCGAATTCCTCCAAAATTCCTTTGAAAATCCTTTGATCCAAATTGGCACTTAAACAAGATGTGCATGCTCACGACAGACGAACACCTTCCGGTAGGAGGTGATGCGGTCGTAGATTTTCATCTTGAACCCGTCTGCGGTGACCTTGAACATAAGGCAGTCACCCTCCTTCAACCCATGGAAAGCAGCAAAGGTAGCCCACTCTTTGTCCAGGACGATATGTTCTTTGTTACGGTTGGCATGGATAACCCACTCGCATTCCTCGCATGCTTGGACCACCACTAGTTGTGGGTAGGGGCGTCCGTTCAAGTAAGGCTTGAAGTAAGTCAGGATGATAAGCATATACAAGTTATGCTGGACTAACTGGATGTAGAAGCATCTAGGATGATGTGTCGTGGCATGGTGTCCAACCGACCTAGGGCGTCTTCTCGGTTTAGCAGAACTAGTGACCGACCTGGCAGCACTTGCCCTTGCCAAGGCCTCCACTCTCCTGCCTGGTAGCTTCAACTCCCTTGGTATGATGGGGAGAGCATCTTCATAGCCACCTAGAGCTGGAGCAGTCCGGTCAAGAATGTAGTCTAAGTTCAGCCTTACAACTGGGTCATCCTACATGAAAATTACCATTGCGTCAGTCTATTGGAATTACCAAAACACCACAATGCATTGTATAAATTGACTAAAGATCACAATGAGTCATTGCACCATCAAAATTACCTAAACAACACAAGGTATTAGGTAAATTAAATTGCCTACACAGCATAATGCATCATTAGAATGACCTAACCCGATGGGTCCTCAAAATTATCTGAACATCTACTAGAAGGCATAACATTTAATTAGATTGATTAAACAGCACAATGCATATCCCCTGCAAAAAAACAGCATAATGCATAATCTAAATCGCTAAAACATCACAATGCACTATCTAGATAGACAAAACAACATATATGCAGTGCATCATCAAAAATACGAAAACAGCAAAAGGTATTATGTAATTAAATTTAATAAACAGTGTCTGCACAATCAAAATTACCTAAACTGATGGGTCATTGAAATAATCTGAACAGATAGAAGGCATATCATTTAATTCTAAACAGCAGAACACAGATCAAAACAGACAAAACAACACAGTGAGGAGACAGGACAGAATGCATCATACAAAAAAACCAAAACAACACAACATCATGGAAAATTCCTAAACAGCACAATGCATCATCTAAGTACCAAAACAGAACCCTACATCATCGTCATCAAGAATATTCCATAACTAAGCAGAACAACACAAAAGACAAATATAGATACATTCAAATCTAGGCAAAGTCAAGTCAGTTATTTCTGGATGGAGGGAGTATAAAGAACAGCACAAAAGACAATTATCAAGAATATGACATACAACTAAGCAGTTCAACAAAGGACCTGCAGTACACGTTGCAAAAATCTGACTAGATGCACATCGGATTTGGGTTAAAGCCCCAATCCTCCAGATCTAACCTCGTTGCAGTTGGGGGGGGGGGGATGTGTCAACACCCGGATTTTTAATCCCAGATGCCAGTTATGCCATACCTCGCAATCCCAGGATTACCATTTTGCGATACATAACGAATTGGATATCACAGTACATCATCCATTACAAACCATACATAAGGTCTTACACAAATAAGGATCTCATGATCTAGTCTTAATACAACAAGCAACGGAATAAAAGATAGGCGTAGCGGTGGGGTCCATCTTCAGGGGTACATGCAATACTGACGAAGGCAGATAGTCCTAGTTATCATAGCCGTTCTACTGGCCATCATCTTGGTAGTCCCCTTCATAGTATGGCCATGAGAATAGGCAGGGACAAAAGCCATGAGTACTCTTTAAGTACTCGCAAACTACCACTAATAAGATGTATAATCGTAAGTTAAAGTGCTAACTCTAAGTTTAACTATAAAGTTAAGTTTGAAACCTAAGCTGAGTTCTGAAGCAAAGAAAGCTAAAATAAAGTTCTAGAATCACTTAAGTTGGGAAGCTATTGTCATAAACACAACCCTGTTGTGGTCAAGTCAAGATTCATCATTCATTTCATAAGTTATTTTGAAAACATCTCACAACGAAACAGTATGGCCATTCCAATTATCCATAACCGCGGACGCAGCTATTCGAATAGTTTGACACTCTGCAGAGGTGGTACACTTTCACCACAAGATTCGATACATCTCTCAGGGATAACCCTGAATCATCATACTTAGTATGCAGATAATCAAACATAACCTTTCCTTTACACACCCTAGTATAAGCACCTCTCCTATGAGCATGGCCTCCCAACCATGACCATCTGTCATCTTGGGCACTGCATAGGTGGACAACATTGAGAGGTAGCCTCAGCTCAAACCTCTCCCGCGAGGGAACTAATACTAATGCATATAAACTTCCAGCTAAGCCTTACCCAATTCAGGTATTGTGGTTGTACGGTAACTTTGTAATGGTATCGCATCCAAATCCAACCATCAGTTTTTATAAAAGGGCTAAGGCTCATGCCTCAACATTTTCATCATCATAATCCATTTGGGTTTCTCAACACATGTCAAAACATCTCAATAGAATGACTCATCATTCCAAGGTTTTCATAATTCATTTTCACCAAGTGTTCCCATCTAAAGTGACTCAAGTTTTGATCTACTCTAAACTACTAAGTTAAGAGTGTTCACTAAGGTGGAAAGATGGGATCAATCTCATGCCATAGAATGACATCTAAAGTTTATCTAAATAGGCCAAGTTTTATACTCTTTATGCTACCTTCAAAACGAGTAAAGAACTTTGGGTAAAGTAAAGGAAGTAAAGCTTGGAAATAATACTTGGGGTAAATACTAGTCAAAGTGGTATGATCAGAGTATGCCTAAAGCATCTTTGCTTGGGTTATATAGATTGCAAGGGTTTGCTTGCAGTGTTAATGGTGGCTTGCAATTACAAATTGCAAGGGTTAACTTGGATAGTGCTAGCTTCCCTTGGTTGGTGCAGTGGTTGAAGTTGTCTTCCTCCTCTTGGTAGAAATCCTACTCCTCGAAAGCTTGGTCGGTACTATCGTCTATAAATACATACGAAGTACACAATCACCAAACAATACTTAACTAGTCTAATTAGCACTCTAAGACACACATTTGATGATCTATTATCATCACTAGCATCGCAAGTTTTATTAACTAGTTTCATTCTTTTTATTTAAGAAAAGTAATTTCTACTCATTGAAAAATAACTAAGATTTAATATTCACCACTTAAAATATGGGATCATGTGGACACATGTCCTCACCACATATTACAACATGTGGGAATGTGATTTAAGGGTTGGTTCATAATTACTTTGGTTTAAGTTCATTATTTAATGATTTAAAGTGACTAGAAATGCCTATATAGCATTATTTTGGTACTAGTCCAAAGTCACTACATGTAAACCATAATATTATTACATATTCAGATAGGTATGGTTAAATGTGATTTTTGATAGTTGGAATCAACTCAAAAGCTATCTTGGTTGATTTTATAAAAATGTTGCAAGGTGCAAATGCTTCTGTTTTATTATTTTTACTAGGAGATATCTCTAACTGTAATTGAATTAAATCCAACGGGCTTGGATAGATCTTTTCAGTAGCTTTCTAACAAAATTGGACTCACTCCATTTGGATTTGTAAATCTCTCTGAATTTCAAACTAGGGGACAGAACTAGGTTTAAACTAAAATGGAAAAAATCCTAATTCAAACTAACTGCATCGCGCGGGAAAACTAACGGGCCGGCCCAATGACACTATGCGGTGCGGGGCTCAGCTGACAGGGGGGTCCACCGGTCAGTGGCTCATAATGCGAGAAGCGGTACGGGGCGATGTGGGCCATTAGATTAGAACAGGGATCTACGGTTGGGGCTCGTCGTCAACGACAGACAGGTCGCCAGCGGGGTCGAACCCTAGCAGCTCAGTGGGGGTGCTCAGGGGGCGTACCAGGGCTCCAGCGATGATGGCGAGGTGGGCAAATGGACTGGTGGTCGACGGCGAGCTCAGGGATGGTCGAGGCAGCTCCGGGGGTGGTCGGAATCAACGACGCCCTTCTCCTCCAGAGGCGGCCAGCTCCGGTGCAATTCCGGCCAATGGCTTCTCGCCTTGCTCCGGGGTGAAGTGTAGAAGGCTCAGTGAGATGAGGGGAGGTGAGTGGTGTGCAGAGAATGGCTGGAGAAGGCCTCTATTTATAGGACGGCGACACGACCGAGAGGCATGGGTGGGCGGCTCCGGCAAGGGCTGCACAACGTGCTAGCAGCGTGGCTTAAGGTAGGGGATAGTGGCTGGTCTCCTGGCGGTACTCTACGGATTTAATGCGGGGGTGGGTGGTGGTGGCGGCGGTCGGAGCGCAGCTGACGGCGGCGGTCTCAACAGCGGTGGTGGTGCGTTAGGCGTGACGGGCATGTCTGGCGTGTTCACGGGTCATGGCGGAAGCGATGGGCGTGGGCTGCGGTCGGTAGCGTGTACAGCTGTCGGGTGCGGCGCCTGGGCGCTGTTTCGGCATGGTGCAGACGCTTGGTGCGCGGCGCATTGGCGGTGGTCCATGGTCTGGCTCGGCTCGGGGAGGGGACAGAGAGTGGCGGTGAGGTGCTGGCTAGCTTGTAGACATGGCGAGAGGGGGAGAGGTGGTCTACCTGGGGTAAATACTAGTCAAAGTGGTATGATCAAAGCATGTCTAAAGCATCTTTGCTTGGGTTATCTAGATTGCAAGGGTTAGCTTGCAGTGTTAATGGTGGCTTGCAAGTACAAATTGCAAGGGTTAACTTGGATAGTGCTAGCTTGCCTTGGTTGGTGCAGTGGTTGAAGTTGTCTTCCTCCTCTTGGTAGAAATCCTCCTGCTCGAAAGCTTGGTCAGTACTATCATCTATAAATACATACGGAGTACACAATCACCAAACAATACTTAACTAGTCTAATTAGCACTCTAAGGCACACATTTGATGATCTATTATCATCACCAGCATCACAAGTTTTATTAACTAGTTTCATTCTTTTTATTTAAGAAAAGTAATTTATACTCATTGAAAAATAATTAAGATTTAATATTCACCACTTAAAATATGGGATCATGTGGACACATGTCCTCACCACATATTCCAACATGTGGGAATGTGATTTAAGGGTTGGTTCATAATTACTTTGGTTTAAGTTCATTATTTAATGATTTAAAGTGACTAGAAATGCATATATAGCATTATTACTAGTCCAAAGTCACTGCATGTAAACCCTAATATTATTACATATTCAGATAGGTATGGTTAAATGTGATTTTTGAGAGTTGGAATCAACTCAAAAGCTATCTTGGTTGATTTTATAAAAATGTTGCAAGGTGCAAATGCTTCTATTTTGTTATTTTTACTAGGAGAGATCTCTAACTCTAATTGAATTAAATTCAACGGGCTTGGGTAGATCTTTTCAGTAGCTTTCTAACAAAATTGGACTCACTCCATTTGGATTTGTAAATCTCTCTGAACTGAATTTCAAACTAGGGGACAGAACTAGGTTTAAACTAAAATGGAAAAATCCTAATTCAAACTAACTGGGTCGCGCGGGAAAACTAACGGGCCTGCCCAGTGACACTACACGGCGCAGGGCTCAGCTGACAGGGGGGTCCACCGGTTAGTGGCTAATAACACGCGAAGCGGTACGGGGCGATGTGGGCCGTTAGATTAGAACGGGGATCAACGGCTAGGGCTCGTCGTCAACGACGGACAGGTCGCCGGCGAGGTCAAACCCTAGCAAATCAGTGGGGGTGCTCAGGGGGCATACCAGGGCTCCAGCGACGACGGCGAGGCGGGCAAACGGACTGGTGGTCGACGGCGAGCTCAGGGACGATCGAGGCAACTCCGGGGGTGGTCGGAATCAGCGGCGCCCTTCTCCTCCAGAGGCGGCCAGCTCCGGTGCAATTCCAGCCAACGGCTGCTCGCCTTGCTCCGGGGTGAAGTGGGGAAGGCTCAG
Organism: Avena insularis; assembly: GCA_023614405.1. NCBI lineage: Eukaryota > Viridiplantae > Streptophyta > Magnoliopsida > Poales > Poaceae > Avena > Avena insularis. The sequence goes on along the minus strand of CM042686.1, from coordinate 412,511,936 downwards.
TGAGGTGAGGGGAGGTGAGTGGTGTGCAGAGAATGGCTGGGGAAGGCCTCTATTTATAGGACGACGACACGACCGAGATGCATGGGCGGGCGGCTCTGGCTAGGGCTGCACAACGTGCTAGCGGCGTGGCTCGAGGTAGGGGATAGTGGCTGGTCTCCTGGTGGTGCTCTACAGATTGAATGCGGGCCTAGGGGCGGTGGTATGCGGTCGAGCGGTGCACGCGCTCTGAGCGGCAGAGGCGGCGGTCTCAACGGCGAGCGGTGGCCGTGGTGCGTTGGGTGGCTAACGGGCATGTCTGGCGTGTTCCTGGGGTCGTGGCGGAGCGGTGGACGCGGGCTGCGGTTGAGGGGCAGCGTGTACACGCGTATCGGGCGTGGCGCTCTGGCACGTGCTCGGCATGGTGCAGACGCTTGGTGCGCGGCGCATTGGTGGTGGTCCATGGTCTGGCTCGGCTCGGGGAGGGGACAGAGAGTGGCGGCGAGGTGCTAGCTAGCTCGTAGACATGGCGAGAGGGGGAGAGGTTGTCTGCTGCGGCAATGGCATGGTCGGCCGACCAGCATGTGCTCATCATGGCATGGCATTGCCACTAGGGGATAGGGGATGGGGTGCAAAGGGCCTGGTTAGATCAAGATGGGACAAACGGATTAAGTGGATATCATTTGGGGGCAAAACCCTGTACAAAACAGTGAGCTATATATTAGGTATAAAACCTGCCTGCCAGGTGTTTGAAGAAATGGCTGCAAGAAAAATATTTTTGAATTTTGAAAAGATTTTTGGTGGGTGTGGTAGTACTAAGCTTGAGACTCTGTGGGTGCTTGGGTTTGAAAATTGAGCTTGTTTGAGTGGTTTTTGAAATAGTGGGATCTTCCCATATGAACTAGATTCCATTTTCAAATGCGATTTAAATATAGTGTTTGAATGTTTTTGGCAGATCACAAAGTGGGCCTTGGTACATCATTATGTGTACTAGCAAGGGGTGCAAAGATCCACAATTGTTTTTGTTAGGTTTTGAGTACTAGGAATAGCCAAAGTAGACATGGTAGTTAATTTGGCACAAATGACCATTCTCTTCTTTTATTCATTTTGATTTGTTTTTCTTTGGGATTTGTTTGGGAATGATATAGATGATGTTTATTTCACCTAAGAATCATTCTACAAGCAATTGATCTCTTAATCATGGCAATTCAAATCAACTCCTATTTAAATGCACACACATATGAATGCTTTAATATTTTTAATTGAAAAAGTTTTTGTTAACCCTAATTTTGATGATTTGGATCTTAATAACCTTGGATTGAAGGTTTGGGATGTTACAAACCTTCCCCCCTTAAACGAAATCTCGTCCCGACATTTACAAAGAAAACTAGGAACTAAAGGGATCTAGGAACTCTGTCCTAATGTAATCTTCTCGCTCCCAAGTGGCTTCTTCTTCGGTATGGTTGCTCCATTGAATCTTGAGAAACTTGATACTCCTGGTCCTGGTGGTTCTGTAAGCTTCTTCTAAGATATGGATGGGCACTTCACAATACGTCTGGTCATTGTTGATCTCCACAGCTCTGTGATCGATGTTCTTGAATACTTCAGTCTTCTCTGGCACTTCCAAGCATTTGCGAAGTAACAAGATATGGAACACATTGTGGATGGCTGACATCTCCTATGGCAGTTCCAATTGATATGATACTTCTCCTCGACGGTTCAGAATCTTGAAGGGTCCGATATATCTAGGGGCTAACTTTCCTTTCAGACTAAAGCGTTGGGTTCCTTTCAATGGTGAAACCTTGAGATATACAAAATCTCCGACATTGAAAGTCAGGTCTCTCCTTCTCTTGTCAGCATAACTCTTTTGTCTGGATTGGGCGGTCTTGAGGTGTTCACGGACTTTGTGAACTTTCTCTTCGGCTTCTCAGAGAATGTCGGGTCCAAAGATCTGACTCTCTCCTACTTGCGACCAATTCAGAGGGGTACGACACTTTCTTCCGTATAGGAATTCAAATGGTGCCATCTGCAAACTAGCTTGATAACTGTTGTTATATGAGAATTCTGTGAAAGGTAGGCAGTCTTCCCATTTTGACCCGTACTCTAACACACAAGCTCTAAGCATATCTTCTAGGATCTGGTTGACTCTCTCAGTCTGTCCATCAGTTTGCGAATGATACGCGATGCTGAAATTCAACTTGGTTCCTAATCCTTCCTGGACTATCTGCCAAAATCAACGAGGTAAACTGGGTTCCTTGATCTGATACTATGGTCTTGGGGGTTCCATGCGAACTAACAATCCTAGCAATGTACAGTTCTGCTAGCTTCGCACTCTGGTAGGTTGTCTTGACAGGTATGAAGTGAGCTACCTTGGACAGTCTATCAACTATGACCCAGATTGAGTCATTTCCCCTACTGGAAGTAGGCAAACCGGTGATAAAGTCCATTCCAATGGAATCCCATTTCCATTCCGGAATCTGCAATGGTTGTAGCAGTCCTGCGGGTCTCTGATGTTCTGCTTTGACTCTATGACAGATGTCAAACTTGGCGATGTAGCTTCCGATTTCTCTCTTCATCTTGTGCCACCAAAATTGCTCTTTCAGGTCTTGCATCTTCGTTCCTCTGGGGTGGATAGAATAAAGGGTACCATGAGCTTCTTTCATGATAACTTGCTTCAGCTCCGAATCTGCTAGCACATAGATATGTCCTTTGTACCACAATATTCCTTCTTCGTCTTCAATGAATCCAGGTACCTTTCCTATACCAATACGACGTTTGATTCCGTCGATACTTTCATTTCCCTTCCGGGCTTCCTTCATTTGGCTAATCAAAGTGGGTTGAAGTTCAATGCTAGCTAAGAATCCTTTGCTAACTAATTCAGTTCTGAACTGCTCCAACTCCTCATACAAACTTGGTTGCTTCTCTTTGATCATGGTGTTTAGCTTGTAAGGCAATCTGCTAAGAGCATCCGCTACCACATTGGCTTTGCCGGGGTGATACTGAATGTCAAGGTAATAGTCCTTGATTAACTCTATCCATCTCCTTTGTCTCATATTCAGCTCCTTCTGAGTGAAAATATACTTCAAGCTCTTGTGATCTGAGTAAATTTCACAGCGATTACCCATCAAATAATGACGCCATGTATTTAATGCTAAAACCACGGCTACTAGCTCAAGATCATGGGTCAGATAGTTTTGCTCATGCTGCTTCAGTTGTCGAGACAGATACGCGATGACTTTGCCTTCTTGCATCAATACACATCCGAGACCAATCTTGGATGCATCACAATATACATCAAACGACTTCTTGATGTCTGGCATGATCAATATTGGGGCTGATATCAATCTCTTCTTCAGCTCTTGGAAACTGGCTTCACATTTGTCGGTCCATTCAAACTTCTTGTCCTTCTTCAACAATTGGGTCATGGGTCTGGCGATGCTCGATAATCCTCCTACGAACTTGCGGTAGTATCCCGCTAATCCAAGGAATGCACGGACTTGGGTTTGAGTGGTTGGGGCTTCCCATTCTTCGACATCTTTGATCTTGGCGAGATCAACAGAGACTCCTCCGGCAGACACAATATGTCCTAGGAATCCTACTTCTTTCAGCCAAAACTCACACTTGCTGAACTTGGCATACAACCAATGCTCTCTCAGGGTTTCTAGAATGATTCTCAGATGTTGCTCATGCTCTTCTTCTGACTTGGAGTAGATAAGGATGTCCTCGATAAACACAACTACAAACTTATCTAGGAAATTCATAAAGATCTTATTCATGAGATTCATGAAATAAGTAGGGGCATTGGTTAATCCAAAAGACATAACCGTATACTCGTATAAACCATAGTGAGTAGTAAAGGCGGTCTTTGGAATATCCGTTGCACAAATCTTAAGTTGGTGATAACCAGTCCTAAGATCAATCTTTGAGAATACCCGAGCTCCAGTCAACTGATCAAATAGATCCTCTATCTTTGGCAAGGGGTACTTGTTCTTGATGGTGACGTCATTCAGTTTCCTGTAATCTGTGCACAGACGGTTGCCTCCATCTTTCTTGTCGACGGATAACACTGGTGATCTCCATGGCGATGCGCTTGGTGGAATCAAGCCTATTGCCAACATAGCATCCAACTGCTTCTTCAACTCTACTAACTCTGAGGGGTTCATGCTATAGGGTCTCTAGGCTATGGGTCCGGTTCCGGGGATTAGTTCGATAATGAACTCAATATCCCTATCCGGGGGCATACCTGGCAATTCATCTGGGAATACGTCGGGGTATTCATAGACTACTCTTACTTGGTCTATGGTGGGTAGGGCTAGACTCTTGTTGCACTTGAATTGACGGGGTAAGGTTTCAGATATATGCTCTATTGTGACTCCCGAGCTACTGGTCATGGTGATGGCTTTCTTAGCACAGTCTATCATTCCTTTATGCCTTGACATCTAGTCCATACCTAGTACTACTTCCAATCCTTTGGTTCCAAGTACTATAAGGTTGGCATAAAAATCTATCTCATGTATTCTGATAGGCACAACTTTGCATTTTTTTCTAGCTTTTGTAGTTGATCCAGGGATTTGAACTATCATGACATGCTTCAAGTTGGTTGGGTGAATCTTACTAGTGCATGCAAATTCTTCGGTGACAAAGGAATGCGATGCTCCCGAATCAAACAATACTCTTGCTAAAACTAAGTTGACAGAAAACATACCCAGCACTACATCTGGCGCTTCCTGGGCTTCTTCGGCGTTCATGTGGAAGAGACGACCGTTGTGGTTGTGTGAGTTCCCTAGGGCAAATCTTCTTCCTGGTTGAACACGACGCTGCTATTGAGCTGGGGCATTCACATTGGCAGTGGCTGCAGTCTTCTTGGGACACTCATTGGAATAGTGACCCTTCACTCCACACTTGAAACAAGTGATCTGAGCTTGTCCTTTGCTGCGACGAGCACATCATTGCTGCCAGTTCTGGGTGCAGTGTTGTTGTTGTTGCTCTTGGGAGGTGCACGGTTGAAATTGTTGGTGTTGCCGGAGTTATGATTGTTTCCTCCGGACTTCACATTGCCTCCGCTATGGTTGGGGTAGCTTGGGCAAGACATTGGGGGTCGGTTGTTCCTTGGTCCATATCCTGGTGAAGGGTTGGGACGGTACTTCTGGTGACTGCTGGATCCTGATTGCTGCATCATACGACGTTTGCGGTTGTCGTTTGCCTGGTTAATCTTCCCTTCCATCTGAATGGCAGAGTCGACTAGCTCTTCGAGATCCTCGAAACGGATGTTGATGAGGAAAGTCTGCATCTCATCATGAAGTCCGTTCAAGAATCTCTCCTTCTTCTTGGCCTCCGTGTTGATCTCATCAGGTGCATATCTGGCAAGCGACAGGAATCTGTCATGGTATTCCACCACAGTCATTCTGCCTTGCTTCAAGTCGCAAAACTCATCTCTTAGTCTGGTGACTAGACCTTGCAGCACGTGGGTGCGGCTGAACTTGACTTTGAAGGCTTCCCATGTCATCACTTGACCATGGTTCATGTTGCGGATACTGGTCCACCAAGCTCTTGCATCTCCCGCCAAATAGTGGGTGGCAAAGAGAACTTTCTCATTGTCATCAACTCCTGCAACTTCTAAGTTGTTTTCCATTGTCTGTAACCAGTCATCAGCATCTAGTGGGTTTTCAGCTTGGTTGAAGATTGGGGGATTGGTATTCTGGAAGTTTTTGAGTTTGGATCCATGGTGATCCTGGTTTCCATGGTTCTGGTTGTTGAGAGCCATCTGGGTGATCTGCTGCAATGTTGCTAAGTTAGCTTGACGCTCTGCCCTGCTTGCTTCTCTGTCTGTGATGAGATTTTGCAAGATCTGCAGCATTGGGTCTTGCGACGAGCTGCTCCCTCCTTGGTTTCCACGAGTCATCTGAAGATTGAGGTAGATAAAGAGGTAAGAGGGAAAGTTCTAAGTTTCATGGTTTTGGTTTCAAGCTAAAACTTTGAGTTTGACTCAGGTTTTGCAACTAACTTCATTTCATTCATGCAAACAAGCACACGATACAAACACACACCACAACAACAAAGGAAAACAGATGGTTTGAAGAACCATTCTGTGAGCTACGATACAGTGGGACCGATACATCTCATGCTACGACAGTGCTCTAGTGCATCTACTCATCGTCGATGAAGTCGGAGTCCTCATTGTCAGTGTAGAAGTCCACATCATCCTCCTCCAGAAAGTCATCATCATTGCTAAGGTAAGAATCCATGTCTCCCTGGATGTCTTCACCCTCCTCTTCTTCTTCCTTTGTGGCAAGATGAGCTTCTTGCTCCTTGACGGTCTTCTCGAGGTCGGCCACCTTCTTGCAAAGATGGGCGATGGTGCGATCCTTCTTTGCATGCTGGCGGCAAAGAGACTGGCGATCCTGGATGAGCAGTGCGAAAGTCTGGGCTTTCTGGTCGGCAATGGCACGGTTCTGGTTGGCTAACTCCCTAGCATTGTCCAGTTCCTGCTGTCTGTCATGCAACAAGAAGTCAAGATTCTCCACTTGACGCCTCAACTCTGGGTGACCTGGCATCTCCATTGGCATTCCCATGAAGTCACGTCTTGCATAGTGAGCAAAACGGGTTCCCTGGAGTTGGTTGACACTAAGGGCACATAGACATGCGAGAGCTTCATGCATTGCCCTAGCTAATCCATCTAGCCAGTTGTTCTGTCTCACGGAGAACTAGATTCTCCCGGACGTTGGTGCTTCGATGCTTCCTCTAAGATCAGCGGTGACTAACCACTATAAATCTCCTCCTGGGGGTCCTGGAAGTTGAGCTCCAAGAAACTCTGAATGTGGGCGTCTCAGTAACTCTGACAGTGAATCCAGATCCCTCTCGAAGATCAATTGACCTCCGTTTCCCAACTGGTAGAACTTGCTGAACTGAGTCTCCATCTACAAGAATTAAGGATGAGGAAATTAGTGAAGTGATCAAGTGTGTCAAATTTTTAAGTAGTAAAGTAAGAATTTGAGGACATGAATTTTTTGAGAAAGAATGAATTCCCAAGGATAAGAGAGGAAATAGTTTTTCATAAATACTCACTTTGGTTTTTGAAAGTAAGTTTTTGTTCGGACGTCCATTCTAATTAGGGTCTCCTATGGTCAGGATGGCTTTGATACCAACTTGTCAACACCCGGATTTTTAATCCTAGATGCCCGTTATGCCATACCTCACAATCCCAGGATTACCATTTTTGTGAGACATAACGGATTGGATATCACAGTACATCATCCATTACAAACCATACATAAGGTCTTACACAAATAAGGATCTCATGATCCAGTCTTAATACAACAAGCAGCGGAATAAAAGATAAGCGTAGCGGTGGGGTCCATCTTCAGGGGCATAGGCAATGCTGACGAAGGCAGATAGTCCTAGTTATCATAGCCGTCCTGCTGGCCATCATCTTGGTAGTCTCATTCATAGTCTGGCCATGAGAATAGCCAGGGACAAAAGCCATGAGTACTCTTTAAGTACTCGCAAACTACCACTAACAAGAAGTATAATCCTAAGTTAAAGTGCTAACTCTAAGTTTAACTATAAAGTTAAGTTTGAAACCGAAGCTGAGTTCTGAAGCAAAGAAAGCTAAAATAAAGTTCTAGAATCACTTAAGTTGGGAAGCTATTGTCATAAACACAACCCTGTTGTGGTCAAGTCAAGATTCATCATTCATTTCATAAGTTATTTTGAAAACATCTGACAACGAAATAGTATGGTCATTCCAATTGTCCATAACCACGGACGCGGCTATTCGAATAGTTTGACACTTTGCAGAGGTGGTACACTTTCATCACAAGATTCGATACATCTGTCAGGGATAACCCGTAATCATCATACTTAGTATAAAGATAATCAAACATAACCTTTCCTTTACACACCCTAGTATAAGCACCTCTCCTATGAGCATGGCCTCCCAACCATGACCATCTGTCATCTTGGGCACTGCATAGGTGGACAACATTGAGAGGTAGCCTCATCTCAAACCTCTCCCGCAAGGGAACTAATACTAATGCATATAAACTTCCGGCTAAGCCTTACCCAATTCAGGTATTGTGGTTGTACGGTAACTTTGGAATGGTATCGCATCCGAATCCAACCATCAGTTTTTATAAAAGGGCTAAGGCTCATGCCTCAACATTTTCATCATCATAATCCATTTGGATTTCCCAACACATGTCAAAACATCTCAATAGAATGACTCATCATTCCAAGGTTTTCATAATTCATTTTCACCAAGTGTTCCCATCTAAAGTGACTCAAGTTTTGATCTACTCTAAACTACTAAGTTAAGAGTGTTCACTAAGGTGGAAAGATGGGATCAATCTCATGCCATAGAATGACATCTAAAGTTTATCTAAATAGGCCAAGTTTTATACTCTTTATGCTACCTTCAAAACAAGTAAAGAACTTTGGGTAAAGTAAAGGAAGTAAAGCTTGGAAATATTACCTGGGGTAAATACTAGTCAAAGTGGTATGATCAAAGCATGCCTAAAGCATCTTTGCTTGGGTTATCTAGATTGCAAGGGTTAGCTTGCAGTGTTAATGGTGGCTTGCAAGTACAAATTGCAAGGGTTAACTTGTATAGTGCTAGCTTGCCTTGGTTGGTGCAGTGGTTGAAGTTGTCTTCCTCCTCTTGGTAGAAATCCTCCTCCTCGAAAGCTTGGTCGGTACTATCGTCTATAAATACATACGAAGTACACAATCACCAAACAATACTTAACTAGTATAATTAGCACTCTAAGACACACATTTGATGATCTATTATCATCACTAGCATCGCAAGTTTTATTAACTAGTTTCATTCTTTTTATTTAAGAAAAGTAATTTCTACTCATTGAAAAATAACTAAGATTTAATATTCACCACTTAAAATATGGGATCATGTGGACACATGTCCTCACCACATATTCTAACATGTGGGAATGTGATTTAAGGGTTGGTTCATAATTACTTTGGTTTAAGTTCATTATTTAATGATTTAAAGTGACTAGAAATGCCTATATAGCATTATTTTGGTACTAGTCCAAAGTCACTGCATGTAAACCATAATATTATTACATATTCAGATAGGTATGGTTAAATGTGATTTTTGAGAGTTGGAATCAACTCAAAAGTTATCTTGGTTGATTTTATAAAAATGTTGCAAGGTGCAAATGCTTCTGTTTTATTATTTTTACTAGGAGATATCTCTAACTGTAATTGAATTAAATCCAACGGGCTTGGATAGATCTTTTCAGTAGCTTTCTAACAAAATTGGACTCACTCCATTTGGATTTGTAAATCTCTCTGAATTTCAAACTAGGGGACAGAACTAGGTTTAAACTAAAATGGAAAAAATCCTAATTCAAACTAACTGCATCGCGCGGGAAAACTAACGGGCCGGCCCAGTGACACTATGCGGCGCGGGGCTCAGCTGACAGGGGGGTCTACCGGTTAGTGGCTCATAACGCGAGAAGCGGTATGGGGCGATGTGGGCCGTTAGATTAGAACGGGGATCAACGGTTGGGGCTCGTCAACAGCATGCATGTGTCGCCGGGGTCGAACCTAGCAGCTCGATGGGGTGCTCGGGGCGCATCAGGCTCCAGCAATGATGGCGAGGTGGGCAAACGGACTGGTGGTCGACGGCAAGCTCAGGGATGGTCGAGGCAGCTCCGGGGGTGGTCGGAATCAACGGCGCCCTTCTCCTCCAGAGGCGGCCAGCTCCGGTGCAATTCTGGCCAATGGCTTCTCGCCTTGCTCCGGGGTGAAGTGGGGAAGGCTCAGTGAGGTGAGGGGAGGTGAGTGGTGTGCAGAGAATGGCTGGAGAAGGCCTCTATTTATAGGACGGCGACACGACCGAGAGGCATGGGCGTGCTAGCAGCGTGGCTTAAGGTAGGGGACAGTGGCTGGTCTCCTGGCGGTGCTCTACGGATTTAATGCGGTCCTAGGGGTGGTGGTATGCGGTCGAGCGGTACGCGCGTTCTGAGCGGCAGAGGCAGCGGTCTCAACAGCAAGCGGTGACTGTGGTGCCTTGGGCGGCGAACGGGCATGTCTTGCGTGTTCCTGGGGTCATGGCGGAGCGATGGACGTGGGCTGCGGTCGAGGGGCGGCGTGTACACGCGTGTCGGGTGCGGCGCTCTGGCGCTTGCTCGGCATGGTGTAGACGCTTGGTGCGCGGCGCATTGGCGGTGGTCCACGGTCTGGCTCGGCTCGGGGAGGGGAAAGAGAGTGGCGGTGAGGTGCTGGCTAGCTCGTAGACATGGCGACAAGGGGAGAGGTGGTCTACTGCAGCAATGGCATGGTCGACCGGCTAGCATGTTCTCGGCATGGCATGGCATTGCCACTAGGGGATAGGGGATGGGGTGCAAAGGGCCTGGTTAGATCAAGAGGGGACACAGGGATTAAATGGAGATCATTTGGGGGCAAAACCCTGTTCAAAATAGTGAGCTATATATTAGGTGTAAAACCTGCCTGCCAGGTGTTTAAAGAAATGGCCGCAAGAAAAATAGTTTTGAATTTTGAAAAGATTTTTGGTGGGTGTGGTAGTACTAAGCTTGAGACTCTATGGGTGCTTGGGTTTTGAAAATTGAGCTTGTTTGAGTGGTTTTTGAAATAGTGGGATCTTCCCATATGAACTAGATTCCATTTTCAAATGCCATTTAAATATAATGTTTGAATGTTTTTGCCAGATCAAAAAGTGGGCCTTGGTACATCATTATGTGTACTAGCAAGGGGTGAAAAGATCCACAATTGTTTCTATTAGGTTTTGAGTACTAGGAATAGCCAAAGTAGGCATGGTAGTTAATTTGGCCCAAATGACCATTCACTTCTTTTATTCATTTTGATTTCTTGTTATTTGGGATTTGTTTGGGAATGATCTAGATGATGTTTATTTCAGCTAAGAATCATTCTACAAGTAATGGATCTCTTAATCATGGCAATTCAAATCAACTCCTATCACACACATATGAATGCTTTAATATTTTTAATTGGAAAAGTTTTTGTTAACCCTCATTTTGATGATTTGGATCTTAATAACCTTGGATTGAAGTTTTGGGATGTTACAGCACGAACTTGCACATGGGTCGATGGGTTGAGCAGATGAACAAGACGCCACTGACGAAGAACCAGCCACATACACCGAAGAAGCACAGACAATCGATGATGAAGGGGGGGGGGGGGTCACTGATAGGGGTTTCACCGTGTACACTCTAAAATTTGGCACATTGGGAATGAGAGTCCAACCTGCGGATGAGAAGGATGCGTCTGCCACCGCACAAGCATTCATTCCAAACGCACACGGTGCCAGAGGCTTGGACGACTGCTCGGCGGGCGACGAGGGTTTCAGCGCGACCAGCCAAAACCCTAAGGGCCACAGACGCCTCACCTTGGGCACGACCCGCACACACGCGAAAGGCGAAGGACGCTTCAGAGAGGGCGCTGAGGCCATCGGAATCGAACAAGCCACCTGTAGCTCCAAAGCAGAGCTTGATGAGGACCCCAACTCAGCCACAGACAAAGGTTTTGGCATTAGTTTCATTGACGCAACGGCTGGGTTAACAACTGAGAGTCGTGAGGTGAGTGCGGGAATGTGATAGCGAGAGAGGGAATGGTGGGGGAGGAGTTATTAGAGAATAGGAGTGGGTAACCCTCTATCCGCTTTAGTAGTACCGTATTAGAAAAAAACTACATTTCACATATCATCACTTTTTGACGAACTAGTTCATTTCTTTGAATCGACTAAAATAGTGGGCACCCTTTAGGTTTCAAACTTTCATCTGGTACCTATTTTGCTAGTAGTAAGTACAGTACAATACTTTGTATTACCCTCCATCCCAAAATATAAGGCGCCTGAGGATTAGTCAAAAGTCAATATTTTTTAAGTTTGACCATGATTATACACAAAAAATATAAAATTTATAATACTAAATTAATATCAATAGATTCACCATAAAGTATATTTTCTTAATATGTCCATTCAATATTGTAGATGTAGATATTTTTTTCTAAATATTTGGTCAAAGTTAGTAAGGTTTGACTTTTGACCAATCCTTAGATGCCTTATATTTTGGGATGGAGGAAGTAGTATAAAACATTTTTTTAGATAGAGGAAATTGCACGATCCACCATCTTTTCATCGCACTTTTGCACAAAGCACTTGGTGGACGTCATTTTTGCACATTTTAATAGTTTTTTAGCGTAATATGCACAAATTTGGCCAGTTAGTCCTATAATGACCGAGTTAACCTCATTGGTAGCAAGACTGACAAGTGGTCCCCGAATGCCATTGCTCCCATTCACACACAAAGATTTGAATGATGCAAAAAACTGGATACTAACGATATTTATCACCCGCAATACGTTTTGGATATATGTAGCTGGTATGTAAGAGACTTATTTCATATGAAACGTCAATGTTTACACAAAGGTACCAACATAACAGTCCGTCACACATTGAATTTGTGAAGGCTTTATTTGGTCATAATAAACTTGTTTTTGAACATAACTTGTTTGTACATAAGATTTGAAGTTTCATTCACATATCCAAATTTCCATTGAAGAGTTTCTTTTAAAGTGTAGGACTAATGATATATGTCTGTTTATTACACCTCACACAAAAACACACCCCGCTTGATCATAAACTTTAAGCAGATTATTATTTTCTCGGGATTTTTTTCCTGAGAGCAAGCACGATGTATATGCCTCGGAATACCATAAGCCTAGTTTTCAGACAAAGTTTATACATGTTTCACTTACGATTATGAACTTTTTTGAGTTCTCAAGGTTTCCTAGTGAACTTCACATTATTAAACTAATTTAAGCTGATTTATCAATGTTAGATAAAATTTGAACTATGAGTAAGTAGTAGATTGCTCTTAAAGTTATACAAGTATCTTTTGAAGGTACCCACACCCAGACTGTCAATATATCAGAAACCAATGAATTTGTTGGATTCAACTTCTTACTAAGAATTTGCATGTACAAAATTTGTCTTTTATTTGAAAACAATAAAAAAACATTGCACGATGACCTCTGACTTGTCCTACTTGCTATAAAAATGATTATTATGAAGAGAGTTCGCATATAAAAAATAATGTAATTGAAAATATGGCCTGCCATGTATGAACATATCCTTAGGCTTCATGCCGAAAGACAAGCTAAATGGCCTTATGTATATGTACAACATACTTTATGGTAATGTTCCCATATTTGGTAGATGAGTGCATCTTTGCATGGTGAACAATAATGCTACCAGTACTAGGAGTTTCCAAATTTAGGAATAAAAAATCATTTTCAAATTTGAACTACAAGTAAACATGATAGAATGCTCATAAAAAGTTACAAACATCCTTTGAGTCTTTATGGTACCGAGGCGGTCAATACTTCAAAAACCAACGAGAGTTCTGTAGGATTAAAGTTCTTGCTACGAATATGCATGTTGACAATTTGATCCTCACTAGCTATGAACAAAAATATTGAAAACCTAAAAATGAAGTCTTCTTCATGGCGTCCTCTTGCGTGTACTACTATTTGCACTAAAAAATAACTAATAACCGCGAGTCATCATAAATTACAAAAAATAGTTACACAATATATATGGCCCAGGGTGTATGAACACTCTTGGGTTTCAAGCTGAACGACAAAGGTAACAACCATATGCACATCGTATTGTATTGTAATGTTCCCATATTTGGTAGATGTGTGCATCTTGGCAAGGTGAAAAATGGTGGCAACCGCAGGTTCCAACTTATAGGAACAATGAAGCTGAAAGCGACAACATTTTTCTGTAAGCAAGTACGAAGAAAAATGGCTTAGATTACCACAACAACAACCCTAGTTTTCAGACAAAGCGTGGACCTTGATACACTTACGATTGATTACCAAGTTTTATGAGTTCTCAAGCTTCCCAGCCAACTGTTTTCCTTTCTTAATTTTAGGGTGCTTCGTGCTAAATGTATGGACATCGATGTAATTTTACCTGTTTTAGGTCCTTGATGTAAAATGTACTTCCACTGTCCGTGTAAAATTCGAATGTAGAAGCAAGTGGTAAAATTTAAACGTATTTAAGATTATTAGTTATTAATGAGTATGAACATTCTTGGAGTTTCAAGCCGAACGACCAAAGTCATGGCCATATCAACATCACACTTTATGCTGATGATGATCCCATATCTAAGAATTTGCATGCCACCAAATTTGGCCATATATTTTGAAAACAAATGAATAGGAAGTAGCGGTTTGAAGAGTATGGCTCGATCAGGTGCTCTCTCGAGAATGAGCCGAACCCGACTGTTTTATTTATTTGCTTAATTTTGGGGTAGTTCATGCTAAATGTAAGGATCTCGATGTAATTTCCCCCTTTTAAGGTCCTTGATATAAATTATACTCCCACCATCCGTGTAAAATTCGAACCTAAAAGCAAGTGGTAAACTTTTAAACATATTTAAGATTATTAGTTGTCGATGAGTATGAACATTCTTGAGTTTCAAGACGAACGACCAAGGTCATGACCATATCTACATCATACTTTATGTTGATGATTCGTGATCCCATATCCAAGAATTTGCATGCCGCCAAATTTGGCCATATTTTGAAAACAAATAATGAGGAATTAGTATGAAGATAATGGCTTGATTAGCTTCTCTCACGAGAAGGAGCAAAACATGACTATTTCCCTGCTTAATTTTAGGGTGCTTCATGCTAAATGTATGGACCTCGTTGTAGTTTTACCATTTTTAAACGTATTTAAGATTATTTGTTGTCAATTGGTATGATCATTCTTGGGTTTCAAGACGAACGACCAAGGTCTTGGTCATATATACATCATACATTATGCTGATGATGATCACATATCCTAGAATTTTTATGCTGCCAAATTTCTCCATATTTTGAAAACAAACCAAGAGGAAGTAGTATGAAGAGTATGGCTCGATTAGCTTCTCTCTCGAGAAGGAGATAAACATGATTGTTTTTCCTGATTAGTTTTAGAGTGCTTTGTGCTAAAAGTATGGACCTCAATGTAATTTTACCCCTTTTTAGGTCCTTGCTGTAAAATGTACTCCCACCGTCCATGTAAAATTCGAAGATAAAAGCAAGTGGTACAATTTAAACGTATTTAGGCTTAGTTGTGTGAATGAGTATGAATAATCATGGATTCGAAGCCGAACGACCAAGGTCATGGCCATATCCATCTACATAATACTTTATATCGATGATTCATGATCCCATATCCAAGAATTTGCATGCCGCCTAATTGGGACATATTTTTAAAACAAACAAAGAGGAAGTAGTATGATGAGTATGGCTCGACTAGCTGCTCTCTCTCGAGAAGGAGCCGAACCCGACTGTTTTCCTTGCTTAATTTTAGGGTGCTTCGTGCTAAAAGTATGGAACTCGATGTAATTTTACCTTTTTCAAACGTATTTAAGATTATTAGTTGTCGATGAGTATGAACATTTTTGGATTTCAAGACGAATGACCAAGGTCATGGCCATATCTACATCATACTTTATGCTAATGATGATCACATATCCAAGAATTTCCATGCCGCCAAATTTGGCCATTTTTTGGAAACAAACAAAGAGGAAGTAGTCTAAAGAGTATGGCTCGATCAGCTTCTCTCTCAAGAAGGAACCAAACATGATTGTTTTCCCTGCTTAATTCTAGGGTGCTTCGTGCTAAAAGTATGGACCTAGATGTAATTTTACCCCTTTTAGGTCCTTGCTGTAAAATGTACTCCCACCGTCCGTGTAAAATTCGAAGATAAAAGCAAGTGGTAAAATTTAGCTATTTTTTTAAATAATACATTTTTAAATAATCTCCACGAATAATACACGAATTGAAAGATTTGCAATTCTAGCGTGGTGTCAGCAGTTGAATAGCCGGCCAGTCCTTATCGTCTTTTGAATAGCCGACTAGTCCCTGTCTGCTTTTAAAAAGCTGATTAGTCCCTGTCTGCTTTTGAAAAGCCGACATGTTATAGGGCATTGTGAAGAATAGGGGGACTAGTCAGCTTTTCAAAAGTAGACTAGGACTAGTCAGCTTTTCAAAAATAGACAGGGCCTAGTCGGCTATTCAAAAGCCGATAAGGACTGGTCGGCTTTTCAAGTGCCGACACCGCGCTAGAATTATAAATCTTTCAATTCGTGTATTATTCGTGAAAATTATTAAAAACATGTATTATTTAAAAAAAATTAGCTAAAATTCAAACGTATTTCAGCTTAGTTATGAATGAGTATGAACAATCTTGGATTTCAAGCCGAACAACCAAGTACATGGCCATATCTACATCATACTTCATATCAATGATTCATGATCCCATATCCAAGAATTTGCATGCCGCCAAATTGGGCCATATTTGTAAAACAAACAAAGAGGGAGTAGTATGAAGAGTATGGCTCGATTAGCTTTTCTCTCGAGAAGGAGCAAAACATGACTTTTCCCTGTTTAATTTTAGGGTGCTTCGTGCTAAATGTATGGACCTCAATGTAATTTTACCTTTTTTAGGTCCTTGATGTAAAATGTACCTCCACCGTCCATACGTGTAAAATTCATAGCTAAAAGCAAGTGGTAAAATTTAAACGTATTTAAGCTTATTAGTTGCCAATGAATATGAACATTCTTGCATTTCAATCCGAACGACCAGGGTCATGGACATATCTAGATCATACTTTATGCTAATGATTCATGATCCCATGTCGAAGAATTTGCATGACACCAAATTTGGCCATATATTTCGAAAACAAATGAAGAGAAAGTAGTATGAAGAGTATGGCTCGATCAGCTGCTCTCTCGAGAAGGAGCCACACCTGAATATTTCCATTGCTTAATTTTAGGGGGCTTCGTGCTAAATGTAAGGACCTTTATATAATTATTTTCATTTTTAGGTCCTTGATGTAAATTGTACTCCCACCATCTGTGGTGGTCCCATATTTGGGCGTCAAATGGGTGTGAATCATGGCATGGTAACAATGTTGCCACTCGGAGTTTCCAACCATGAGAAAAGGAAAAAAATCAATTTTCCAAGTGAGAGGAGTGTATTTTCTGTAAAGCAAGTACTCCCTCCGACCCAAATTAGTTGACTCAAGTTTATCTAGATTTGGATGTATCTAGTACTAAAATATGTCTAGATACATCCAAATCTAGACAAATCTGAGTCAATTAATTTGGGTCAGAGGAAGGAAGAATATGTATTTCTATAGAAAAGAAAAAAAGAGACAGAAGAGTAACTTTGGGCACAGAGGAAGCAGCTCGAGAGAGCAGCGAAGAGGAGGAGTTGAAGGCGGTGCGATATGAGAGCCAAGCTATAATGGCTTCCTCACACGAGGTACAAGGTACAATCACCTAGTAGTACTAGTAGTACGAAACTAGTACTAGTAAATTTTAGGACCTTTACTATATACTACTATATGCACACAAAACAAATTGTGTTTTCTCTCTCCTTTAGTGCCTCATCACCATCCCCACACCCTGGCTAGGTGATCTCTCCCTCGTCCAAAACGTGGCACTACGCACATGTGTCGACCTGCCTTGTCATCGGCTCCGTGTCAGTATCAGGCGTGTTGCATAGAAGGAACCATTTTGGGGCTTGGCGACAAAAGGGACAGTACTCATACTATTATTAGAGTCGGAGTTCAAACTTTCACAGTTTTGAAATTTTCACTTCCTTCCCAAACATCCGGAGGGAAGGTTATTCAAAAGATTCAAAAGATAGTGGTGCACAAGGGATTGTTTATACTATCTGGTGTCTGCAGTACGTCCCATCACATTCGATGCACTTCATTATGATCTGACTAGCTTTACCACTACTCCGTAGTACTCCATTGTCGTTCCATTTCACACCCTGCGAAGAGGAAGCCACCAAGCACACCCACAACATGTTGGATCAAAAGTACAGTAGCGGTAGTACGAAGGGTATGGCTCGGCCGCTCGCTCGAGAAGGACCCACACCCGACTATTTTTCATTGCTTCATGTTAGCACCCTTTGTGCTAAATGTATGGACCTCTATGCATTTTTCTATTTTTGAGGTCTTCGATATAAACTATACTCCTACCTACCTTCTCAAATTTTAATTAAACGTAATCCCGATAGGTTGCTCTTAAAATTTTCCAAAAATCTTTTGAAGCTAAGCAGGAATTCGGTACATCGAAAAACCACTAAAAGTTCTAAAAAATTCATGTTCTTGCTATGCATACACATCCCGAAAAAGTTGACACAGTTTTCATAACATTTCAAAAAAGAATAATAAGTATAATATTTTTTTGTGGCATCATGTTACGTGTATCCGGAAAAACGAGTTATAAAAGAATCATACAAACATTGTTAATTATTCTTTGGTTTTGATAATACTTTATGTTAATGAAATTAGGTTAAACTTGAACTACAAGTAATAAATTGTAGGTTGCTTTGAAAGTTTTATGAAAAAAGCTTTTGGAGGTACCCATCGAGCGGTTAATTAATATATTAGAAACTATAGAGAGTTTTGACGAGTGGTTCGAATTCTACTAAGATTTTGCATCATGAAAATTTTGAACACCTTTTAAAAACGATCACATGAAACAGGGAGAGAGGGGAATTTTTTTTCTATTCTCTATGGGCAACCCACAAGCTTGAGGTGCACCTTCTTAGGCTTAAAGATACAAACTCTATTTTCTCCACAATGTATATAGTGAACCTTAGCGGATGCCACATACTAGGCCTTAAGGTGTGCTTTTGTACACATTGCTGATGCCCTTATTAGGGAAAGAGCAAATAGTACTCCCTCGATCCAAATTAGTGTTCTCACATTTGTCTAGATTCGGATGTATCTAGTTATGTTTTAGTGCTAGATACATCTGAATCTAGACAAATCTGAGAACATTAATTTGGATCAGAGGGAGTAGTATATTAGTACTTTTTTTGAGGAAAGTATATTAGTACTAGTACACTAGTATAGTACTCCCTCTGACCCAAATTAGTTGACTTGGTTTTGTTTAGATTTGGATGTATCTAGCACTAAAACAAGTCTAGATACATCTGAATCTAGACAAATTTGAGTCAAGTAATTTGGATCAGAGGGAGTACTAGTACTCATTTCTTTGCTTAGACATATGCTCACCTCTGTCCACGTGTTGTACATGGTGAGAGAATAAAATGTAGGCAGCGTAAAAGAGGGCAGCATCAAAGAGGAGTTGAAGGCGGTTCAATGTCAGAGGAAAGTTATGATGGGTTCCTGACACGAGGTACTCCTGTGGCCACTCTACTAGTAGTAAATTTCAAGACCTATGCATGCAAAACAAATTGTGTGTTTTCTCTCTCGTTCGCTGCCTCTCACCATCCATCCTCCCTCTCTCCTACCCTTTCCCCTCGCGCACCGGCCCGGCTAATCTCTTCCTGGTCCACAGTGTGGTGCTGCGCACGTGTGCCTTGGTACGGCTTCTCTATGTCTCTGGCGTGTTTGGCAGCCGTGTTGGCGTGGAGTAGGGACGAGGAGTACATAGGAAGGAAACCACTTTGGTCCTTGGTGGCAAAAAAATTTCAAACTTTTCCAGTTTTCGAAATTTTCACTTGCTTCCCAAACATCGGGAGGGGAGTTTACTCAAAAGATCGGCCATTCGTAGTACTTCTTATCTTATCTTTATCTTTTCTTATCTCTTACAATACCATACCATACCACTATATAGTGTACGGATAACTTCGAATATTGACCGTTGGATCAAGACTGGCAAATCCAAACCGTGTCGTTGGTGTGATTTTCCAACTATATCAGGAAAGAACATTCAATTATTCTCAATTTTCTGAGTGGATGACAAGCGAGGTTGTGCTTTTCCATTTAGGAATGTCCGAAGAATATTGGATCTGAATGCCAGAAGCCAAGTTTACCAACATGTTGTACCAATGATTCCCATGTTTTATTTATGAGTTTTCAAACTTCCTAGCTAACTCTGCCTATTTGACCGAATGACTTTATGTTGATTTATCGAAATTAGGTCAAATTTGAAACTACAAGTAAATTGTAGGTTTCTTTGAAAGTTTTACGAAAAATCTTTTGGAGGTACCCATCGAGGAGTCACAATTAATATATCATAAAACACCGAGATTTTTGATGGTAGGTTCAACTTCTTGCTAAGATTTTGCATCTTAAAAATTTAACGAAATTAGGTTAAACTTGAGCTACAAGTAAGAGCGATATATTGCTCTTGAATTAAATGTATTTTCGGAGGTAGATGGGTGCATCTCCTTGTAGTAAACAATGTCGTCAGTGTGAGTTTCCAACTATCAGGAAATAAAATTCTCAGTTTTCCAAGTGATGACGAGATGGTTCTTTTCCGTAAAGAAAGCTCAAAGAATATGGATCTCAATGCCATAAGCCAAACTTCTAGACATATTAAGTGGACCAATGTGTTTTACTTACAATTCCCATATGTTTTTTGAGATTTCAAACTCCCTAGCTAATTACTCTGCCCACTTGAATGACTACATACTGATTTATCGAAATTAGGTCAAACTTGAAATATAACTAAATTGTAGGTTGCTCTAAAAGTTTTACGAAAAAGCTTTTGGAGGTACTGTACCGATCGGGAGGGAGGGGGATGTCATAATCAATATATGAGAAACAACCAAGAGTTTTGACAACAAGTTTGACTTCTTGCTAAGATTTTGCATCGCATGACACTATTTAACGAAATTGGGTCAAACTTGAGCTACAAGTAAGCGCGACAGGTTGCTGTTCAAATATATGACTTTTCAGAGAGGTAGATGGGTGCATTTTCTTGTAGTAAACAGTGCCGTCGGTGTGATTTTCCAACTATATCAGGAAAGAACATTCAATTATTCTCAATTTTCCGAGTGCTGACGAGCGAGGTTGTTCTTTTTGTAAAGAAATGTCTAAAGAATATTGGATCTAAATGCTAGAAGCCAAGTTTACCAACATGTTGTACCAACGATTCCCCTATTTTATTTATGAGTTTTCAAACTTCCTAGCTAACTCTAGCCATTTGACCGAATGACTTTACGTCGATTTATCAAAATTAGGTCAAATTTGAAACTACAAGTAAATTATAGGTTGCTTTTAAAGTTTTATAAAAAATCTTTTGGAGGTACCCATCTTGGGGTCACAATTAATATATCATAAAACACCGAGAGGTTTGACGATAGGTTCAACTTCTTGCTAATATTTTGCATCTTGACAATTTAACGAAATTAGGTTAAACTTGAGCTACAAGTAAGCGCGACAGATTGCTCTTGAATTAAATGTATTTTCAAAGGTATGTCGGTGCATCTTGTTGTAGTAAACAATATTGTCAGTGTGATTTTCCAACTATTAGGAAAGAACATTCAATTCTACATTTTCCGAGTGAAGACGAGCGAGGTTAGTTGTTCTTTAATTTTATATAAAGAGAAGTCCAAAGAATATTTGTTGTGGATACCACAAGCCAAGTTGACAGACATATATAGTGGATCGACAACATATTGTACATGCGATTCCCATGTTTTATGAGTTTTCAAGCTTCGTAGCTAACCCTGCCCATTTGAATGACTTTATGTCGATACCTCGAAATTAGGTCAAATTTGAAACTACAAGTAAATTGTAGGTTTTGCTTTGATAGATTTTAGAAAAAGCTTTTGGAGGTACCCATCGAGGAGTCAAAATTAATATATCAGAAACAGGAGAGAGTTTCGACGATAGGTTCAACTTCTTGCTAAGACTTTGTTGGAATTATGCCCTAGAGGCAATAATAAAGATGTTATTATTATAATTCTTGTTCATGATAAAGTTTATATTCCATGCTAGAATTGTATTAAGCGGAAACATTAATACTTGTGTGGTTTGTGAACAACACCGTGTCCCTAGTACGCCTCTATGGACTAGCTCATTGATCAATGATGGTTAAGGTTTCCTAACCATAGACATGAGTTGTCAATTGATAATGAGATCATATCATTGGAGAATGATATGGTGGATAGACCCAAACTAAGCGAAGCAATTAGATCGTGTCATCGTGTTCGTCTTTGCGAAGTTTTTCTTATGTCAAATATTGTATTCCTTAGACCATGAGATAATACAACTCCCGGTATCTAAGAAAGCTTTGAGGTCATCAAACGTCATCCTATGAGAGGGTGATCATAAAGGTGTCTCGTGTAATCGGAAAGTATCTGTTGGGTTGTATGTATCGAGATGGGATTTGTCCTCCCAAGTCGGAGAGATATACTTGGCCCACTCGTAATCGATATCAACACCGCTTGCAAGCATGTGGTTAAGGAGTTAATCACAAAGTGATATCGGATTACGAACGAGTAAAGTACTTTTGTGAACGAGATTGAACTAGGTATGACGATATCGACGATCGAATCTCGCAAGTAAAATATCGCGAGATGAAGGGAATATATATATGGGATTGATTGAATCCTGGCATCGTGGTTCATCCGATATGATCATCGATGAATGTGTGGAGTCAATATGGGTGCCTGCACCCGCTGTTGATTATTGATAGAAGATCATGTCGCATATTCTCGAACTCGCAGGTCACACACTTAACGTGTCTCGACGCTAGGATAGATTGGATAATTGGTTTATGAATTTTGTTCGAGTCTCGGATGGGATCCGGGACATCACGAGAGGTTCCGGAATGGTCCGGAGAATAAGATTCATATAAGGCGGTGCAGTTTTGGAGTTGAATTGTTCGGATTAATCGGTATTCTACCGAAGCTTCTAGAACCTTCCGGAAGGGGCCAACGTGGTCCCACCTTCCGGAGGGGCATGGGCCTATGAGGGAGTGTCCTGGCGCATTGGGCCAGGGCACAAGGCCCCATAGGGCCCAGCCGATCCTAGATAAGTTTAAACTCGTTTAAACTAGAGATAGGATTTCTAGATAAGGGAGAGTTTAAATTGTTTAAACTAGAGATAGGATTTCTAGATAAGGGAGAGTTTAAATTGTTTAAACTAGAGATAGGCTTGGAGGATGGGCAGGGCTGGTCGCACCCCTCTATATATAGAGGGCTGGTGCGCCTCCCCAACCCTACACCTTTCTCCAAACCCTAGTTGCCTGGCCGCCTCCTCTCTCCCTCCCGATCGTTAGCAGCGAAGCCCGCTGCAGAAATTCTCCACCGAATACACCACGCCGTGTTGTAGATCCAATCCATCTCTACCATACTTGCTGGTCCGAGGAAGGAGGACGCCGAGGTGCCGTGTATCTCACGGAGGCACCGCCACTTGTGGTGCCGGATCGGATCGGATCGAGGAGGAGAAGCGAGTACGACTACATCACCCACGCCCGATTTAACGTTCCGCTGCGAATCTTCAAGGGTATGAAGATCTAATCCAATCTCTCTCGTTGTTTGCATCTCCTAGATTAGATCTTGGCTTTCCCTCTATTCGCTTCCGTAGAAAATTTTGATTTACTATGTCGCGAAACCTTTCAGTGGTATCAGAGCTAGATCTATGCGTAGATGTGATTCACGAGTAGAACGCAACATGGTTGTTGCGGGCGTTGATGTTTTCTGTTGCAAGCCTCTTGTTTGTGTTCTTATTATGACGCGGGATAGTGAGATTGAAGCGGTCCAGGCCAACCTTACGCGACGCCGTTTCATGAGACCGGCTCCACACTTGACGTGTGGCTTGTACCACATGCGGCTGGTGGATGTCGGTTTCTCTCACTATAGTTGTCATGGGATTAACACCGGAGTTTGGCAACCATAATATCACCGTTGTGGATTTCCGTAGGTAAGAATCGTTCTTAGCATCTACTCCCATGAGCCACGTAAAACATGCAACAACAAAGTAGAGGCGTCTAACTTGTTTTTGCAGGAGTGTTTTCGTGATATGGTATGGCCCAAGATGTGATGTGTATAATGTATGCGATGATCATGTTTTGTAATGTTTCACGACTTGCATGTCGATGAGTACACAACCGGCAGGAGCCATATGGTTGTCTTTATAATTGTGTATGACCTGCGAGTCAACTTCTTATACGCCATGTAATAGCTTTACTTTATCGCTAAGTAGTTAGCAATAGTTGTAGTTGCTATTCGTGGTGGAGGCAATCATGGTGAAGTGATGGAGATCATTTAACGCACAAGATGGAGATCATTGGCGAAGATTGGCTATACCATGTCACATAAAGTTATATGCATGTGATGTTTATCCTTTTATGTATCTTATTATGCTTAGATCGTGACGGTAGCATTATAAGATGATTCCTCACTTAAAGATCAAGATAAAAACTGTGTTCTCCCCGAGTATGCACCGTTGCGAAAGTTCGTCGTGTCCAAGCATCACGTGATGATCGGGTGCTATAGACTCTACGCTCACATACAACGGGTGCAAGCCAGTTTTGCACACGCGGAAATACTTGGGTCTAACTTGACGAGCCTAGCATGTACAAACATGGCCTCGGAACACAAGAACCGAAAGGTTAAGCATGAGTCATATGAATGATATGATCGACACTTTGTTGTCCACCATTGAAACCACATCTCTTCTCGTGATGATCGGATTAGGTGTGGTGAATTTGGATCGTGTTCACTAAACAACTTGAGGAATGTTGAATTTAGTGGGAGTTCATCTAGTAATTTGATTAAGTTGAACTATTTATCATGAACATAGTCTAAATTGTACTTGCAAATACTGTAGATCACATGGCCAAGTCCAACATCAACTTCAACGTTTTTGCTGAGATAGAAAAGCTTAGAAACAATGGATCTAACTTCACCAAATGGTTCCACATTCTGAGAATCATTCTCGCTGGCGGACAAAAGGACTATGTCCTTGAGAAAGCGCTAGGTGATGCCCCTGCTATAGATGCGCCGGCTGATGGAAAAGCTGTTTATCAGTCGCGCAAGGATGATTATGATTTGATTAAGATCGCCATGTTGTATGCTATGGAATCGGATCTTCAAAATCGTTTTGAGGAGTTCGTCGGGCCCTTTGAGATTCTCGAGGAGCTAAAAAACATGTTTCAGACTCAAGCCCGTTCTGAGAGATATGAGATCTCTAAGAAATTCTTTAACTACAAGATGGAGGAAGGGAGTTCCGTTAGTGAGCACGCCATTGAGATGACGGGCTACACTCAACGCCTTGAGCAACTGGACTGCAAGATTCCATAGGAGCTCAAGATTGACACTCCTAGCTACAAAAGTTTTGTAGTTGATCACAATCAGATTGGTTCCACTGATATGATCACTGAGCTCTTTGCTAAGATGAAAGTAGCGGAGGTGAACATCAAAAAGAATAATCATGTGTTGATGGTCAACAAGCCCCCCACCTTCAAGAAAGGTAAGGGTGCAAGGAAGCCCTTCAAGAAAGGCGTGCAAGCGTTGCCCTGGCCGAGAGGAAGCTCAGTCCGGTCCTAAGCCGGACCTTCGAGTGCTTCTATTGCAAGGACAAGGGTCACTGGAAGCGCAACTGTCCGAAGTACTTAGCGGACAAGAAGGCTGGCACCATCAAAGGTATATTTGATATACATGTTATTGATGTTTTCCTTACTAGCCCTTGTTGTAGTGCCTGGGTATTTGATACCGGTTCAGTTGCTAATATTTGTAACTCGAAACAGGAGCTACGGAATAGACAGCTTTGCGAGGATGAGGTGACGATGCACGTTGGCAACGGATCAAGAGTTGATGTGATGGCCACAAGACGCTCTCCTTAGTTTTACCTTCGGATTAGTTTTAAACCTTAATAAATGTTATTATGTGCCTGCGTTGAGCATGAACATTATTTCTGGATCGTGTTTATTGCAAGACGGTTATTCATTTAAATCGGAGAATAATGGTTGTTCTATTTATATGAGTAACATCTTTTATGGTAATGCACCTCTTGTGAGTGGTTTATTTCTTCTAAATCTCGAAAGGGATGAAACACACATCCATAACATTGAGGCTAAGAGATGCAAAGTAGATAGTGATAATACTACTTATTTGTGGTAATCGCTGTCTAGGTCATATTGGTGTAAAGCATGAAGAAACTCCATTCGATGGACTTTTGGAGTCTCTTGATTTTGAATCATTTGACACATGCGAACCATGCCTCATGGGCAAGATGATCAAAACCCCGTTCTCCGGTATGATGGAGCGAGCAACGGACTTGTTGGAAATCATACATACCGATGTATGTGGACCGATGAGTGTTTCGACGCGCGGTGGATATCGCTATTTTCTCACATTTACCGATGACTTAAGTAGATATGGGTATATCTATTTAATGAAACATAATTCTGAAACGCTTTGAAAAGTTCAAAGAATTTCAGAATGAAGTGGAGAACCATCGTAATGTAAAGATTAAGTTTCTACGATCCGATCGTAAGGCGAATATTTGAGTTATGATTTTCTCACGCATCTCAAAGCAAGTGGAATCGTTTCACAACTCATGCCACCCGAACACCACAAGAATGGTGTGTTTGAACACCGGAATCGAACCCTATTAGATATGGTCTGATCGATGATGTCTCTTACTGATTTGCCGTTATCATTTTGGGGTTATGCATTAGAAACCGCTGCATTCACTTTAAATAGGGCTCCATCTAAATCCGTTGAGACGACACCGTATGAACTATGGTTTGGTGCTAAACCTAAGTTGTCGCTTTCTTAAAGTTTGGGGATGCTTACGTCAAGAAGTTGATGACAAGCTCGAACCCAAAGCGAGAAATGCGTCTTCATAGGATACCCTAAGGAAACTATTGGGTATACCTTCTATCACAGAACCGAAGGCAAAGTGTTTGCGCAAAGAACGGTTCCTTTCTTGAGAAGGAGTTTCTCTCGAAAGAAGTGAGTGGGAGGAAAGTAGAGCTAGACAAGGTTATTGAACCTTCTCTTGAATTGGAGAGTAGCGCAACACCTGAAATTGTTCCAGGTCACCGCACCAACAATAGAGGAAGATAATGACAAGGATCATGAAGCTTTGGACGATCTTTGCTCTCGAACGTCGCAGTCGACAAGGTCGCGTGCCCTCCCGAGTGGTACGGCAACCTGTCTTGACTGTCTTGTTAGTAGAAGGCGGTGAACCTACGAACTATGAGGAAGCGATGATGAGCCGGACTCGAGAAATGGCTAGAAGCCATGAAATCCAAATTGGGATCCATGAGCGAAAACCAAGTATGGACTTTGGTGGACCTCCTAGCACCGAAAGGCCGTTGAGTGCAAATGGATCTTCAAGAAGAAAGCGGACGCGGATGGTAATGTTACCGCTATAAAGCACGGCTTGTTGCGAAAGGTTTTCGACAAGTTCAAGGTGTTGACTACGATGAGACTTTCTCTCCGTAGCGATGTTTAAGTCCATTCGGATTTTATTAGCAATTGCTGCTTCATGATTATGAAATATGGCAAATGGATGTCAAGACTGCTTTTCTCAATGGCAACATTGATGAAGAGTTGTATATGATGCAACCGAAGGTTTTGTCGATCCTAAGGATGCCGATAAAGTATGCAAACTTCAGCGTTCCATTTATGGATCAAGCAAGCATCTCGGAGTTGGAACCTTCATTTTGATCAAGTGATCAAGAGCTTTGGATTTGTTCCAAATTGCTCTGAAGCTTGCATCTACAAGAAAGTGAGTGGGAGCTCGGTGACGTTTACGGTACTATATGTGGATGACATATTGATTATTGGAAATGACATCAACATGCTTAACGATGTGAAGAGTTATTTGAACAAGTGTTTTCAATGAAAGACCTAGGTGAAGCTGCTTATATATTGGGCATCAAAATCTATAGAGATAGACAAAGACGCTCGATAGCTTTAAGCCAAAGTACATACCTAGACAAAGTTCGAAAAGGTTCAGAATGGATAAGGCATTGAAAGGTTCAAAGGCCTATGTTGTCGTAAGATATTGAGCAAGGCTCAAAGGTCCATTCTGATGAAATGATAGGGAAGCTATGAGCAAAGTGCCTTATGCCTCGCCATAGGTTCCATCCTGTATGCCATCTTTGTGTACTAGATCGGATGTGTCCAATGCTCTTAGTTTGACGAGCACATATCAAATTGATCCAGGAGTGGAACACTCGACAGCCGTGAAGAACATCCTAAGGTACCTAAATAGGACTAAAGAAATGTTCTTAGTATATGGGGGTGATGAACAGCTCGGCGTAAAAGGTTACGTCGATGCTAGTTTCGACAATCGACAAGGATGATTGTAAATCTGCATGTGATACGTGTATATTTTGAATGGAGGAGCTGTGAGTCGGAGAAGCTGCAAGCAAAGCGTGATCGCGGGATCTACAATGAAAGCGGAATACATGGCTGCAGAAGCGCCAAGTGAAGGAGTTTGGATCAGAACTTCATCATCGAGCTTGGCGTGGTTCCAAGTGCATTGGACCCATCGGAGATATTGTGTGACAACACCGGGCGCCATAGCACTCGCTAAGGAACCAAGATATCATCCAAAGACCAAGCATATCAACAAGCAAGTTTCATATAATCCGAGATTATATAGCGTATGGAGATCCAAGATTAGCAAAGTACATACAGATCTGAATGTCGCAGATCCATTGACTAAACCTCTTCCACGTGTAAAACATGATCGCACCTCGGTGCCATGGGTGTGAGATTGTTGCCAAATGTAAACTAGATTATTGACTCTAGTGCAAGTGGGAGACTGGAATTATGCCCTAGAGGCAATAATAAAGATGTTATTATTATAATTCTTGTTCATGATAAAGTTTATATTCCATGCTAGAATTGTATTAAGCGGAAACATTAATACTTGTGTGGTTTGAACAACACCGTGTCCCTAGTACGCCTCTATGGACTAGCTCATTGATCAATGATGGTTAAGGTTTCTAACCATAGACATGAGTTGTCAATTGATAATGAGATCATATCATTGGATAATGATATGGTGGATAGACCAAACTAAGCGAAGCAATTAGATCGTGTCATCGTGTTCGTCTTCGAAGTTTTTCTTATGTCAAATATTGTATTCCTTAGACCATGAGATAATACAACTCCTGGTATCGGAAGAAAGCTTTGAGGTCATCAAACGTCATCCTATGAGAGGGTGATCATAAAGGTGTCTCTCGTAATCGGAAAGTATCTGGGTTGTATGTATCGAGATGGGATTTGTCCTCCCAAGTCGGAGAGATATACTTCGGGCCCACTCGGTAATCGATATCAACACCGCTTGCAAGCATGTGGTTAAGGAGTTAATCACAAAGTGATATCGGATTACGGAACAGTAAAGTATTTGCTGAACGAGATTGAACTAGGTATGACGATACCGACGATCGAATCTCGGGCAAGTAAAATATCGCGAGACGAAGGGAATATATATATGGGATTGATTGAATCCTGGCATCGTGGTTCATCCGATATGATCATCGATGAATGTGTGGGAGTCAATATGGGTGCCTGCACCCAGTTGATTATTGATAGAAGATCATGTCTGCATATTCTCGAACCCGCAGGGTCACACACTTAACGTGTCTCGACGCTAGGATAGATTGGATAATTGGTTTATGAATTTTTGTTCGGAGTCTCGGATGGGATCCGGGACATCACGAGAGGTTCCGGAATGGTCCGGAGAATAAGATTCATATAAGGCAGTGCAGTTTTTGGAGTTCGGAATTGTTAGGATTAATCGGTATTGTACCGAAGCTTTAGAACCTTCCGGAAGGGGCCAACGTGGTCCCACCTTCCGGGAGGGGCATGGGCCTATGAGGGAGTGTCCTGGCGCATTGGGCCAGGCACAAGGCCCCATAGGGCCCAGATACTAGATAAGTTTAAACTCGTTTAAACTAGAGATAGGATTTCTAGATAAGGGAGAGTTTAAATTGTTTAAACTAGAGATAGGATTTCTAGATAAGGGAGAGTTTAAATTGTTTAAACTAGAGATAGGCTTGGAGGATGGGCAAGGGCTGGCCGCACCCCCCCTCTATATATAGAGGGCTGGTGCGCCCCCTCCCCCCAACCCTACACCTTTCTCCAAACCCTAGTTGCCCTGCTGCCCTCCTCTCTCCCTCCCGACTGTAGCGGAAGCCTCGCTGCAGAAATTCTCCACCGAATACACCACGCCGTCGTGTTGTAGATCCAATCCATCTCTCCACCATACTTGCTGGTCCGAGGAAGGAGGAGACGTCGAGGTGCCGCACGTGTGCATCTCACGGAGGCACCGCCACTTGTGGTGCTGGATCGGATCGGATCGCGAGGAGGAGAAGCGAGTACGACTACATCACCCACGCTCCGTTTAACGTTCGGCTTGAATCTTCAAGGGTATGAAGATCTAATCCAATCTCTCTCGTTGTTTGCATCTCCTAGATTAGATCTTGGCTTTCCCTCTGTTCGCTTCCGTAGAAAATTTTGATTTACTATGCTGCGAAACCCTTCAGACTTTGCATCTTGAGAATTTAACGAAATTAGGTTAAACTTGAGCTAGCTACAAGTAAACTCCATAGATTGCTCTTGAATTAAATGTTTTTTCATAGGTAGATCATCGGTGCATCTTCTTGTAGTAAACAGTGTCGTTGGTGTGAGTTTCCAACTATCAAGAAAGAACATTCAATTCTACATTTTCCGAGAGAAGAATACGAGAGAGGTTGTTCTTTTTCCTAAAGAAAAGTCCGAACAATATTGGATCTGAATGACACAAGCCAAGTTTACATACAGATATATTGGACCAACATGTTGTACCAACGATTCCCATGTTTTATGAGTTTTCAAACTTCCTAGCCAACTCTGCCCATTAGAATGACTTTATGTAGATTTATCGAAATTAGGTCAAATTTGAAACTACAAGTACTAGTAAATTGCATGTGCCCTGGACGTGAGACTCATATAATAGACATCTGGCATACCATCACTATATAAAATTATAATAGGTAAAGCAAAAAAATATAATAGGTAAAATTTGAACTACTATAAGTAAACTGCGTAGGTTGCTTTGAAAGTTTTACGAAAAAGCTCTTAGAGGTACCCATCAGAGGGGGCGCGGGAGGGGGGGGGTGGGGGCAAGGGGTCAATTAATATACTATCAGAAACCATAGAGAGTTCTGACGAGAGGTTCATCTTCTTTCTAAGATTTTGTGCCTTGATAGTTTAATGAAATTAGGTCAAACTTGAGCTACAACTAAGTGCGATATATTGCTCTTGAATTTAATGAAATTATGTCAAACTTGAACTACAAGTAATAAACTGCAGGTTGCTTTGAAAGTTTTATGAAAAAAGATTTTGGAGGTACCCATCGAGCGATTAATTAATATATCAGAAACCACAGAGAGTTTTGACGAGTGGTTCGACTTCTAGCTAAGACTTTGCATCATGAAAATTTTGAACACCTTTTGAAAATGATCATATGAAACTGGGAGAGAGGGGAAATGATTTTTCTATTCTCTATGGGCAACCCACAAGCTTGAGGTGCACCTTATTAAGCTTAAAGCTACAAACTCTATTTTCTTCACATTGTATATGGTGAACCTTAGCGGATGCCACATACTAGGCCTTAAGGTGTGATTTTATACACATTGCTGATGCCCTTATTAGGGAAAAAGCAAATAGTACTCCCTCGATCTAGTCATGTTTTAGTGCTAGATACATCCGAATCTAGACAAATCTGAGAACATTAATTTAGATTAGAGGGAGTAGTATATTAGTACTTTTTTTGAGGAAAGTATAGTAGTACTAGTACACTAGTATAGTACTCCCTTCGACCCAAATTAGTTGACTTGGTTTTGTTTAGATTTGGATGTATCTAGCACTAAAACAAGTCTAGATACATCCGAACCTAGACAAATTTGAGTCAAGTAATTTGGATCGGAGGGAGTACTAGTACTGTAACATCCCAAAACTTTAATCAAGGTTATCAAAGTTCAAATCACCCAAATTAGCGTTAACAAAAACTTTTATTAACAAAAGGCATATGAATGCATGTGTGTTTGCATTAGTATAGAATTGTGTGTAAATGCCATGCTTGATTGTTCTAAATGTTGTGAATTGGTTTAAAGGTGAATGCCACATCATCTAGACCATTTACAAACAAAATCCAAAGAAAAAGAAATCAAATAAGAATAAATAAACCAAATGGTCATTTTGACCATTTTAATCCACTAGGCCACTTTAGGTGTTCCTAGAAGACAATTCCTAACAGAAACATTTCTCTTTCTTTTCACCCCTTGCTAGACCAAGTAAAGATGTACGAAGGCCCACTTTACAAACTTACAAAAACATTTAGCC
The DNA here is from genome assembly GCA_023614405.1 of Avena insularis. Lineage (NCBI taxonomy): Eukaryota > Viridiplantae > Streptophyta > Magnoliopsida > Poales > Poaceae > Avena > Avena insularis. Next base: position 412,479,823 of record CM042686.1, on the reverse strand, counting down.
ACTCAATTTAAATGACATTTGAAAATTGAATCCAATGCATATGTGAAGATCCTACTTTTTCAAAAACCCACCAAATCAATTCACCTTGGAGATCCCAAGAAAATCTAGTCTCTCAAGCTTAATACAAGACCACTCAAAAATTTTGATGCAAAAATTCAAATATAAATTTCTTTCGGCCATTTAAACAAACACCTGGCAGGCACAGTATAAACATCTGCCTAACTTCACTATTTGGGCATTGATCGCTAGACCATTGGCCCTCATTCTACTCCCCCTGTTTTCCTGGTGTCGAGCAACAGCAAACCACTCTCCCCCTTGGCCGTTTGGCACCAGTGCGCCGCCGCCCGCAGCCACCGTGCCAGGTCGACCATGGACTGCTCACCCCGGATCGCCCCGCTCTCTCCCGCCATGTCTAGAAGGTAGCCACCAATGCACCTCACCTCTCTGTCCCCTCCTCGAGCAAAGACAGGCCCTAGATCACCTCAGAACAGTCGCGCCCAGCGCGTCTGTGCCATGTCGAGCACGCGCCAGAGTGCCGGGCCCGACCAGCATGCACACGCTGCACCTCGACCTCACCCTGCGCACACTGCTCCGCCATGACCCCAGCAGCCGCCTAGACATCACTGTTCGCTGCCGCTTGACCCGTAGCCACCGTGCGCCGCATCAAACACCGCTTCTGCCGTGTAGAGCACCGTATGCTCCCGACCCAATGCGACCGCTCCATGCCTCGCCTTTAAGCCGTAGAGGACCGCAAGGAGACCGCGCATCGTCCCCTACCTCCAGCCGCGCCGCTAGCTGCCTATAGCATCGCCACCGATGAGCTGCACCCACACCGCTCTCCGCCTCAATTCTGCACACCATATCACTCCCCTCTCACCACTGATCCTCCCACACCATCCCCGGAGCAAGGCGAGCTGCAGTCCACCGGAATTTCACCGGAGTTCCGCTGCAGAGGAGAAGAGGCACTGTCGATTGGAGCTGCCCCAGGAGCTGCCGCGACCACGCCTCGGACCGCCATCGTCTACTAGGCTGAACGCCCCCGTCGCCGAGCCTAGCTAGAGCCCAGGTGAGCCCCCATAGACCCCCACCATGCCGCTAGGGTTCGTCGTTGTCGGAGACCTGTTCACCGGGGACGACAAACCACAACCGTTTGATCATAGTCTAATCATAGCATTGAGATTGCCCCATATCGCTTTGCGTTAGATGTGTCGCTGACGTGCGGGACCCCTCTGTCAGTAGCCCGCTGCGCCCGCGCAGTGCAGCTGGGCTGGCCCATTTCCTTTCCCGCGCTAGCCCACCGATTCAAATTAGTGTTTTCCAATTTAGTTGAAACTAGATTCTGTCCACTTATTCAAAATTCAATTCAGAGAGTTTCACTTAACCAAAATGCATGATTCAATTTTTTTAGAAATATAATTAAAATATCTATCCAAGACCATTGGATTTAAATCAATTGGAGTTAGAGATCACATATAGCAAAAATAACAAAACAGAGACTTTTGCAACTTCAAACATTTTTCAAAAATCAACCATAATAGCTTTTGAGTTGATTCCAACTCTCAAAAATCACATTTGACAATACCTATCTGAATATGTAAAAATATTTAGGTTTGCATGCAGTGACTTTGGACTAGTACCAAAATAATGCTATATAGGCATTTCTAGTCACTTTAAATCTATTAAATAATAATCTTAAACTTTATAAAATGTGACCAACCCCTTAAATCACATTCCCATGTATTAAAATATGTGGTGATGACGTGTGTCCACATGATCCCATATTTTATTTGGAGAATATTAAATCTTAATTAATTTCAATAAGTAGAAATTACTTTTCTCAAATAAATAAATGAATCTAGTTCTTTTAAATCTTGTGATGATTGTGATGATGCTAGATCATCAAGTGTGTGTGCCTTAGGGTGCTAAATAGACTAGTTAAGTATTGTTTGGTGATTGTGTTGGGTCCACAGCATAGAAAACAAAAATTTTCCTATGGTGTGAACTACATGCCAAGATCTATCTATTAGATTCAGAGCAACGGGTGGACATACATCCATGGAGAACTTACCCTCGAAGACAACGAGCTTTGTTAACGAGTAGGAACTCGTGGTTGATGTAGTCGTACGCTTGCCGATCTCAAGATCGTGATGAAGTCCAGCAGGTCCGACTCCAGCACGTCCATCAGATCCAGCTCCAGCACCACCAAGTCCAGCACCGCAAAGCAGCGGTGCATCCGTGATCGCACACACGTCAGGTACCCCGACAACCTCCGTCCCTCGCTCCAGCAAAGCAGCGGAAGCAGCAACTCCTTTCCAGATAAAGCCACCGGGAACATGTATCTAGCTAATCCGAGACCATGGGGGAATAATACTAGAAGGGGAGAGAGATCCTTCACAAGGAGGTGTGTGTGAGAAGTGAGGAGGGGGTGGCCTTTTATAGGAGGAGGGGGGTGCCCCTCCTTCATGGCCGGCGCATGGAGGAGGTGACTCTTCACCTCCTCCATTCATGTGGTGGTAACTCCCTCCACATAAATTTGCCCCTTCACATTCTCTTTTAAAGTCTCCACTTTAAATGCATTAAATTTCTCCAAATTTAATGCTCTCTCATTTAATAAAACTCTTTTATTATTTTTATTCAGAATTTTGTTAATTACTTTAATTAACAAACATTCACATAAAACCCCCTGCAACATTTCAATATTACATGCAGAACCAATTTCAGCAATTTCACCCGAAACAGTTTCGGTGTCTATTGAAATAATTCCAGCGCTTTCTTAAATCTTTATGTGAAACATATTTGCTCCAAATGGTGTCGGTATCCCTTAAGTGTGTCACCCTACGGTTCGCGAATAGTGCAAACATGATCGAGACCCCTCTCCGATCAATAATCAGCAGCGGGACCTGGAGATCCGTACTGACTCCTACACATTCAACGATGACTTCTGTGATCGTGAGAACCTTTAACGCTTGTAACTAAATCCCTTTGTCCCGTGATATATTACATGTCTAAGATTCGATCATCGGTATCTCCATACCTAGTTTGATCTCGTTACCGACATGCACTCTTTTCTCGTTCCCATGATATAACATTCTAGTGATCACATCACTTGCTTGCAAGCTATTTCAATGTGATATCACCGAGAGGGCCCAGAGTATATCTATCCGTCATCGGGATTGACAAATTCCACTCTTGATCCATGAGCCTCAACATAACACCTTCATAGCACTGAACCCATCTTTATAGTCACCCTTTTACGGTGTGACGTTTGATGTTATCAAGATACTCTTCCGGTGTTAGCAATTAACATGATCTCATGGTCTAAGGATAAAGATTACTTCGTATGATGTTATAGCAATATAAACATAATGACTTTGATCGTAATGCTATACTTCGGATGAATGTTCATCACATCATTCCACCAATGGTGTGACCTTATTATTAACAACATCCAATGTCCATGATCAGGAAACCTTGATCATCTTGTTAATCAACAAGCTAGTCTATAAGAGAGGCATAACTAGGAACCCTTTTTGTTTATTAAACACACATGTATTGATGTTTCCGATCAATACAATTCTAGCATGTAAAATAAACATTTATCATAAACATGGAATAAGATAATAACCACTTTACTATTGCCTCTCGGGCATATTCCCTTCAGTCTCCCACTTGCACTAGAGTCAATAATGTAGTTTGAAAAACTTTGCGTATTGAACACCTATGGCTTTCTGGTGTTGCATATACACAATTGCTAGTGGTTAACATAATCTCCGGATCTGACAGTTTCAGGTTCGTGTGTATTTGCATGTCTTTGCGTCTCTACGCATTACTCATTCTCAAATGAGATGGCATTGTATACATTTGGTCCTCTGGTGAGACCTTTAGTTCGTTCGGGTTAAAATATGTTGATATTATTGTCACACAATATATCTTCATAGTATTAGCCCACTTTGAACCACACCTAGTTTGATAACAAACTACTTAACACAAATGCCCTCCTTTGCTGCTACTATAGCAGTCATATACTTAGCCTTTTGTTGTAGTATCCGTCACAATATCTCAACTTTGGAACTCATCCAAATCCATCATGGAACATCCTTTCCATTATATTGTGCCACCCATAGTCTAAATTGAGATAAATTTAATTTGTATCTTGTGACAAAACTAGTATCAATGTAACACTTTACAATGAACTACTTTTAACTATTTGTCACTTATACATGATATATTCTTAGTTCTTCCAAAGCTCATAAGAATATCTTTACTATTGTCCAATGATCATCTTATGAATCATTCTAGTATATGCTCATAACATTTAGAGCATAGGACATTCTGGATATATACATATCATGGTATAATCGATCAGAATCTTCATGTGATTTTACTCACCAAGTGTTGAAACACTTGAATCTGAATACAATTCTTTCCATGCAGCAAGAACCTTTCTTGTTGTTTCCATATTGAACCCTTTCAATATCTCATATTGAACCCTTTCAATATCTTATATATGTATGTTCCGCACAACCATATTAGCGCCTTAATCTATCCATATAGATATTGATGCCTAATATTCTGGGTTTGCCCAAGTCTTTCATCGAAATCTTATTTTTTTGAAATCCTTAACTTGTGTCAATTCAAGATACATCATTTCCAATCAACAATATGTCCTCTACATAATGTATTAGAAATATGTCTTAGCGCTCCCACTTAATTTCTTGCAAATGCAAGCATCTTCATCATCTCCGATGAATTTAAACTCTTTTAATAGTTTCATCATGGTGAAGATTCCAACTCCGCTATGCTTACTTCAACTATTGAAGTTTACATGCCCTTTTAGCACCCTTTGAATTAACAAAACCCTTCGGACCATGTCATGTACATGTCCTAGGTTACCGTTCTATTAGAAGAACCTTGTTTTGTTTATTCAACTACCATATACCAAATTATATGTAGTGGTTGCTACATTAATCCGTCAAGACTATATATCGCTATGAAAGATCATATCTTGTCATAGTCAACTCCTTGAACATTGCCGTAAACTTCTTTCCGACATGTCGACTATTTCATAGATGTTAAACATCCATGTCTATTTCTTTATAGATCCAAACACGACCGATAGGCTTCACGCCTTTCCAGAGGGTCTTCTAAGTTCAGAAACTTGATTTCTCGTGTATGGATACTATCACGGATTCTATGACTTCTAGTCATTTTATGGAGTCAGGGCCCATCATCGCTTCTTTGCATGCAGTCGGTTCATCATTGTCAAAACAATAACGACTTCTGTTTCAAATCTTACTATTTGATTGTTACCGACCCACATGGTTCAATAGGAACTCTAATCTCTAAGATCACACCCTTTGTAATCACGAGAGCCATGAGCATTGTGGCCACCACCAGGACACTTTCCGGTGCTGTGCTACTTAGCACATATATCTAAGGTTCAACAACCTTATCAAAGTTCTATTGTCCTCCCACTTAACTTTTCGCGAAAAATTCCTCCTCAAGAAACTTGACGTTCTAAGCGACAAACTCTTTTGTCCTCGGTGTTATGGAGAAATTCCCAACAAATTCTTTGGGATAACCTACAAAGACGTGCTTATCCGACTTTGGTTGTAAACATTTTACTTATGCATAGCATACCAAAATTTAAGAAAAGAAAATTCGGGTTTTATCCCAAATCATAACTCATATGGTGTCATTTCAACGGATCACGATGGTGCTCTTTTCAGTGTAAAAGCGGTAGTCTCTAAAGCTTCAATCTTTAAAACATAATGGCAGTTTTATAAATGACACCTTTGATCTTACCATGTCAAACATGGTTTGATTTCATCTCTCGAATATGCCATGCTCCTATGGTTTATCAGGAAACACAAATCATGGAACAATTCCTCAAGTCTTAGGTGTTTTTGCTAAACATGTAACTCAAATATCTACCTTTATGATCGAATCATAAACTCTATTTTCTTGTTACAATGATTTTCCACTTCATCTTGAAAGTCTTTGAACAATTTTCAAATGTTTCATACTTCTTCCTTATTAAGTAAATATACAAATATATTCACTCAAATTCTTGAAGAAAGCATATGAAGCAAAAAGATCATCGCATATGGCTACACATAATGGACTTATGCACATCAGCATGCACAATTTCCAATAAGCTAGTCATCCGTTCCTCTCTGGCCTAAGGACGGAGTTTCAATTATCTCGAGGAAAGTCTCACATGCGTCAATTGATCAAAATCAAAGATTCCAAAAATCCATAAACATGGAGTTTCTTCATGTTTTCTTTCCAATATAATTTAAACAGCGATGTCACTTCATAAGTGATCTTTCAATCATTTGTCTTGCGACATTTTAGCAATAGTGTTTATGGATGTGATTTCTCCAACTAGACTTGTAAAAGTTCATCCATCCTTTATGGAATACGGTAATTATTTTAACAGCCATTGTTCTCATAATACCGGAACAAAATAACAATTATTTAAACAAATCTTGAAGGCTTGGTTTGATGACAATGAAAAACACAATAACACTTTATTTGTTTTCGATGAACATCATCACTCATTCTCTTGGTAGTTACTTAGGCCATTGTAGTTAATGAATTGCATTGTCTTGTATGACACTTCATACCAACCAATTCGGTATCCAATACCGGTATCCAATACCTAAGAACCACATTGTTTAACAAGCAAGGAATATAGCCATAACATGTATATCTTCTATATACCTAAGTTGGACATCTCCAACCTTTTATTTTCTGCCAAATATTTTATAGATTCTCTTTCAGCAATTCCTTTTCTTTTAAAAGAATCTATCAACATCAATAGTGGTGTCATCAACATGACACATGGTACAAAGCGTATATAGTCAAATACTAAGACCTTTGGACTTGCACTTTGAAGTGGATCACCATCATCAAATGTTTGGTGTTCTTTCAAAAATCCATTCTTTAGTAATCTATTAGTGTAGTAAACATTTTACTTACATATTCTATTCATCCTTATCATGAAAACTTTCATGATCAAGCTACTATAGCCTATATGGAAGAATCGCGAGTATCAGTTCCCAAAACCTTTTTGGTAGATTCGGATGCCTAGCATCTCCATCCTTCACAAATTCTCATACAATATGAGAACATGTATTTTGCTAAATTATACTCTATCATAATGCAACCAAAAAACATTGTTTCAGATATCACAATATCTTTCACACATGATGGTTTCTGAAACAATTTTTAGCTCCAATATAATCTTGATATTAAAACAACTTTTTGAATATCAATAATCATGGAGGCAAACATGATACTTTAGATACTAACATTGGAATTCTTACTCTTGATTTAATACTACTTATTAAACTTCATGGAGTAAATAGAGTTTGCTGAAAGTTTGCAATAGGACTTATAAACTTTAAATTGACATTCAAAACAATACAATACCAGTTCGTAAAGTAAATATCCAGAATTCTATAGTTCTATTATCTCAATTAAAACTAAGCATAAGGTAGTGAACAGATGCGAATGACTACAACAAATTATGCAAATTCACTTCGATTTAGTTTATGACAAATTGAGTTCGACTAATCCAAATTAGAAATGAACTCCCACTCAAAAACGATATCCCTCGTGCCTTTTTGGTGATTACAGGAACCAAATCCACTACACCAAGTCCGATCATCACGTGAGTCGGTGTAGCTTCAAAGGCAAGCATCAATATGGTCATCACATCAACTATATGACTCATGCTTAACCTTTCGGTCCGTGTTCCAAGGCCATGTCTGTACATGCTAGGCTCGCCAAGTAAGAACCTTAGTATTCGCGTGTGTAAAACTGTCTTACACCCGTTGCATGAAAGCGTAGAGTTGAGAACACCCGGTCATAACGTGATGTCTCGAAACACGATCCATAGAACGGTGCATACTTAAGGAAGAACACATTTTTATCTTGATATCTAATAGAGGGATCATCTTACAATGCTACAGAAAACGCCAAACTAGCAGTATAAGATGCTAACATCTAATGTGTAAAGTGAGATGATATGGTCCATGCATTTGATCTCTATCACTTGCATCGTGGTATGATCTCTATCATTCCTTTGTGTGTAAGGCCAAGTTCTATGGAACTTACACGTTGAGTGTGTTGTAAGAGTATCTATCATACATATACTTACAACAATACCATATCAATACACTAGCCCAGCAACGATCTAAACTAGACGCCTCTAATTTATCAATTGCAAGTTTTACGTGGCTTAGGGCTTTCGGAGATAGAACCGTTCTTACCTACGAACATGAACCACAACGAGGATAACTAAGTTATTAGCAACTCGTTGTAAATCAGATATTGACTATAGTAGGAGAGACAGACACCCGCCAGCCACTTATGCAAAACAAGTTGCATGTCAGTCGTGGAACCGGTCTCATGTACGATGACATGTAAGGTTGGTCCGGGCCGCTTCATCCCACTATGCCACTAATATCCAAAATACATAGAAGATGCAATAACATGATCATCATCGCCCACATATCAACATATGTGTACTACCCATGCAAAGCACCTACGCATAGATCAGGCTCTGATACCACTGTTGGGTCCGCAACATAGAAAACAAAAATTTTCCTACGGTGTGAACTACACGCCAAGATCTATCTATTAGATACAGAGCAACGGGTGGACATACATCCATGGAGAACTTACCCTCGAAGACAACAAGCTTTGTTAACGAGTAGGAACTCGTGGTTGATGTAGTCGTACACTTGCCGATCTCAAGATCGTGATGAAGTCCACCAGGTCCGCTCCAAAGACGTCCATCGATCCAGCTCCAGCACCACCAAGTCCAGCACCACAAAGCAGCGGTGCATCCATGATCGCACACGTCCGGTACCGACAACCTCCATCCTCGCTCCAAAGAAGCTGGAAGCAGCAACTCCTTTCCAGATAAAGCCACTGGGAACATGTATCTCGCTAATCCGAGACCATGGGGGAATAATACTAGAGGGAGAGAGAGATCCTTCACAAGGAGGTGTGTGTGAGAAGTGAGGAGGGGGTGTCCTTTTATAGGAGGAGGGGGGGTGCCCCTCCTTCATGGCCGGCGCATGGAGGAGGTGACTCTTCACCTCCTCCATTCATGTGGTGGTAACTCCCTCCACATAAATTTGCCCCTTCACATTCTCTTTTAAAGTCTCCACTTTAAATGCAATAAATTTCTCCAAATTTAATGCTCTCTCATTTAATAAGACTCTTTTATTATTTTTATTCAGAATTTTGTTAATTACTTTAATTAACAAACATTCACATAAAACCCCCTGCAACATTTCAATATTACATGTAGAACCAATTTCAACAATTTCACCCGAAACAGTTTCGGTGTCTATTGAAATAATTCCAGCGCTTTCTTAAATCTTTATCTGAAACATATTTGCTCCAAATGGTGTCGGTATCCCTTAAGTGTGTCACCCTACGGTTCGCGAATAATGCAGACATGATCGAGACCCTCTCCATCAATAATCAACACGGGACACGGAGATCCATCGACTCCTACACATTCAACGATGACTTCTGTGATCGTGAGAACCTTTAACGCTTGTAACTAAATCCCTTTGTCCCGCGATATATTACATGTCCAAGATTCGAACATCGGTATCTCCATACCTATTTTTATCTCGTTACCGACATGCACTCTTTTCTCGTTCCCGTGATATAACATTCTAGTGATCACATCACTTGCTTGCAAGCTATTTCAATGTGATATCACCGAGAGGGCCCAGAGTATATCTATCCGTCATCGGGATTGACAAATTCCACTCTTGATCCATGAGCCTCAACATAACACCTTCGTAATCGAACCCATCTTTATAGTCACCCTGTTACGGTGTGACGTTTGATGTTATCAAGATACTCTTCCGGTGTTAGCAATTAACATGATCTCATGGTCTAAGGATAAAGATTACTTCGAATGATGTTATAGCAATATAAACATAATGACTTTGATCGTAATGCTATACTTCGGATGAATGTTCATCACATCATTCCACCAATGGTGTGACCTTGTTATTAACAACATCCAATGTCCATGATCAGGAAACCTTGATCATCTTGTTAATCAACAAGCTAGTCTATAAGAGAGGCATAACTAGGAACCCTTTTTGTTTATTAAACACACATGTATTGATGTTTCCGATCAATACAATTCTAGCATGTAAAATAAACATTTATCATAAACATGGAATAAGATAATAACCACTTTATTATTGCCTCTCGGGCATATTCCCTTCAGATAGTGTGTCCCGTATTTATTTAGAGACGATAGTACCGACCAATTCTACGAGGAGGAGGAGTTCTACCCCGAAGAAGACGAAGAAAACTTCAATCACTTCACCAATCAAGGCAAGCCATCACTAGATGCAAGACAACCTAAGCAAGATGCATTAGGCATGCTTTGGTTATATATTTTTGATTTATACCCATCCCAAGTTTTACTTGCAAGCTTTACTCTTTTACTTTACCAAAGTTCTTTACTTTTAGTTAATGCCTTGTGAGGTTTTGGAAAGATAGTATAGATAGCATAAAGAGTATAAAACTAGGCCTATTATAGATGTCATTCTATGGCATGAGATTGAGATTAGCATCCCTCATTCGTGAACACTCTTAACTGAGTGGCTCGTGCTAAGCATAAAACTTGATCACTTTAGATGGGAATTCATGGTGAAAATGCTTATGAAAACCTTGGAATGATGAGACATTCTATTGAAATGTTTTGACATGTGTTGAGAAACACAAATGGTTTATGATGATGAAAATGTTGAGGCTTGAGCCTTAGCCCTTGATAAAAACTGATGGTTGGGTTCGGATGCGATACCATTCCAATTTTACCGTACAACCATAATACCTGAATTGGGTAAGGCTTAGCCGGAAGTTTATATGCATTAGTATGGGTTCCCTCGTGGAAGAGGTTTGAGCTGAGGCTACCTCTTGATGATGTCCACCTATGCAGTGCCCAGGATGGCAGATGGCCATGGCTGGGAGTCCAAGATCATAGGAGAGGTGCTTATACTAGAGTGTGTAAAGGAAAGGTTATGATTTATTATCCGCATACTAAGTATGATGATTCAGGGTTATCCCTGACGAATGTATCGAATTTTGTGGTGAAAGTGTACCTCCTCTGCAAAGTGTCAAACTATTCGAATAGCCTTGTCCATGGTCACGGACAGTTGGAGTGGCCATATTGTTCCATCGTTAGATGTTTTCAAAATGACTTGTGAAGTGATCTATGATTTTGACTTGACCACAACAGGGTTGTGACTATGAAAACTAAGTTCCCAACTTAAGTGATTTAGAACTTTATTTTAGCTTTCTTTGTTTCTGAACTCAGATTAGGTTGAAATTTAGCTTTTGCAAATAAACTTAGAGCTTAGCATTCCTACTAGAACTACCTTACTTGTTAGTGATAGTTTGCGAGTACTTAAAGAGTACTCATGGCTTTGTCCCTGGCTATTCCCGTGGCCAAACTACGAGGAGGACTATCAGGAAGATGGACAGCAGGACGACTACGACAACTAGGATCATCTCTCATCGTCAGCATTGCCTGTGACACTGAAGATGGAGCCCACCGCTACGCTTATTATTCCGCTGCTTGTTTGTATTAAGACTGGATCATGAGATCCTTTATTTGTGTAAGACCTTATTATGGTTTGTAATGGATGATGTATTGTGATATCCAATCTGTTATGTCTCACAAAAATGGTAATCCTGGGATTGTAATGTATGGCATAATAGGCATCTCGGATTAAAAACCCGGGTGTTGACAAGTTGGTATCAGAGCCATCCTGACCATTGGAGACCCTAGTTAGAATGGACGTCCGAACAAAAACTTAGTTTCAAAGAAAATGAAGTATGTATTTATGAAAACATATTCCCACTCTTACCCTTGATTCTTTAAAAAAAATTAAGTTCCTATTGCAAGTTCTACCAGTTGGGCAAGTTCTACCAGTTGGGCAACGGAGGCCAGCTAATCTTTGAGAGGGATCTTGATGCACCTTTTGAGTATCTTGAGCGTCCGCATCCGAAATTCTTCAGAGCTCAACTCAAGGATTTTCTAGGAGGAGATCTACAATGGATGATAGTTGCAGATCTTCGAGGCAAGATGGAAGCACCCCTTTCTGAGAAGATTCAATTCACCATGAGAGAGAACAACTTGCTAGATGGATTAGCTAGGGCTATGCATGAAGCTCTTGCCCGCCTGTGTGGGCAAAATGTCAACTTGATCCAGTGAACTTGCTTTGCTCACTATGCAAGGCGTGATTCTATGGGAATGCCATTGGAGATGCCAAGTCACCCGGAGATGAAGTGCCAAGTGGAGAATCTTGACTTCCTGCTGTATGATAGACCGAAGGAATTGGACAATGCTCGAGCCTATGCCAACCACAACCTTGCCATTGCTGCCAAGAAGGACCAGACGTTCGCCATGCTCGTCAAGGATTGCCAATCACTTCGCCAGCAACGCGAGAAGAAGGATCGCACCATCGCTCGTCTTTGCAAGAAGGTTGCCTACCTCGAGAAGACCATCCAGGAACAAGAAGCTCAGCTTGCAGCAAAAGAAGAAGAGGAAGACATCCAGGGAGATATTCACTCGTACCTCAGTGATGACAACGACTACTTGGAGGATGATGCCATGTATTTCTACACCGATGATGATGACTCTGACTTCATTGATGATGAGTAGATGCACTTGATCACTACCATAGGAAGGAGTTGTAATAGTCCCACTGTATCTTAGCTCACAGAATGGTTCTGAAAACCATCTGTTTTCCTTTTATGTGGTGGTATGTGTGTTTGTATCGTGTGCTTTGATTGAATGAATGAATGAGAAGGAGTTAGTTGAAAAACCTGAGTCAAACTCAAAGTTTTACCCTTGAAAACAAAACCATGAACCTTAGAACTTTCCCTCTTATCTCTTTATCTATCTCAATCTTCAGATGACTTGTGGAAACCAAGGTGGAATCAGCTCATCGCAGGACCCGATGCTGCAGATTCTACAGATGCTAGTTTCCGACCGTGAAGCTAGTAGAGCAGAGCGCCAAGCCAATATAGCCACCCTGCAATAGATAGCTTAGATGGCCCACAATAATCAAGGCCATGGAAATCAGCATCATCATGGATATAAGCTTAAGAACTTTCAGAATACCAAACCCCCTATCTTTAACAAATCTGAGGATCCTTTAGATGCGGATGATTGGTTGCATACCATGGAGAATAACCTAGAAGTCGCAGGAGTTGATGAGAATGAGAAGGTACTGTTTTCCACCCACTATCTGGTAGGAGATGCAAGAGCCTGGTGGAATAGCACCCGTACTATGAACCACGGTCAAGTGATGATGTGGGAAGCTTTCAAGATCAAGTTCATACGCACCCATGTGCCGCAAGGTTTAGTCACCAGAATGAGAGATGAGTTTAGGGAACTGAAGCAAGGAAGGACGACGGTAGTGGAGTACCGTGACAAATTTCTATCCCTTTCTAGGTATGCACCTGATGAGATCAACACTAAAGCCAAGAAGAAGGAAAGGTTCCTGAACGGACTGCATGATGAGATGCAAATTATTGTAGTCAACATCCGTTTTGAAGATCTCGAAGAGCTAGTCGACTCTGCCATTGAGATGGAAGGGAATATAAATCAAGCCAATGACAACCGCAAGCGTAGAATGATGCAACATACTGGGTCCCACAATACCCAGAAGTATCGCCACAACCCGTCTGCCAGATATGCCCCAAGGAACAATAGACCCTCAATGTCTCGTCCAAGCTACCCTAATCGTAGCGGAGGAAATGTGAAGTCCGGAGGAAACGACAAACATCAACCCCAACAACTCTAACAACTTTAACCATGCACTGCCCAAGTCCAACAACAACAACAAGAACAATACTGCCCAAGGACTGGAAGCAATGTCGTGCTTGTTGCAGCCAAAGACAAGTCCTAGATTACTTGCTTTGAATGTGGAGTCAAGGGTCACTACTCCAACGAGTGTCCCAAGAAGCTTGCAGACACCAGCAATGTGAATGCCCTAGCTCAGCAGCAACACCATGTTCAGCCTGGAAGAAGATTTGCCTCAGGGAACTCTCTCAACCGCAACGGCCATCTGTTCCACTTGAATGCTGAAGAAGCCCAGGAAGCGCCAGATGTCGTGCTAGGTATCTTTTCTATTAACTCAGTATTAGAAAGAGTGTTGTTTGATTCTAGAGCATCACACTCGTTTGTTACGGAAGAATTTGCATGCACTAGTAAGATTCAACCAACAAAATTGAAGCATGTTATGATAGTTCAAATACCTGGTTCAACCACCAAAGCTAGAAAAATTTGCAAAGCTGTACCTATCAGAATCCATGGGATAGATTTTTATGCCAATCTAATAGTACTTGGAACCAAAGGTTTGGAAGTAGTAGTATGAATGGATTGGATGTCGAAACATAAAGGATTGATCGACTGTGCCAAGAAAGCCATAACCATGACCAGTAGCTCTGGAGTATCAGTAGAGCATGTTTCTGAAACCTTGCCCCGTCAATTCAAATGCAACAAGAGTCTAGCCCTACCAACCATTGACCAAGTCAGAGTAGTCCATGAATACCCCGACGTATTCCCAAATGAATTGCCCGGTATGCCCCTAGATCGGGATATCGAGTTCATTATTGAACTAATTCCTGGAACTGGACCCATAGCTTAGAGACCCTATAACATGAACCCATCTGAACTAGTGGAGCTGAAGAAACAACTTAATGCTATGTTGGAGAAAGGCTTAATTCAACCAAGCGCATCACCATGGAGATCGCCTGTTCTGTTCATGGACAAGAAAGATGGAGGTAACCATTTGTGCACAGATTACTGGAAGCTGAATGATGTCACCATCAAGAACAAGTACCCACTGCCAAAGATAGAGGATCTGTTTGATCATTGATCGGTGCTGAAAGTGTTTTCTAAGATTGATCTTAGAACTGGTTATCATCAACTCAAGATTCATGCAACGGATATTCCAAAGACCGCCTTTACCACCAGATATGGATTGTATGAGTATACGGTCATGTCTTTTGGATTAATCAATGCCCCCGCTTATTTCATGAATCTCATGAATAAGATCTTTATGAATTTTCTGGATAAGTTTGTCGTTGTTTTTATCAATGATATTCTTACTATTCCAAGTCAAAAGAAGACCATGAGCAACACCTGAGAACCATCCTTGAAACCCTTAGAGAGCATCAATTGTATGCCAAGTTTAGCAAATGTGAGTTCTGGTTGAAAGAAATAGGATTCCTCGGATATATTGTGTCGGCAGGAGGAGTCACTGTTGATCCCGCCAAGATAAAAGGTGTTGAAGAATGGGAAGCCCCAACCACTCAAACCCAAGTCCGTGCATTTCTCGAATTAGCGAGATACTACCGCAAGTTCGTAGAAGGATTTTCGAGCATCGCAAGACCAATGACCCAACTGTTTAAGAAAGATAAGAAGTTTGAATGGACCGACAAATGTGAAGCAAGCTTTCCAAGAGCTCAAGAAGAGATTGATTTCAGCCCCAATATTGATCATGCCAGATATCAAGAAGCCGTTTGATGTGTATTGTGATGCATCCAAGATTGGTCTCGGATGTGTGTTGATGCAAGAAGGCAAAGTAATAGCATATCTGTCTCGACAACTGAAGCAGCATGAGCAAAACTACCCCACTCATGATCTTGAATTAGCAGCTGTAGTTTTAGCTTTCAAGACATGGTGTCATTACCTTATGGGTAACCGCTATGAGATTTATTTGGAACACAAGAGTCTGAAGTATATTTTCACTCAGGAGGATCTGAATATGAGGCAAAGGAGATGGATAGAGTTAATCAAGGATTATGACCTTGACATTCACTATCACCCCGGCAAAGCCAATTTGGTAGCGGATGCTCTTAGCAGATTGCCGTGTAGATTAAACACCATGATCAAAGAGAACCAACCAAGTTTACATGAAGAGTTGGAGCAGTTTAGAACTGAGCTAGTTAGCAAAGGATTTTTAGCTAGCATTGAACTTCAACCCACTTTGATCAGCCAAATCATGGAAGCCCAAAAGGGAAATGCAAGTATCGACGGAATCAAACGTCGTATTGGTACAGGAAAGGTACCTAGATTCACCGAAGATGATGAAGGAGTTTTGTGGTACAAAGGACGTATCTGTGTGCCAGCAGATTTGGAGTTGAAGCAAGTTATCATGCAAGAAGCTCATGATACTCTTTATTCTATCCACCCCGGAGGAACGAAGATGTATCAGGATTTGAAGGAGCAATTTTGGTGGCACAAGATGAAGAGAGAAATCGGAAGCTACATCGCCAAGTGTGATATCTGTCAAAGAGTCAAAGTGGAACATTAGAGACCTGCAGGACTGTTGCAACCATTGCAGATTCCAGAATGGAAATGGGATTCCGTCCGAATGGACTTTCTCACAGGTTTGCCTACTTCTAGTAGGGGAAATGACTCTATCTGGGTTATAGTTGATAGACTGTCCAAGGTAGCCCATTTTATACCTGTCAAGACAACCTACCAAAGTTCTAAGCTAGTAGAGTTGTACATTGCTAGAATTGTCAGTTTGCATGGAACCCCCAAGACCATAGTGTGGGATCGAGGAACCCAATTTACCTCGAGATTTTGGCAGAAAGTCCAAGAAGGATTAGGGACCAAGTTGAATTTCAGCACAGCTTATCACCCGCAGACCGATGGACAGACTGAAAGAGTCAACAAAATCTTAGAAGATATGTTGGGAGATTGTGTGTTAAAGTATGGATCAAAATGGGAAGATTGTCTGCCTTTCACAGAATTCTCATACAACAATAGTTATCAAGCCAGTTTGCAAATGGCCCCATTTGAGTTTCTATATGGAAGAAAGTGCCGTACCCCCTTGAATTGATCGCAAGTTGGAGAGAGTCAGATTTTCGGACCTGACATCATACGAGAAGCCGAAGAGAAGGTTCACAGAGTCCGTGAGCACCTCAAGACCGCCCAACCCAGACAGTAGAGTTGTGCTGACAAGAGACGTAGAGACCTGACTTTCAATGTCGGAGATTTTGTGTATCTCAAAGTGTCGCCGTTGAAAGGAATGCATCGTTTTTAGCTGAAAGGAAAGTTAGCCCCCAGATATATTGGACCCTTTAAGATTCTGAATCACCGAGGAGAAGTATCTTATCAACTGGAACTGCCAGAGGAGATGTCAGCCATCCATAATGTGTTCCATATCTCGTTCCTTTGCAAATGCTTAGAAGTGCTGGAGAAGATCGAAGTGTTCAAGAACATCGATCACCGAGCCATTGATATCAACAAGGATCTGACGTATCGTGAAGTGCCCATTCGTATCTTGGAAGAAGCTTTCAGAACCACCAGAACCCGGAGTATCAAGTTTCTCAAGATTCAATGGAGCAACCATACCGAAGAAGATGCTACCTGGGAGCGAGAAGATTATATTAGGACCGAGTTTCCAGATCTCTTTAGTTCCTAGTTTTTCTTAAATCTCGGGACGTGATTTTGTTTAAGAAGGGAAGGGTTGTAACATCCCAAAACTTTAATCAAGGTTATCAAAGTTCAAATCACCCAAATTAGGGTTAACAAAAACTTTTATTCACAAAAGGCATATGAATGCATGTGTGTTTGGATTAGTATAGAAATGTGTGTAAATGCCATGCTTGATTGTTCTAAATGTTGTGAATTGGTTTAAAGGTGAATGCCACATCATCTATACCATTTACAAACAAAATCCAAAGAAAAAGAAATCAGATAAGAATAAATAAACCAAATGGTCATTTTGACCATTTTAATCCACTAGGCCACTTTAGGTGTTCCTAGAAGACAATTCCTAATAGAAACATTTCTCTTTCTTTTCACCCCTTGCTAGACCAAGTAAAGATGTACCAAGGCCCACTTTACAAACTTACAAAAATATTTAGCCACTCAATTTAAATGACATTTGAAAATTGAATCTGTGAAGATCCTACTTTTTCAAAAACCCACCAAATCAATTCACCTTGGAGATTCCAAGAAAACCTAGTCTCTCAAGCTTAATACAAGACCACTCAAAAATTTTGAGACGAAAATTCAAATATAATTTTTTTTCGGCCATTTAAACAAACACCTGGCAGGCACAGTGTAAACATCTACCTAACTTCACTATTTGGGCATTGATCACTAGACCATTGACCCTCATTCTACTTCCCTGTTCCCCTGGTGTCGAGCAGCAGCAAACCACTCTCCTCCTTGGCCGTTTGGCACCAGTGCGCCGCTGCTCGCAGCCACCGTGCCAGGTCGACCATGAACCGCTCACCCCGGAGCGCCCCGCTCTCTCCCGCCATGTCTAGAAGGTAGCCACCAATGCACCGCCCCTCTCTGTCCCCTCCCCGAGCAAAGATAGGCCCTGGACCACCTCAGAACAGCCGTGCCAGCGCGTCTGCGCCATGCCGAGCACACGCCAGAGCGCCGCCCGACCAGCGTGCACACGCCGTGCCTCGACTTCACCATGCACACACTGCTCTGCCATGACCCTAGCAGCCGCCCAGACATCCCTGTTCGCCACCTCTTGACCCGTAGCCACCGTGCACAGCATCGAACACCGCTTCTTCCGTGCAGAGCACCATCTGCTCCCGACCCAATGCGACCGCCCCATGCCTCGCCTTTAAGCTGTTGAGGACCGCCAGGAGACCGCGCACCGTCCCCTACCTCCAGCCGCGCCGCTAGCTGCCTGTAGCGTCGCCACCGACGAGCCGCGCCCATACCGCTCGGTCCCTTCGTCGAGCTATAAAAGGAGGCCCTCTCCACCTCAATTATGCACACCATCTCACTCCCCTATCACCACTGATCCTCCCACACCATCCCCGGAGCAAGGTGAGCTGTAGTCCACCGGAATTTCGCCGGAGTTTGCCGCTGCAGAGGAGAAGAGACGCCGTCGATTGGAGCTGCCCCAGGAGCTGCTGTGACCACGCCTCAAACCGCCATCGTCTACCAGCCGAACACCCCCATCACTGAGCCTAGCTGGAGCCTAGGTGAGCCCCGTAGACCCCCACCGTGCCGCTAGGGTTCGTCCTCGCCGGAGACCTGTTCACCGAGGACGACGAACCACAACCGTTCGATCGTAGTCTAATCGTAGCGCTGAGATTGCCCCGTACCGCTTCGCGTTAGATGTGCCGCTGATGTGCGGGACCCCCTGTTAGTAGCCTGCTGCGCCCGTGCAGTGCAGCTGGGCTGGCCCATTTCCTTTCCCGCGCTAGCCCACCGATTCAAATTAGTATTTTCCAATTTAGTTGAAACTAGATTCTGTCCACTTATTCAAAATTCAATTCAGAGAGTTTTACTTAACCAAAATACATGATTCAAATTTGGTTAGAAACATAATAAAAATATCTATCCAAGCCCGTTAGATTTAAATCAATTGGAGTTAGAGATCACATATAGCAAAAATAACAAAACAGAGACTTTTGCAACTTCAAACATTTTTCAAAAATCAACCATAATAGCTTTTGAGTTGATTCCAACTCTCAAAAATCACATTTGACAATACCTATCCGAATATGTAAAAACATTTAGGTTTGCATGCAGTGACTTTGGACTAGTACCAAAATAATGCTATATAGGCATTTCTAGTCACTTTAAATCTATTAAATAATAATCTTAAACTTTATAAAATGTGACCAACCCCTTAAATCATATTCCCATGTATTAAAATATGTGGTGATGACGTGTGTCCACATGATCCCATATTTTATTTGGAGAATATTAAATGTTAATTAATTTCAATGAGTAGAAATTACTTTTCTCAAATAAAATAAATGAAACTAGTTCATTTAAATCTTGTGATGATTGTGATGATGCTAGATCATCAAGTGTGTGCCTTAGTGTGCTAAATAGACTAGTTAAGTATTTTTTGGTGATTGTGTATCCCGTATTTATTTATAGACGATAGTACCAACCAAGTCTACAAGTAGGAGGAGTTCTACCCCGAAGAAGACAAAGAAAACTTCAATCACTGCACCAATCGAGGCAAGCCATCACTAGATGCAAGATAACCTAAGCAAGATGCATTAGGCATGCTTGGGTTATATATTTTTGATTTATACCCATCCCAAGTTTTACTTGCAAGCTTTACTCTTTTACTTTACCAAAGTTCTTTACTTTTAGTTTATGCCTTATGAGGTTTTTGAAAGATAGTATAGATAGCATAAAGAGTATAAAACTAGGACTATTCTAGATGTCATTCTATGGCATGAGATTGAGATTAGCATCCCTCATTAGTGAACACCCTTAACTTAGTAGCTAGTGCTAAGCATAAAACTTGATCACTTTAGATGGGAATAATTGGTGAAAATGCTTATGAAAACCTTGGAATGATGAGTCATTCTATTGAAATGTGTTGAGAAACACAAATGGTTTATGATGATGAAAATGTTGAGGCATGAGCCTTAGCCCTTGATAAAAACTGATGGTTGGGTTCGGATGCGATACCATTCCAATTTTACCGTACAACTACAATACCTGAATTGGGTAAGGCTTAGCCGAAAGTTTATATGCATTAGTATGGGTTCCCTCGTGGAAGAGGTTTGAGCTGAGGCTACCTCTTGATGTATGCAGTGCCCAGGATCGTAGATGGCCATGGCTGGGAGGCCAAGCTCATACGAGAGATGCTTATACTAGAGTGTGTAAAGGAAAGGTTATGATTGATTATCCGCATACTAAGTATGATGATTTAGGGTTATCCCTTTCGGATGTATAGAATTTTGTGGTGAAAGTGTACCACCTCTGCAGAGTGTCAAACTATTCGAATAGCCGCGTCCACGGTCATGGACAGTTGGAGTGGCCATACTGTTCCGTCGTCAGATGTTTTCAAAATGACTTGTGAAGTGATCTATGATTTTGACTTGACCACAACAGGGTTGTGACTATGAAAAAATTCCCACCTTAAGTGATTTAGAACTTTATTTTAGCTTTCTTTGTCTCTGAACTCAGTTTAGGTTGAAATTTAGCTTTTGCAAATAAACTTAGAGCTTAGCATTCCTACTAGAACTACCTTACTTGTTAGTGATAGTTTGCGAGTACTTAAAGAGTACTCATGGCTTTGTCCCTGGCTGGCCAGACTATGAGGAGGACTATCAGGAAGATAGACAGCAGGACGACTACGACAACTAGGATCATCTCCCATCATCAGCATTGCCTGTGACACTGAAGATGGAGCCCACCACTACGCTTATTATTCCGCTGCTTGTTTATATTAAGATTGGATCATGAGATCCTTTATTCGTGTAAGACCTTATTATGGTTTGTAATGGATGATGTACTGTGATATCCAATCTGTTATGTCTCGCAAAAATGGTAATCCTGGGATTGTGATGTATGGCATAATAGGCATCTGGGATTAAAATCCCGGCTGTTGTCAAGTACTCATTTCTTTGCTTACACATCTGATCACCTCTGTCCACGCGTTGTACACGTTGAGGGAATAAAACGTAGGCAGGGTAAAAGAGGGCAGCAACAAAGAGGAGTTGAAGGCGGTTCGATGTCAGAGGAAAGTTATGATGAGTTCCTGACATGAGGTACTCCTGCGACCACTCTACTAGTAGTAAATTTCAGGACCTATGCACGCAAAAAAAATTGTGTGTTCTCTCTCCTTCGCTGCCTCTCACCATCCATCCGCCCTCTCTCCTACCTTTCCTCAAGACCGGCCCGACCGATCTCTCCTGTTCACAGTAGGTCGCATGTGTACCTTGGTACAGCGGCTTTGTGTCTCTGACGTGTTCAGTAGCCGCGTTGGCATGGAGTAGGGACGCGGAGTACATAGGTGTAACACCCCAAATTTTATAATCAAGATTATCAAGTTCTAATCACCCAATTTAGGGTTAACAAAAACTTTTATTAAGAAAATGAATATGAATGCATGTGTGTTTGCATTAGTATAGAATTGAGTGTATATGCCATTCTTGATTGTTCTAATTGATGTGAAAGGGTTTAAAGATGAATGCTACATCATCTAGACCAATTACAAACAAAATCAAAAGAAAAATAAATCAAATATGACTAAATAAACCAAATGGTCATTTTGACCAAAGTAAACCACTAGGCCACTTTGTGTGTTCCTAGAAAAAAATTTCTAACAGAAACTATTCTATTTATTTTCACCCCTTGCTAGACCAAGTAAAAGTGTATCAAGGCCCACTTTACAAACTTAGCAAATCAATTTAATGGACAGTTGAAAATTGAATTTAGTTCATATGTTAAGATCACACTTTTTCAAAAACCTCTCAAATCATTTCCCCTTGACCTCTCCAAGCAAACATAGACTCTCAAGCTTAATCAAAGTTCACTCAAAAAATTTGAATCAAAAATTCCAAACTTTGTTTCATGCGGCCATTTCATCAAACACCCTAATGACACAAAATAATCCCTGGCCTAACTTCACCGTTTTGCAAAGTGATCATCGACCATTTGGTCCCCTCTTAACAATCTGGTCTCCCCTAAGTCCAACCAGCAGCCAGAACAATCCCCCCTTCGCCGTGGAGCACAGTGGAGCGCTGCCCGTTTGTGGTCATCACCGACCGACCACGGCCAACTCGCAGCAGACTGCCCCGTGCCCATCCAAGATGTCTAGGAGGTGCGCCACAGTTCACCGCCACCCCCTGTCCAGGCCACAACTCTAGCCGAGCCATGGACCACCCTAGCTATGCTGCACGCCTGAGCCTAGCCATGATCACCGCACCCCGGCAGACACCCCCGTTCGCCGCCACGCGACCCATAGCTGCCGCACGCCACCGCAAACACCTCTGCCTCCGCGCAGAGTGCCGCACGCGCTCGACCAACCTAGCCCGCCCCATGCCGCGCCATTACTTCTGTGATGATCACCAGGAAACACCGCACCATCCTACGCCCTCGCCCATGCCGTTAGCCGCCTGTAGTGATGCCACCTTCGAGCTCACCGCTGCACCGCTCGGTCCCCTCGCGAGCTATAAAAGGAGGCCACCCCCGCCTCCATTCTCCACACCACTGCACTCCCTGCTCCTCACAGCCACTCCCACACTTCTCCCAGAAGCAAGGCGAGCACCACCGCGCCAGAATTTCACTAGAGCCCGCCGCTGCTAGAGGAGAAGGGCGCCGTTGATTCCGACCACCCCAAGCCCTGCCGTGACCACGCCTCGCCTCGCCGTCGTCTACCACGTCGATCGCCCCCGTCGCCGACCCTAGCTGGAGCCAGGCGAGCCCCGCGAGACCCCCACCGTCGCGTTAGGGTTGAATCCTCGCTAGAGCTGTTCGTCGTTGACAACGACCCTCATCCGTTAGATTAGAATTTGATCGCACAGTCTAGATTTGCAGATACCATTTCGCGTTAGAACAGTCGCTGACTGGTGGACCCCATCTGTCAGTAGCTCGCTGCACCGCGTAGTGTAGTTGGGCCGGCCCGTTTAGCTTTCCCGCTCAGGCCTGGAAATTCAAATAATTATTATTCCATTTAGGTTTAAACTAGTTTCTGTCCACTGATTCAAAAATCAATTTAGAGAGTTTCACTAAACTAAATTGCATGATTTCAAATTTTGTTAGAAAGATAAATAAATTATCTATCCAAGCCTGTTGGATTTAAATCATTTGGGGTTAGATATATTCTATAGCAAAAATAATAAGACAGAGACTTTTGCAACTTCAAACATTTTTCAAAAATCAACCATAATAGCTTTTGAGCTGATTCCAACTCTCAAAAATCACATTTGTTAATATCTCTCTGAATATGTAAAAATATCTAGGTTTGCATGCAGTGACTTTGGACTAGTACCAAAATAATGCTATATAGGCTTTTCTAGTCACTTTAAATCATTTAAATAGTAATCTTAAACTTTATAAAATGTGACCAACCATTTAAATCACATTCCCGTGTATTAGAATATGTGGTGATGACATGTGTCAACATGATCCCATATTTTAATTGGAGAATATTAAATCTTAATAAATTTCAATGAGTAGAAATTACTTTTCTCAAATAAACTAAAGAAAACTAGTTCATTATTTCATGTGATGATTGTGATGATGCTAGATCATCAAGTGTGAACCTTAGTGTGCTAAATAGAGCTAGTTAAGTATTTTTTGGTGATTGTGTACCCCGTATTCCTTTATAGACGATAGTACCGACCAAGGATACGAGGAGGAGGAGTTCTACCCCGAAGAAGAGGAAGAAAACTTCAATAACTGAACCAATCAAGGCAAGCTATCACTAATTGCAAGATAACCTAAGCAAGATGCATTAGGCATGCTTTGGTTATACACTTTGATTTATACCCATCCCAAGTTTTACTTGCAAGCTTTACTCTTTTGCTTTACCAAAGTTCTTGACTTTTAGTTAATGCTTTGTGAGGATTTGGAAAGATAGTATAGATAGCATAAAGAGTATAAAACTAGGACTATACTAGATGTCATTCTATGGCATGAGATTGAGATTAGCACCCCTCATTAATCAACACTCTTAACTTAGTGTCTAGTGCTAAGCATAAAACTTGATCACTTTAGATGGGAATACTTGGTGAAAATGCTTATGAAAACCTTGGAATGATGAGTCATTCTATTGAAATGTTTTGACATGTGTTGAGAAACACAAAGGGATTTGATGGTGAAAATGTTGAGGCATGAGCCTTAGCCCTTTATGGTGAAATGTTCCCACTTAAGTGATTTAGAACATTAACTTAGTTTTCTTAACTTCTAAACTTAGTTTAGATAAACCTGGCTTTTTGCAAATAAACTTAGAGCTTAGGATTCCTACTAGAACTACCTTACTTGTTAGTGATAGTTTGCGAGTACTTAAAGAGTACTCCTAGCTTTTTCCCTAGCTATTCCTGTGGCTAGACTATGAGGAGGACTATCAGGAGGATGGACAGCAGGACATCTACGACAATTAGGATCATCTCCCATCATCATCATTGCCTGTGACTTTGAAGATGGAGCCCATAGTACATTTCTTTCCGCTGCTTGATTTGTATTAAGACTGGATCATGAGATCCTTTATTTGAGTAAGACCTTATTATGGTTTGTAATGGATGATGTACTGTGATATCCAATCTGTTATGTCTCGCAAAAATGGTAATCCTGGGATTGCGTGGTATGGCATAACAGGCATCTGGGATTAAAAATCCGGATGTTGACAAGTCGGTATCAGAGCCATCCTGACCATAGGAGACCCTAGTTAGAATGGACGTCCGAATAAAAACTTAGTTTCAAAACAAAAGAAGTGAGTATTTATGAAAACATATTCCCACTCTTATCCTTGATGCTTTCCAAAAAATACATGTTCCTAAAAAATACTTACATTCCTACATAAAATTTGACACACTTGCTCATGTCACTAACTTACTCATCCTAAATTCTTATAGATGGAAGTTCAGTATTGAAAGTTCTACCAGTTGGGCAACGGAGGCCAGTTGATCTTTGAGAGGGATCTTTATGCACTATCAGAGTACCTTGAGCGCCCGCATCTGGAATTCTTCGGGGCACAACTCAAGGATTACCCAGGAGGATATCTATAATGGCTGATAGTTGCAGATCTCAGAGGCAAGATTGAAGCACCCCTTTCTGAGAAGATTCAATTCATCGTGCGAGAGAACAACTGGCTAGATGGATTAGCCAGGGCTATGCATGAAGATCTTGCCCGTCTGTGTGGGCAAAACATCAACTTGATCCAGGGAACTCGCTTTGCGCACTTCGCAAGGCGTGATTCTATGGGAATGCCATTGGAGAAGCCAAGTCACCCGGAGATGAAGCGCCAAGTGGAGAATCTTGACTTCTTGCTGTATGATAGATAGAAGGAATTAGAAAATGCCCGAGCCTACGCCAACCACAACCTTGCCATTGCCGCCAAGAAGGACCAGACTCTCACCATGCTCGTCAAGGATCACCAATCACTTCGTCATCAACGCGAGAAGAAGGATCGTACCATCGCTCGTCTTCGCAAGAAGGTGGCCGACCTCGAGAAGACCATCCATGAGCAAGAAGTCCAGCTTGAAGCAAAGTAAGAGGAAGAAGTTGAAGACATCCAGGGAGATCTTCACTCGTACCTCAGTGATGACAACAACTACTTGGAGGATGATGCCATGGATTTCTACACTGATGATGATGATTCCGACTTCATTGATGATGAGTAGATGGACTTGATCACTACCATAGGAATGAGTTGTACCGGTCCCAATGTATCTTAGTTCACATAATGGTTCTTAAAACCATCTGTTTTCCATTTGTGTTGTGGTGTGTGTTTGTATGGTGTGCTTTGAATGAATGAGAAGAAGTTAGTTTGCCAAACCCGAGTCAAACTCAAAGTTAAAGCTTTTGAAACAAAACCATGAACCTTAGAACTTTCCCTCTTACCCCTTTGCCTATCTCAATCTTTAGATGATTCGTGGAAACCCTAGAGGAAGCAGCTCATCGCAGGACCCGATGTTGCAGATTCTGCAAATGCTAGTTTCCGACCGTGAAGCTAGTAGAGCCGAATGCCAAGCCAACCAAGCCACCCTTCAACAGATAGCTCAGATGGCCCACAATAATCAAGGCCCTAAAAATCAGGATCATCATGGATCTAAGCTTAAGAATTTTCAGAATACATATCCCCTATCTTTAACAAATCTGAGGATCCCTTAGATGCTGATGACTAACTGCAAACCATGGAGAATAATCTGGAAGTCGCCGGAGTTGACGCCAACGAGAAGGTACTGATTGCCACCCATTATCTGGAAGGAGATGCAAGAGCCTGGTGGAATAGCATCCGTACTATGAACCACAGACAAGTGATGACTTGGGAAGCTTTGAAGATCAAGTTCAGCTGCACCCATGTGCCACAAGGTTTGGTCACCAGAATGAGAGATGAGTTCAGGGAACTGAAGCAAGGAAGGATGACTGTAGTTGAGTACCGTGACAAATTTCTGTCCCTCGCTAGGTATGCCCCTGGTGAGATCAACACTGAAGCCAAGAAGAAGGAAAGGTTCCTGAACGGATTGCATGATGAAATGCAGACGATGTTAGTCAACATCCGTTTTGAAGACCTAGAAGAGCTAGTAGACTCTGCCATCCAGATGGAAGGGAAGATCAACCAAGCCAATGACACCCGCATGCGCAGAATGATGCATCTGACTGGGTCCCACAATACCCAGAACTATCACCCCAACCCATCTGCAGGATATGCCCCAAGGAACAACCGACCTCCGATGTCCTGTCCAAGCTACCCCAATCGTAGCGGAGGAAACCTGAAGTCTGGAGGAAACCACAACAACAACCCCGACAACTCCAACAACTTCAACCGTGCACCTCCCAAGTCCAACAACAACAACAACAATACTGCCCTAAGGACTGGAAGCAATGCTATACCTGTTCCAGCCAAAGACAAGTCCCAGATTACTTGCTTTGAATGTGGAGTCAAGGGTCACTACTCCAACGAGTGTCCCAAGAAGCTTGCAACCACCACCAATGTGAATGCCCCAGCTCAGCAGCAGCGCCGTGTTCAGCCTGGAAGAAGATTTGCCTCAGGGAATTCGCTCAACCGCAACGACTGTCTGTTCCACATGAATGCTGAAGAAGCTCAGGAAGCGCCCGATGTCGTGCTGGGTATGTTTTGTTTTAACTCAGTACTTGCAAGAGTGTTGTTTGATTCTGGAGCATCGCACTCGTTTGTTACAGAAGAATTTGCATGCACTAGTAAGATTCAACCAACAAAATTGAAGCATGTTATGATAGTTCAAATTCCTGGTTCAACCACCAAAGGTAGAAAACTTTGCAAGGTTGTACCTATCAGAATCCATGGGATAGATTTTTATGCCAATCTAATAGTACTTGGAACCAAAGGTTTGGAAGTAGTACTAGGAATGGATTGGATGTCGAAACATAAAGGATTGATCGACTGTGCCAAGAAAGCCATAACCATGACCAGTAGCTCTGGAGTATCAGTAGAGCATGTATCTGAAACCTTGCCCCGTCAGTTCAAATGCAACAAGAGTCTAGCCCAACCAACCATAGACCAACTCAGAGTAGTCTATGAATACCCCGATGTATTCCCAAATAAATTGCCCGGTATGCCCCCAGATCGGGAAATCGAGTTCATTATTGAACTAATTCCTGGAACTGGACCCATAGCTCAGAGACCTTATAGTATGAACCCATATGATTTAGTGGAGCTGAAGAAACAACTTGATGCTATGCTAGAGAAAGGTTTGATTCAACCAAGCGCATCGCCATGGAGATCACCTGTTTTGTTTGTTGACAAGAAAGATGGAGGTAATCGTTTGTGCACGGATTACCGGAAGCTGAATGATGTCACTATCAAGAACAAGTACCCACTGCCAAAGATAGAGGATCTGTTTGATCAGTTGACTGGTGCCAGAGTGTTTTCTAAGATTGATGTTAGAATTGCTTATCATCAACTCAAGATTAGTGCAATGGATATTCTAAAGAGCGCCTTTACCACCAGATATGGATTGTATGAGGATACAGTCATGTGTTTTGGATTAACGAATGCCCCTGCTTATTTCATGAATCTCATGAATAAGATTTTTATGAACTTTCTGGATAAGTTTGTCGTTGTTTTGATCGATGATATTCTAATCTATTCCAAGTCAGAAGAAGACCATGAGCAACACCTGAGAACCATCCTTGAAACCCTTAGAGAGCATCAGTTGTATACCAAGTTTAGCAAGTGTGAGTTTTGGCTGAAAGAAGTAGGATTCCTCGGACATATTGTGTCGGCAGGAGGAGTCGCTGTTGATCCCGCCAAGATCAAAGATGTTGAAGAATGGGAATCCCCAACCACTCAAACCCAAGTCCGTGCATTTATTGGATTAGCGGGATATTACCGCAAGTTTGTTGAAGGATTTTCGAGCATCGCAAGACCAATGACCCAATTGTTGATGAAAGATAAGAAGTTTGAATGAACCGACAAATGTGAAGCAAGTTTTCAAGAACTCAAGAAGAGATTGATTTCAGCCCCAAATCTTGATTATGCCAGATATCAAGAAGGCTTTTGATGTGTATTATGATGCATCCAAGATTGGTCTCGGATGTGTGTTGATGCAAGAAGGCAAAGTCATAGCATATCTGCCCCGACAACTGAAGCAACTTGAGAAAAACTACCCTACCCATGATCTTGAACTAGCAGCCATAGTTTTAGCTTTGAAGACATGCCGTCATTACCTGATGGGTAACCGCTGTGAGATTTATTTGGATCACAAGAGCTTGAAGTATATTTTCACTCAGAAGGAGCTGAATATGAGGCAAAGGAGATGGATAGAGTTAATCAAGGATTATGACCTTGACATTCACTATCACCTCGGCAAAGCCAATGTGGTAGCGGATGCTCTTATCAGATTGCCGTGTAGATTAAACACCATGATCAAAGAAGCTCAGCCAAATTTGCATGAGGAGTTGGAGCAGTTTAGAACAGAGCTAGTTAGCAAAGGATTTTTAGCTAGCATTGAACTTCAACCCACGTTGATCAGTCAGATCAAGGATGCCCAGAAAGGAAATGCAAGTATCGATGGAATCAAACGTCATATTGGTACAGGGAAGGTACCTGGATTCACCGAAGATGAAGAAGGAGTTTTGTGGTACAAAGGACGTATCTGTGTGCTAGCAGATTTGGAGCTGAAGCAAGTTATCATGCAGGAAGCTCATGATACTCTTTATTCTATCCACCCCAGAGGAACAAAGATGTATCAGGATTCGAAGGAGCAACTTTGGTGGCACAAGATGAAGAGAGAAATCGGAAGCTACATAGCCAAGTGTGATATCTGTCAAAGAGTTAAGGCGGAACATCAGAGACCCACAGGACTTTTGCAACCATTGCAGATTCTAGAATGGAAATGGGATTCCGTCGGAATGGACTTTATCACCGGTTTGCCTACTTCTAGTAGGGGAAATGACTCTATTTGGGTCATAGTGGATAGACTGTCCAAGGTAGCCCATTTTATACCTGTCAAGACAACCTACCAGAGTTCGAAGTTAGGAGAGTTGTACATTGCTAGAATCATCAGTTTGCATGGAACCCCTAAGACTATAGTGTCGGATCGAGGAACCCATTTTACCTCAAGATTTTGGCAGAAAGTCCAAGAAGGATTAGGAACCAAGTTGAATTTCAACACAGCTTATCACCCTCAGACCGATGGACAGACTAAAAAAGTCAACCAAATCTTAGAAGATATGTTGAGAGCTTGTGTGTTAGAATATGGATAAAAATGGGAAGATTGTCTGCCTTTCGCAGAATTCTCATACAACAACAGTTATCAAGCTAGTTTGCAAATGGCCCCATTTGAATTTCTGTATGGAAGGAAGTGTCATACCCCCTTGAATTGGTCGCAAGTAGGAGAGAGTCAAATTTTTGGACCCGACATCCTACGAGAAGCCGAAGAGAAGGTTCACAAAGTTCGTGAGCACCTCAGGACTGCCCAATCCAGACAGAAGAGTTATGCTGACAAGAGACATCGAGACCTAACCTTCAATGTCGGATATTTTGTATATCTCAAAGTGTCGCCTTTGAAAGGAATGCAACATTTTCAGCTAAAAGGAAAGTTAGCCCCCAAATATATTGGACCCTTCGAGATTCTGAATCATCAAGGAGAAGTATCTTATCAACTGGAACTGCCAGAGGAGATGTCAGCCATCCATAATGTGTTCCATATCTCGTTACTTCGCAAATGCCTAGAAGTTCCGGAGAAGACTGAAGTTTTAAAGAACATGGATCACCGAGCCATAGATATCAACAAGGACCTGACGTATCGTGAAGTGCCATTTTGTATCTTGGAAGATGCCTTCAGAACCACCAGGACCCGGAGTATCAAGTTTCTCAAGGTCCAATGGAGCAACCATACCGAACAAGAAGCTACTTGGGAGCGAGAAGATTACATTAGGACTGAGTTTCCAGATCTCTTTAGTTCCTAGTTTTTCTTAAATCTCAGGACAAGATTTTGTTTAAGGAGGGAAGGTTTGTAACACCCCAAATCTTATAATCAAGATTATCAAGTTCTAATCACCCAATTTAGGGTTAACAGAAACTTTTATTAAGAAAATGAAGATGAATGCATGTGTGTTTGCATTAGTATAGAATTGAGTGTATATGCCATGCTCGATTGTTATAAATGATGTGAAAGGGTTTAAAGATGAATGCTACATCATCTAGACCAATTGCAAACAAAATCAAAAGAAAAAGAAATAAAATATGAGTAAATAAACCAAATGGTCATTTTGACCAAAGTAAACCACTAGGCCACTTTGTGTGTTCCTAGAAGAAAATTTCTAACAGAAACTATTCTATTTCTTTTCACCCCTTGTTAGACCAAGTAAAAGTGTATCAAGGCCCACTTTACAAACTTACAAAAACATCCAGCAAATCAATTTAATGGATAGTTGAAAATTGAATCTAATTCATATGCTAAGATCACATTTTTCAAAAACCTATCAAATCATTCCCCTTGACCTCTCCAAAGAAACATAGACTCTTGAGCTTAATCAAAGTTCACTCAAAAATTTTGAATCAAAAATTCCAAACTTTATTTCATGCAGCCATTTCATCAAACACCCTAATGACACAAAATAATCCCTAGCCTAACTTCACTGTTTTGCACAGTGATCATCGACCATTTGGTCCCCTCTTAACTCTTTGGTCTCCCTGAGTCCAACTAGCACCCAGACCAATCCCCCTTCACCGTGGAGCATAGTGGAGCGCCGCCCGTTTGTGGTCATCACCGACAGACCACGACCAGCTCGTAGCAGACCGCCCCGTGCCCTTCCAGGATGTCCAGGAGGTGCTTCATAGTCCCCCACCACCCCCTGTCCAGGCCACAACCCCAGCCGAGCCATGGACCACCCTAACTACGCCGCGCACCGCCTCTCTGTGCCATGTCCAGAGCGTGCGAGTGCGTCGTGCCCGACTAGCTCGCCCAGCTCGTGCCTTGCCCTCACCGCGCACGTGCAGCCTCGCCATGATCACCGCACCCCGACAGACACCCCAGTTCGCCGCCGCGCGACCCACAGCTGCCGCACGCCGCTACAAACACCTCTGCCTCCACGCAGAGCGCTGCACGCGCCCAACCAACCTAGCCCTCCTCGTGCCGCGCTATTACTTCTGTGATGATCGCCAAGGAACATCACACCGTCCTACGCCCTCGCCCATGCCGTTAGCCGCCTGTAGAGATGCCACCGTGGAGCTCACCGCCACACCGCTCGGTCCCCTCATCGAGCTATAAAAGGAGGCCACCCCCGCCTCCATTCTCCACACCACTGCACTCCCCACTCCTCATAGCCACTCCCACACCTCCCCGGAGCAAGGAAAGCACCACCGCACCGGAATTTCACTAGAGCCCGCCGCTGCTCGAGGAGAAGGGCGCCGTTGATTCCGACCACCCCAAGCCCTGCCATGACCATGCCTCGCCTCGCTATCGTCTACCACGTCGATCGCCCCCGTCACCGACCCTAGCTGGAGCCTAGGTCAACCTCACGAGACCCCCACCGCCGCTTTAGGGTTGAATTCCTCGCCGGAGCTATTCGTCGTCGACGACGACACTCAGCCGTTAGATTAGAGTTTGATTGCATGGTCTAGATTTGTAGATACCGTTTCGTGTTAGAACAGTCGCTGACTGGTGGACCCCATCTGTCAGTAGCCCGCTGCACCGTGTAGTGTAGTTGGGCCGGCCCGTTTAGCTTTCCCGCTCAGGCCTAGAAATTCAAATAATTATTTTTCCATTTAGGTTTAAACTAGTTTCTGTCCACTAATTCAAAAACCAATTCAGAGAGTTTCACTGAACCAAATTGCATGATTTCAAATTTTGTTAGAAAGATAATTAAATTATCTATCCAAGCTCGTTGGATTTACATAATTTGGAGTTAGAATATTCTATAGCAAAAATAATAAGACAGACTTTTGCAACTTCAAACATTTTTCAAAAATCAACCATAATAGCTTTTGAGTTGATTCCAACTCTCAAAAATCACATTTGATAATATCAATGTGAATATGTAAAAATATCTAGGTTTGCATGCAGTGACTTTGGGCTAGTACCAAAATAATGCTATATAGGCATTTCTAGTCACTTTAAATCATTTAAATTGTAATCTTAAACTTTATAAAATCTGACCAACCCTTCAAATCACATTCCCATGTATTAGAATATGTGGTGATGCCATGTGTCAACATGATCCCATATTTTAATTGGAGAATATTAAATCTTAATAAATTTCAATGAGTAGAAATTACTTTTCTCAAATAAACTAAATAAAACTAGTTCATTATTTCATGTGATGATGCTAGATCATCAAGTGTGAACCTTAGCGTGCTAAATAGAGCTAGTTAAGTATTGTTTGGTGATTGTGTACCCCGTATTCCTTTATAGACGATAGTACCAACCAAGGATACGACGAGGAGGAGTTCTACCCCGAAGAAGAGGAAGAAAACTTCAATCACTGCACCAATCAAGGCAAGCCATCACTAATTGCAAGTTAACCTAATCAAGATGCATTAGGCATGCTTTGGTTATACACTTTGATTTATACCCATCCCAAGTTTTACTTGCAAGCTTTACTCTTTTACTTTACCAAAGTTCTTGACTTCTAGTTAATGCTTTGTGAGGATTTGGAAAGATAGTATAGATAGCATAAAGAGTATAAAACTAGTCCTATACTAGATGTCATTCTATGGCATGAGATTGAGATTAGCACCCCTCATTAGTGAACACTCTTAACTTAGTGGCTAGTGCTAAGCATAAAACTTGGTCACTTTAGATGGGAATACTTGGTGAAAATGCTTATGAAAACCTTGGAATGATGAGTCATTCTATTAAATTTTTTTGACATGTGTTGAGAAACACAAAGGGATTTGATGGTGAAAATGTTGAGGCATGAGCCTTAGCCCTTTATAAAAACTGATGGTTGGGTTCGGATGCGATACCATTCCAATTTTACCGTACAACCACAATACCTGAATTGGGTAAGGCTTAGCCGGAAGTTTATATGCATTGGTATGGGTTCCCTCATGGAAGAGGTTTGAGCTGAGGATACCTCTTGATGATGTCCACCTAAGAAGTGCCTAGGATGGCAGATGGCCATGGCTGGGAGGCCAAGCTCATAGGGGAGGTGCCTATACTAGAGTGTGTAATTGAAAGGTTATAATTGATTATCCGCATACTATGTATGATGATTTAGGGTTATCCCTAATGGATGTATCGAATTTTGTGGTGAAAGTGTACCACCTCTACAGAGTGTCAAACTATTCGAATAGCCGTGCCCACCGTCATGGACAGTTGGAGTGGCCATACTGTTCCGTCGTCAGATGTTTTCAAAATGACTTGTGAAGTGAACTATGATTTTGACTTGACCACAATAGGGTTGTGAATATGAAAACTAGGTTCCCACTTAAGTGATTCAGAACATTAACTTAGTTTTCGTTACTTCTAAACTCAGTTTAGATAAACCTGGCTTTTTGCAAATAAACTTAGAGCTTAGGATTCCTACTAGAACTACCTTGTTAGTGATAGTTTGCGAGTACTTAAAGAGTACTCGTGGCTTTGTCCCTGGCTATTCTTGTGGCAAGACTATGAGGAGGACAATCTAGAGGATGGACATCAGGACATCTACGACAACTAGGATCATCTCCCATCGTCAGCATTGCCTGTGACTTTGAAGATGGAGCCCCTACTACGTTTCTTTCCACTGCTTGATTTGTATTAAGACTAGATCATGAGATCCTTTATTTGTGTAAGACCTTATTATGGTTTGTAATGGATGATGTACTATGATATCCAATCTTTTATGTCTCACAAAAATGGTAGTCCTGGGATTGCAAGGTATGGCATAACAGGCATCTGGGATTAAAAATTCGGGTGTTGACAATAGGAAGGAAACCACTTTGGTCCTTGGCGGCAAAAAAATTCAAACTTTTCCAGTTTTCGAAATTTTCACTTGCTTCCCAAACATCAGGAGGGAAGGTTACTCAAAAGATCAGCCATTCATAGTACTTATTATCTTATCTTTATCTTTTCTTATCTCTTACAATACCATACCGTACCACTATATAGTGTACGGATAACTTCGAACATTGACCATTGGATCAAGACCGGCAAATCCAAACTGTGTCGTCGGTGTGATTTTCCAACTATATCAGGAAAGAACATTCCATTATTCTCAATTTTCTGAGTGGATGATGAGCGAGGTTGTGCTTTTCCATTTAGGAATGTCCGAAGAATATTGGATCTAAATGCCAAAAGCCAAGTTTACCAACATGTTGTACAAATGATTCCCATGTTTTATTTATGAGTTTTCAAACTTCCTAGCTAACTCTGCTTATTTGACCGAATGACTTTATGTCGATTTATCGAAATTAGGTAAAATTTGAAACTACAAGTAAATTGTAGGTTGCTTTGAAAGTTTTACGAAAAATCTTTTGGAGGTACCCATCGAGGGGTCACAATTAATATATCATAAAACACCAAGAGTTTTGACGATAGGTTCAACTTCTTGCTAAGATTTTGCATCTTGACAATTTAACGAAATTAGGTCAAAGTTGAGCTACAAGTAAGCGTGATAGATTGCTCTTGAATTAAATGTATTTTCGGAGGTAGATGGGTGCATCTTATTGTAGTAAACAATGTCGTCAGTGTGAGTTTCCAACTATCTTGAAATAAAATTCTCAGTTTTCCGAGTGATGACGAGATGGTTCTTTTCTATAAAGAAAGCTGGAAGAATATGGATCTCAATGCCATAGGCTAAGCTTCTAGACATATTAAGTGGACCAACGTGTTTTACTTACGATTCCCATATGTTTTTTGAGTTTTCAAACTCCCTAGCTAATTACTCTGCCCACTTGAATGACTACATGCCGATTTATCGAAATTAGGTCAAACTTGAACTATTACTAAATTGTAGGTTACTCTGAAAGTTTTACGAAAAAGCTTTTGGAGGTACTGTACCAATCAGGAGGGGAGGTCACAATCAATATATGAGAAACAATCAAGAGTTTTGACAACAGGTTTGACTTCTTGCTAAGATTTTGCATCGTATGACACTATTTAACGAAATTGGGTCAAACTTGAGCTACAAGTAAGCGCGATAGGTTGCTGTTGAAATATATGACTTTTCAGAGAGGTAGATAGGTGCATTTTCTTGTAGGAAAATGTGTCGTCGGTATGATTTTCCAACTATATCAGGAAAGAACATTTAATTATTCTCAATTTTCTGAGTGCTGACGAGCGAGGTTGTTCTTTTCTGTAAAGAAATGTCCGAAGAATATTGGATCTAAATGCCAGAAGCCAAGTTTACCAACATGTTGTACCAATGATTCCCCTGTTTTATTTATGAGTTTTCAAACTTCCTAGCTAACTCTACCCATTTGACCGAATGACTTTATGTTTATTTATATAATTAGGTCAAATTTGAAACTACAAGTAAATTGTAGGTTGCTTTTAAAAATTTTATGAAAAATCTTTTAGAGGTACCCATCAAGGTGTCACAATTGACAATCATAAAACACCAAGAGTTTTGACGATAAGTTCAAATTCTTGCTAAGATTTTGCATCTTGACAATTTAACGAAATTAGGTCAAACTTGAGCTACAAATAAGCGCGATAGATTGCTCTTGAATTAAATGTATTTTCAGAGATAGATCGGTGCATCTT
The DNA here is from genome assembly GCA_023614405.1 of Avena insularis. Classification (NCBI taxonomy): domain Eukaryota; kingdom Viridiplantae; phylum Streptophyta; class Magnoliopsida; order Poales; family Poaceae; genus Avena; species Avena insularis. The sequence goes on along the minus strand of CM042686.1, from coordinate 412,443,175 downwards.
ATTGTAGTAAACAATACCATTAGTGTGAGTTTCCAACTATCAGGAAAGATCATTCAATTCTACATTTTCCGAGTGAAGAAAAGCGAGGTTAGTTGTTCTTTAATTTTCTATAAAGAGAAGTCCAAAGAATATTGGATGTGGATACCACAAGCCAAGTTGACAGACATATATAGTGGATCGACAACATGTTGTACTTGCAATTCCCATGTTTTATGAGTTTTCAAGCTTCCTAGCTAACCCCGCCCATTTGAATGACTTTATATCGATATCTTGGAATTAGGTCAAATTTGAAACTACAAGTAAATTGTAGGTTTTGCTTTGATAGATTTATGTAAAAGATTTTGGAGGTACCCATCGAGGAGTCAAAATTAATATATCAGAAACCAGCGAGATTTTTGACGCTAGGTTTAACTTCTTGCTAAGACTTTGCATCTTGACAATTTAACGAAATTAGGTCAAACTTGAGCTAGCTACAAGTAAACTCCATAGATTGCTCTTGAATTAAATGTTTTTTCATAGGTAGATCATTGCTGCATCTTCTTGTAGTAAATAGTGTCGTCTGTGTGATTTTCCAACTATCAAGAAAGAACATTCAATTCTACATTTTCCGAGTGAAGAATATGAGTGAGGTTGTTCTTTTTCCTAAAGAAAAGTCCAAAGAATATTGGATCTGAATGCCAAAAGCCAATTTTACATACAAATATACTGGACCAACATGTTGTACCAACGATTCCCATATTTTATGAGTTTTCAAACTTCCCAGCTAACTCTGCCCATTGGAATGACTTTATGTCGATTTATCGAAATTAGGTCAAATTTGAAACAACAAGTACTAGTAAATTGCACGTGCCCTGGACGTGAGACTCAGATAATAGACATTTGGCATACCATCACTATATAAAATTATAATAGGTAAAGCAGAAAAAATATAATAGGTAAATTTAGAACTACTACAAGTAAACTATGTAGGTTGCTTTGAAAGTTTTACAAAAAAGCTCTTAGAGGTACCCATCATGATGGGGTGGGGGGTCAATTAATATACTATCAGAAACCATAGAGAGTTCTGACAAGAGGTTCATCTTCTTTCTAAGATTTTGTGCCTTGATAGTTTAATGAAATTAGGACAAACTTGAGCTACAAATAAGTGCGATATATTGGTCTTGAATTTAATGAAATTAGGTCAAACTTGAACTACAAGTAAGAAATTGTAGGTTGCTTTGAAAGTTTTATGAAAAAAGCTTTTGGAGGTACACATTGAGCGGTTAATTAATATATTAGAAACCACAAAGAGTTTTGACGAGTGGTTCGACTTCTAGCTAATATTTTGCATCATGAAAATTTTGAACACCTTTTGAAAATGATCACATGAAACATGGAGAGAGGGGAAATGATTTTTCTATTCTCTATGGGCAACCCATAAGCTTGAGGTGCACCTTATTAGGCTTAAAGATACAAACTCTATTTTCTCCACAATGTATATGGTGAACCTTAGCGGATGGCACACACTAGGCCTTAAGGTGTGCTTTTGTACACATTGCTGATGCCCTTATTAGGGAAAAAGCAAATAGTACTCCCTCGATCCAAATTAGTGTTCTCACATTTGTCTAGATTCAGATGTATCTAGTCATGTTTTAGTGCTAGATACATCTGAATCTAGACAAATTTGAGAACATTAATTTGGATCAGAGGGAGTAGTATATTAGTAGTTTTTTTTGAGGAAAGTATATTAGTACTAGTACACTAGTATAGTAGTAGTACTCATTTCTTTGCTTAGACATATGCTCACCTCTGTCCACGCGCTATACATGCTAAGAGAATAAAACATAGGCAGGGTAAAAGAGGGCAGCAGCGAAGAGGAGTTGAAGGCGGTTCAATGTCAGAGGAAATTTATGATGGGTTCTTGACATGAGGTACTCCTACGGCCACTCTACTAGTAGTAAATTTCAGGACCTATGCACGCAAAACAAATTGTATGTTTTCTCTCTCCTTCGCTGCCTCTCACCATCCATCCTCCCTCTCTCCTACCATTTCCCCTCGCGCACCGGCCCGACTGATCTCCCCTGGTCCACAGCATGGTGCTGCGCACGTGCGCCTTGGTACGAAGGCTTTGTGTCTCTGGCGTGTTCGGCAACAGCGTTGGCATGGAGTAGGGACAAGGAGTACATAGGAAGGAAACCACTTTGGTCCTTGGCGACAAAAAAATTCAAACTTTTCCAGTTTTAGAAATTTTCACTTGCTTCCCAAACATCGGGAGGGAAGTTTACTCAAAAGATCAGCCATTCACAATACTTCTTATCTTGTCTTTATATTTTTTTATCACTTACAATACCATAACATACCACTATATAGTGTATGGATAACTTCGAACATTGATCATTGGATCAAGACCGACAAATCCAAACAGTGTCGTCGGTGTGATTTTCCAACTATATCAGGAAAGAACATTCAATTATTCTCAATTTTCTAAGTGGATGACGAGCAAGGTTGTGCTTTTCCATTTAGGAATGTCCAAAGAATATTGGATCTGAATGCCATAAGCCAAGTTTACCAACATGTTGTACAAACAATTAACATGTTTTATTTATGAGTTTTCAAACTTCCTAGCTAACTCTGCTTATTTGACCGAATGACTTTATGTCGATTTATCAAAATTAGGTCAAATTTGAAACTACAAGTAAATTGTAGGTTGCTTTTAAAGTTTTACGAAAAATCGTTTGGAGGTACCCATCAAGGGGTCACAATTAATATATCATAAAACACCGAGAGTTTTGACGATAGGTTCAACTTCTTGCTAAGATTTTGCATCTTGACAATTTAACAAATTAGGTCAAACTTGAGCTACAAGTAAGCGCGTTAGATTGCTCTTGAATTAAATGTATTTTCGAAGGTAGATGGGTGCATATCCTTGTAGTAAACAATGTCGTCATTGTGAGTTTCCAACTATTAGGAAATAAAATTCTTAGTTTTTCGAGTGATGACATGGCGTGCTATTAAATGAGGAAAGAGATGGATGTAGTAACTAGCTAAGTTACCATAACATCACACTTTTCAAGTGAAAATGAGTCCACAATATAATTAATATAGTCTTCTATGACACTACCTACTAGTTACTATGCACTATGAAGGTGGTACCTTAGACTAGTGTTAGGTGCATGACACTAGTTGAAGTTACTCCCCACTATGACCAGTCTTAGCATGTACACAAGTAAGGGAAATTGATTGCTATTAAATTAAATGTATTTCTAGAGGTAGATGTGTGCATCTTCATGTAGTAAACAATGTCCTCGGTGTTAGATTCCAACTATCACGAAAGAACATTTAATTCTCAATTTTTCGAGTGATGACAAGATTGTTCTTTTACGTAAAGAAACACCGAAGAATATGGATCTGAATACCACAAGACAAGTTTTCAGACATAAATGTATGGAAGTCGATGTAATTTTACCTTTTTAGGTCCTTGATGTAACATGTACTCGCATCGTCCTTGTAAAATTCAAACCTAAAAGCAAGTGGTAACATTTAAAAGTATTTAAGATTATTAGTCGTCGATGAGTATGAACGTTCTTGGATTTGAAGCCAAACGACCAAGGTCATGGCCATATCTACATCATACTTTATGCCGCTGATGATCCCATGTCCACGAATTTTCATGCCGCCAACTCTGGCCATATATTTTGAAAACAAACAAAGAGAAAGTAGTATGAAGAGTATGGCTCGATGAGCTTCTCTCTCGAGAAGGACCCAAACATGATTGTTTTCCCTACTTAATTTTAGGGTGCTTCGTGCTAAATGTATAGACCTCAATGTAATTTTACCCCTTTTTAGGGCCTTGCTGTAAAATGTACTCCCACTGTCCCTGTAAAATTCAAACACAAAATCAAGTGGTAAAATATAAATGTATTTAAGCTTATTAGTTGTCAATGATTATGAACATTCTAGCATTTCAAGCCGAACAACCAGGGTCATGGACATATGTACATCATACTTTATGCTGATGATTCATGATCCCATATCGAAGAATGTGCATGACGCAAAATTTGGCCATGTATGTTGAAAACAAACAAAGAGGAAGTTGTACTATGAAGAGTATGGCTTGGTCAGGTTCTTTCTCGAGAAGGAGCCGAACTTGACTATTTTCCTTTACTTAATTTTAAGGCGTACTTCATGCTAAATTTTTGTACCTCGATGTAATTTTCCCCTTTTAGGTCCTTGATGAAAACAAACAAAGAGGAAGAAGTACTATGAAGAGTACAGCTCGATCAACTGTTCTCTCGAGAAGGAGCCAAACCAGACTGTTTTATTTGCTTAATTTTAGGGTACTTCATGCTAAATGAATGTACCTTGATATAATTTCCCCCTTTTTAGGTCCTTGATGTAAAATGTACTCCTACCGTCCGTGTAAAATTCAAACCTACAAGTTAGTGGTAAAAGTTAAATGAATTTAAGGTTAGTTGTGAATGAGTATGAACAATCTTGGATTTCAAGCAGAACGGCCAAGGTCATGGCCATATCTACATTATAGTTTACATCGATGATTCACGGTCCCATATCCAAGAATTTCATGCCGCGAAATTGGCCATATTTTGAAGACAAACGAAGAGGGAAGTAGTACGAAGAGTATGGCTTGACCAACTGCTGTCTCGAGAAGGAGCCAAACCTGATTTTTTCCCTGCTTAATTTTAGGATGCTCCGTGGTAATTAAATGTATAGACCTCGATGTAATTTTACCTTTTTTAGGTCCTTACTATAAAATATACTCCCACCGTTCGTGTAAAATTTGAACATAAAATCAAGTGGTAAAATTTAAACGTAATTAAGCTTATTAGTTGTCAATGAATATGAAAATTCTTTCATTTCAAGCCGAAAGACCAGGGTCATACTTATTTACATCATACTTTATATGCTGATGATTCATGATCCCATAGCGAAGAATTTTCATGCCGCTAAATTTGGCCATATTTTGAAAAGAAACGAATAGAAAGTAGTATGAAGAGTATGGCTCCGTCAGCTTCTCTCTCTAGAAGGAGCAAAACATGACGGTTTTCCCTGCTTAATTTTAGGGTGCTTCATGCTAAATTTATGGACCTCGACGTAATTTTACCTTGTTTAGGTCCTTGATATAAAATATACTCCGACAGTCTGTGTAAAATTCGATCCTTAAAGCAAGTTTTAAAATTTAAACATGTTTAAGATTATTATATGTCGATGAGTATGAACATGCTTGGATTTCAAGACGAATGACCAAGGTCATGGCCATATCTACATCATACTTTATACCGATGATTCGTGATCCCATATCTAAGAATTTGCATGCCCCCAAATTTGGCCATATTTTAAAAACGAACGAAGAGGAAGTAGTATGAAGAGTATGGCTCGATCAGCTTATCTCACGAGAAGGAGCAAAACATGACTATTTTCCCTGCTTAATTTTAGGGCGCTTCGTGCTAAATGTATGGAACTCGATGTAATTTTACCTTTTTTAGGTCCTTGGTGTAAAATGTACTCCCATCATCCGTACGTGTAAAATCGAACCTAAAAGCAAGTGGTAAAATTTAAACGTATTTAAGATTATCAATTATCGATGAGTATGAACATTCTTGGATTTCAAGACGAACGACCAAGGTCATGGACATATCTACATCATACTTTATGATGATGGTTCCTGATCCCATATCCAAGAATTTGCATGGGGCCAAATTTGGCCATATTTTGAAAACAAATGAAGAGGAAGTAGTATGAATAGTATGGCTCGATCAACTTTTCTCTCGAGAAGGAGCAAAACATGACTGTTTTCCCTGATTAATTTTAGGGTGCTTCATGCTAAATGTATGGACCTTGATGTAATTTTATCTTTTTTAGTTCCTTGATGTAAAATGTACTGCCACCATTCGTACGTGTAAAATTCAAACCTAAAAGCAACTGTAAAAATTTAAGCGTATTTAAGATTATTAGTTGTCGATAAGTATGAACATTCTTGGATTTCAAGAAGAACGACAAAGGTCATGGGCCTCATGGCCATATCTACATCATACTTTATGCTGATGATTCATGATCCCATATCCAAGAATTTGCAAGCCGCCAAATTTGGCCATATTTTGAAAACAAACAAAGAGGAAGTAGTATGAAGAGTATGCCTCGATCAGCTTTTTTCTCGAGAAGGAGCAAAACATGACTGTTTTCCCTGCTTAATTTTAGAGTGTTTCATGCTAAATGTATGGACCTCGATAAAATTTTACCTTTTTAGGTCCTTGATTTAAAATGTAATCCCTGTGTCCTTACGTGTAAAATTCAAACCTAAAAGCAAGTGGTAAAATTTAAACATATTTAATTTTATTAGTTGCCGATGAGTATGAACATTCTCGGATTTCAAGACGAACGACCAAGGTCATGGCCATATCTACATCATACTTTATGCTGACGATGATCCCATATCCAGAAGTTTTCATGCCACCAAATTTGGCCATATATTTTGAAAACAAACAAAGAGAAAGTAGTATGAAGAGTATGGCTCTGCTCTCTCGAGAAGGAGTCGGACCCGACTATTTCCCTTGCTTATTTTTAGGATGCTTCGTGCTAAATGTAAGGACCTCTATGTAATTTTATGGATTTTTTGGTCCTTTATGTAAATTGTACTCCCATCATCCGTGATGTTCCCATATTTTGGAGTAAATGGGTGAATCATGTCATGGTAATGATGTTGCAACTCGGAGTTTCCAACCATTAGATAAATCTAGCATGAAATCATGACTATATACATTCTAATCTAGATAAATCTAAGAATATTATATGGATCGGAGGGAGTAGTATATATGCATTCAAAACAAACTGTGTTTTCTCTCTCCTTCAGTGCGGCATCACCATCCCCACACGCAAAGAAAATTTTAGGACATTTCAAACTTTTTTCTTTGGCACGGTGTGATTTGTTGTCCCTAGCTACCTACCGAAAAAACAGTAGCGCCTCAAACTAGGGCCAGCGTTGCGGTATGGAACGTTTAAGAAAGACTACTATATCTAATTTTCTGTTATTATTCCTTTTTTTTGCATAAGCGTCTATGTTAACGTCCTGTGTTAGTTTTGCCCTAATATACTGGGTCGAAGTAGTCGATCCGACAACCAGAGGAGAACCTCCCCGCGCCCCTCATCGTCTTCCTCTACCGCTCCAGCCGCTTGTGCACCATCGTAGCCCCTCTCCACCCTTGCAGAAAGGTAGAAACCACCAACCCATCTCGACTAATCTTCTGCAGTACTATTCCCCAGAATGACATCTGGAGCGATGAAGCGTAAGATATCTGATTGCCACAACCAGGCAATCGGATTTGGCAACCTCCACTACGGACCGCTGAGCAACATCACCAGTTGTGCCGATCTTCTGAGCACCACTCGCCTGGCTCACAGCATAGTTGGCGTGCATCGAGGGATTGCGGAAGATCCTGGTCTTACGTTTGGTTTGCCCTGCCTACTTCACTCTAACCCATAGACATGGCCACTAGACCGTGACGAGTAGGTAAAAATCAGTTTTGCATGATTTTTGTAGGACTCGAATCCTTAGATTCTTTCCTATGGATTGAATTTGGATCAAAGGAATCGTGGTACGCAAATTCTTTTGAACTACAACCCCCACCCATGCTTAAATTCCATAGGAATTGGAACATCTACTTGAGGCTCAACTCTCATCGTGCCAATCACGTAGGTAGTTTTCCTACGTTTTATAATCGCCTGTTTTTCACTGGCAAACCTGGGAAATTCTTATGGTCTCAATCCTATGATCGAAAGAGGCCCAAGACTTTTGCTTTAGTGCCCCCCTCCTCCAAACATACTAATCTGAAAACACAAGAACGACCAGGATTGTTGATACCTGTAACGGAAGGTGTATTGGCCAATGAAGGCTGGCGTTATATTTTAAGTTTCATGTGTTTTACAAACACAAGATTTTTATAAAATGTTGGCTCTTTGGTTTACATGAATACAAAAACATTAGATTACTTTAAAACATGGTAAAATCAAAGTCAAACCTCACGTGAGAGTATATTTATGATGTTATCGTGTCTCTTGGGACCTCATTCTTGTTCTTTGCGCGCGTAGGAATTTGAAAATGAGGTCCAAGTTGGATATGAAGAATTGCATATGAGTTTTGGAGGATTCTAACCCATAGGATTTTGGAAGATATCAAATTCCTATGGAGTCACTTCTTAGTTCCTATGCCCTCCATTCCATAAGAATCTAAACACGAGCTCCAACCTTATTCTATTTCTCCTTTGAGAAGTCCAATGCGCTTACACTATATTCCTGCGAAACTCTTGTGTTTATTTCCTATTCACCATCCAAAGACACCTGTTACAAAATTCCTGCATTTTTAATTCCTAATATGAATTTACTATACCTACCATGTCAATCATGTGTTTTTCCTATTCCTACGTTTTTTTAAACCCATTGATTGAAAGAGGCCCCTAATCTTGTTAATCAATCATAGGAAAATTGCCTGCGTTTTTTCCTCTGGTCCATTCCTCTAAACAATGCCAGCATAGGAAACTTAACTATTCCTACACTTTTTCTTTAATGCAAACAAGACCTTATTCCTTGGTGTGTTTGTCTGCATGCATTCATGATTTATTCAACACGTTTCTGCATATTTCAGATAGTACTTTTTCCGCAAAGCTAGCTAGCACCACCCCCTTTGTCAAACACCTTGCATGCCCCTAGATATGAAGAAAATCTATTGCAGGGCATTGACGCGTTGCTGATGCCACTAGACAATCCAACAGTAGAAGCATTTGTACCAGTTGATGATGACATACGCAGAACATGGGATGATAAAGTATTTGAAAACAAGGGTTGCTGGGTTGGTGCCAAAGGAGAATGGATTGCGATTGCAAAGCACCAGGGGCACTGGTACCACCAAAACGTCTACAATATGGCACGTATCGAGCTGCCACGTGTGCAACGGGTTGATATTTATCCATCGGGTAACCAGTGTTTCCCCGACCCCCTATGCACTTACCTCTACAAGCACGCGTATATCGAGTTGCTGAAGATACAAATAGCAAAGAAACCGTACATATTTGACAACCAATGGAAGTATAGCACGATGGCGGTGTTTGACAAATTCATTGCTACCATAGATTTTCCTTGTGACAGGGACTGGATTATCCTTCGAAACGACTATCTTGCACCAACAACGTATGTCGATGCCATTGCCAAGTGTCTAATAAGTGGTTCTATTGATCGCATATACGCGGTGACAGAACCGCAAGGAGATATTCTTGTCTAGGAACCAAACAAGTAGAGTGAGTCTCGTTATTTAAAAGTAAAATTTATAAATTACTTACAACTGTATTATTCGTGATACTTTTGCTAACTGAAATGCACACACAGGTATACTTGCAGGCCCGCGTTTCATACAGGCTCTAGTAATTGAAGATCCAGCAAACGTCTAAGCCGGTGACGATGCCGAGGCTGAAGATATTGCATTATACAACTGGTACTTGGCAGAGCTTGGCTGGAATATCCTGTGGATTCACACTAGGGGTGCACGAACCAACAACCATGGTAATCCTGTATCATACATGGGTAGAGAACTGCTCACTTATCCCTCGCTCCGCTGCCACATTTTCTAGAGGGCCCTTAATTTGGATGACCTTGTAGCACCGAACTGGATCAGAAGGGATAATCTTGAAGGGAGGTCAGTGTTTGTCGGAATCAACCATCCATTCATCCTCAACCCCCCTACAAACTCCAAACCTGGTATTGCCGATGTTGACGAAGCTCTGCCAGTGTTCAGAGGAGACTATGTGTTTGCTACACACGTGCGCTGCCAACATCGGCCACAACCAATTCCAGATTGGAGCCGCATGCACGTCAATGGGGGAGCTGCCATAGGTTCATCACTTAACTACACTGGAGCGGAACATAGAGATCAAATGTTTGAGGCGCCAATGTGGTTCGTGCGAATCCTGCCTTGTTAGAACTATGGGAAGTTTGACCAAAATACCGAAAAGCTGATTATGAGCACTCACAACATCATTTCTGTAGCTAGTACTTGTCACCATGTAATGTACAATACTATGTACGTAGTACTTTCATACTGTATTGTAGTATCAGTACTTGCAACATCATTTTCACTATTGCTTGTACTAGGCACCATGTACGTAATAATATACATTCATAGTATGTGTTTAATGTTTCCCTATTCAAGCACTCAAACTACCGTGCCCAATTTTGTAGGCAATTAATTTTTGCATGACAATTAGTAGTACTGTATTGGTGGAAATGTTTGCTTTGTCCACAGCATTCATGTAACCTCGCCGCATTTATTCCCCCACCAGCCCCCACCACAGCCCCAACCCTCTCTCACACAGCACTTCTTAATCGCCATTGCGCTTCCCTCCATTGACGATCACCACCGCCACAACTTACTCGTCTTAGGCGGGTCGGCTGCAGGCCGTGGGCCCTGCAACCTCATCTCTAGAGCCGTCGCATTCCTCAGACATCGTAGTGGCAGTGCGGTATGTACATAATCCCTGGAACCCTTGATCTTGATGATGAGATGCGGTCAAGCTTTTTTTAGCGCTTGGTTGGTGTTGAGTATAGTTCTCATCTAGTGCATTTAACCCGTCTGTATACTACAGTTCAGTTTTACACATGCAAGCTAGTTCCGGGGCTAGATCTATGATGAACTGTAATAATAAGTTCAAATTTTGTATTGATTGATCCACGACTGATGATGATTTTGGAGGCCACTCGGTATGTTTTGCTTTAGATTTGTCTCAGGGGTGGAGGTCCCTTTAATTTGGGCAAGTTAGGGCGGCTGCTGCCCTACCCTGATTTTTGCCAAAATTTCGAGTATATGTATGCATCTCTAGCATCGGTAGCAGATAGAGCTCATCCTGCTAATCGTTAAATCGCTCTGCACTGGGTGTTCGGTATCTGTACTGCTTGATAAAGAACTGCACTAATGTGATGCCTAGACCTTGGAAGTAGTACTAATATAATCGGCGTTCATGCTAGCTAGAGTTAAGACTTTAATTTGTGTACTTCGATAAGAAAATTGTTCCACTTTACTTTCTTAGCTGATCTTGTATTGTACTCTATTAGCTAATACTGTACTGTTTCACAATTATTGACAGCTGATAGAGACATTATCTGTCCACGGGATTTTTTTTGCAGTGTTCGGGCAAGAAGAGCTTGGATAGAATCATCATCGAAGAAGACAAGAGAGCCCTGTGTAGTCTGGATGGAGGGTCTAGCCAGGAACACCCACGTGGAGAACACCTGTGATGAGTTCTGCAAGATGCTATTAATACCGGGAGGGTTAGACGTGTGGAGCATACCAGCTCCTTTTTGCCAACGTTTGGCGGTGAGTATCCAGAGGCCATCAAGCTGAAGATATGCAAAGCCTGCAGCTGGGACATCGAGCTAAATAAGCAAGATGGCAAGGTAATCCTTGACGAAGGATGGCTAGATTTTGTGAAAGCACATGACTTGAAGGAAGCATACTTTCTGGTACTCAAGAAGCTTCCCACCATTTCCTTTAAGGTGATAGTATTTGATCATGATAACTGCGAGAAGGTGATCAGATGTGCAGGTTATCACCCATCATTTGATGGACAATTTACTATATCGTAGGTGTATTAATGTAGTGACTGTTCGCTTCTAATTATAACTATTTTATAAAGAGGTGCTTGAACACCTTCCGTTATCATGCATCCTATTGGAACACCGTGGTACTTAATCGCGCTAGGCTCCAATGTGGAGGTATTTATTGTACTATGTTTGCAGTAAAACTGCAAAACAAACATCTCGTGTACTACTGCTAGTATTGTACTACCTCCTGTTCCAAAGTATTAGGGCTGGACATAAAACTCGAAACTCGACGAGTTTAATTAGCACTCATTTGCTCGGCTCGTTCAAAATCGACTCATTTCCTTAATGATCTGAGCTGAGCTATAGTTTTTGCTCGATATCCTTAACGAGCTAAACGATGGAGTTAACGATGTTCGTGAGCTACTCCTTAAGCTCGGTAACAACCAAGGTAAGGCCCACTTATGTTGCTACATGTCTAATCTGGCAGCCCATCTAAGGCAAACATCTAGCCCATTGAGTAAGACTGATCAATCCAGGAGCGAGAGCGACCGACCAAAAACCTTACCCTAGACTCTCCCGATCGATTCAGAATATTTTTCATGTGTCTCGTCAACTCGTCATCTCCCACTACATACCCCATCTCCATCTTCTTGATCTGGATCTGCTGACCACGACACTGACTGAACCCTGCCGACTGTCATTTTTAATTATCGGTATGCCTCTGTCTGAGGCTGGTACATTTTCATAACGAGCAGCTCGTGACCGCTCGTTAACATCTAATGAACCGAGCTGAGCTTTACTTTTTTCTCGTTATCCTTAATGAGTTTAATGATCTGAGCCTTAATGAGCATGAGCCTTAACGAGCAGAGCCTTAAGGGGTCGAGCTACTCTATAGTCCATCCCTACACAGTATAATCCTTTTTAGAAAACTAAACAAACATCATCTGGTCAAACATGACAACAGTAGTAACTCTAGTCGGTGTACACGGTAGTGTGCCGACCTAGCTATAATGGCCCAGGTTGTGACATGGTTAATTTATGGCACGACAGCGTGCCGGCCTAGCTATAAAATGTGCCAGGATTTTAGATGGTTAATTTAGTGCACTACAGCGTGCAAGCCAAGCTAATCGACATCCTGGATGCAGCTCCAAAGGCCTGGCAAAAAAACTCGTTCAAAGACCATCCCATCTTCCCCATCTCGGCTGTTTTTATCCCCACTCGCCAACGCCGCCTGGCCCCGCATTTGGGATCGTCTCCAGCGCATGCTTCACACATTTTCCTCGCCATCTCACCCGCTGCATCAGATCTTGCAGGCCGTGTGCCCCCCTCTCCAAAAGTCCCCAAATAGTCATACTCTAGTTTGACTTCTCCCCCCAATCCATCCCGATGTCAAAATCGACACACAACCCACTGCACGACATCTGTAGCAAAGTTAGCGATGACGTTTTCAACAAAATCTCTATGCGTCTGGGCACTACCAGTGCCGCTCGCCTGGCTGCATGCTCCAAGGAGCTGTACCGCCAAGTCGCGGGCGGAAAAGGTAGCATATGCCCCAATGACCACTACGGGACATTCGTCCCCTACAACGACGTCTACGACCAAATAATCTGGTGCTTTCACGGCCAGCAAGTCTGCACGGAGCTTGGATGCGAGTTCATCACCTCGTTAGTAGAGATAACACCTATGGTAGAGCTCGTCCGCCACCTCAGAGTTGCGCACTCGAGGACTGCGTCCATAATTCCCTATAGCCACAAACACTTGGAGCCGTCTAAGCCAGTGCCCACAGGGGCTCACAGAGAGCGGATATCATCGGCATCATGAAAGAGTGCACCGTGTTTGTCTCCCAAATTAATGGCCACACCACGGACATCGTCATATCCCCCAGGTTCGTTAGTTCAGGGGCATGCGAATCATCACGGTACAAGGTGAAGCTTTGGTTGCTGTCCCTGTGTCATGAGTTCCATGCGGTCGAAATGGTGGCGACATCTGAGCTGATGAGCAGACCATCATTGGCCAAAGTCGCCCTGGAAGGGCTCAGGTCGTACCTATCGCAGCTGCGGTAATACCTAGAAGCTTCTGAACCGTTCGTCGGAATTCACTGTGGATTTGGAGTATTGCATCAACAAGTTTCAAAAGTGAGATAAAACATCTAAATATTCTTTGTGATGATCCCAATGTTAAGATATGTAATGTCATACTAATTAATTACTACTTTATGTTGGTGACAGATTCAATTTGTATGGGGAGAGGTGGAACAAGTTTGCGGCAATGTATACCTTATTCCAATGTACGCTACTGACATAGTGGGCCCACAGGCGACGGTGTGACAAGGAAAGGATAACAGGCATGAAAGAAAGTGCTACCCGGCCAGCACTTGACACGCTGTTGCGTTATGCCGAGTATTTTGTATGGAGGTCCTAACTTGCTACTACTGATCTATTTTGTAGTATACATATGTACTGGTACTTGTACAGATCGACCGATCGAGTGCTGAATATGGACTCTCTTTCCTTATGAGTCATAGCCTTGCTACAACTATTGAATTTCAATGTCTACATTGCTGAATCTGTCATTTCTTTTGGCCATTGTCTGTACTGCTGAATCGACCACTTTGAAATGCTGTTTAATCTATCAAGTGGTGCTGAATATGAACTGGGAATCTGTAGATATTTTTTCGGTCTTATTCTGTACTGCTCAAGCTTCAAATGCTACTCAATCTATCAAGTGTTATGTCATTACTATTACTAAGGTATTTTCTAGAACTAATATTGATGTACTGGTACTTGTTTAGATCAAGTGTAGTAGATGGTCTTGCTTTCCTTTTTAAACTTGGCTTTGTCACAACCTAGATGAGACTTGGGCATTTTGGGATGCATATATATGGGGGTCACACTGGTATTAATGTGAAGAGGAGGTATGCACACAAAAGCATACTTGATCGTCAGTTATGCTTGCTCCAATGATCGAGTGTGTTTGGAGAAAAGGGCAAACTGATCATGCGACAAGGTTTTTAGAGCTGAAACATGAACGGGTTCTCTCTGTACTGCTATTGAGTTTCAGTGTCTGTATAGCTGAAACCGTCACTTTGGAATGCTACAGAATCGATCAAGTGCTGCTGAATATGAACTAGGAATCTATCGATATTTTTCTGTCTTATTCTGTACTACTGGATCTTTCAAATGCTACTGAATTTATAAAAAAGTTATGTCGCTGCTGCTGGGATGCTTGCACTAGAGCTTTTTCCTGTATGTCATCGGAACCATTGGATGTGTTTTGGACAGAAATGAGAGGGTACCAAGTGAAATCATTGGATACTAGTCCAGTTTTGGTGCACGCGGTCTGTGTCCCTTGTTCTTTAGATATTTTTACACGAATATATGTCAAAAGAATTATCGTTTCTTTTTCCCTCCGGTAGTGAGGTCAGTGTTTCGAATCCGGCTAAGCCACAGGATAATGCAAATTTTACTAAAGAGGAGGTAAAATCTAGCCCATTCGACCCCTCTTTAGCCCAGAACAATTTAATTCGGCCTTGTAGGGGTCAGGGGACTTGCTGACGATAGCCCATTTAAATATTTATCAAGGAACTCATGGAGAATAGCGCATGGAGTATAGCCCATTGAGTATAGTAGATGTAGAATAGCCCAAAATGTTTAATTCGGCTTTTTGGAATTGACCTTTAAAACAAAAACAAAACACCCGCCTACCCATGTTTTTTTAAGAAACTACTACATTATCTGGCATTTAATAAATTGAGATGCCAGGATCGCTTTCCTTTTATTTTAATAAGCGAGATAACATGGACACATAAAATCTTTTTAAGAAGGCTAATATATAAGTTATAGGTACTATAAAGCTTTTTAATGAGAATGTTCATCTATGTTGTTTGTCGTTGTGGCAACACACATGGCTTATATGTGTTTTGAAGTCTTGAGTTTAATTATCCGTGCTTGACATAAAATTATCTTGGGTTTACATTTTTTTCTTCTAGCAATATTGCTAACATCACGGACCCACCAGCCTTTAGCATCCCTCGAGTTTAATGGCCGGGTTTGAAAAAAAGTTAAATACTTGCATAGAGAGGCTGGCATCGGGAACCTACCTACCAAAACATACGAGGCTGCATCTGGGACCCACAAGCCAGAACATACAAGAGAGGCTGACATGGGGGTCTCAGAAGCAAGACCATACATGGCTGCCACATCGAGCAACATTGCCAAGGTCAAAATAGCGGACACACGGCCGAAAAAAAGTCCATCATACGCAGGTTTGATTTACAGAGAGACCAACATGTGGGACCTAGTAGCGTGGCCTTATACAGGTTCTGCCTCGAGCGATGTTGCCAAGTTCGAAATAGGGAGGCGCGAGCGAGAAAAAAGTGTAGCATGCACACGTTTCTTCTAATGAGAGGCTCACATGGGGGACCCAGCAGCCTAGAAAAATAGCAAAAATTCCGTCATACACACGTTTCTTCTAATGAGTGGATGACATGTGGGGCCCTGCATCATGATTAAATGGTAGATGCAGTGAGCAACGCTATCAAGTTCAGAACATGGAGGCGCGACCGAGGGAAAAAGTTCTACAATCACACATTTCTTCTAATGAGAGGATGAGATGTAGGGTCCAGGAGTTTGATTAAACGGTAGATGCATTGAGTAGCGCTATCAAGTTCAGAACAGGGTAGTGCGAGCGAAGAAACAAATTCAACCATACACACGATTCTATAATGTGAGGCTGATAGGGAGGACCCAGCAGCGTGACTAGACAACAGATAGATCGTGCAACATTATCGAGTTGAAATCATGAAGGCAATAGCCAAGGGAAAATACAAGGCTGCATCGGGGACCCACAAGCTAGAACATGCCAAAGAGGCTGACATAAGGGCCCCAGCAGTAAGACCATACACGGCTGCCACGGTGAAAACAGCGGACGCGGCCGAAAAAAATTCCATCACACACACGTTGCACTTACAGAGAAGCTGACATGTCGGACCCAGCAGGCCCAAGCATAGCTCATGAAATTAGCCTATCAGCCCCAAGCATAGCCCAATACCTTATAATTCGGCCTTTTCGTGGTCTTGTGGCCACCGACCATAGCCCATTCAATTTAGGAGTGAGCCCATGGAATATAAGCCATGAAGAATAGGGCATCCGCCCCGAGTTAGCCCAGAATCTTTTTAATTCAGCCTATCTGAGCATTTTTTGTACTCTGAGCCTGACATCTGGGACCCGAAAAAATAGTCCAACATACACACGTTTCTTTCAAATAGAGTCTGTCAGCTGGGACCCATCATCGACACGTTTCCTGCACATAGGTGGTTGACATCTAGGACCCAGCAAGTTGCCAAGGTCAAAATAGCGGACATGGCCAAAAAAAGTACATCATACGCACGTTTCATTTATAGAGAGGCTGATATGTGGGACCCAGCAGTGCTACCTTATACAGATGCTGCATCGAGCAATGTATCCAGTTCGAAACAAGGAGGCACGAGCGAGAAAAAAGTTCAGCATGTACACGTTTCTTTTAATGAGAGGCTGAAATGGGGACCCAGCAGCGTGAGCAAACGACAAATTCGTCGAGTAACACTATCTAGTTCGGAACAGGGTAGCGCTAGATAAGAAAAAAATTCTATCATACCCACGATTCTTCTAATGTGAGGCTGACATAAGGGACCCACCAGCCTGAATAAACGGCTGATGCAGTGAGCAAAGCTATCAAGTTCGAAACACGAAGGCGCAATAGAGGGTAAAAAATCCATCATACACACGTTTCTTCTAATGAGAGGATGACATGTGGATCCCAGCAGCGTGATTAAACGGTAGATGCATCGAACATCGCTATCAAGTTCGGAACAGGATAGCGCGAGCAAAGGAAAAAAATTCATCATACACACGTTTCTTCTAATGAGAGGATGACTGTGGGGCTCAGGAGGTTGGTTAAATGGTAGATGCGTCGAGCATCGCTATCAACTCAGAACGGGGTAGCACTAGTGAAGGAAAAAATTCCATCATACACACGTTTCTTCTAATGAGAGGATGACATGTGGGGCCTAGCATCGTGATTAAACGGTAGATGCATCGAACAACGCTATCAAGTTCGGAATAGGGTAGCACGAGCGAAGGAAAAAAATCCATCATACACATGTTTCTTCTAATGAGAGGATGACATGTGGGGCTCAGGAGGTTGGTTAAACGGTAGATGCGTCGAGCAGCACTATCAACTCAGAATGGGGTAGCGCCAGCGAAGGAAAAAATTCCATCATACACATGTTTCTTCTAATGAGAGGATGACATGTGGGTCCCAGGAGGTTGATTAGACGGTAGATGCATCGAGCAGTGGTATCAACTTCGGAACAGGGTAGCGCGAGCGAAGGAAAAATTTCCATCATACACACGATCCTTCTAATGAGTGGCTGACATGTGGGACCTAGCAGCCTGACTAAACGGCAGATGCCTCGAGCAACGTTATCGAGTTCAAATCAGGGAGGCGCACCCAAAAAGTATGGTCCGCTAGAGACACTGACGTTCAGGACCCACACGCCTCAAAATACTTTGGAGAGTCAACACCGCGCGAGGAAATGAAAATCTTTCTTCTGCCACATGCTGGCCGATCTTCCTCCATGTTTTTAGCAGATCCGTCGTAGTAGAGGGCCACGAAACTGGGAAAAAAAGTTTTCCATCGGCCATGGCCGAGCCGAGAATTTCGTCGCGGAAGAGGCGCCTTCTACGACTACCGTCGGGCCAATTCGTTGTGAAAAGAAACTTTTCTTGTAGTGAGAACCAAATGAAAAATGGTTTTATATGATGCTCAAATGCAATGTAGCATCCTGACATGAGCATGATATAATGATGATGCAAAGAATGACATGTAGGAAGTAGCAATATATAGACTAGGCAAGTAGCATTTCAATTGTTAGAGAATTGGGATGCTACACCATGGCATTCCCCAGCTCTCGCCATCTTCTTCTTCTTCAAGCCTCCCGCCTCCTTCTCTTTACTCTTCTTATTGCTGAAGAAGGCAGGATTGAGTGCACTCTTCTTGGACATGAAGTCTCATACCTGGAGAAATAGCCAAATATCTTCCGACCCCTCATCCTCCTACTTCCTCTTCTTATTGCCAATGAAGGGTGGATTGAGTGAACTCTTCTTGAAGATGACGTCTCCTTCAGAGAGGAAAGATGAATCATCCTCCTTCCCCTCCTCCTCCACTCCTCCTCCTCTTTTCTCTCTGTTAACATCCCCTCCATCAGATGACGGTAAGCAGGGCCCTCATTAGAAAAATTACCTTCCAATGTTTCAGAATAGTATGGCCCATCAACGAACTCCCTGCTATCACCATGGTAGGGACTGATATCCCCGTTGGCCCATGTGTTGGACTCGTCAATAGAGGTGTGCTGATCAGAGCAGTTGTGTAGTATTTTTGTGTGTGCGGTGGCTTGGTCGACCTAAAGGGAGGGGGAAGGGAGAGGGAGAGACAGAGAGACTTCTTCGTTGTGTGCGTCGTGCCTGGATGGGAGAGGTGGTCGTTGTTGCTGGCTGCTTAAAAAGGCTTGCTCGAGACATCCAGGAGTTGCCACGTGCCGTCGGAGTAGCCTGGCAGTTCCCTTCCACCGTTGAAACAATATTGAACAGTTGGTACTCCTTCGCCCCAAGTGCATCAGCAGTGAGGATATTGTAGGTACCACCACATGTTGGGGAGGTTTTTGCACATCACCACAACCACAAACCTTTTCTATGCAAAATACAGACATTTGCTGTAATTGTTGCACATAATATATAACCAGTCATTGAATTCATAGTTTTTTTGGGAAACATTTTTCATAGGTAATTAGATAATTAGTATGCCATATTATTTTTATATAAAATTATAATAGGTAAAGCTCAAATAATAAGTATTGGGTGTATATTTGGTTCTTGTAATTTGTATCATTTAGAAATCAACGTATCAGCTACCTAATACCCGACATGCTCTAGAGAAATGACATAGAGGATTCTATAATGATGGAAAGTGTGTTTTGAGATTTGTGCATAGAGTTCATTATGCTAAAGACTATCAATAAAATCTTCTAGATATTAGAGTGGAAGGAAAATCCAACGGTTAACAATGTTGGGATTTCCAGTCTTGGTCAAAGTTCAAAGTTATTCGTACACTATATAGTGGGGTATGCTAAGATAATAAAAGTATAACATATCATTAAAATCTTTGGGGTTTGTGCATATCGTTTATTATTATACGGACTATCAATAGAATCTTCTACATGCTGGAATGGAAAATAAGATCCAACAGTTAACATTGTTGGGATTTGCCAATCTTGGTATAATTTTCATTGTTCAGAGTTACTCATACACTATATAGTTGTAAGATTTGCAAGAAGTCACATGCCACTTCCTATAATTCCAAAACATTGGCGATGATGCTAAATGTGCATGACTGAACAACTTTCGGATAATATCAAGGAAAAACATGGCCGCATGTATCAATGAGCGTGAATGCACAATAAGAGTTGTGAGAACAGATTACTTGTGGGTCCTAGCAACTCAACATTTTTATTGGTTTTTAATGAAAACATTGTTGTTGCTTACCTTATGGGTGGACTTGATGTCGTTGCTCGGGCGCACTATATTATTCATGTTAGCGAAATAGTGGGTTCTCAAAATTTTCTTTTAAACATAAGGTTGAACACTCCCAGCCATAGTGATTCAAAATTTATTGATAAAGGGCGCTTTATTTATTGTGTGGCCAAGTGTTTTACTTCACAAGTCATTGTCATGTAGACATGATTTTTTCTAGGAAGGGCAAACACTAATAAATTCTTATAGGAAGGCTAGGAAATCAGAAATTATGTTCCATTGATAAACCTTCATGCTCCTCTTCCTATAGTCAGATTTTAGCAATTCAATAAAAAAGACTGTTGGACATGCTCTAAAACCTAATAGTTCTTTCTTTTTAAGTAAGAATAATAGTGATTATCTTGACTAATCAATTTTGGTCTGCGTATATTGTACTACTATACTTCTTAGAATATGCTATATGTGCATGACCGAACAACTTTCCAAAAATATGAAGGATAACATGGATGCATTAATCAATGAGCGTGAAGTAAGGATGGCAACAGGAAGGGTATGAGCAGGTTAGAGCAATATCATACCCATACCTGTTTATTCAATGGGTAGAAAATTTTACTCATAATTGTACTCGCGCGTATACAAATTTACCCATGCCCATACCCGACGGGTAACCATACCCGTTGGGTAGGTACCCGGTGGGTATATCCAATAGTACACAAGTTATTCATAATTTGGGTTCACCGATAGCATATTTGACAAAAAATAACTATCTCTACTCAATAGTAGATAGATAAGTACATGAAAATTATCGAAGTTTAGAAGTCTCAATATCATACTCTTCCCTAGGTTGCTCGGCCCCATAGGTTAAAACTCTAGAGGTAAGTTTTACTATGTCAGTTTAAATGGATAGAGTATGGGTATACCCATGGGTACAAACTTATACCTGTGCACGTACCCATGACTTAACAGGTTAGGGTATGGGTATTACGCATGGGTATAAAAGTGTTCTCATACCCTACCCATGCGGGTAGGGTACCCACGGGTAAAATTGCCATCCTTAGGGCGAAGGAACAATACGAGTTGTGAGAACAAAGAACTTGTGGGACCTAGCGACTTTCACATTTTTTGATAAAAACGCCATCACTGCTTACCTTATGGGTGGTTTGGTGTCATTGCTTAGGCGCTAGATTATTCACGTTAGCAGAATAGTGGGTTCCCAAATTTTTGTTTAAAATAAAAGTCTGAACACTCCCAACCATAGTGATTTAAAATTTATCGATAAAGGGTGTTTTATTTTTTAAAGCTCATGGCGCTTTATTATTACACCTGATTTCCCATCCCCACCGGCCTACCAATCTACTATTATTACTTGGCTATGGATAAATTCAAATTCAGTCGAGTTGGTTGGGGCTTCAATCGTAATTTTCAGGCTCACTACATGTCTTGGTGACAACATTTTCATATGCATCATCATGTGATGAATGGATATAATACGGAAATATATCAATGCCATAGTTTTTTAGTGCCTACCAAAGCAATACTTAGTTTTATCTTTTCTCAGTTTCTTGATAAAGGGGTCTGGCCTCTATCTCAAATTCCTTAAAAAGATAGTTTTGGAGAATACTTCAGTTTAAAACCATATTATTTGTTGGATCTAAACACTAAAAGGTATTTAATAGTTCAGTTTATTCAGAAACCAAAATGTTTTCTAGAAAATTTAAAAATACTTTGATGCCAAATAGGGCCTTAATATCTGATCCAAGCCAATCCTGGACATGGATGATCAATATTTAGATGCCAAATGGGGCCTTAATTTCTGAACTGAGGTAATATGGGCCATGGATGATCAGTAATGTGACTGACGACCTTTGATTCCAGGGAGTATGGCTTACCAATTTACTACTACTTGGACTATACATAAATCTGAATTTAGTCGAGCAGGAAAATATCCCACTATCCACGAAATATTTCGCGCCCCAATGTTTCAAACATCTTGGGATTCCCCTTCGACCCCTAGTGAAGTCGGTTCCTTGGAGCTTCAATCATAATTCTCGGTTCACTACCTATATAGTTCCCCTCCCACCGCCCCCCACACAATCCTCGTCCCTAGCTATGCAAGCCCTGCAGAAAACCCTCGATCTAACTTCACAACCTTAGATCTGATTCACCATCGTCGCGGTGCACTGCACCAGATCTGCTTCACCGACCCACTCTCCTGGTGCGTCGAACACATTCCCACTTCTAGGAATCTACTTCTTCACCGCTGTCGTCTATCGCTAGGAGCAACCCATGTTCTGCATCACCTTCGCCCATAAGCACCGCAATAGCAGCACCCTTGGCAACCTCGACGTCACTACCCAGGATACATAGAATGCCTAAACATCGTCACGATCGAGGTAACCAGATCTCCTTGGATTTTGGTAAGATAAATATGTATTAGTTAACTGTATTTTCTATTGGTGCTACTTTTGTATTAACTTACAAGTGCTATACTTATTACCTGTATCTTCCTAAACAAGTTATTTGTAGTCAAGTTTAACCATAAGGCATTGAACTGTGATTTTGCATGTCATGGCAAAACATGAGTCAGCGAACGGTGAAAAAATTTCTTTCCATTATCTGCTTTATTAAAGTGCCCATAAGTAATGCAGTTATAATTTCTCTCTAACTTGGTGTAGGCTATGGCACTAACTATTATTTCCTGCTTGATGTTGTTCTCTTATCTGTGAAGTACACGTTTACATTCGTTATACTGATTTCACTAATATGTCAGTTTTATTAGCTTCTGCTTACCCCCATGTTTCTTAACAGTTTGCTGTTGTTATGTAATGAACATGTGCAGTTTACACTAGAAATCATAGAATGAATGGCCCTTATAATCTCGTAAATATCTATTCCTTTTTTATCACTTCATGCTAACATCTCTCAGATTGGAACCTTTTTGTGTTTACTATTCGTTGTACCTTTATGTAGAGGCCCAACACTGAAGTATGAAGACCACCAGTCCAATTACTTGATGTAGAGGATATTATCAACGAACGTACCTGTAACCAGATCATCAACTATGAGACTCTACATAGATCTACTGTAAGCCCCCTTTTTTAAGCTTTAAGTCCCCTGGTTTCATGCTATTTACTCTAGTTTAGTTGTTTTTTGTTGGAGGCACTAGGATGATTATAACAAGGCTAGACATGCAACATAATCCATTATCAGAAACAAAAGAATCATAAGCAACCGTGCCCTTCAAATCTCACTCTAGTATCTGCTACGTGTATGACTATTTTAATATGAGGCACATGATAGTACACTTTGTCTTTGGGCAGACAATCAAAAAGTTTAAATAATCTGACTATTTTATAGATTGTTTCACCATTTCCATGAAATGATCTGGCTAGTCTATTAGAAGCACATGTCTATTTCTAATTTTACTAAGGCACTATAATAGTTTGTCGATGATTACAACAATACCACCTACCAAATTTTCTGATCCAACTACACATTGAGTATGCTAGTTAATATCAGCCATACTGTTTAAATGCTTATGTTGTTTTTTTGGTAAATGCTTGTCTATCATTTTAAGGAGCTTTAGGCATGACATGCACTTTTTTTACTATATTTGCTAGATTTCCGTTGTCCTGTCCTTGCCTAGTCGCTGGATTCATAATTCACGCATTCTACTTTGATCAGCCTGCATGAGGTCCTTGTGTTGAGTTCTTACATTGCTATATCAGACCAAATAATCTTTTGAAATTCTTTGAGAATGAACATGGTAGTTTTGTTCCTTTGTATGATGTTGTAACTTCTTTTATCTTAGGTTTAGCCTCCATCATGGAGCAGAAGTGACAATTGCATATGATCTCATCCCTCTATGAAGTCGACTCTTCTAGTTATTCCAGAAGAAATAGATGTATGAGGCCCTACTGCTACTAATTGCTTTTTTCCTTTTAGCAAAAGGACTGATTTGAAATTCTTTGGTTTTTGTTTCCCTTGGTAATGATGTTATGAGATGTTTCTTTTTGTTTCAAGTTGCAAATATAAATATGAAGGCAGAACATAAAACAACTAGCTCAAGTGTAGATCTCTTTGCATAGAGCAACAGTGACAATGCGTATTGCTCACCTAAGTACACAATGTCAAATGTTCCATACATTCCAGCAGAAAGAATTTTTGGTACTGCACTCTGAGATGCACTTGATGTAGTTGAATAGGAAGCCAATAGAACAGATGCAGTAGTCTCCATAGCAAGGAAGGAGTTATCTGAGTTGAAGAACATGCAAGCTTTAACGGATAATCTACTTAATAATATCCTAAAAAAGTCTCATGGTAAGCCCGTCGTTACATGTGAGGCGATGCGAGATCCCTAAAATGAACCATTTTTAAACCGAGATTATGTTGTTTATATGCTGTGTTGTACTCCGATGATGCTTTACGAGCTATGGAATTTTTGAGGACTGTAATAATTTACTATTTTTCCAGTTATAAGTTTTTTTCCACAGTTCTAGAATTTATTTCGCTTCTAGAGAATCTTGTGTTCTTTGTTTATCCACTTTTATGTCCTCGGAATGACCTAAGTTAGATATGCTTAAACAGTAGCAGGCCCATAAACGATTGTACTAGTTCTTGATGGGCCGCCAATTAACAGTGACGACTCTACCATGATGCCATTAAATAGTGGGCATTTGCTGGTACTTATTGAACAGTAAAAGACTAGAACAGTAAAAGATCAGATCCATGAAAGACAAGAACACATATTACTATAAAAGGCCAGAACAATAAAAGGCTAGGACAGTAAAACATCAAAACAGTAACACGTCAGAACAGTAACAGACTAGGATAGTAAGACGCTAGAACTATAGCAGGCCAGAACAGTAACAAACAAGAACAGTAGAGGACCAGAACTATAATAGGTCGGAAAGTTTATCAGGCTAGAACGGTACTAGGCTGGAAAATACCAGGCCGGAATAGTACCAGGCCAAAAACTTAGCATTCCGCTTATTGGACTGAATAGTAGAAGGCCCGAACATTGAAAGGCTAGAACAGTTAAGTCCAGAACATTAAAAGGTTGTAACAGTAAAATGCCATAAGGCGGCCCACAATGGGCTGTGAGAAAAGTGTCAGGCCGACCACATGCCTTAACAGTACCGAACGGACTTGGCACAGGCCGGTAATGGGCCGCGCAGTATTGGACCCATGTGAGCCTTCTGCAAGCCAAAACTGTGTCGGGGATAAAAGTTCACGGGCCACGGCTAGCTGCACTAATGGGCACATTCCAAATAGTGCAAAACGAAACAGTAACGAGTGGTTCTCATATTGGCCTCTCCTCACGGGCCGACCCACTTAATAATTAGCAAGTCTTGGCCGGGCCTGGCTTCTAGCACGGTTACTTTGGCCATTAACAATGGCAACTAGCCGTTAATGGTGTTTTCCACATGGCAATTTGCATGACGTCATCAGTCAACCCTGCGGGCAAACAGATCTACGATTGTCAGGGGGGTGACCCCCGAATAGCCGAGCCAGACAAGAACAAGGGCAAGCAGGGTTACGACCGGCTAGCGGAGCCTAGCCAATCGTAAGCACAAGACGACACACAGAGTAGTCGGACCAGGGAAGATTGGCAAGATGTCAGTCTGGCTACATGATCCTACCCGGGCGCAATCAAGACAGAGGCAGTAGGCAGGGCGACGTGCGACATAGTGCGCAGTACGCCTTGGTACGGTGACAATATGTAAAGCAAGAAGGATGAGTACCATACCGGCGACTTTGTGGCTGACGGGGGCATAGTGGCCGGTTGCTGACGCTAGGCCCGCACGGCATTCACTGTGCCCACGACGCCCTGCACAGCGTGTACTCTCGATGATACCCGCCACTATGGGACACTATAGATGACTAGCCGGCTGGGGCTCGCCTGTGGGACCCGCCAGCCGGCCTGGCCAGTAAGCTTGCTGCCCTAGCCTATATAAGGGGGGCGAGGCTCTCGTAGAAAGGGTTGGCCTGACTTGGGTAGACAACACTCATACAGCTCGAGGAGCGCTCTGTAGTTCTCATATCATACCATAGTCAGACCAGGAAGGAGTAGGGGTGTTACCTCCATACGAGGGCCCCGAACCTGGGTACTTCTTGTGTCACCCTACACTCACTCGTACCCAATCCCGCCTACGGACGCCGTCTATAGCTTCCCTGCCATTTACCCACACCTCTATCTAGCCTTCTCAGGCACTATCGTTTCCAATACAATGACAGTTGGCGCCTATCGTGGGGCAGAATGGTTTCGACCGGAGTCTCGTTCTGCACGAGACCCCGCACTTCACTCGGTGACCGTGTGGCCTCTAGCCTTGTGCTTATGATAGGCAAATTCGACTGCATCATCGACAACGCGTCGTGCTTCGCCGGATCCACCTTCCCGGTGAACGGCTCCATCCTGCTATTCGGCGACCTACCGATCTACGTCGCCACCATGCCAGAGAATTTCCCCTAGGAGATCATTTCCATCGTGGAGACGCTCCTCCCTTGCAGCGGCGCGCCCGTCGCTCGACGCAGCGTGGAGGTCATGATGGTCGGCTCTAGTACGCAGCACCACCGCCCTCTGGAGTGTGCCGGTGAAGAAGCCAAAACTTCTGCCCCACCGCGGCAGAAGGACCTGGTGGAGGCCACCATCAACCGACTCCTCACTTCGGTTACCCTCGAAGATGATCCGGAGGAGGCCGCCGTGAACATCACCATGGAGATTGAGTTCCTCCTGCAGGAATCCCTCAACTTGGCTGCTACCAAGAAGCAGATCGACATCACCATGTGCGAGTATGGCCATGCTCATGGCCTAACTTCGGCTAGCAAGGAGCCAAGCCGGCACGGGCAGGTGCGGCGCTAAGGCGGCGAACTAGGATGAAGGTTGGAGAAGGACGGTGAGTTAGACCCACCGCCTCTCCTCGCCCGGCCTACCTACAACACGCCCATCAAGAACCTGCACGTGGCGCGAGCCGTAGCGGACGAGCTGCCCAACCTGGAGGGCGAGGAGCGAGACCGGAAAAATGAGCGGGTGCATGAGCTTCTCCGGATCGCAGACGAGCAGGATGACGCCATCCAACAGATGCACGAGAACCCCAGCGGCTCCAAGAGGAGTGATACATTGCAAATGTATCTATAATTTTTGATGTTTCATGCTTGGTTTTATCCACTTTCTTGTGTTTTGTTCAAATGTGGAGTACTTTTCATATGATTTCTTGGACTAACCTATTAACAAGAGCCACAGTGCCAACTGCCTGTTTTCTGCTGTTTTTGGTTCCAGGAAAGTCAGAAAATGAATATTCTCGGAATTGGACGGGACAAAAGCCAAAGTGCCTATTTTTCGGAAGGGATCAAGTGCCAAACGATCTGACGAAGAGGGGCGGGGCCACACCACCACCTGGCCATGGCCAGGCCAGCCCGCACTGTGGGGTGGTGTGGTGGCTCCCGACACCCCCTCAGCCCCTCCTTCCGCCTATATATTGCCCTCGGGACGAAAACCCTAAGTACCCGATCAAAAATCCACGAAAGAGTCTCAGAGTCATCTCATCTCCATCCCTAGATCGGAGGGATCTGAAGCTCTTCCTGGCACCCTTCCGGAGAGGGGAATTCACCCTGGAGGCCTTCTTCACCACCATGCAAGCCTCCGGTGTGATGCGTGAGTAGTTCATCCTTGGACTACAGATCCATGTAGTAGCTAGATGGCTGGTTCTCCTCCTTTGTGCTTTCATGTTTAGATCTTGTGAGCTGCGTTCATGATCAAGATCATCTATTTGTAATTCATACATGTTGTGTTTGCGGGGATCCGATGGATATTGAGAGGCTATTTCAGATTGATTATTGATTCTATCATGTCTTTGTTATTTGAGATCTTGCATGCTTTCCGTTGTTAGTAGCTATCTTGGCCAAGTAGATGCTAGCAACTCCAAGAGTTAGTATTTATGCTCGATAGTGGGTTCATGCCTCTGGTAATCTGGGGAAGTGACAGAAATCTCTAAGGTACTAGATGTGCTGTTGCTACTAGGGAGAAAACAACGATCCTTTGTTCATAGAACAATTGTATTGTTTACTTTACACGCAGTTCGTCAAGCAATAATCTGTTGCTTGCAACTTAATAATGGAGGGGGTTCGGATGATAACCTGGATGTGGATTATTAGTCGTAGATGCAGTTGGATGGCGGTCTATGTATTATGTTGTAATGCCCAATCAAGTCTCAGAGGAGTCAAGATGATTAGTATATGCATGTATTGCTTTCTCGGTGTTTGTCAATTGCCCCGCTGTAATTTGTTCACCCAGCATGTTATCTATCTAAGGAGAGCCACCTCTAGTGAACTATGGATCTCGGTCCTTTACTTTACATACAATCTACAATCTTTTACTTCTTTGTGTTTACTTTCTGCAAACTTTTACTTCTTTCCATTCGATACTTTTAATCCTTTGTTTTCCGCAAAACACGGTGAGATTGACAACCTCATCGCAAGTTGGGGACACAGTTCTGTGGTTGTGTTGTGCAGGTCTCCACGTTGCTACTAGCACTGGTAGTGCGCCCTGCCAAAGCTCAGCTAGTAACACCTTTGGGCTGTTTCCTTGCTCCTACTGGTTCGATTAAACCTTGGTCTCATAACTGAGGGAAAACTTGCTGCTGTGGTCATCATACCTTCCTCTTGGGGTTCCCAACGAGCTCTACATCAACCACGAGCCAGCAAGGAGCAAGCCGCCCGACAACAGCAAGGGCACACCCCGCGAGACCCAGCAGGTATCCTCTCCTCCGGCGGGAAAACCCCGCAGCAAGTGTCGTGACTCGACCACAAGAGCCAACCATGCTAGGGACAAACGGTGAAGAACCACCCTCCACCTCCCCCTCCCCCAGCCGGAGCGCCACGACCTGCCAGTTCCTGTCTCTCGGGACGGGTAGGAGCACCCAATCCAGATACCCCAGATGCCCGTGACCGCATCGAGCTCCTAGCTCAAGCGCGCATATCGAAGGAGGAAGATTCAACCGGACCGGTTTGTTTCGAACCGCGCATCCGGAACAAGCTGTTCCCTGATAAGTTCACTCTGCCGCGGAACAAGTGGTTTGTTTAGGACAACAGCATGAAGCCAGAAGACTAGCTGACCGACTATGCCACGGCGGTCAGAATCTCCCATGGGAACAAGCGTGTGGCGGTGTGCTACGTCCCCCTCATGCTGACTAGGTCGGCGAGAACGTGGCTCAATAGCCTCACGCCCAACAACATCAATGCCTGGCTCGATTTCGAGAAGGTGTTCGTCCGCAACTTCAATATCACATACAAGCATCTGGGTCGCCCTCGCGATCTGGCCCTGTGCATCCAAGGAGACCGCGAGTCGAACCGCGAGTACCTCGCTAGATGGACGCTGCCGCACAACACTTGTGAGGGCATCCTGGAGAGCAAGGCGATCGGGTTCTTCATCAAATGATGCCGAGAGGGCACCATGATCCGCCACCAATTGCTATGTGATGAGCCGAAAACCATGGCAGAGCTCATGACGGTTACGGACCAGTACGAACGACCAACGCAGCAATGAAGAAACCCCTCCGGGTGAATGCCGATGGTCGGCCGATCCCTACGGATCTAGGTCATGAACGGCCAAGTAACCCGGGTGGGGAAGCCAGATCGTCCAGGTGGCAGGGCAACGACTACCGCTTCCAGGGCGATTGGTCAGCCGGACAGCAGAAGCCTCGCTATCATGCAAGGCAGGTCAATGCTATGGAGGGCGCGCCAGAGGCGCCAGCTGGCGATGCAAGAAGGAAGAAGTCGCAGTTCACCTTCGAGTAGATGTTTGATGGCCCGTGCAAGTGGCACAATGGACCCTTCATGCTGGCTACGCACACCACCCGGAATTGCAGCTGGACCCGCTAGATGAAGGATCAAGGTGGCTAACCCCACCCACAACCACCCCCTCCCGGCGGACCACCACCACTGGCCAGGGGAGCCGGCAACAACAACAACAACAATAACAGCTACCCATAGCCGCACACTGCCTACCACATCTTCAAGACAGAGACGGATGACAAGCATACCCACAGAAAACGCTCCAGGGAGGTGAACGCTATTGTCTCCCCAGTCCCCTAGTACCTGAACTGGCCGGAGACTCCCATTACCTGGAGCCGGGAAGACCAGCCGGATCACTTGCCAAATGCTGGGGGCTACGCGATGGTGCTTGACTCCCTCATCATCTCCAACGAGCGCACCTGCCGCTTCTCTCGCGTCCTCATTGATGGGGGCAGCAGCCTCAACCTGCTCTACCGGGCTTCCCTGGAGAAGTTGGGCATCCGCGAGTGCGACCTGTAGCCGACTACCACGGCGTTCCACGGCGTATTTCCGGGACCAGCGTGTGCCCTGATGGGAAAAATCCGGCTGGATGTCATCTTCGGAACCGAGGAGAACTTCCGTCGTGAGCCGGTGTGGTTCGAGATGGTGAGTCTGACAATCTCCTACCATGCTCTCCTTGGGCGCCCTGCCCTCACCAAGTTCATGGCCGCCCTCCACTACGCATAGCTCAATACGAAGATGTCGGGGCATGACGGCGTGATCACCATGGCCGGCTGCTTCAGGCAGTCGATGGAGTGCGCATCAGCGGGCTCGAAGATTGCGGAGGCCCTCATCATTGCTGAGGAGAAGCGTGAGATCATGCGCAATATTGCATTGGCCTAGTAGGAGGTGCTGGCTAACAGGAAGCCGACTGGATATGGGACCTTTCATCCAGCCAAGGAGACAAAGAAGATCCTGCTCGACGAGTCCGACCCAACCAAGTTCGTCATCATCGGCACCGGCTTGGACAGCAAATAGGAAAGCACGCTCGTCGACTTCCTCCATGAGATTTGGGACATCTTTGCATGGTCGCCAAAGGACATGCCGGGTGTTCCGAGTGAGTTCGCCGAGCACTCACTTCATGTGTGGCCGGATGCCAAGCCGGTCAAGAAGCCCCTCCGCCGCTTCGTGGAAGAGAAGAGGAAGATCATCGGTGATGAGATCACCCGACTCCTAGCCGCTGGATTCATCATGGAGGTGTACCACACGGACTGGTTGGCCAACCTAGTCCTAGTGTTGAAGAAAAACAAGACTTGGCGCATGTGTATCGACTACACCAGCCTGAAAAAGGCGTGCCCGAAAGACCCCTTCGCCTTGCCCCGTATTGATCAAGTTATCGATTCCACGGCCGGCTGCGACCAGTTGTCCTTCTTGGACTGTTATTCCGGCTACAGTCAGCTTCGGTTAAATCCGGCTGAGCAGCTGAAGACGTCATTCATCACCCCGTACAAGGCTTTCTGTTACGTAACCATGCCTTTTGGTCTGAAAAATGCAGGCGCCACTTATCAGCGCTGCATGTAGAAGTGCCTTCACTCGCAGATTGGCCAAAACGTGCATGCCCACATGGATGACATCGTCATCAAGACGAAGGATAAGCGCACCATTCTCGAGGACCTGTGGGAGACGTTCGTAAACCTTCGTCGGTACCAGATGAAGCTGAACCTGGAGAAGTGCGTTTTCAGCGTCCCATTCGGCTAGCTCCTCGGATTCCTCATTTCACAATGGGGAATCAAGGCGAATCTGAAGAAGAGTGCAGCTATCGAGAGGATGCAGCCGCCCAAGAACTTTCTTGGAGTCTAGAAGTTCACCGGATGCCTAGCCTCCCTCAGCCGTTTTGCCGGCTAGGCGAGAAGGCACTCCCGTTGTACCAGCTGATGAAGAAGACGGACAAGTTCTCCTGGACCTCACAAGCGTATTTTGCATTTCACGACCTCAAGAGCATGCTATCCACAGCGCGGGTGCTAGCCATGCCGGCTAGAAAGGAGCCGATGTTGCTCTATATAGCAGCCATCAGCCAGGTCGTCAGCATCGTCCTGGTGGTGGAGCACCCGAGGAAGGCAAGGCTCAGCTGGTTCAGAGGCCCGTCTACTACCTAAGTGAGGTCCTCTCCCTCTCCAAGAAGAACTAGCCCCACTACCAGAAGATGTGCTATGGAGTGTACCTGGCATGCAAGAAGCTCAAGCACTACTTCTAGGAGCATCCGATTAAGGTGGTATGCACTACCCCCTTTCGGAAATCATCGGAAATAAGGATGCCACCGGCTGAGTCGCCAAATGGGCAATTAAGCTTGCCGCCTACTCCATCCAGTACGAGTTGAGGCTCATGATCAAGTCGCAGGCTCTGGCGGACTTCTTGGTTGACTGGGCCGAGACCCAGTACCTGCCGCCGGTTACAGACTCGGATCACTGGAGGATGCACTTCGACGGCTCGAAGATGCTCGGGGGCTTGGGAGCCGGCATCATCCTCACCTCGCCCAAGTGGGACCGGCTGGAGTACGTCCTCCAAATCCACTTCAAGGCCTGCAACAACATCGTCGAGTATGTGGCATTGGTGCATGGCCTCTGGCTCGCTAGGGAGATAGGCATCAGCCGGATCTTCTGCTTCGGGGATTCGGATCTGGTGGTGCAGTAGGTATCCGGAGAATGGGATGCTCGTGATGCGAACATGGCCCTCTACCACTTCCACGCGCAGAAGCTCAGTGCCTGCTTCGATGGATGTGAGTTCCATCACGTCTCCCACACCAACAACAAGGCAGCCGACTCGCTCGCGCGAGTCGGATCCACCAGGCAGGCGATCCCGTCAAGGGTCTCCTTGGAGCTTTCGCGCAAGCCATCCATCACCCCGTCTCCCGAATCCGACTCCATCATCTAGGCCGGAAGCTCGGGGGCTGCCGGCTCAGCGACCCGTAACCTTCGGAACTGGTGAAGAAAAAGGCTTGCACCAACTCCAAGGTGCCCGCACGCCCTCCGGCTCGAAAGACCCGAGGGCTGCCCGCTCACCAAGCGGCTCGGGGGCTACCAGTCCGGGTGTCCCACCCGGGTGGCCTCCCGACATCCCCCAGCCAGAGTAAGGGAGTGTCCTCACCATCCGGGAGATACCTTCTTGGGCACAACCCTTCATGAACTACATCACCAATGGGGAGCTATCGGATGACGAGGTGGAGGCCAGGCAGATCCGGCAGCGCGCGCACACGTACACCATCATCAACAAAGAGTTATACAAGCGCAGCGTATCTGGCATATTCCAGCGATGCATCGATGTGGACATGGGCTACTGACTGCTGGAGGACATCCACCAGGGCGAGTGCGGGCACCATGCTTCATCCCGCGCAATAGTAGCCAAGGCGTTCCGCCAGGGCTTCTATTGGCCACCACCCTCGAAGATGCGGAACAACTGGTACGTGGTGCAATGGGTGCCAGCGCTTCAGTCAACTGAGGCACATGCTGACTATGGTACTCAAGACCATTCCGATCATGTGGCCCTTGGGCGCGTGCGGGCATGATCCATTTGCTGGTGGCAGTGGACAAGTTCACCAAGTGGATAGAGGCGAAGCCTATCCGGAAGCTGGATGGAGCAACAGTCGTCACCTTCTTCACGGACATCATCAACCAGTTTGGCTACCCCAATAGCATCATCACGGACAACAACACGAACTTCGACAAGGGGGCCTTCGCCTGATTTTGTGATGGCTCGGTGTTGATGTAGAGCTCGTTGGGAACCCCAAGAGGAAGGTATGATGAGCACAGCAGCAAGTTTTCCCTCAGTTATGAAACCAAGGTTTAATCGAACCAGTAGGAGCAAGGAAACAGCCCAAAGGTGTTGCTAGCTGAGCCTTGGCAGGGCGCACTACCGGTGCTAGTAGCAACGTGGAGACCTGCACAACACAACCACATAACTCTGTCCCCAACTTGCGATGAGGTTGTCAATCTCACCGTGTTTTGCTGAAAACAAAGGATTAAACATATCGAATGGAAAGAAGTAAAAGTTTGCAGAAAGTAAACACAAAGCAGTAAACAGTTTGTAGATTGTATGTAAAGAAAAGGAGTCAAGATGATTAGTATATGCATGTATTGCTTTCTCGATGTTTGTCCATTTCCCTGGCGTAATTTGTTCACCCAGCATGTTATCTATCTAAGGAGAGCCACCTCTAGTGAACTATGGATCTCGGTCCTTTTTCTTTACATACAATCTACAACTATTTACTGTTTTGTGTTTACTTTCTACAAACTTTTACTTCTTTCCATTTGATACGTTTAATCCTTTGTTTTCTGCAAAACACGGTGAGATTGACAACCTCATCGTAAGTTGGGGACAAAGTTATGTGGTTGTGTTGTGCAGGTCTCCACGTTGCTACTAGCACCGATAGTGCACCCTGCCAAAGCTCAGCTAGTAACACCTTTGGGGTGTTTCCTTGCTCCTACTGGTTCGATTAAACCTTGGTTTCAAACTGAGGGAAACTTGCAGCTGTGCTCATCATACCTTCCTCTTGGGGTTCCCAACAAGCTCTACATCAACATCGCTCCAGCATTTTTCTGGCACCATACACAGAGCCATCAATAGATAACATGTTGGGTGAACAAATTACAGCGGGGCAATTGACAAACATCGATAAAGCAATACAGGCATATACTAATCATCTTGACTCCTTTGGAACCTTATTGGGCATTACAACATTATACATAGACCGTCATCCAACTGCATCTATGACTAATAATCCACCTTCAGGTTATCATCCGAACCCCCTCCAGTATTAAGTTGCAAACAACAGATTATTGCTTTACAAATTGCGTGTAAAGTAAACAATACGATTATTCTATGAACAAAGGATTGTTGTTTTCTCCCTAGTAGCAACAACACATCTAGTACCTTAGAGATTTCTGTCACTTCCCCAGATTACCAGAGGCATGTATCCACTACCGAGCATAAATACTAACTCTTCGAGTTGCTAGCATCTACTTGGCCAAGATAACTGCTAACAAAGGAAAGCATGCACGATCACAAATAAGAAAGACATGATAGAATCAATAATCAATCTGAAATAGCATCTCAATATCCATCGGATCCCCGCAAACATAACATGCAAAATTAGAAATAGATGATCTTGATCATGAACGGAGCTCACAAGATCTAGACATGAAAGCACAAAGGAGGAGAACCAGCCATCTAGCTACTACATGGATCCGTAGTCCAAGGATGAACTACTCACGCATCACACGGGAGGCTTGCATGGTGATGAAGAAGGCCTCCAGGGTGAATTCCCCTCTTCGGCAGGGTGCCGGGAAGAGCTTCAGATCCGTCCCGGTCTAGGGATGGAGATGACGGCGGCTGCAGACTCTTTCGTGGATTTTTGATCAGGTACCTAGGGTTTTCGTCCGGAGGGCATCTTATAGGCGGAAGGGGAGGCCGAGGGGGTGCCGGAGGCGGCCACACCACCCCATGGCGCGGGCCAGGCTGGGCCGCGTGGCCAGGTGGTGTGGTGGCCTGCCCTTTCGCCTCGATTCGCATCTGATGACTTCCAGAAAAATAGGCACTTTGGCTTTTGTCCCGTCCAATTCCGAGAATATTCATTTTCTGACTTTCCTAGAACCAAAAACAGCAGAAAATGCAGGCAATCTGTGGCTCTTGTTAATAGGTTAGTCCAAGAAATCATATGAAAAGTACTCCAAAGTGTGGACAAAACACAAGAAAGTGGATAAATCCAAGCATGGAACATCAAAAATTATAGATACATTTGCAATGTACCATTTTGCAGCAACAAGGGGATCCGACTGGACCTCGCATCCATCACGCACCCACAGTCCTACGGGTAGGTCGAAAGGTCAAATGTCCTAGTGCTAGACGGCATCAAGTCGTGACTCATCAAGCCCTTGTTGTAGTCTCCCGAATGCTGGATCGAGGAACATTCGATTGTGTTGTGGATCCTCCGCACCACCCTGAATCGGTCAATCGGCTTCACCCTGTTCTTCCTCGTCTAGGGCTAGGAGGCCGTCCTCTCCGCGGACATCGAGTTTGACTCGCCCCGCAAGCTCTTCTATGATGAGAAGGCCAACCAAGAGGCACGAGAATACGGCGTGGATCTCCTCGAGGAGGCCTGCGAGCTCGCGTTGTCCAAGTCTGCGATGTACCAGCAAAGCCTATGTCATTACCATTCCAACCGAATTCGGCCTATCACGTTCTGTGAGGGCGATCTTGTCCTCCAGCTGGTGCAAGACACGAAGGGTATGCACAAGTTGTCACCGCCTTGGGAAGGCCCCTTCATCATAAGCCGGGCACTGCGCAACAACTCCTTGTACCTCATCGATGTGCAGCAGCCGCGCAAGAATAAGATTGATAAGTCGGACGAGGAGAGAGAGCGCCCCTGGAATGCGCCCCTGCTCCGTACGTTTTATGCCTAGTCATCTGACAGTATATGTACCTCATGAACCCTATGGATGAATGAAAAATGTGGAACCCCGAGAGACACTCAGGGGCTCCTTGCCAGAAATTCGCATATCGTTATTTTCTAATTTAGTTTTCCTGGCTCCTGCAACCCCTATCCAGGGGCTCGTCGGTTGGCCCGACCTGCTAATTCTATAAACCAATTGAGTAGTGTACGATAGTGTCAGAGGCCCACTCTTCGTCTCAGCTACAGACCGCAACCCGGTTGTCCGACTAGCAAGAGAAAAGGCCCGAGGCATCCCACATGAAAAACGGTGTAGGATGCGATATATTGGACATTTTGGCCTCGTGCCTAGTTTGAAATTTTCTGGCTACTAAGCCTCCAGTACCGTGTGCAATGTACTGTCAGCTCCCCCTTTGATTCCGGATCTAGACCACAACCCGGCTGCCTGGCAAGGACATAGTGTAAACAACAGAGCGCACGAGAAAGCGACTAAGTGTCCTGAGAAGCGCAAGCTAGTTTTGAAAATACCGAAGCCATTACCCGGTTGATAATGCGCGTACTGACTGATTAATATATTAACAACAAATCCATCTATATGTTTGATTTGCATGACTACACCGAGTTGGATTTCAAGAGAAGAGAAGATTCGAAGTCCTTGCCTTTGTCAAGCACTCCGAATCTCAGGGGCTACACCAACTAGGTGCGCTCGCGCACCCCTAGTGGAATCGTGTAGTTCCGAACGACTAAAGGAGTATAGCCGGATATTTGGGCCCAGGTGTGAGGAGGGGTAAGGGTAAGAGCAAGAGAAGATTCAAAGCACTTGGCTTCACCAACTACTCGGAATCTCGGGGGCTATACCCAGTGGGTGCGCTGACCTGCCCCCATTGTTGGTCGTGGTTGTCCGGTTGGCCAGGCAAGGTAAGGCTATCCAACTTAAGGTGTTCAGCTGGAAGAAAGCAAAAATCTGAAGGAAAGAAAGAGAGAGAAGATTCGAAGTCCTTGTATTCATCAAGCACTTCGAATCTCGGGGGATACACCCAGTGGGTGCGCTGGCGCGCCCCCACTAGAATCAGTAGTCCTCCGGCTAAAGGAGTTCAGCCGGATGAAGATAGTCGGGTAAACCTAATTAGCAAAAATCAGAAGAGATCCAATGTACAGAAAACTAGAAGGAAAAACATTCACTCCATAAAATAAAAGGGAGGCAAAGCTCCCACACGGTCACCAGTTCATACACACAAGTTCAACAAAAGGAAATTGTTCCAATTCCACCCGGCATCCCGGGGATAAGATCTAGGGGGTGGGCCCTTGCCATGAGGATGGTCCTGACTGGCCGTGGCTTCAGGAGGAGGAGGCACGCTAGAAGTTCTGGCTCTGGCTTCTCCGCCATTCGGGTGTGGGGTTGGCTCGGCCTCCATATCCAGCATCCTGGCGGACTCCGAGTCGGTGAGCACCTCGTCAACATTGGCATAGCCGGCGATCTTGATAGCTGAGGCGCGAAGACCGGGATGGGCCTGGCGGATGGTGGCGAGGTTGGTGTCGGTGCGGAAGCCGCTGTCAATCTTCTCCAGGAGCGCATCCTTGTACAAAGAGAGCATCAGCACTAGCGCCATCTCAGCCTCGACCCGTGCCACTAGATCCCTCAGCCGGTCGACCCCCACCAGCACCTCCGCGATCTTCGCCGCCAGCAGGGCAATGGTGTCCGGCGCAGCCTCACCCGGCCACAGGAAGTCGAAGATGGCGTTGGGAGCCTTGCGCAGATCGGTGGCCTCCTCGCCAAGCAGGGCGACGAGCTTCTGAGTGGTAGGCTACTCCCTAGTCAGTTCACCTGGAGCCGGTTGTAGGCCAGCAAGTCTACCCCCGGATAATACGCTATCAGAAAAACGAAAGTCAGATCCGGCTACCGGATCCAGACAAAGTAAAAGACTTGGCAGAAAACGTACCTTTGGCAATGCAGCCAACCTGCATCAGCTCCTCCAGGAGAGTCTTCTCGCGCTCAACTAGCCGTTTGGCCTCCTTCTCCTGGTCCTTGCAGTGAGTGTCAAGGAGCTCGAAGGCTTGGGCCCGGTTGGCAAGGGCATCGTGACAATCCTTGACGACCGCCTCCAGCTTCTCCACCTTGGAGTGCCACTCCTTGTTCTGGAGGTGGAGGTTCGAGTTCCTCTGGCTGAGGCGCTCGTTCGCCTTGGTCAGCCAGTCAAGCTCCCACTGGGTGTAGACCATGATGGCTACTGGCATAGCCGGTTGTGAGTTAAAAAAGGCAACACGAAGAGGGAAAGATGTAAGCGGATAGTGGAGCCTTACTCTGGGCGGTGCCATTCACCGCGGCAAGCTTCTGCTCCAGTGTCCGGCTAGCCCCGAGGGAGGCCTCGAGTAGTCGTACCTCCTTCAACCCAACCTTAAGGGTGTCGGCCAGATCCGCCAAGGACGCGGACGAAGGAGTGCCGTCACCGACAACATTGACTGTCAGGGACTCCTTGGCATCACGGAGCGCGATGCGCCACTCCTCTCTCGGCTCGCCGCCGGAGTTGTCGTCCGTCACCACCACCAGCTCCTTACCAGCCGCAGATGTCCTCGCTCCCGCGGAGGAGCCCTCGCTACTACTCGGGATCAGTGCGGCGGTGTCCGGCTGGACCACGATGGTCAGCGGGGCATCACCGCTGGCCCTGGTGGCAGTAGCTGGATCCGCGCGGTGCAGCGGTGGAGTCCCTCATGAGGGAGAAGGGGAAGCAGCAGCACAGGCAGTGGCTGGGTTGGCAGGCGGAGCGCAAGGCGGCAAGGTGGTGGACGCGCGCGTGGGACTCGTGGCACTGAAGGAGATAAGGGTGCTGCAAGGAGAAAGACAGGGCCAGTGAGAAAAAGGAAGAAAACAAGCCAACTTAATTGAAAGAAAAAGAGAAGAAGGATAGAAAAGGTCTTACCCCTGGGCCACCGGAGGCGCCACCTTCTTGCGGCCACCCCGGCTTGGATGCGGCGTGCCGGTCCGGCTCCTCTTGGGTGCCGGCTCCTCTAATGTGGGCTAGCTAGATCTGCCTCCCCCTATGGCAGACCGACTAGATTCACCATCCGCCGCCCAGCGCCGGCTCGGCTTGGGGGCCAGGGTGGCCTCCTCATCCTCGACAACCGGACCATGGGGGTCGTTCACTGGCTCGTCGTTCCGGTTGTGGAAGAATTCGGCCGCGCAGTCAGACTCCTTGCCAGCTTGCCGCGTGCGCGACTCTAGCAGGTCGGGGGTGAAGACCTGGAGGGGAGTCTCGCCTTCCTCTTGGATGATGCACAGAAGGTGCTGCTGCAAGAAGAAGAGCAAAGCTTCAGCTGGCTAGACGCATGAAACAAGAAACCAAAAACAAGAGGAAGAACAGAAGATATACCCAGGGAGCGCGGTTCTTGCGAGTGTATAGAGCCAACCCAAACTGCTAGTTCTCCAAAAGCCTCTCCTTCATAATTTTCCACACCCACTCCCTGAGGTTGGGGTAGCGGGGATCATGACGGGAGAGCCGGGTCAGGTCCAGCCGGCCGGAGTAGAATCACATCATGTGCACCCGGTGCTGCAGTGGCATCATCAGCCGGGACATCCAGCTGAGCGTGATATCTAGACCGGTTAGGCCGGCGGTGACGAGTGCGCTCATCCACTACAACATCTCGTCTGACTCCGTGTTGGAGCCGTGAACCTTCAGATCCCAGTTCTGCCGGCTGGACTCCACATCTGGGAATGCCGGCAGGTTGATCCGGTCGATGTCGGTGACATTGCAGACATATAAGTACATCTGTTGCCAGAGACGGACCATATCATGCAGCTGGAACTTTGGGTAGCCGGTCTGCGTGCGGGAGTAGATGGAGGCGCCACCGCAGCAGACCAGCAGGCCCTAGGCAAGCTGAACCTGCGTTCGGACACAGAAGAGCCGGCAAAAGTGCCCATGATCTAGCTGGATCCCGAGGTAGCATTCGCAGAATGCGGCGAAGTGGACGAGGATGCCGATGGCGTTGGCACCGAGTTGGTGAAGGCGTAGATCGAAGAAGGCGAGGAAGGTCAGGAAGAAGGGGTTCACTGGGAGGGCGAGGCCACGGGCAAGGTGCGATAGGAAGATGACCCACTCCCCCTCCTGGGGGTGCGGCTCCTACTCCTCCGCCCGGGCAAGCCGCACCGCCACCTCCGACTCCGGCGGAATCACCCGCGTGGCGTGGTACTTGGCGATGTGGTCCTCCGTAATCGAGGAACTGCATTAGGCGATGCGGTCCGCCGTAACCATCTCTTCTTCCTCCACCGTCATGGAAGGCACCGAGAAGCGAGGGCTCATGTTTCCAGCAACCACGAACGGGCGGCACGACAAGTTCGGCACAAGCAACTGGAGGCAGAGCAAGGGCAAGCAGCGAGCATAGGAGGGGAAGTGAAGAAGTGGGCAGCAGGGTGGGAGGAACCTCTCCCTTAGGCGGTATTTAACCACGGGGGAGAGCACCCGTCTAGGTTGCCACGTGGCACCCATTGGGTTGTGCCGCACCCCCACCAACCACTCCAGATCGCATGTGATGGCACCACGCACGCAAAAGATCCAGTGGGGGAAACGAAAGCACTAGGTGATGGTTCCCTAGGGGATGTGAGACATGACATTATGCTGCACGTGGCTATGCAATGATGGTGCGCGTGGGTGTGGCTGGCGTCAGCACTGACGTAACGGGGCACAACAACCGCCAGTTTGTAACTGGACGCAAATTCATAAGAGGAGGGGAGCGCATGCACATTTCACCTAAGGGAAAAATCTACACGTGCTCGGGGGCTAGTGTCGGGGGGATGACCCTCGGATAGCCTAGATGGACAAGAACAAGGGCAAGCAGGGTTACAGACGGCTAGAGGAGCCTAGCCGGATGTAAGCACAAGACGGCGCACAGAGTAGCCGGACCAGGGAAGATTGGCAAGATGTCAGTCTAGGTACATGATCCTAGCCGAACACAATCAAGATAGAGGCAGTAGGTAGGGCAACATGCGACACAGTGCGTGGTATGCCCTGGTACGGCGACACGACGTAAATCAAGAAGGGCAAGGACCATACCGGTGAATCTGTGGCTGACGGGGGCATAGTGGCCAGTTGCTGACGCCAGGCCCGCACAGCCTTCACTGTGCCCACAACGCCCCCACATGGTGTGTACTCTCGACGAGACCCGCCACTACAGGGCACTATAGATGACTAGCTGACTGGGGCCCACCTGTGGGACCTGCCAGCCGGCCTGGCTAGTAAGCTCGCCGCCCTCAGCCTATATAAGGGGGTGAGGCTCTCGTAGAAAGGGTTGATCTAGGTTGGGTAGACAACACTCATACAGCTCGACGAGCGCTCTATAGTTCTCATATCATACCATAGTCAAATCAGACAGGAGTAGGGTTGTTACCTCCATACGAGGGCCCCGAACCTGGGTACTTCTTGTGTCATGCTACACTTGCTCGTACCTAATTCCGCTAGATAACACCGTCGATAGCTTCCTTGTCGTTTACCCACACCTCTATCTAGCCTTCTCAAGCACTGCCATTTCCAATACAATGACAACGATGAACCGGTTTTCATGGTTGAAGGGTGCGATCCGCCATAGTCAGAAAAAACCTTGGTAGATTCATTTGTGATGGGGGTTTTACCACGAAGGACATCTATCGTAGAAGACTTTTTAACCACAAAAAAGGTCCTTCAGCCACGAAAATCGTCCATTGTAAAAGCCAAAATTTCTTGTAGTGTTTGGACATCTTGTCAAGCGTCTTCACCATGTTTTGCTCCCTCAACACCAGTGCATGACAATCATGCATAACTATATCTTAAGAATTATGTGTTTCGGTGTCTTTAGAACAAGGTGTATCAAAGTCTTGAAACAGCTGGTAGCCATCATCATCTACAAGAATACAATGTGTTGATTTAGTGTTCCACAATAATATGATGGGATTAAATGGATTACTGTAGAGCAAGCAATTATTTAACGCATTACCAGGTTGAGACCAGTCACTCTAGTCTTGGCGCGGTACTTCATGACTAGGATCAGATTCCCCATATTTGGTGGCTGACTCATCGTATTGGGTAGCTAACCCTGACCCTCAAACTGGGTACCCAAGTCCTCGTCGTCAGAAGATGAACACAAATGTTGGGTAGCTCATGCATCATCTTTGGTACCTAACCCATCAGTGTCACGGTCGCTTTGGGGAGGTGCCCACGGACGACTAGGAGGTGGCTTCTGGCTTTGGAGAGGTGGAAAGTCACCTTTGGAAGATGGCTGTGGGCGGAAGGATGTAGACTTCATGCCTTGGGAAGGTGGCTGCTTGATTTGTAGAGGTGGCGGGTTGGCTTTGGGAGGTGCCAGAGGATGGCAAGATGTGGGTTAGGGTTCTAGGTCTTGGCTACATGGCGGCTGGCTTTGGGGAGGTGGCGACTAACTTTGAAGATGTGGATGCTTGATTTGGGGAGGTGGCTTCTAGCTTTGGGGAGGTGGCGGCCGGCATACCAGCTGGTCGGAGGGAGTGGGCAGCTCACCTTGGGTAGAGTGCTGCTCATCTTGGGCAGCTACTGAAAGGAATATGCCCGAGAGGCAATAATAAAATGGTTATTATATTATATTCCATGTTTATGATAAATGTTTATTTCTCATGCTATAATTGTGTTAACCGGAAACGTTAATACGTGTGTGTTTAATAAACAAAGAAAAGGTTTCTAGTGATGCCTCTCATTACACTAGCTTGTTGATTAATAGATGATGAAGGTTTCCTGATCATGACATTGGATGTTTTTAATAACGAGACAACATTGACTGAATGATGTGATAAACATACTCCCAAAGTATAGTAACACGATCATGCCATTATTTTTACACTACTATAACATCATTCGAAGTAACTCTAATCCTTAGAGCATAAGATCACGTCAATCACTGACTCAGGAAGAGTACTTTAATTACATCAAACATCACTTCATAACTAGGTGATTATAGGTGTTGTCAGGTACTTGGAAAGTATTAGTTGAGGCTCATGGATCAAGAGTGGGATTTTTCCATCCTAATGATGGAGAGATATACTCAGGGCCCTCTCGGTGATATCACATTGACATAGTTTGCAAGCAAGTGATAATGATCACTAAGAATGTTATATCACGAGAACAAGGAAAGAGTACTTGTCAGTAACGAGATCGAACTAGGTATGAATGATATTGAATTATCGGATCCCGTACAAGTAAAATATCGTGAGATAAAAGGAATTGGTTACTATGAATAATAGGACACGCGATCACAAATCATCGCAAGAACTGGTGGGAGTCATTATGGATCTCTAGGTCCCGCTAATGATTATTGATTAGAGAATGTCTCTATCATGTCCACACAATTCGTGACCTATAGGGAGACACACTTAAGGGTAGTCGACGCATTTGAGTGGATAGGGAACACCGGCAAAGATAATGGACATCGCAGGAATAGTTATGATAAATGTGCCGAAATAGTTTCGGTGTATCAGAATATCATTAGGGATTAAAATGTTAATATGTTCATTAAATGAAGTGTTCATTAAATGAGTGACATTAAATCAACTGAATTAAAAGTGGTTTTAATGAAGAAACTCTTGAATTTTGAGTGGAGAATAAATGGGAAAAAGTGGAAAGTGTTTTTATGTGAGTGGAGAGTCCACCCACATAATTGGGGAAGAGGTGGGGCCAGCCTCATGGTTGTACATCATGCCCCCTTGGGCTGTCCCCATCACATATAAAAGTCCACCCTCCTCTCCTCACACACTTGCCCACTCCTCTCATATGCCCTTTGGTTGGCATCTTCTCCCTCTTACTAGCATTGTTCATTGCCACAAGAAAAAGTGTTTAGGCGAAGCCCTGCTCGAGATCTTCCCATCCACCATCTCTACCATAGCGTAGCGTTGTTGGAGTTCCTGGGGAT
Source organism: Avena insularis (assembly GCA_023614405.1). NCBI lineage: Eukaryota > Viridiplantae > Streptophyta > Magnoliopsida > Poales > Poaceae > Avena > Avena insularis. The sequence goes on along the minus strand of CM042686.1, from coordinate 412,398,913 downwards.
CCACTACTTCTGCCGCCTGGCTGGAGCGATGGTTCGGGAGTCGTCGATACACCGTACGTATGACCGACTACGGCGGTGCTACACGTGTAGCACCGTCATCGCATCCTTGAGGATGGTCGATCACACTCTACAACTGCCATGTTTTTTGCGGGAATGTTATCCCGTATTACAGTCTTCGAGGGAGAGTCCATCTAAACCCGTTACATGTATCTCCTAGATATGATCTTGGTGGTTGCAATCGTAGGAATTTTTGTTTTCCATGCAATGAACCCCATTAGTGGTATCAGAGCCATGTATATGCATAGATGCTTTGTACGGTTAGAACACATATGAATATCTGGGTGCTGATGATCATATTATGGCATCCTTCATGTATTTTGGATATTAGTGGCATAGTGAGATAAAGCGGCCCGGACAAACTTTACATGTCCTCGCACATGAGGCATGTTCCATGCTTGACATACAACTAGTTTTGCATAAGTAGCTAGCGGGTGTCTATCTCTCCCACTATAGTTGATATCTGATTTACAACGGGTTGCTAATAATTTGATTATCATCGTTGTGGTTCCTTGTTCATAGGTAAGATCGATTCTATCTTCAAAAGCTCAAAGCCACGAAAAATATGCAAAAGATAATTATAAGCGGCTAGTTTAATTTTTGCTGGGAATGTGTCATAATATGGTAAATGTTATAATTTTAGTATGGTGAGATACTCACGGGAATTATAATAAAGTGGGAGCGCCATAGACCTTGGCACTACACAAATGGAATGATAGAGATCATACCATGATGCACAAGATAGTGATCAAGTGCAAGTACCATATCATATCACTTTATAGATATGATGTTTGTTTGCATCTTATTTTGCTTATGTATAGCTTAGAACTTGGCAGTAGCATTATAAGGTGATCCCTCTCACTAATATCAAGATAATAATATGTTCTTCCTTGGTATGCACCATTAAGAAAGTTCGTCGTTTTGAAGCACCACGTGATCATCGGGTGTGATAGAATCTACGTTCACATACAATGAGTGTAAGACATTTTTACACACACGGGTACTAAGGTTCTTACTTGGAAATCCTATCATGTACAGACATGGCCTCGAAACATGAACGAAAAGCTAAAGCACGAGGCATATGAATGATATGATGTCCATATGATGCTCGCCATTGGAGCTACACCACCACTCGTGATGATCGGTCGCGGTGTAGTGAATTTGGTTTGTGTAATCACCAAAACAACTCGAGGGATATTGTTTTGAGTGGGAGTTCAATTTAGTAATTTGGATTAATTTGAACTCAATTTATCATAAACTAAATCAAAGTGAATTTGCATAGTTTGTTGTAGTAACTGGCATTCGTTTACTACCTTGTATTAGCTATAATTGAGATAATAGAACTGTAGAATTCTGGAATTTTACTTTACGAGTTGGTACCGTATTGTTTTATAAGTGTCAATCTAAAGTTTAAAGTTGTATTGCAAACTTTTAGCGAAACCCCACTTACTCCATGAAATTCAATAAGTTGTATTGAATCAAGAGTAACAAATTCCAGCATTAGTATCTAGAGATTTCTATTTTCGTGCCCTTGGTTCGTTAGTTATACTCAGCTTTCCCCAGCCGCTTAACTTTTCCTCACTTTTTCCCATCTCCTTCTCATAAACTCATCAAAGAGCTTGAACAACAGTTGCCGTCAGGTTTACCGTCGGCTGACTTGTGGGGCCACGTGGTGTGGGACCACGTGGGGCGTTTGGTCAGGAACGCATTATGCTAATGTGTGGGGACGTGCCATGTGGGATTGCATGGGGACAATTTGTTGGGAACGCGTTATGGGGGACGTGGTGTGGGACCATGTGGGGCACGTTTGGTGGTTACGTGCGCATTGTAACCTAAATTGGAAGTTTTATTTTTTGTTATTTTTATGATTGGCCTTTTTAAGAGCGCCTTTTCCCCCTCTATCTCGCTAACAGTTGTGATTTTTTTGCCCAAAAAGGTAGAGAATCTAGAGCAGCTTCTCCCTTCATTCATTGTTCTTTTTGGCCCTCATTTTTTTCCAATCTGGTAGAAAATCTAGAGTAGCAAATCTAACCAGCACCCATAAATACATTCAGTAAACAGAGCATATGTAGATAAAGCAGCTAATATAGGATATATTGTAGATGTATATAAAGCAGCTAATATAGGATATATTGTAGATGTATATAAAGCAGCTAATATAGGATATATAGTATGATACTCAATGAGATTCGACAATTAGGCTGCTCAGCAGCAGAAGTGAACAAGTTCAACACAAACAATATAAAAGAAGCTGCTTTACAGTAGCAGCAGCAACATAAGATCAGTGGCCACTCATGGCCTCTGCTAGGAGGCCTCCGCCTCCTCCCTCTGGCGCTTCCTCCACTTCTTGATGCCTAGTCCCTTGACCTTGGGCTCCTTGGGCTTGATCGGGGGCATGCGACCCTCCTCGATGGCCACCTTCTAGAGGTTGTGGAAGTGAAAACGAGCGCCTGGTGCTTGGCTCTAAAGTCGTGGACATTCACGTCCTTGTCATGCTTCACGAGGGAGTTGAAGTCGGTGGCGTGGAGCCTCCTGGTGGTGCAAAAGGGGCACCTATAGACATCGCTGGCGAAGAAGTTTTCGTATTGGCCAGACTTTAGCCTCCTCAACACCTAACGAGTCTTGGTGTCCTTGGACTCGTCGTCGCTGCAGACATTGCTGCTATCATCCTATTGGAAAAAACAGTAGAGTTCAATAAGGACATGATTGAAATACCTTGATTATCGAGATTGATTATTTGCATAAATTAAATGATTGAGATCCCCTGATTATTCCCCAAATCTCAAACAAAATCGAATACTGATCCCAACTATAGATCGATGCTAGTACTAACTAGGGAATCTCCTAACTACAACTCAGAGGACAAATAAAACAGGATTGAAATACGAATAGGGGGATTCATCGAAATACAAGATATAACACTAGAGGATTAGCTACTGTTAAAATATGAATAGCCAAACCCTAATAATATATAATCTAGCATCCAACAATGGGAATGGGGGGAAGAATGAGGGAAGGGGAGAAAACCCTAGTTACCTCCGACCATGGGTTAGCGATACTGGTGTCGTAGGGGTGCTCCGGCCTGATGTAATCCTCCTCCTCGTAGGGGTCCCAGTCGAGCGAGATCTGCCCGAGACCGACGGGGGCCTCCTCGCCGGCGGCTATGGATTAAGCGGGGACGGGGGTCTGGATGGGGACGACGGCTACCTTCGATGCCTCGACAGGGGCTTATATGGGGATGAGGGCCTTCTCGCCGGTGGCCTTGGAGGCGACGATGGCCACTGTGTCGTTCTTCTCCATCGCCAGCGTGGTTGGGGTTTTCTTGGGGGTTTGCAGAAGGTGATGGGATGGTGGAGACGGTTGTGTGAGTGAGAGAGTGAGTGATGAGTGAGAGTGAGGAGGCCTCTATAAAGGAGAATGGAAGGGATGTTTCATTGCACCACCATGCACCGCGTAACCGCGTATGCTACTGCACCGTGCACGACCACACGTGTCCGCTACCGCCCCGTGCACCGTGACACACGTACCGTGAGTCACGTTTTTTCCCTCGTGTCTAACCTTGGTGGCTTAGTTGTGATCAGTTATACCCTCAAGTTTAACACTGGCATTTTGGTTGTACTCAGTTTTGTCCTCCAGTACTAACACTGCCGTGTGCATATACTCAGTTTTACCCTCTAGTGGATGGTCAACAGAGAGTCAACAAAGGGGTTTTAGCTAGCTAATTGAGTCAGTTTATGCACAACAAATTCAAAAAGATCAAAACATAGTGGCATCTACCAGGGAGTCTTAGTATGTGACCTACCACCATAAGAAATGAATAGAAATCAAGTTTTAACCTAAATAACCACTTCTCAAATCACCTACTATCTATGAAGGTTCATGGCTTTCTACTCAAGCCTCTTCCCAAAACATCCCTCCGCAAAACATAGTTTGTCTCAATGAGGCAATAATTGTCAAACTGGTGTATATTTAAATTGCAAATAGTTTGATGTATGCCAAGATGTATTTTATTGTATAAAAGAAGCATTTTCTATTTTTCAAATCTCTTACTATTTTCTATTTGAATCCCTTTGTCAGTTTTGCCCTTGGTTTTTAAGTTCTACTCAATTTTGCCCCTGGTTTTTAAGTTCTACTCACTTTTCCCCTCTCTCTTAGTCACAAACTCTCACACCTATACTCATCTTGGCTGATATGCTCTGATTGGTTGAGACAGTTGTCACGCGGATCGTGCCCACCAACCGTTGATCCTTTGTGATCTAGCGGATAGGATAACCCCTATATCTGTTGGGGGGCACCCCTCTATCCATGAAAAATAACGAGTTTGCCACCGTACTTTAACTCCATAAAAAATGATTTTAAATATAATTTGAAGGGAAAGTGTTCAAAGGTGTATAATTTTTGTATATGCAAGTTTGTGCATTACATTCCACTCTATTAATATGATAATCTCTCAAGATTTTCTTAGCACAACATTATCCGTATTAAGTGTGATTTCAAAAAGTTCAGATGTGTATAATTTTCGTATATGCGTTTATGCATTACATTCCACTATATGCAAATGGGGGAGAAAATGATAATCTCTCAAAATTTTGTTAGCACATCATTATCACGTATTAAGTGCGATTTCACAATGTTCAAAGGTTTATAATTTTCAGATACGCAATTTTATGTATTATATTTGATTCCATGGAAATGATAAATGATAAGGATTTTATTAGCACAACATTATCATGTCCTAAGTGCGATTTCAAAGATTTCAAAGGTGTCTAATTTTTGTATATGCAAGTTTATGCATTACAATTCACTACATGAAAATGATAATCTCTTAAGATTTTGTTAGCACATCATTATCACGTATTAAGTGCGATTTCACAGTGATCAAAGGTGTATAATTTTCGACTTGGGGTTTCGTGGAAAAGAGAACACTAGGGATTTCGTCGGATGTCAGGGAAAACAATGAAGACAAAGTTGCCTGAATATTGGGGAAACAGTCTATTACAAGTTGTCTACTAGATTTTGGTACCCTCGCTTGGGCTTCTCCCGCCCTATATATAATAGGCCAGGTCTCAAAACTGTATGCGGATTGGTTTCATACACGCGCGATTACAATACAAACATAATGTCAGTTCATGATTTCTTTCCTAATACAATAAGAAGTTTCTGTCGGTTGCTTTCTTGGGCTTTTACCTAGAATCTCTATGGGCCGTAGGCCTTTTACCCACTGTAGGGTAACGAATAGTGAGCATCCGAGTAATCATACCCATGTCAGTAGCCCCCGAGACTCTACCTAAATCCGTAGTTTTCAGGTTGAGTCTCAGAGTTTTCTTTCTTCTTTCTTTTATTCTATTTGATTTTGTTTTTTTGTAGGGATTTGGTTACAACGAGTCTGATGCTTTCGACGGATCGGGAATCAGTTAATTGCTCCTGGGCAAAAACAAGGTTGACCTACATCAAACTCAAGTCCCCAGGCTTGAATCCGGAATTTTGTTACTGGCGTAAACCAGTTTGAGCCGTAGAGGTCTTAGCGAATACTGAATTCCAGTTTTTTATTTTTTATTGGGTACCCAATGCATCCATAGGAATTTTGCATCGTATCATTGATACGGATTTTTACTGGCAGAGCGCATTCTTATGCGATTACCAGGCCACATAGGACGAATCCTGGGGTCTTACCTTCATGTTTCTAAACATGACATTCAGATTTTATCTCGCGTCTGAGCGTGATCCGAGGTTTTTGGCTTTTTTTGGCATTTGGCCTGGTGGGCCGCCAATATTTCTGATTCATGTCAGATGATTTTATTATTTTAATACTATCTCCCGATGGGAGTAACTCATTTTGAGGATACACTTAATGTAAAACTCAAAAAAGGCTTTTGCAGTTTGTCAATGCACTTTATACACAATGGTATTTTTATCAGGTGCGTGTTAGCGCTCCGGATGGGATTAGCCCCTGAGGCTATGTTCAGATGCCTGTATCTAGACATAGGCTCATAATTTATGTTTAAGTCGATGAAAAGCATTGATCTTTGAAAGCAAAGATTAAGATACAAATAACTTCTCTTCATATACAAGGCAAAAATCGTTGGTACATTATTCTTTGAGCAGATGGCTATTTTAGCCTTTTCTCTTGGACATCTTGGCTTTTTAAGCCGAACTGTACTCTTATCATTTTGCAAATAATCTTATGCGTAAAAGCGTCGTAGCTGTGCTACGTTCCATGGATTTGAGTAATTTACTCCTATCTTCTTATCTTGCAGTCGATATGCTCCTCCGAGAATAACTTCTGTTACGATGTATGGTCCTTCCCATGGCAATTCTAGCTTCTTGTGGCCATCTTGCTTGAGGCAAAGAACTAGGTCCCCTACTGCGAAGGACCTAGGCCACAATCTTCTGCTATAATTGCGCAGGTTTTGCTGGTACATAGTTGCTCTTTGGTGGGCTTCGTCTCGAGCTTCATCAAGCGCATCCACATCATCTTCAAGTGCTTATCTTGATTCCTCTTCATTATATGCAGCTACTCTTGGTGATTCATGTGATACTTCAACTGGAAGCACGGCTTCTGCACCATGGACCAAAAAGAAAGGGGTCTCTTGTGTTGAATTATTTGGAATTGTTTGTAGACTCCATACAACGGATGGTAATGCATCCACCCATGCTCCTTTTGCTCTGTGAAGTGGTGCCAGTAGTCTCTTTTTGAATCCAGCAGTAACTAGTATGTTGGCTTTCTCAACTTGTCCATTTTTATGCCCATCTCCTGGCAGTACTCCTTGAACTCATTGGAAGTGAAGTTAGTACAATTATCCGTGATGATGTTGTTCAGTATGCCAAACCGAAACACTATGGATTTGATAAAATTCACAGCCGAAGTTCCATCTTGGGTGGTGACAGGCATTGCTTTAATCCATTTAGTGAATTTGTCGACTGCTACTAGCAGAAAGACGTCTCCTCCCGGTGATGATTTGTGAAGTTTTCCCACCATGTCGAGTCCCCAGTATGCAAAAGTCCAAGCCAAGGGTATGTGATTCAACTCAGCGGCTGGTGCTCCAGGCTTTGTTGCGAATCGTTGCCATGCTTCACATGTTCTGACAATGTCTTTTGCACCTTGTACTGCAGTGAGCTAATAAAATCCTGCCCTGAATGCCTTTGCAGCAATTGCTCGGCCACTAGCATGGTGACCACAGACGCCTTCATGTATATCTTTCAGTATAATTTTTCCTTCTTCAAGTGTTACGCAACGTTGCAACACACCCGAAATACTTATTTTGTATAGTTCTCCTTTAATTATCCTGAAAGCCTTCGATCGTCGGGTGATTCACCGAGCTTCTATCACATCCTCTGGTAGTTCTCCCTTAACCATATATGCTATATATGGCTGCATCCAAGCTGGTTCAATTAGCATGACCTCTTTGATTACTTGTTCTTTTTCTTTGATGACCTCTTCTATGTTCTTGGTTTCTGAAGTAGCCCCCAACTCTTTTTGCGGATGCTTCTTTTTCCCTGTCTTTGGTGCTATGACTTCCGAGACTCTTTTCGCCTTGATTGATCACTCCACTATCTCCTCCCAAAAAACTCCTGGTGGTATTGGTAAACACAATGATCCAATGTTTGCTAGATTGTTGGCTTCCTCATTGCTTGCTCTTCCTATATGTGATACTTCACACCCATCAAATTGAGCCTCCATGATGCCATATAAGTCGCGATAAGCGACCATATTTTCGCTGACAACATCATATTTGTTCATTGCCTGCTATGCCACAAGGTTGGAATCTCCGAAGATTTTGAGGCGAGTTGCACCACAGGCTTTGGCCATTTGCATGCCATGCAACAGGTCCTCGTATTCAGCTTCGTTATTGGATGCATTTGTAAAGCTCATCCGAAGAATATATCGCATTTTGTTGCCTTGAGGTGATATTAGTACACCTCCTGCTCCTACTCCCTCTGTTCTGTTTGATCCATCAAAGTACATTATCCATGTGCTAGAAAGGTCTGGTGGACCCGCACATTGCAACTCCGTCCACTCTGTGATGAAATCTGGCAGAACTTGTGACTTAATTGCTTTGCGCTTCTCATAAGTGATATCTCGGGCGGATAATTCGATGCCCCATAGAGAAACACGCCTAGTTGCTTCTAGATTGTTGAGGATGCTTGACAAAGGTGCCTCGTTGACCACTACTATTGGGTGCTCTGAAAAATAGTGACGTAGCTTTCGCACTGTCATAAATACTATGTATGCTAGTTTCTGATAGTGTGGGTACATTTGTTTAGATGGCGATAAAACCTCACTCAGGAAGTATACTGTCCTCTATACACCGTGCGTCTTTCCTTCTTCAGGTCGTTCTACGACCAGGACTATGCTGACCACCTGATGTGTTGCAGCAATATAAAAGAGTAAAGGTTCTTTCTCTTTTGGTGACATGACGATAGGGGATGTCCAAAGTGTCCTTTAAAGATCTTCAAAGGCGTGTTGAGCTTATTCCATCCACTCAATTTTTTCTTATTTTCTCATGAGGGCATAGAATGGCAACGCCTTCTCTCCTAATCTTGCAATAAAATGACTCAGCACCGCTACTCGTCCCGCCAATTGCTGTACACCACGTAGATTTTTTAGCTTCTTCATTGTGAGGATAGCTTGTATTTTTTCGGGGTTAGCCTCAATCCCTCTGGCTGATACCAAATATCCGAGGAGCTGTCCTGCCGGAACTCCAAAGGAACACTTCTTCAGGTTTAGTTTGATGCTAAACCTGTCGAGATTTCTGAATGTTTCTTCTAAGTCCTTGATCAGCGCCAATCGTTGACCTGTGGTAACTATGACATCATCAATATATACTTGTACGTTCGTACCTATTTGGCTTCCGAGGAACTTCTACATTATCCGCTAATATGTTGCTCCGGCGTTCTTGAGGCAAAACGGCATTGTTGTGTAGCAGAAAACACCATAATGCGTGATAAACGCTGTTTTCTCCTGGTCTTCCTCCTTCATCATGATTTGGTGGTATCCCGAATAAGCATCCAAGAAAGAAAGACGTTTGCATCCCGTAGTTGCATCGATGATTTGGTCGATTCACGGCAATGAGAAGTGACCTTTTGGGCAATGTTTGTTCAGTGCAGTAAAGTCGATGCACATCCGAAGTTCCATAGTGTTTTTCTTTGGAATACATACTGGATTTGCAAGCCACTCTGATTTTTTCAATTCTTTGATAAAATTGGCGTCGGTTAGGCGATGGAGCTCCTTTCCAATGGCCTTGCATTTTGGTTCTGCGAAGCTCGAAGCGGTTGTTTTACTATCTTTTCCTTTGGATCTAAATTTAGTGCGTGCTCAGCGAGTTCCCTGGGGATTCCCGGCATGTCAGAAGGTAGCCATGCGAAAATCTTCCAGTACTCCCGGAGGAACTCGATGAGCATGCTTTCCTATGCGGTCTCAAGGTTGGAAGCCACAAAGGTTGTTTTCCTCGGGTCAACGAGGTGGATCTGTACTTCTTTTGTGTCTTTTACCATGTCAAAAGCCTGATCAGGATTGACACGTGCTACCTCCAGATGTTGTTCGTTTGCCAAACTTTTGAGTTGCTCGAACTCTGTTGCCATCCCGAAAGATTCAAAAAAATTGTTGAACTCTCGATCGTAGCTATCCGCCCGTGTGAAGCTTCCTTGCATCGTGATAATTCCCTTTGGTGCTGGCATTTTCATTACTAAATATGCGTAATGTGGTACTGCCATGAAACGTGCAAAGGCTGGTCGTCCCAGGATTGCATGGTATTGTGATGGCCAATCCATGACATTGAATTCGAGTTTTTCTCGCCTGAAATTTGATTTGGAACCAAAAACAACGTCAAGGAAAACTTTGCCTAAAGGAATTTCGGCTTTACCTAGTACTATTCCGTGGAAAGAGGTTTCTGTTGGAGCGAGATTATCCAGAGGGTAGCCTATTGTCCGCAATATTTTGGCATAGATCAAATTTATACTACTCCCTGCATCCATGAAGACCTTGCTCATGTCGAATCCGCCAATTTGTGCTTCTACTATCAGGGCTGAATGTCCTGGTCGTGGGACCCGGAGTGGGTGATCTGCTCTGCTGAATTTAATTTCTTGCTCTGACCAATGGAGATACTCGAGTGTGGCTGATGTTGATGCTTCCTCCATATTTATTTGTCTTGTGATGAGCTTCTGAATTCTGTTGGGTGGATGCCCTTTTTGAATCATCGACATTGTTCCTTTTGATCCGGGGTATTCGTTGTTTTGATCGTTTGAATTTTGTGATGGTGCAACTGGTGGTGGTGCACCGATAACTAGTGTGCCAGGCGTGGATGTGTACCCTTAGTTTGCTGCTTTAGCTGTCTTTGCATTGCATAACTCCTACATCTTCAAGAATGTCTGACAGTCTTTCATTAGGTGATTGGATTGTTGCCTGCCTGCTGAGTCGATGTAAAAATGCATATTACAGGGTCCTTCCAACATTTGCATCATGTACATGGGTGGGTCACGTGCTCTGATGACCCACAAGTATAGGGGGTGTATCACAGTATTTTCAATAAGTAAGAGTGTCGAACCCAACAAGGAGCAGAAGGTGTTGGCTAGTGGTATGGATCAGGAATTCTCTGCAAATACTTAGCAAACGGATTTTTGGGTTTTGATAAAGCAAGTAAACAAAGTACGAGCAAATAAAAGAAAGTAGGAATAAATGCAGCAAGTGGCCCAATCCTTTATGCAGCAAAGGACAAGCTGGTTGTATTACTTAAGATGACCAAACGTTCTCGAGGACACATGGGAAGACTGTCAAGTGATTTCGCTTCATATAGTTGATTAATCTTCTCTAGCTTGCTATGTGTTGTGTGGGTGAACCTGTGCTAATGTATCGCCCCATCCAAGACTAATACATACTTGTGATTATACCCCTTGCAAACATCTGTAAGCACAAGAAAGTAATTAAGGTAGAGACCTAACCACAGCTTTAAACTCTAAGACCCTTACGTCCCTTGTGCAATGGTTTCCTAACGGGGGTTCAGGTTTCTGTCACTCCGGCAACTCCTACAAAGCCAAATACACAATGCATTCCCCTAGGCCCATATAGGTGAAGTGTCATGTAGTCGACGTTCACATGACACCACTAGAAGAAGTACACCACAACTTAAATATCAAACTATTGAATCTTTCTCAACACAACTCCACTACTAACAACATGACTTCTCCCATGTCCTCAAGAACAAAACGAACTACTCACAAGACATCATATGGATCATGATCAGAGATGGAATAATGATGTATAACAATCTGAACATAAACAATAATTCAATGGTTCACTCAATAGCATCAACTACAAAGAGTAATCAACACCGGGAAAGTTTCCCCTATGAACTAATACAAGATTCAACACAATTGTTACAGCAATATGGAGATGGTGATGAGGGTGCTGATGGTGATGATGATGGTGGTGGTGATGATGATGATCCCGATGAAGTCCAGCTTGATGGTGGTGTTGATGGCGACGATCTCCCCTCTCCGGGAAGGAATTCCCCAGCGAAATCATCTGCTGGGAGAGATCTTTCTCTCGGTGTTTTCCGCCTCGAGAGGCGGTGGAATCTTTCGTGGTTGCTCCCGAGTCTTAGGGTTTCGGAGGATGATATCGCCAGAGGAGAGCTAGAGGTGGGCAGGCAGCCACACCACTGTGGCGTGGCCTAGGCTGCCAGCGCCCGAGGTGGTGTGGGCCCCCTGTGGCCCATCTCCACTCCGTCTTCTGGCATCCTTAGTCTTCTGGAAAAATAGGATTTTCCATATATTTTCCCGGATTTTCTGATCTTCGCGAATTTTGCCTCCAAACAACACCTTTTCCATCAGAATCCTGACTGCAGCGGTCCATGCTCCAAAAGTCATCAACCATGCAAAAACAGATGAAATAACATAAGTATCACCTCTCAATATGAAATATATCAATTAATAATAGTGAATTAAGACATAGAATAGTGATGCAAAATGGACGTATCAACTCCCCCAAGCTTAGACTTTGCTTGTCCCCAAGCGAAACTGAGCTCAATAAACATGGCCTCAGGTTTATGGAGTGAAGAGTCGATAAAAGAATACGGACAATATGCATCACATCCATCAAGTGCATAGATCATAATAGAAGACAACTCACTATTATATAACTCAACTTGCAATAAGTAAAGGAAACACCATAAAGATACATAAAATGAATCATAATTGCTAATGGCAAACTTAGCTCTTGGTCAAAGAATAGTTGATAATTTGCTGGAGTTCACAAATAACTGGTTTTCAAAGATAGCTTTCAAAGTAGTAAACATCAAGATAAGAGCAATGTGCTAAACAAGGAACATAAGAAACATGATTGAATAAATCATCATATGAATGAATGAAACACAACAACTCAAAATACTTGCTGAGATAGAAGGGAGTAGGTTTACTGACTCAACTAAAAAGTAAAAGAAAGGCCCTTCGCAGAGGAAAGCAGGGATTGCAAGTCTCATAAAGAGCTCCCAACAATTATGATACCTACGAGCATTCAACTCTCATTGCCCCTATCATAAGCATCTTGAAGTGATTAAGGTTAAAATGATCAAATATGAGGATATGCGTTGACAAGTTGTAAGTTGAGAATCTCATGTCCCTTGAATACGAGGGCCGCTCCTCATGCTACTCAAGTTTAGTCACCGGTAAGTTCTTGTCATCGTAAGCATATGTGTATCATAGAGAACCGCCAACGGGGTACCCCTTGCCCGATGATACGGAAGAATCCCCATATCAAAATGACAAGGCAAGCAGACAACAAGTATCTCAGCAATCTTCTTATTTACCATGGGAATATGGTGCTTTTTCTCTCTTTCCTCTTTTCATAATATCTCTTTTTTTCTTTTCTCTTTTTCTCAATCTCTATCTCTTTTTTATAAGAAGAATGCTTCATAGATACTCGTTATGGTTATGCTGCAGGTTTCCACCATGTCAGCATGGATTAGACCAGCGGCCCAGGCGTTTCTCTAACACATATGCATAACTCCATAGACTTACAAGCTCCCCTTTCATTTCACACTGACGACATCCATAGACAAAAGAACATGATATCAACTAGGTACAAAGTACTAGTGCAATGTTGAAAGCGTTCCCCATGACAGCATGGTTCTGCTAATTCACAACTTACAAAGCGCAAGCATATACGCAACATAGGTGAGCACAATGGTTCAAGTTTATTAAGTGCAAGAAAGTAAAGTGTGCCATCAAGTTCGTGAGAGATTTAATCACTAATTTTCACATAACAAGTTTAATTTGGGAGGTAGATAAAACAAGAATTTACTTGGAATAGCAATATTGCTACTAGGTAGGTATGGTGGACACAAATGGCAAAGGTTTTGGTTTTAAGGAGGTGGATGCACGAGAAGAATACCCTCTCAGTACATGTTTTTGTCTAGCAAGGCTGGGTAGCAAGTATAAGAGTTGAAGGAAACAAACAAACATACAAGTGATAAAGGCAAACATGCAATCTTCCTTGGAAGCACAAAAGATCTTAACTAGAGAATACTAGACTTATGAGCAAATCAAGAAAGAAAGATGATGAAATTATTTTTCTTTAGAGTACTTCTATCTTTTTCATTGAACTCTCAAAAATAGTGTTGCTACTGACCGAGCCAGGTTTGCCAAAACCAACTAAATTAACTCAATGATCCCAAAGTGATACCAATACTAACAACAAGACCAATCATATAACCATGAATTGAAAACTAATATAAGCTATGCAAAAGAGTAAATGATAGAACTTCTCATTAATATTCCATAACGGCAACTCACACCAAGGGATACATATCTAACGAGAGAGGGGACACTTCCATAATGCAAACCATACTACATAATAACTCCTCTATTCATGATATGACTCTACTAAAAAGGTAAAAAGATAGAAGATAGTGATGTGATACCGCGACACTCCCCCAAGCTTGGAACAAACCAAGGGGATGCCAAACCTGATGATGAATTACTCCTTCGGTGGTGGTGGTAATATTTTCTTAGTTGACGTGAGGAAATCTTCCAGCATCTTGCAAAGCCTATTATTCTCCCATTGAAGCATGTCCACCTTCCTCTGCAAGTCTCGGTACTTATCGCAGAACTCCTTAGTGACTCGTAGGGCTTCCGTTGATGTAGGGCAAGAGACTAAAGGTACCAGCCCCTGCTTGGGGTCTTGGAGATTCTCCTCCATAGGCTCCTTCCTTTTATCCTTGGCGGACACCATTGTGCTTCTAAACTTCAAGAATAGTTCCTGGCAGAAACAGATCGAAACAAAAACACGACGAAAACACGATATACGAACCTCGAGGGATCCGGGGGGTTATATATTACGAATTTTCATATCAAAAGGAAGGTACTGGGAGAAAACGAGTCGGAGGCGGAGTCCGGGGTGGACTCACCACCTGGTGGCGTGGCCGGGGGAGGGCCCATGCCACAGGGTGGTGTGAGCCGCCCTGGCTCCGTTTCCGTCCTTTTTTCGCTTCGTAGCTTTCCTTATCGACTAAAAACTGCAAAAATATAGTTGGATAGTATCTTCGCGGAACTTTTCTTACCAGTACTGTTACCTATTTGAAAACAGACTCTGTAGGTCTCTGAATTTGGTATCTAGTAGATTCTTTCGGAGTCACCACTTGAATAACATCAATATCTTCATCTTCGTACACTTACTACTTGAGTCATAAAACCCTTCTCTTCCTTATTACACCATTGTCTCCACTTCCTGGAAATTTCTTTCACACAATTCTTATTAGCCACATTAGTTATAAGTGAAGTGATAAAACCTTTTGAGTCCAACTTCAACTGAAAACCATCAAAACATAAGCTACTGTAGCAACTCCTTCCGAAAACCCAAAAAGAATTCAAAAAGGAAATCGAATAAAGAAGCAAATGCAAGAGTGGCAAAATCTGTCAAAACAGACCAGTCGGTAAAGATAATTTTTTTTGGAAATCTTCTATTGCTCAAGTCAAAAAGTGCAAATCTAATGAAAGTTAAATAACAACCTGGGGCAGAAGCACAAAAAATTACAGCTCAATCCGACATACAGAGATCTCTCACGAATTTTTATGGTGAAGCACAAAAATCTGTTTCGGGATAGCAACTTCCCCAAATATTACTTCTCTCTCATTAGAGGTTGATCTTGACACAAAAACCAAAAAAACGGATAAGGAGCGGTTATTACCTAAGTAATAACTTGCAAGACTCAAAGAAACAAAAAAACAAACTCAAAGCAAAAACAAATTGGGTTGTCTCCCAAAAAGCTCTTTCTTTAAAGACATTAAGATGGGCATTATAATTTTGAAGTTGCTCATATAGGAATATGAATTGAAGTGAAAGAGAGAATTAAGAAGCAACAATACACACATTTAAGTCTAACCCACTTCCTATGCAAGGGAATTTTGCAAACAAACAAGTTGTTGAAACTAGAGGCAACTTGCATAAGAAGGCAAAAGAAATGCAACATAAAAACTTTCAACATGAAACAAGGAAACTTGATATTATTGAGATGCATACGAACACTTTTCCCTCTATCATAGTAACTTTCAGTATCATTCATAAACTTAACAATATAGCTATCACAAGTACCATCATAGCAATGATCACTTATTGTAACAGAAAACACAGGAATACTAACTCTCATAACACTACTTTGTGAAACAATATTAGAGATATCCTTACAAAGGATAGTGTGTCCCTCTTCTTCATACTTAGTGACAAAGTCTTTCACATTTGCTATTATAGGTTCATCAACCATTTGTTTATCAGGTTCAACAGCTTTACTTGTACTTTCATTAACCATACTAGCTACCATAGAATGTTCCTTTACCTTAACTGGAAAAGGCATTTTCTCAATATAAGGTTCAGGTAAAACATGATTAGCAGTATAAACTTCAGTATTTCTTGCAGGAACACTCTTAGCAATATCTTTATAAGGTTCATGATACTTACTCTACTTCTTTTTAGGCACTTCAATATAGGAAGCAAAAGCCTTAAAATAAGAAGCAATAGCTTGAGAGTCTAGACCATAAGTATTTTTAATATTTTGAAAGTCATCAGTTCCCATAAAAGATTCAATGCATTCATAATCATAATTTATACCTGATTTTCTACCTTTGTCATTCTCCCAAGCTTCAGCATTGTCTTGAATATGGTCCAGAAGATCCCATTTAGCTTCTTATTCCATGCGAGTGAATGATCCAGCACAAGAAGCATCCAATAAATCCTTGTCATGTAGAGGGAGCCTTGCATAAAAGTTATTGATAATAATATTGTTGGGGAGCTCATGAATGGGACATTTGAGCATTAGTAACTTCAATCTCCCCCAAGCTTGAGTTGTACTCTCTCCATCAAGAGGCGAAAAGTTGTATATTTGATTCCGATCTTTATGAATCTCACTAGGAGGATAAAACTTTGAATAAAAGAGAGGTACTATTTCCTCCCATTCCAGAGCTTGACCATTCTTCAACAGCTTATACCATTCCTCAACTCTTCCTTTCAGTGATAATGAGAACAACTTCTTTTTAACTTGATCTGTAGTAATACCTGCACACTTGAACAACCCGCATAATTTGTGTATAAAGAGTAAATCATCACCGGGATGGATAGTTCCATCCCCAACATAGTAGTTATCCATAACACGATCAATAATTCTTGTAGGTATTTTGAAAACATCATTCTCAGCAGGTGGTGGCTTATCTACTACCTTAGCAGTGGTAGTAGCATTACCAAATAAAAAACTCAGCGAATTATCCATACCAAAAATAAAGCAACTAACAGAAGTAAACAATACTCACAGTAGAAGTTTCCTTTACCAGTTCCACTCTCCAATAGCGCTTCACTCCCCGACAACGGCGCCAAAAATAGTCTTGATGACCCACAAGTATAGGGGGTGTATCGCAGTATTTTCGATAAGTAAGAGTGTCGAACCCAACAAGGAGCAGAAGGTGCTAGCTAGTGGTATGGATCAGGAATTCTCTGCAAATACTTAGCAAACTGAGTTTTAGGGTTTTTTGATAAAGCAAGTAAACAAAGTACGAGCAAATAAAAGACAATAGGAATAAATGCAGCAAGTGGCCCAATCCTTTATGCAGCAAAGGACAAGCCGGTTGTATTACTTAAGATGACCAAACATTCTTGAGGACACATGGGAAGACTGTCAAGTGCTTTCACTTCATATAGTTGATTAATCTTCTCTAGCTTGCTAAGTGTTGTGTCGGTGAACCTGTGCTAATGTACCGCCCCATCCAAGACTAATACATACTTGTCATTATACCCCTGCAAATATTCGTAAGTACAAGAAAGTAATTAAGGTAGAGACCTAACCACAGCTTTAAACTCTAAGACCCTTACATCCCTTGTGCAATGGTTTCCTAATGGGGGTTCAGGTTTCTGTCACTCCGGCAACTCCTATAAAGCCAAATACACAATGCATTCCCCTAGGCCCATATAGGTGAAGTGTCATGTAGTCGACGTTCACATGACACCACTAGAAGAAGTACACCACAACTTAAATATCAAACTATTGAATCTTTCTCAACACAACTCCACTACTAACAACATGACTTCTCCCATGTCCTCAAGAACAAAACGAACTACTCACAAGACATCATATGGATCATGATCAGAGATGGAATAATGATGTATAACAATCTGAACATAAACAATAATTCAATGGTTCACTCAATAGCATCAACTACAAAGATTAATCAACACCGGGAAAGTTTCCCCTATGAACTAATGCAAGATTCAACACAATTGTTACAGCAATATGGAGATGGTGATGAGGGTGCTGATGGTGATGATGATCCAGATGAAGTCCAGCTTGATGGTGGTGTTGATGGCGACGATCTCCCCTCTCCGGGAAGGAATTCCCCTAGCAGAAATCTGTCTGCCGGAGAGATCTTTCTCTCTCGGTGTTTTCTGCCCCGCAGAGGCGGCAGAATCTTTCTGCGGTCACTCCCCGCGTCTTAGGGTTTCGGGAGGATGATATACGCCAGAGGAGAGAGCCAGAGGTGGGCCAGGGCAGCCACACCACCTGCTGGCGCAGCCTAGGGCTGCCCGCGCCAGGGGGTGGTGTGGGCCCCCTGTGGCCCATCTCCACTCCGTCTTCTGGCATCCTTAGTCTTCTGGAAAAATAGGATTTTCCGTATATTTTCCTGGATTTTCTGATCTTCACGAATTTTGCCTCCAAACAACACCTTTTCCATCAGAATCCTGACTGCAGCAGTCCATGCTCCAAAAGTCATCAACCATGCAAAAACAGATGAAATAACATAAGTATCACCTCTCAATATGAAATATATCAATGAATAATAGTGAATTAAGACATAGAATAGAGATGCAAAATGGACGTATCATGCTCTTGGCTGATATCACTGTATGGATTGGCGGTATCCTCCGACGTCGTCTCTGTTTGGAGGTATCCGCCATTATTGTCGTTGCTTCTGTTATTACCTTCACCCAAAAACCTACTGCGACGTAACTTGGTCATGTGTTCCCATCGTTGTTCCTTCGTCTTCTGTCATTGCCACGTGTATCCCTCTCTTCCTCGGGTGACCGCGCGCGTTTATTATGTAGCACATCTTCTCCATCAGCCCAGCGGTTTACTATTTCCATCAACTATGATACTGTCTTTGGTTTCATCCTACCCAGCTCTTCTATGAATTCTCGATGACATAGGCCGTCGTTGAAGGTGTCAATGGCCCTCTCATCTGGTATGGATTCAGCCGAGTTTTTGATAATATTCTATCTCTGTATGAACGCTCTTATTGACTCTCCGGATTTTTGTTTGGACGCTCGCAACTGTTCCAAGGATGTTGGTCGCTTAAATGTGGAGTGAAAATGTCGGATGAACTTATCTTCCAAATCGTTCCAGCTACCAATTGAACCTTCGGGTAACTGCCTTAACCATGACCTTACGGCGCCGGTGAGGTGTAATTATAGACTTTGCATCACTGTAGTTGTGGATCCGCCATGCAGTTTGACGGTGGCTAGCTAATCTGCTAGCCAAGCTTCGGGTTCCTGGAGCCCATCGTATTTGTGTCGATCATGTGGAAGTTTAAAATCTTTCGGTACTAAGGCTTTTTGAATCCTGTGCGTGAAACAACTGGCCTCACCTAAATCATGGTCGTCTTCGTCATCTCCTTCTTGATATCGTCGAGTGTGGCTTTCGTCTCTGGGTCCACAGCTCCTATGCTGGGTGTTGTCGTTTCTTGTGTTGCTTCGTGGCTCAGATCCTGTGAGGTGCGCCTGGTGTGGCGATTGCGATCGTCGGGTGTGTCCTGCTTGTCGAGGACTATTTTGATGGCGTGGGGTCCTTTGTGTGAGTCCTTGTTTTACTTCCACAAGTGAGGCTCCTACCATGCCGAGGTTCATCAGGGCGGAGTGGTGGAGGGCCGCATGCGGATCGTCGAGTGCGGGTTGATTGGTGATCAGGTATGTTTGCGCGGCCATAATGGCTGCCTGAGTTGTTTTTGCCTTGAAGTTTCCTACTTGATCGATCAACATGAATGATAAGTCGAGGTTTCGGATGATTCCACTTTGGTCTGCTTCAGGGATATTCTGTAATCGAGATGTCGCTCTTCTTGGTGGTGCTGCTCCTGTCACACTCCTTGACCCGCCTGTAGAGCTTAATTGGGCCCGTCGTAAACTCGATTCATCGGCTAGCCTTTTTCTTTCATCGAGCTGTCTTTGCATTCAGAGTAGATCTCTCTTCTTGTGGAGGACCAAATATTGGTACGCCAGTAGATCCTCATGTGAAGCATCTGCCGTCATTGGTAGTTCTCCCGAAATTACCTCCCTTGCTTTTTTCCATGCCGACACTGGTAGCCGAAGTCCCGGTCTTTCTTCTGTGCGTGGTTCTCCGCCTCCTCCTCGAATTATGCAATTATCTGTTGTTTCTCCTCCGTTTCCATGTTCTCCTCCGTTGTTGTGTTCTCCTTCATTGTCGTGGTTTCCTGCATGGTCATCTGATAAAATATCATCAGGGTTTATGATGGGATTACCGTTTTCGTCGCGTGGTGTTGAGGTATCTCCGTTGATCATGTACACTTGGTGCCGTGTTATATTTGGCCTGATGGTGTCGTCTTTTGCTTCTGCGGGTGCGTTGGTAGTACTCCAAGATCGTAGTTCTAGATAAATTTTCTCCATCCTTTCTTCAAAGTCGACATTCTCACTGCTTTCTTCGGGATCTGAGTGTGTTGGTTTTTCTCCATGTGGTGAGATTGATTGACCACCTTCTTCGCCTGCTTCAATCTGTGTTGCGACGTCCGTGGACGATCCAACGGGTGATGCTGGTATTGCTATAGGTGTGATCTTTTGCACCGACGGTTCTGATGTGATCAGGGCCGAAGGGTACGATTCCTGCGGGTCGTCTACTTGGAAGTGGATGCTTCCGATGATTAGATTGGATCCGCCGTTGAACTGGGCGGGTACTACTATGAGGGTGGGTGGGTGTGGATCTGCTTTCGTCGAGTTGACGCTTGGTGGAGAGCGTTCCGCCGAATCCGTGTTTCCAGCGTTCAAGTTTCCCACAGACGGCACCAATTGACGAGGGCTAACCTCGACAATGCCCATGATAATAGACTTGGGGTTTCACGGAAAAGAGAACGCTGGGGATTTCATCGGATGTCAGGGAAAACAATGAAGACAAAGTCGCCTGAATAGTGGGGAAACACTCTATTACAAGTTGTCTACTAGATTTCGGTACCCTCCCTTGGGCTTCTCCCGCCCTATATATAATAGGTCGGGTCTCAAAGCTGTATGCGGATAGGTTTCATACACGAGTGATTACAATACCAACATAATGTCGGTTCATGATTTCTTTCCTAATATAATAAGAAGTTTTTGTCAGTTGCTTCCTTGGGCTTTTACCTGGAATCTCATTGGGCCGTAGGCCTTTTACCCATTGTAGGGTAACGAATAGTGAGCATCTAAGTAATCATACCCATGTCAGCAGCCGAGACATTAACTCGATAAACCAATTAAATCATCATAACGGCTCGCTTCCCACATTATCCATAGCAAGCACCTGCCCAATTGATCTCCCGAGTTGTGCCAATTGATTGTCCACAACAATCGCACAGTTGCCATTGTCATCGTTCATACAGGTCAACGAGACGACACCATACTATGGCCAGGACGAATAGGAGGCTGAAGTGAAGCTAGAAAAAGGGCCACCATCACCGGAGAAGGGCCGTTGTCACCAGAGAATAAGAAGAAAGGGGAGGCAATGGCACAGGTGCGGGCGCGGGGCTGGCTCGGGGTCCCATCTTGCAATGCCAACCTAGGTAAGCTGTGGGTCCGCCGCTCACGTGGATAAGCTGTGGGTCCCATGCTGATCTGAATAAGTGGAGAGAGGTGTCCACTACGAGAACCAACTGAATGCGGCCCCACTTGTCAGCATGTAACGGCAAGGGTCCACTATGGGACCCGACGAAACTCGGCCCCACTTGTCAGCATATAACGGCGAGGGTCCACTATGGGACCCGACTGAACGTGGCCCCACTTGTCAGCACGTAACGGCAAGGCTGACGGACAACGAGTTTTAGACTGTGTGAGAGTTTTGTAGAAGGAGATGGGAAAAAGTGAGGAAAAGTTAAGTGGCTGGAGAAAAGTGAGTACAACTACGGAACCAAGGGCATGAAACTATTAATCCCTAGTATCTAAGTATCATGCTTGCCTCCATGATTCTTGATATTGAGAAATTGTTCTAATATCAATGTTATCTAGGAGCTGAAAATTGTTTCAGAAACCATCATGTGTAGAAGATATTGTGATATCTGAAACAATGTCTTGGTTGCAATATGATAGAATATAATAAAATACATATTCTCATATTGACGAGGGTTTAACTCATCAATGCCCATTGTTATGGACTTAGGCTCGAGGAATTGGGGTGCACTGGAAGTCTCGATCGGCTAGCAAACAAGCACAGGGGACACAAGGTTTACCTAGGTTCAGGCCTCGTAGAGGACCCTACTCCTGCTTGTCTGCTCTTGATTGATGATGATCCGAAGGATTACAATGTCACTGATGGCGGTGTCGCGTAGATTGGATCTGGCGTTTGTGCGAGAGATCGATGTCTAGATCTATTGTATATTGTGGCGATGTGGGAGATCATAGATCTATCTATTGGGGGAGTCGCGATGTCTAGATCTACTGTGGCATAGCGTGTCCTCCTCATTGGACCCTCCTAGCCTTTATATATGGGGAGGCTAGGTCTCAGGTACCAATACGCGTTGGTTACAAGTTAGATTCAAACTCTAGTATTGAGCTTTTCTTGTCTTGCGTGCTTGGACTCAGTGTGCATATGGGCTTCATACCACTTGAACCGTCATAGGCGTCATGGACCTTGGCAATTCTTCGAGTGGGCCTTCTGTCGAGCTACACCAGGTAGGCTGTAGTTGAGTGCCTATTGGGCATACCCATGTCAGTATCCCCCGAGTGTCCATGTGAATCGTAGATTCGGGTGAAGACTCAGAAGTCTTGATCTTTGCATTAGGATGTCGGAGTCGACTATTGTGTCGAGTGCAAAGCACTTCACTCGGAAGTACATCGAGTTAGTTGAATTTGTTGTAGTTCATAGGGATGATGGTAAACGTGCCTGGTGCGCTCGATGGATCGAGACTAGTTAATTGCTCTAGGGCAAAAACAACGTCACCTACTCAAACTCAAGTCCTCGGACTCGAATTCGGAAATTGCTGGCGTAATTCGACTCATGTCACGGAGGTCTTATAGAGTTCGAATCTCGGTGTATAAGTGTGAGCACTCGATGCGTCCGTCAAGGCATATTCATCGTACCTGCAGGCACGGATATATCTCTGGTAGTGCGCAACAGATGCATTGTCAGGCCTTATCCAGGTCTTATCTTCACGCTGTAAGCACGGCATCTGAATTTTTGTCGTCGCGGAGATGATTCGGTGTCCCAGGAGATGTAATCTCTTTGTAGGGAAAATATGAGGCGGAGTTGCCATAAGCTTCGAGTGTGGATGTTATCGACACATAGTACGATGTACAAATAATCATAGGATGCGCGACCAGCGCTCCCTATGGGAGTAGCCCCTGAGTGCCTATTCGAGTCGTAGACTCGAGTGGGGACTATAAGTACTTTGCGACTGCTGTCGTCTTTTGCTTGTTTCAGTCGAATATGTTTCCAGCGCTCCCTATGGGAGTAACCCGAAGTCGACAATCGAATCGTAGATTCGAGTGAAGGGTTTTCATGATGCTTGCAAATCTTCATAAAATTCTTCGGGTGCACGGCCAGCTCTCCCTATGGGAGTAGCCCCCGAGTCCTTAGTCGAATTGTGTATCGAGTGAGGATTCAGAGCGTGTCACTCGAGGTTCTTTTATATGCACGTCCAACGCTCCAGTTTGGAGTAGCCTCCGAGTGTCTGGCGGAGTCGTAGACTCGGGCAGAGACTCGAGACTTGTATCTTGTAGACGCCGTTAAAAATCATGGGAGGAGAATCCGCTGACCCGGAAGTGCATCGAGTCAGTGTCTCATGCATAAGGAGCCAAAAATCGATAATGTAGTTGGTGTTGATGTAGCGGAGTCATTTGACAATGCGAATAGAGTCGATGCAGTCGCTTCTGTTGTGTGCATGGTCAGTGTCGCATCTTTGTAGCATCAAGCGGCGCAACCATCCGAGGAGGAACTCGACTCGGGTCTTGAGTGTATGGCATAGTCAGTTGTTTTGTCGACTCCTATTGGAGGATTCGATAGAATAGCTTGATGTAGTCGACATCTTTGTAAGCTACAGAAAATGCAAAGAGTTGTGAAGTATATATATCTTGCAAAGAATATTTGCCTGTTGGCTCATAAAATAAAATTATGGTGCCAATCGAGTCGACCCTTTCGCACTGTATGCTAGGCCTTTTCGTTAGCCTGATTACCCATAGTCTTAGTACCTTGCCGAGGTACTCGGAATTCAAGGATTCGACGATCAGGCAGAATCAGCTACTCGGGCTATCGCGTATGAAGTGCTCGAGTGCATGGAGTCGATGGCACATTAGGTTACTCGAAGAGGGCGCAACCCCGAGTGTTTCGAGTGCGAGTTAAAAAAAATCAGCCCTAAGTAGAGAGAAAACTTAGCTTTATTGATAGTTGCCGTGATGAACAAGTCGTAAGATCCGATGCGATCGGTGGGTCGCGGGAGTTGAGATTATAGCGGCTCGTGGTCGCGGGAGTCGAGGAAGCCCCCGAGTCACCCGATATGAAGACCGTAGACGGTCGTTGAAGCTGAAGACCGCGGCAGGTCGCCGAAGCAGGGGGAGCCCCCGAGTCGAATATCGTAGCGAATCACTAGAGTTGAAGACTAGAGTTGACGTGGCAGCGAGTCACGCGGCGGACGTAGTCGACGCGACGGATCGGAGTCGTGTGGTGATGACGAATTGCCGTATATGAAGACTATAACGGGCCACAGCAGTCGAAGACCGTATTGGGTCACCTCACCCGAAGACCGCAGCTGAAGACCGCAGCGAGTCGCGTGATGGAGTCGGAGACTCAGTAGATGGGCGGAGTCGGAGACCGTAGCGAGTCACCATAGCCGAAGGCGGTAACGGGCCTCGCCGCAGAGTCGATGGAGCCCCCGAGTGTAGATTCGATGTTGTCAATGTAGTCGAGGCGGCATTCGAGAGCCGATGCGACGAACCGGAGTAGACGCGGCAGGGGGTCGCAAAAGCCTGATGGCGGGAGCGAGTCATCCTATTCGAATGCCATAACTGGTCACCATAGTCGAAGAACACACTAGATCACCACAATCGAAGACCGCAGCGGGTCGCCGACGGAAGGGACTCGATGCAGCAACGGGTTGGTGCGGCCCCCGGACGTAGAGTCAACGCAGCGGACGGACTCATCATTGCAGCCGAGAGTCTTTCCCGATGAATTTATCGCGTGTCTACGTCAGTAGGTTAATCTGACCGAAGAAATAATGTATGTGATGCATATGGAAATTCGCCGATTGATGCCGGGTCGATGTCTTTTCTCATCCCCGTGACCCAATTCTTGTACGATGTGGTTCATGTAAAACAATTCGTGTACAAGATTAGAATCAAATAAAATAACTGACTTGCATAATAACTAATACGTAAAAGAGATGAAATTTAATTGAGAGAATCCTGTGGTTGATGTCTACGCACTTCTATTCTTGTCGACAGTTGTTGGGCCTCCAAGTGCAGAGGCTTGTAGAACAACAGCAAGTTTTCCCTTAAGTGGATCACCCAAGGTTTATCGAACTCAGGGAGGAAGTGGTCAAAGGTATTCCCTCTAAAGCAACCCTGCAATCAAGATACAAGAAGTCTCTTGTGTCCCCAACACACCCAATACACTTGGCACGTGTATAGGTGCACTAGTTTGGCGAAGAGATAGTGAAATACAAGTGGTATGGATAATTATAAGTGGTAATGGTGATATAAAATAGATTGATGGCGTGGAAAAGACTAAAGTAAAACTGAAATAAAGATGGAAGCAAGCAAACATGTAACAAATCTAATAGCAAACGGTGTTTCAGTGCTTAGAAACAAGGCCTAGGAATCATACTTTCACTAGTGAACACTCTCATATAAATATCTTCTCTTTATGATACTACTCTTAAGTACTCTCCAGTTGGACACTCTAATCGATGGTAGGGCTATAACAGCACACCTCAAAGTAAGCCTTTCCCATCTAGAAAACCCCACACTGTCACCTTGACCACTAGATGAGTCCAACAAACACCACAATTTCATAAAGACATCCAACTCAAAATATAACTCATAACAAGTATTTGTAACCTCTAGCCTAAGTGCCACCATGGTGTGCACGATGTCACTTTCACACACATGGGGAGAGCAGAGATCTAATAAAGCACTTGAGTAGCAAGGTAGATCTATAGATTACAAGCTCATAATCTCAATAAGATCATGCATAGAGAGAGAGATGAACACATAGCTACTGGTAGAACCCTTAACCTTGAGAGAGAACTACTCCCTCTTCATCATGGGAATCAGCAATGGTGATGGAGATGGCGGTGGAGATCGATGGAGATGGCTCTGGGGGAACTTCCCCGTCCCGGCAGGGTGCCGGAACAGAGACTTTCTGTCCCCCGAATCTCTCCTTCGGTGGCGGCGGTGGAGCGGAACTTTTCATGGATTTCTGATTAACTATTTAGGGTTTTTGCCTCGGGGGGGACTTTATAGGCGAAGGAGGCAACGTTGGTGGCTAGTGATACATTGCAAATGTATCTATAATTTTTCATGTTCCATGCTTGATTTTATCCACTTTCTTGTGTTTTGTTCCAACTTTCGAGTACTTTTCATATGATTTCTTGGACTAACCTATTAACAAGAGCCACAGTGCCAGCTGCCTGTTTTCTGCTGTTTTTGGTTCCAGGAAAGTCAGAAAATGAATATTCTCGGAATTGGACGGGACAAAAGCCAAAGTGCCTATTTTTCCGAAAGGGATCAAGTGCCAGAATATGAAACGGAGAAGGGCCAGGGAGCCACCACACCACCTGGCCGCGCGGTCAGGCCTGGCCCGCGCCAGAGCGTGGTGTGGTCGCTCCCGGCACCCCCTCGGCCTCTCCTTCCGCCTATATATTTCCCTCGGGATGAAAACCCTAAGTACCCCAATCAAAAATCCACGAAAGAGTCTATAGCCGCCGTCATCTCCATCCCTAGATCGGGAGGGATCTGAAGCTCTTCCCGACACCCTGCCGGTGAGGGGAATTCACCTTGGAGGCCTTCTTCATCACCATGCAAGCCTCCGGTGTGATGCGTGAGTAGTTCATCCTTGGACTACGGATCCATGTAGTAGCTAGATGGCTGGTTCTCCTCCTTTGTGCTTTCATGTTTAGATCTTGTGAGCTCCGTTCATGATCAAGATCATCTATTTGTAATTCATACATGTTGTGTTTGTGGGGATCCGATGGATATTGAGATGCTATTTCAGATTGATTATTGATTCTATCATGTCTTTGTTATTTGTGATCTTGCATGCTTTCCGTTGTTAGTAGCTATCTTGGCCAAGTAGATGCTAGCAACTCCAAGAGTTAGTATTTATGCTCGATAGTGGGTTCATGCCTCGTAACTGGGAAGTGACAGAAATCTCTAAGGTACTAGATGTGCTGTTGCTACTAGGGAGAAAACAACAATCCTTTGTTCATAGAACAATCGTATTGTTTACTTTACACGCAGTTCGTAAAGCAATAATCTGTTGCTTGCAACTTAATACTGGAGGGGGTTCGGATGATAACCTGAAGGTGGATTATTAGTCATAGATGCAGTTGGATGGCGGTCTATGTATTATGTTGTAATGCCCAATCAAGTCTCAAAGGAGTCAAGATGATTAGTATATGCATGTATTGCTTTCTTGGTGTTTGTCAACTGCCCCGCTGTAATTTGTTCACCCAGCGTGTTATCTATTTAAGGAGATCCACCTCTAGTGTACTATGGATCCCGGTCCTTTCTCTTTACTTATAATCTACAATCTTTTACTGCTTTGTGTTTACTTTCTGCAAACTTTTACTTCTTTCCATTCGATACATTTAATCCTTTGTTTTCCGCAAAACACGGTGAGATTGACAACCTCATCGCAAGTTGGGGACAAAGTTCTGTGTTTATGTTGTGCAGGTCTCCATGTTGCTACTAGCACCGATAGTGCGCCCTGCCAAAGCTCAGCTAGTAACACCTTTGGGGTGTTTCCTTGCTCCTACTGGTTCGATTAAACCTTGGTTTCATAACTGAGGGAAAACTTGCTGTTGTGCTCATCATACCTTCCTCTTGGGGTTCCCAACGAGCTCTACGTCGAACGACGAGCACATCAAGATCTTTTCTAGTGCCGTTGCCGGGGAGTCAAGGACATCTTCACAAGGGGAGTCCCTCATAACCAATCTCTTTACTTTGTTGTTTTTGTTTTGCTTAGTTTCTTTTTTGCTTTGGTTGCTTGTTTTGTTCTTCAAAAAACACAAAAAAAATTACTTTTACAAGTTTGCTTTCTTATTTGAAAACCCAAAAAAATGACTACTCTTGAAAACACTAAGTTGTGTGACTTCACTAGCACCAACAACAATGATTTTATGAGCACACCTATTGCTCCACCTATGGATGAAAATACTTTCTTTGAGATAAAAGCTACTTTGCTCAATCTTGTTATGAGAGAACAATTTTCTGGTATTGGTAATGAAGATGCTGTTTCCCATCTAAATTACTTTGTTGAACTTTGTGAGATGCAAAAGCATAGGGATATAGATGGTGATATTATTAAGCTGAAATTGTTTCCTTTCTCTTTGAGAGGAAAAGCTAAAGAGTGGTTGAATTCCTTAACTAGGAATAGTATTGATTCTTGGACTAAGTGCAAAGATGCTTTTATTGGAAAATACTATCCTCCTGCTAAGATTATATCTATGAGAAGTGAAATAATGAAGTTTAAACAACTTGATAATGAGCATATTGCTCAAGCTTGGGAAAGAATGAAATCTTTGGTAAAGAATTGTCCCACTCATGGACTGACTGCTTGGATGATCATCCAAACCTTTTATGCAGGATTGAACTATTCTTCAAGGAACCTATTGGATTCTGCTGCTGGAGGTACCTTTATGACCATCACTTTGGGTGTTGTAACAAAACTTTTGGACAATATGATGGTTAATTATTCTGAATGGCATATTGAGAGAGCTCCACAAGGTAAGAAGGTAAATTCAGTTGAGGAGACCTCCTCCTTGAGTGATAAGATTGATATTATTATGTCTATTCTTGTTAATGGGAAAGCCCATATTGATCCAAATAATGTTCCTTTGGCTTCTTTGGTTGCTCAAGAAGAGCAAGTTGATGTGAACTTCATAAGAAATAACAATTTTGGCAACAATGCTTACGGTAACAATGCTTATAGGAACAATTTTGGTAACAATAATTATAAGCCATATCCTCCCAACAATGGTAATGCTTATGGAAATTCTTACAACAATAATAAGAGTGATCCCTCCGAACTTGAAGTTATGCTTAAAGAGTTTATTAGTAAACAAACTGCTTTCAATAAAACTATTGAGGAAAAACTCTCTAATGCTGAAAGAAATATAACATCTTTGGCTGAAGCTCAATCTTCTTTGAATAAAATAGCTGCTAAACCTGAAACTAATGATAATCCCTTTGCAGCTACCAATGCTATACAAGTAAGAATTGATAAAAATGTTAGACTATTAGCTGAATTACATGCTAAGTGGGAAAGAGAAGATGAAATTGCTAGAAACATTAGTGTTTCTACTATCACCACCTCTAGTGTTGAGGCTAGTAGTAGTTCTACTACTTTGGATGATAAAGTTGATTTTGATCTTGATGGTTGCAATATCTCTGAAGTTATTAAGTTCCTACAAAAGCTTGCTAAAAGTCCTAATGCTAGTGCTATGAACATGGCCTTTACAAAACACATTACCGATGCTCTCATAAAGATTAAGGAAGAAAAGATGAAACATAAAGCTTCTATTCCTATAAAACAAGAGGATGGTTGGGAACCCATCATTAATATGAAAGTGAATGACTTTGATTTCAAAGCTTTATGTGATCTTGATAGTAGTGTTTCTATTATGCCTAGAAGGATTTATGATATGCTTGATTTGCCTCCTCTTGAAGATTGTTGTTTGAATGTCCCACTTGATGATAATGTTAAAAAGAAACTCATGGGGAGTCTTAACGATGTTCTTATTATGGTTAACAATTCCTATGTCCCCGTTGATTTCTATGTTTTGGATGTTGAATACAATGCTTCTTGTCTTATTACTTTGGGAAGAGCTTTTCTTAGAACTGTTGGTGCCATCATTGATATGAAAGAAGGCATAATTAAATATCAACTCTCACTCAAGAAAGGTATAGAACACTTCCCTAAAAAGAGAGAAAAGATTTCTTTTGCTTCTCCTATGAAAACAAAATTTAGTCTTAATGCTTCTTCATTTGAGAACACTTGATTCTTTCTTTGGTTCTTATGCCTAACTTAAAGGCGTTAAAGAAACGTACTTATTGGGAGATAACCCAAAAGTTTTAGATGAGTGTTGGAAGTTATTACCTCTGTAATAACCTCTCCTTATCCTTTTTATTTGCTTTTTGCGCCAAGAGTAACCTCTAATGAGAGAAAAGTAATGATTGGGAAAGTTGCTGTCCCGAAACAGATTTTTGTGCTTCACCGTAAACATTCGTGAGAGAGCTCTGTATGTCGGATTGAGCTGTAATTGTTTGTGATTTTTCCCCAGGTTGTTATCTAACTTTCGTTAGTTCAAGACTTTTTGATTCGAGAAACATAAGGTCTTAAAAAAAATTCGTCTTTACCTGCTGGTCTGTTTTGACAGATTTCTGCCATTTTCTGCATTTACTTCTTGTGGGTTCCTTTTTGAGTTCTTTTGGGGAATTGAGCTTTTTGAAGGAAGGGCTACAGTATCTAGTGTTGTAATGGAAGTTTATTTGGTGTTAGAACTGAACCTTAAGAATTATTTATCTTGAGTGCACTAATGGTGCTAACGAGATTCTGTGAAGTTTCGTATGAAGGAAAATTTTCAGGTGTATGGAAGGAATGAGTAATGAGATGAAGGATGGACTAAAGCTCAAGCTTGGGGATGCCACGTGTGTCACCCCAGAAAATATCCAAGAAGTACAAGCGTCAAAGCTTGGGGATGCCCAAGGCATCCCCTTCTTCATCAATAAAAATCCCAGGTTTCTTCCAAACGCTTCATTTTTATTGTTTTATGCACAGTTGTGTTGTTCTTGGAGCATATTTTTTTTTTTGTTTTCGTTTTGGTTTTTAGTTTGCTTGGTTTCCTTAGTTTGCTGAATAAATTGGTTTGACCCCCTATTTCATACATTAGTTTGCAAATAGTTTGGTTTGGTTTGGAAAAGAGTAGGAAAGTTCATGCTTAAGTGGTAAAGAGAGCTTGTTTTTGACTGTGGCCTATGCTTTGTCATGCCATGCTTGATATTGTTTTGGATTTATGCTTAGTATTCTTTGCTGTAGCATGACTTGTTATAAACAATTGAGATTGCTTAATGTGCCTTGGATGAATCATGTGTTGTTTTAGCATATTAAAGCATAGTATAGTGGTATTCTCCTTTGATGCTTTATTTGGGTTGACTTGGCGCATGCTCACACCATGTTATGACTATATCAAGTCACCATAAGCCTTTATGATCCTTTAGTTTTCAACTTGTAGTATCACTTTATGCTTTGATCAATGATGTTTTGTCGCTCTGCATGATTATGGCCATTATTGCTCTCTTAGTTTGTCGCTCCTAGTCTTTTGCTAGCCTCCACAACGAAGTATGAGTTCCACTCATGCATCCAAATCCCTAAACCAAGTTATTCCAAAGAGTCCACCATACCTACCTACTAGCTTATGCTATTCCAAGTATATTCATGCTTTTGTTTACCTTCCAAATTAAACTTGTTATGAGAAAACTAGTGATTAAAGCTCTCACGAACTTGATGGCACACTTTACGTTTTGCCTCTAATAAACTTGAACCATTGGGTCCTTCTTTGTTGCGTATATGCTTGCACTTTATAAGTTGAAATTAGCAGAACCATGTTTCATGGGGAACGCTTTCAACATTGCACTTATACTTTGTACCCCGTTGATATCATGTTCTTTTGCTTACGGATCCCGGCGGTGTGAAATAAAAGTGGAACTTGTAAGATCATGGAGTTTGTATGTGTGTTAGAGAAACGCCTGGGCCGCTGGCCTAAGCGATGCCTAATCATGGTGGAAACTTGCACCATCACCATAATGAGCACTCTATGAAGCATCCTCAATAAAAACCTATGCAAATAGCAAATAAAAAGATCGCTGAGATGCTCATTGTCTGCTTGCCTTGTCATTTTGATTATGGGAAAGATCCTGTATCATGTCCAAGGGGTACCCCGTTGGCGGTTCTTAATGATACACATATACTTATAATGACAAGAGCTTACTCGTGACTGAAGTTGAGTAGCATGAGGATCGATCTTTGTAAGTAAGGGGCATGAGATTTCGGTTTATAACTTGCCAAGCATATCCTCTTAGTGGTGTCACTTTAACCTTAATCACCTTCAAGATGCTTATGATAGGGGCAATGAGAGCTGAAAGCTATAAGTACCATAATTTTTGGAAGCTCTTTATGAGACTTGAATCCCTACTTCTTTTTACAAAGGCCTTTCTTCCACCATTATATTGGAATCTTTATGCACTTACTTTGAGAGCATAGTGGCCATTCTTAGTTCTATGTGCATTATCCCAAGACTAGTTGATTGATGCATAACTTGATATTGCTTGTTTTAAACTATTTGTATCTAGTCACTCTTATGAACTTTGAAGGTGTCCTTTGCATTTATATTTGCTACTCTATTGAGGGACAAACTGAATACTATTATGCCATGCTTTCTTTATGTGAAACAAACAAACGTCTTGCAAAGCATTGTTATTCATGAATCTTTTGTTTGTGCCTTTTCATGTTGCATCTTAGTTTTCTTTGCTTATTGCTAGAACTTTGTCTTTCATGTTATGATTGAAGTACTATGATCCCAGCTTTGAATGTTTTACAAATACTTTGATCAAAGTCTTTGATGGTGCATGTCACCTCAAAAATTATTCTTTCTTTTTATCACTTACCTACTCGAGGACGAGCATAAGTTAAGCTTGGGGATGATGATACATTGCAAATGTTTCTATAATTTTTGATGTTCCATGCTTCATTTTATCCACTTTCTTGTGTTTTGTTCCAACTTTGGAGTACTTTTCATATGATTTATTGGACTAACCTATTAATAAGAGCCACAGTGCCAGCTGCCTGTTTTCTGCTGTTTTTGGTTCCAGGAAAGTCAGAAAATGAATATTCTCGGAATTAGACGAGACAAAAGGCAAAGTGCCTATTTTTCCGGAAGGGATCAAGTGCCAGAATATAAAACGGAGAAGGGCCAGGGAGCCACCACACCACCTAGCCACGCGGCCAGGCCTGGCCCACGCTAGGGGGTGGTGTGGCTGCTCTCGGCACCCCCTCAACCTCTCCTTTCGCCTATATATTGCCCTCGGGACGAAAACCCTAAGTACCCTGATAAAAAATCCACCAAAGAGTCTGTAGCCGCCGTCATCTCCATCCCTAGATCGGTAGGGATCTGAAGCTCTTCCCGACACCCTACCGGAGAGGGGAATTCACCCCGGAGGCCTCTTTCATCACCATGCAAGCCTCCGGTGTGATGCGTGAGTAGTTAATCCTTGGACTACGGATCCATGTAGTAGCTAGATGGCTGGTTCTCCTCCTTTGTGCTTTCATGTTTAGATCTTGTGAGCTCCGTTCATGATCAAGATCATCTATTTGTAATTCATACATGTTGTGTTTGCGGGGATCCAATTGATATTGAGATGCTATTTCAGATTGATTATTGATTCTATCATGTCTTTGTTATTTGTGATCTTGCATGCTTTCCATTGTTAGTAGCTATCTTAGCCAAGTAGATGCTAGCAACTCCAAGAGTTAGTATTTATGCTCGATAGTGGGTTCATGCCTCTGGTAATCTAGGGAAGTGACAGAAATCTCTAAGATACTAGATGTGCTGTTGCCACTAGGGAGAAAACAACAATCCTTTGTTCATAGAACAATCGTATTGTTTACTTTACACGCAGTTTGTAAAGCAATAATCTGTTGCTTGCAACTTAATACTGGAGGGGGTTCGGATGATAACCTAAAGGTGGATTATTAGTCATAGATGCAGTTGGATGGCGGTCTATGTATTATGTTGTAATGCCCAATCAAGTCTCAAAGGAGTCAAGATGATTAGTATATGCATGTATTTCTTTTTCGGTGTTTGTCAATTGCGCCGCTGTAATTTGTTCACCCAGCGTGTTATCTATTTAAGGAGAGCCACCTCTAGTGAACTATGGATCCCGGTCCTTTCTCTTTACATACAATCTACAATCTTTTATTGCTTTGTGTTTACTTTCTGCAAACTTTTACTTCTTTCCAGTCGATATGTTTAATCCTTTGTTTTCTGCAAAACACGGTGAGATTGACAACCTCATCGCAAGTTGGGGACAAAGTTCTGTGGTTGTGTTGTGCAGGTCTCCACGTTGCTACTAGCACCGGTAGTGCGCCCTGCCAAAGCCTAGCTAGCAACACCTTTGGGGTGTTTCCTTGCTCCTACTGGTTCGATTAAACCTTTGTTTCATAACTGAGGGAAAACTTGCTGTGGTGCTCATCATACCTTCCTCTTGGGGTTCCCAACAAGCTCTACGTCGAACGACGAGCACATCAGCCGGCCAGGGTGCCCACACCATGCCCTGGCGCGGCCTGGGGGTACCCGTGCCTAGGGGAGTGTGGCCACCCTGTGGCCCCTCTCCGACTCTCCTTCTGGCTCCGTGAGTCTTCCGGGAAAATAGGAACTTTTGGCATATTTTCCGGGATTTTTCCTGATAGTTGATTTTCTGCACAAAAATTAGACACCAAGGCAGTTCTGCTGAAAACAGCGTCGTTCACGTTAGTTGCAACCAAATCACACAAGTTTAGAGGAGAAACAATAGCAAAAGTGTTCGGGAAAGTAGATACATTTTTGACGTATCAACTCCCCCCAAGCTTAGCTTATTGCTTGTCCTCTAGCAATTCAGTTGAAAACTGAGTGCGATAAAAGAACATTCACGAACACATTTGCTTCATATGATGTAAATATTCTCAGCAATGTGATCAACTACTTAGACAATTCATAATAAAGAGTATGCTACTGAGTCTACTTAATATTCATTGCAAGCTATGAAGAGATTCCAACTCAAAAATAATAAGTAGCATGAAGCATAAACATAAGCAACATTACAGTGCTCATAAAAAGGTATGATAGAGTGGTATCTCGCTTGCCTTTGATTATGAATGTCAAGGCACCTCTGAAGTTCAAGTGATGACTAGAAGTAAACATATCAAAGATACAAGCATCAAAGTCATAACACAAATAATCAAGTAATGATACAAGCACAAAGAATGACAACTATGCTCTCAAGAAGGTGCTCAAAGAATATGTGGAGACTCAACAAGTAAAAGAAAAGGTTTTGAATAATTTGAAAGGCTTCCAAATGCTGAAAGTATGGTACTCATTATCTTTCAGCTCTCATTGCCCCTATCATAAGCATCTTGAAGTGATTAAGGTTAAAGTGAACAAACTATGGTGTACATGCTTGACGAAGTATAAGTTAGAAATCTCATGTCCCTTGTATACGAGGGCCGCTCCTCATGCTACTCAAGTTTAGTCACCGGTAAGTTCTTGTCATCGTAAGTACATGTGTATCATAGAGAACCGCCAATGGGGTACTGATGTCTACGCACTTCTATTCTTGTAGACAGTTGTTGGGCCTCCAAGTGCAGAGGTTTGTAGAACAGCAGCAAGTTTTCCCTTAAGTGGATTACCCAAGGTTTATCGAACTCAGGGAGGAAGTGGTCAAAGGTATCCCCTCTCAAGCAATCCTGCAATCAATATACAAGAAGTCTCTTGTGTCCCCAACACACCCAATACACTTGTCAGGTGTATAGGTGCACTAGTTCGGCAAAGAGATAGTGAAATACAAGTGGTAAGGATAAATATAAGTGGAAACGGTGATATAAAATAACTTGATGGCGTGGAAGAGACTAAAGGCAAACTGAAATAAAGATGGAAGCAAGCAAACATGTAACAGATCTAGTAGCAAACAGTGTTTCAATGCTAAGAAACAAGGCCTAGGGATCATACTTTCACTAGTGAACACTCTCATATAAATATCTTCTCTTTATGATACTACTCTTAACGACTCTCCGGTTGAACGCTCCAATCGATGGTAGGGCTATAACAACACACCACAAAGTTCATCTTTCCCATCTAGAAACCCCACACTGTCACCTTGAGTACTAGATGAGTTCAACAAACACCACAATTTCATAGAAACACCCAACTCCAAATATAACTCATAACAAGTATTTGTAATCTCTAGCCTAAGTGCCACCATGGTGTGCACGCTGTCACTTTCACACACATGGGGAGAGCAGAGATCTATTAAAGCACTTGAGTAGCAAGGTAGATCTATAGATTACAAGCTCATGATCTCAATAAGATCATGCATAGAGAGAGAGAGATGAACACACAGCTACCGGTAGAACCCTTAGCCTCGAGAGAGAACTACTCCCTCCTCATCATGGGAATCAGCAATGGTGATGGAGATGGCGGTGGAGATCGATGGAGATGGCTCCGGGGGCACTTCCCCGTCCCGGCGGGGTGCCGGAACAGAGACTTTCTGTCCCCCGAATCTCCCCTTCAGTGGTGGCGGCGCAGCAGAACTTTTCGTGGATTTGTAATTGATGATTTAGGGTTTTGGCTTCGGGAGGCTTCTTATAGGCCAGAGGGCAAGGTCGGTGGAGTGCCAGGGGGCCCACACCACCTGGTGGCGCGGGTAGGGCTAGCCCACGCCTGGTGGTGTGTCCAGGCTCTGGCCCACCTCCGTCTCGTATTCTGGCTCCGTGAGTCTTCTGGCAAAATAGGAACTTTGGCTTTTGTCCCGTCCAATTCCGAGAATATTGATTTTCTGACTTTCCTGGAACCAAAAACAGCAGAAAACAAGCAACTGGCACTTTGGCTCTTGTTAATAGGTTAGTCCAAGAAATCATATGAAAAGTACTCCAAAGTTGGAACAAAACACAAGAAAGTAGATAAAACCAAGCATGGAACATCAAAAATTATAGATACATTTGCAATGTATCAACATCCCCAATCTTAACTCCTGCTCGTCCTCGAGTAGGTAAGTGATAAAAAGAAAGAATAATTATTGAGGTGACATGCACCATCATAAACTTGATCAAAGTACTTGTAAAACATTCAAAGCTGGGATCATAGTACTTCAATCATAACATGAAAGACAAAGTTCTAGCAATAAGCAAAAGAAACTATGATGCAACATGAAAAGGCACAAACAAAAGATTCATGAATAAAAATGCCTTGCAAGACGTTTGTTTGTTTCACATAAAGAAAACATAGCATAATAGTATTCAGCTTGTCCCTTAATAGAGTAGCAAATATAAATTGCATAGGACACCTTCAAAGTTCATAAGAGTGACTAGATACAATAGTTTAAAACAAGCAATATCAAAGTATGCATCAATCAACTAGTCTTGGGACAATGCACATAGAACTAAGAATGGCCACTATGCTCTCAAAGTAGGTGCATAAAGGTAGAAGGTGGAGAATCAATATAATGGTGGATGAAAGCCTTCATAGAAGGAAGTAGGGATTCAAGTCTCATAAAGACATTCCAAAAATTATGGTACTTATAGCTTTCAGCTCTCATTGCCCCTATCATAAGCATCTTGAAGTGATTAAGGTTAAAGTAAACAAACTATGGTGTACATGCTTGACGAAGTATAAGTTAGAAATCTCATGTCTCTTGTATATGAGGGCCGCTCCTCATGCTAGCGGTAAGTTCTTGTCATTGTAAGTACATGTGTATCATAGAGAAGCCGATGAGGTACCCCTTGCCGATGATACGGAAGAATCCCCATATCAAAATGACAAGGCAAGTAGACAACGAGCATCTCAGCAATCTTCTTATTTACCATGGGAATATGGTGCTTTTTTCTCTCTTTCCTCTTTTCATAATCTCTTTTTTTCTCTTTTCTCTTTTTTGTCAATATAGGACTCTTTTTTTTATAAGAAGAATGCTTCATAGACAGCTCATTATGGTTACGCAACAGGTTTCCACCATGTCAGCATGGATTAGACCAGCGGCCCAAGCGTTTTTCTAACACATGTACATAACTCCATGGACTTACAAGATCCCCTTTCATTTCACACCGACGACATCCATATACAAAAGAGCATGATATCAACTAGGTACAAAGTACTCGTGCAATGTTGAAAGTGTTCCCCATGACAACATGGTTCTGCTAATCCCCAACAAATAAGTGCAAGCATATACAACATAGACGACACAATGGTTCAAGTTTATTAAGGGCAAGTAAAGTAAAGTGTGCCATCAAGTTCGTGAGAGCTTTAATCACTAGTTTTCTCATAACAAGTTTAATTTGGAAGGTAAACAAAAGCATGAATATACTTGGAATAGCATAAGCTAGTAGGTAGGTATGGTGGACTCTTTGTAATAACTTGGTTTAGGGATTTGGATGCATGAGTGGAACTCATACTTGGTTGTGGAGGCTAGCAAAAGACTAGGAGCGACAAACTAAGAGAGCAATAATGGCCATAATCATGCAGAGCGACAAAACATCATTAATCAAAGCATAAAGTGATACTACAAGTTGAAAACTAAAGGATCATAAAGGCTTATGGTGACTTGAGATAGTCATAACATGGTGTGAGCATGCGCCAAGTCAACCCAAATAAAGCATCAAAGGAGAATACCACTATACTATGCTTTAATATGCTAAAAGAACGCATGATTCATCCAAGGCACATTAAGCAATCTCAATTGTTTATAACAAGTCATGCTACAGCAAAGAATACTAAGCATAAAGCCAAAACAATATCAGGCATGGCATGACAAAGCATAGGCCACAGTCAAAAACAAGCTCTCTTTACCACTTAAGCATGAACTTTCCTACTCTTTTCCAAACCAAACCAAACTATTTGTAAACCAATGTATGAAAGAGGGGGTCCAACCAATTTATTCAGCAAAGTAAGGAAACGAAAAACCAAAACGAAAACGAAAAAGAAGACTCTCCAAGAACAACACAACTGTGCATGAAACAATAAAAATGAAGCGTTTGAAAGAAACCTGGGATTTTTATTGATGAAGAAGGGAATGCCTTGGGCATCCCCAAGATTTGAGGCTTGTACTTCTTGGATATTTCTTGGGGTGACACACGTGGCATCCCCAAGCTTGAGCTTTAGTCCATCCTTCATCTCATTACTCATTCCTTCCATACACCTGCAATTTTTCCTTCATATAAAACTTCACACAATCTTTATTAGCAACATTAGTGCATTCAAGATAATAGGTCTTTAGGTTCAGTTTCAACACCAATAAACTTCCATTAGAACACTAGCTACTGTATCACTTCCCTCAAAAATCTCAATTCTCCAAAAAAACACAAGAAGGAACCAACAAGAAGCAAATGCAGAAAATGGCAGAAATCTGTCAAAACAGACCAGCAGGTAAATACGAATTTTTTCGAAGACCTTATGTTGCTCAAATCAAAAAGTTTTGAACTAACGAAAGTTAGATAACAACCTGGGGCAGAAGCACAAAACATTACAGCTCAATCCGACATATAGAGCTCTCTCACGAATTTTTACGGTGAAGCACAAAAATCTGTTTCGGGACAGCAACTTTCCCAAGCATTACTTCTCTCTCATTAGAGGTTACTCTTGGCACAAAAAGCAAATAAAAAGGATAAGGAGCGGTTATTACTAAAGTAATAACTTACAAGACTCATCTAAAACTTTTGGGTTATCTCCCAATAAGTACTTTTCTTTAACGCCTTTAAGTTAGGCATGATAGTTTGAGAAGATGCTCACATAAGAAATATGAATTTAAGTAAAAGAGAGCATAAAGAAGCAAATTCAAAGCACATTTAAGTCTAACCCACTTCCTATGCATAGAATCTTGTAAAGAAACAAGTCATGAAAGCACAAAGAAACAATCATAGGAAAGCAAAACAAGTGTAACTTCAAGATTTTCAACATAAAGAGGGGAAACTTAATATTATTAAGATGCATAGAACCATGTTT
The DNA here is from genome assembly GCA_023614405.1 of Avena insularis. NCBI lineage: Eukaryota > Viridiplantae > Streptophyta > Magnoliopsida > Poales > Poaceae > Avena > Avena insularis. The sequence goes on along the minus strand of CM042686.1, from coordinate 412,359,181 downwards.
CCCTCTCTCATAATAACTTTCAGTAGCAACATGAATAAAATTAACAATATAACTATCACATGAAATATTCTTATCATGAGCCACATGCATATAATAATTATTACTCTCCACATAAGCATAGTCATTCATATTAATTATGGTGGGAGCAAATTCAACAAAATAGTTATCATTAGTATTCTCATCACCATAATAATCAAATAAAGGAGGCATATTGTAATCATTAATTTTCTCCTCAATAGTAGGTGGACTGAATATCATATTCATCATTGTAATCATCATATATTAGAGGCATAGTATCATCAAAGTAAATTTTCTCCTCCATGCTTGGGGGACTAAAAATATCATGCTCATCAAAACTAGCTTCCCCAAGCTTAGACTTTTCCATAGCATTAGAAATAATGGTGTCCAAAGAATTCATACTAACAACATTGCTATTAGCATGCAAATAAAGTTCCATAGGTTTTTTAATTTTCTCTTCAAACACTTCATGTCCTAACTCAAGATAAATACTATAAAGCTCTCTAATTTTGTTGTTGTTTTCCATTAAGCCTAACTAGTGAAAACAAGAAACAAAAAGACAAAATTGCAGAATCTAAAGGAAATAACTTCGAGCACTCACACCGGAGGACGTGAGTACCTTTTACCTTACCTCCCCGGCAACGGCGCCAGAAAATAGCTTGATGTCTACGCACTTCTATTCTTGTAGACAGTTGTTGGGCCTCCAAGTGCAGAGGTTTGTAGAACAGAAGCAAGTTTTCCCTTAAGTGGATTACCCAAGGTTTATCGAACTCAGGGAGGAAGTGGTCAAAGGTATCCCCTCTTAAGCAATCCTGCAATCGAGGTACAAGAAGTCTCTTGTGTCCCCAACACACCCAATACACTTGTCAGGTGTATAGGTGCACTAGTTCGGCAAAGAGATAGTGAAATACAAGTGGTAAGGATAAATATAAGTGGAAACGGTGATAGAAAATAACTTGATGGCGTGGAAGAGACTAAAGGCAAACTGAAATAAAGATGGAAGCAAGCAAACATGTAACAGATCTAGTAGCAAACGGTGTTTCAATGCTAAGAAACAAGGCCTAGGGATCATACTTTCACTAGTGAACACTCTCATATAAATATCTTCTCTTCATGATACTACTCTTAACTACTCTCCGGTTGTACACTCTAGTTGATGGTAGGGCTATAATAGCACACCTCAAAGTTCATCTTTCCCATCTAGAAACCTCACACTGTCACCTTGAGTACTAGATGAGTCCAACAAACACCACAATTTCATAGAAACATCCAACTCCAAATATAACTCATAACAAGTATTTTTAGTCTCTAGCCTAAGTGCCACCATGGTGTGCATGCTGTCACTTTCACACACATGGGGAGAGCAGAGATCTATTAAAGCACTTGAGTAGCAAGGTAGATCTATAGATTACAAGCTCATGATCTCAATAAGATCATGCATAGAGAGAGACAGATGAACACATAGCTACCGGTAGAACCCTTAGCCTCGAGAGAGAACTACTCCCTCCTCATCATGGGAATCAGCATTGGTGATGGAGATGGCGGTGGAGATCGATGGAGATGGCTCCGGGGGCACTTCCCCGTCCCGGCAGGGTGCCGGAACAGAGACTTTCTGTCCCCCGAATCTCCCCTTCGGTGGTGGCGGCGCAGCGGAACTTTTCATGGATTTCTGATTGATGATTTAGGGTTTTGGCTTCGGGAGGCTTCTTATAGGCCAGAGGGCAAGGTCGGTGGAGTTCCAGGGAGCCCACACCACCTGGTGGCGCGGTAGGGCTAGCCCGCGCCTGGGGGGTATGGCCAGGCCCTGGCCCTCCTCCGTCTCGTATTCTGGCTCCGTGAGTCTTCCGGTAAAATAGGAACTTTGGCTTTTGTCCCGTCCAATTCCAAGAATATTGATTTTCTGACTTTCCTAGAACCAAAAACAGCAGAAAACAGGCAACTGGCACTATGGCTCTTGTTAATAGGTTAGTCCAAGAAATCATATGAAAAGTACTCCAAAGTTGGAACAAAACACAAGAAAGTAGATAAAACCAAGCATGGAACATCAAAAATTATAGATACATTTGCAATGTATCAGGTACCAAGAAAATAGTCTTGATAACCCACAAGTATAGGGGGTGTATCGCAGTATTTTCGAGGGAAGTGAAACCCAATTTATTGATTCGACACAAGGGGAGCCAAAGAATATTTATAAGCCTTAACAACTGAGTTGTCAATTCAGCTGCACCTGGAAACAATCTTGCTCCAAGCAGTTTATCAGTAGCAACAGTTTTGTAGTAGGAATAGTAAAGTAGCAGCAACAGTAAAGTAAAGACAGTAGTAACAATAGCGATGAAATGATGGGATTCGAAAAGGTAGGCATAGGGATGGATGAACGGGCGTTGCATGGACAAGATAATTCACATAGCAATCAGAACATAGGGCAATTGCAGATAAATAAGATAAAGCATCCAAGTACTAGATAATCCTAGGCATGTGTTCCATATATAGTCATACGTGCTCGCAATGAGAACTTGCACAACATCTTTTGTCCTGCCAGCCCATTTGCAGCGGGGCCTCAACAGAACTACTGGCAATTAAGGTACTCCTTTTAATAGAGCACCGGAGCAAAGCATTAACACTCCATGAACACATGTGATCCTCACATCAAAGCCATTCCCTCCGGTTATCCCGATTTCTGTCACTTCGGGGCCATTGGTTCTAGACAACAACGTGTGTATACAACTTGCAGATAAGACCATAAACAATACTATCATAATGAATCAATAACATGTTCAGATCTGAAATCATGGCACTCGGGCCCTAGTGACAAGCATTAAGCACAACAAGTCGCAACAAAGTCATAAGCACTAATAGAAGATACTAGGCACCATGCCCTAACAATATGATGCCATTACATGAACGATCTCATCCAATCCCTACCATTCCCATAGCCTACAGCGGGGGATTACTCACTCATAGATGGGGGAAACATGGATGGTCAATAGAGAAGCGATGGTGATGATGATGACGATGATCTCCTCCAATTCCCTGTCCCGGCAGGGTGCCAGAACGGAATTTCTGGTGCTGCTTCGTGGAATCTGATGGTGGCGGATGAGCGGAACTCCTTCTGGAAAAACGTCGAACCCCTTGAGTTTTTAGGTCAGAAGGCTTCTTATAGGCGAAGATGGAGACGAGGGGTGCTGGGGCCCACACCATGCCTGGCGGCACTGGGGCACCCGCGCTGAAGTGTGGCGCCCCCGCCCCCTCCGTCTCGTATACAGCTCCGTGAGTCTTCGGGAAAAATAGGCACTTTGGCTTTTGTCCCGTCCAATTCGAGAATATTCATTTTCTGAATTTCACGGAACCAAAAACAGCGAAAACAGGCGGTAGCTGTGGCTCTTGTTAATAGGTTAGTCCAAGAAATCATATGAAAAGTACTCCAAAGTGTGGACAAAACACAAGAAAGTGGATAAAACCCAGCATGGAACATCAAAAATTATAGATACATTTGCAATGTATCAACATCCCCAAGCTTAACTCCTGCTCGTCCTCGAGTAGGTAAGTGATAAAAAGAAAGAATAATTTTTGAGGTGACATGCACCATCAAAGACTTGATCAAAGTATTTATAAAACATTCAAAGCTGGGATCATAATACTTCAATCATAACATGAAAGACAAAGTTCTAGCAATAAGACAAAGAAACTATGATGCAACATGAAAAGGCACAAACAAAAGATTCATGAATAACAATGCTTTGCAAGACGTTTGTTTGTTTCACATAAAGAAAACATAGTATAATAGTATTCAGCTTGTCCCTCAATAGAGTAGCAAATATAAATGCATAGGACACCTTCAAAGTTCACAAGAGTGACTAGATACAAATAGTTTAAAACAAGCAATATCAAATTATGCATCAATCAACTAGTCTTGGGACAATGCACATAGAACTAAGAATGGCCACTATGCTCTTAGAGTAGGTGCATAAAGATAGAAGGTGGAGACTCAATATAATGGTGGAAGAAAGGCCTTCATTGAAGGAAGTAGAGATTCAAGTTTCATAAAGAGATTCCAAAAAGTATGGTACTTAATAGCTTTCAGCTCTCATTGCCCCTATCATAAGCATCTTGAAGTGATTAAGGTTAAAGTGAACAAACTATGGTGTACATGCTTGACGAAGTATAAGTTAGAAATCTAATGTCCCTTGTATACGAGGGTCGCTCCTCATGCTACTCAAGTTTAGTCACCGGTAAGTTCTTGTCATCATAAGTACATGTGTATCATAGAGAACCGCCAACGGGGTACCCCTTGCCCGATGATACAGAAGAATCCCCATATCAAAATGACAAGGCAAGCAGACAACGAGCATCTCAGCAATCTTCTTATTTACCATGGGAATATGGTGCTTTTTTCTCTCTTTCCTCTTTTCATAATCTTTTTTTTTCTTTTCTCTTTTTCTCAATATAGGACTCTTTTTTATAAGAAGAATGCTTCATAGACAGCTCATTATGGTTACGCTGCAGGTTTCCACCATGTCAGCATGGATTAGACCAGCGACCCAGGCGTTTCTCTAACACATATACATAACTCCATGGACTTACAAGCTCCCCTTTCATTTCACACCGATGACATCCATATACAAAAGAGCGTGATATCAACTAGGTACAAGTACCAAGTGCATTGTTGAAAGCGCTCCCCATGACAGTGTCGTGGTGGTGTCACGGCAGATGCCATGGATAGGCTAAAGGTGGGGACTAATACACACTAGGGGAATCCAGGGAGGGATAGTGAAGTGATTCTCCACATAGAAGTTTATATTTTTGTTGCCTCCAAGGTTACAAGTGCTCCTAGAGCTGTATTGGCGAGAGGAGGAAGAAGGAGCTCTCTTACACTCACTCACAGATCACCCATAAAACCCTTGCCCAATCAGAAAAACCGGAACCCCCTCTACAGAAGCCCTAGCCCTCCTTATATAGGGGGGGCTAGGTCTCCACTTAGGGCATCCGTGGAGGCATATTCCGAAGAATATGCCATCTCCCAAAGTAGTAAGCCAATCGGGTTACTTTTCCCTCGCGTCACACATGTAGAGGCTACGTGAGCCTCTGCGGCGCCCGCGTCAGCCGACATGGGCATCGTCACCCTTGTCGGCCACGCCTCGGTGGTCCTGCCCTTGTCTTCTTCGCTCAGGCAGTGCGTACCGGGTCTTCTTTTGACCAGCGAGATTCCTTCCTTCTCCTAGAAGCTAGATGTGACCCGGATCATAGTTGATCTGGCCACACCCGTTCCTGCATACAACTTAAACATGCATTTCCGACTTACTGCTTAAGTCGGTTGAGACTTAGTTAGGCGAACACCCCCTGGTCCGGGTTACCCCGTGATTCGGCCTGCCTTGAGGTGACCCGGCCAGCATCCGCTTTGTCCTTGCCGAACCTCGGCTAACTCGGCCTTTATACCCCGGCGTGACCCTACCCGGGGGTATCCCCCCAACATTAGTCCCCGAAGCTGGTGCGGTCTTAGCTGCCTTGGCCGCTAAGGCCACATCAGGTTCAATTATGTTTGACCTTTGGACGTTATTTCCGAGTTACCTCCTTGTCTCGGGTTATATGGATTTACGTTTCCCTTGCACGTTCCAAGTTTTCACTTGCCGGCCGGGTTACCACTTCAACTCGGACCTCATGGTTTTACTTTCCCTTTGCACATTCCAAGTTTTCACTTGCTGGACGGGTTACTACGGTCCTATCCGGGTCTTGCTTCCTTCTCTCGTACACCAACCCACGTGGAGGCTAATCATTAAGTTGTCTCATTTTAAGGGCTAGCACAGTAACCGCCACAGTAATTGTCAGTCATCACTGTGCGCGGGTCACGTCCTCCTCGTTTACCGCATCAATGCGTCACTCATGGGACCAACTCCACTCTGTGGCCTTCCGTGTGGCTCCCTGCTGATTGGTCGATGCGGGTGATACACGGCCACTGCATGTGGCGTGCCCACAGGACGCGATCCCACTTTCTCCTCGTGGGAGCGGTTAAATAGGGGAGGGGCGCATCCCTTAGGCTTTTTCCCCTTACTGCGCCCCTCTGCCCTTTGCTCCTCTTCTTTGTCTTCCGCACGACCGCGTCACCGCCACATCTTTTCCCCCACATCTCTACGTCGTTGCCACCGCTACGCGCCTCCTCCACCACGGGTCGCTGCCAATCTAGGCCTTTCCCCCCGCCGCCGCTAGCGCCAGCGAGGGCAGCGATCATCAGATGACGGAGGAGGAGCTTGTCGTTGCTGAGCAAGAGATGGAGGAGGACTCCGCTGCTGCGGACCGTGGTGCGTGGGCCAGGTCCTGGGTTTGCCAAGATGACCTGGACTGGCTCTACCGGACCAGACGCATCCCCGTCGGCGTCGCTGCTCGCCTTGCCTCCGCCGAACTGGCCCCCTCACCTAATTCGGGTGAGTATGTCGTGTTCTTGTCCCACTTCCAGCGGGGGTTCGGTTTGCCGGTCAGCAACTTCTTCCGGGATTGGCTTAGCACTTACGAACTCCAGTCGCACCACCTTCCTGCCAATGCCATTACTTCTCTTTCCGCTTTCGCCTCCATGATCGAAGGCTACCCCGGACTATGGCCCACGAAGGAGCTATGGATCCGTTTTTTCGGCCTTCGACGTAACGTAGAGCTAGATCCGGAGGACAAGCAGCTCACTCAATTCGGAGTTGCGTCCATCTCACCCCGGAGGTTTTCCGTTTTCCCCCGAGTCACCGGGCTGGACTCCTGCAAAGGGTGGGCCCGGACTATCTTTTACGTCCGGAATACGGGGACCGAGGATCTGATCGGGCTGCTTCCCTATACTCCGGGTCCACCTAACCCGGAATTGTGGGACGTCATCCCCAAGAAGCCCACGGCCTTGGCCAACCAGGTCAACAAGAGGTTTGTGGAGCTCAAGTAGCTCGGATTGCGCAACGAGGATGCTATGATCACGTTCGTGCGCAACCGAATCTCCCACCTCTAGAGGCGCTCCCACAAGGTGTGCCACATGAGCTTCGGCCGCGACCCCAACCGGACCTCATCCTTCGAGTTGAGCAACTCGGCGATCTATCGCCGGGTCAAGGCTCTCTTCACTACCCACAAGGACTTCTCCTCTGAGTGGACGTGGGAAATTGAGCATTTCTGCCAGGATAGGCTTCCTACCTCGGTAAGCTTCGTGGTGCAAATTCACTCCGGGTTAATTATATGTCGGTCATTGTTCCATTTGTGACTCTGTTGTTCATTCTTTTCCTTAGCTATTCCTTCAGCAGACCCTCGAGGACGGCATTGATCCAACCCTTAAATGGGTGCCCGACCGGGAGACCTCGGACGAGGAAGAGCCGGACCAGGAGATGTTCCTCCCGATGACCGATGCTACGAAGCGACCCACCAGTAAACCCTCTTCTATTAGAGATTGGCCCGATGATGAAGATGACTCGGATGTCGAGGTAATTGAACCTGTTGATGTTGTCCCCCTTTCTTTTGCCTTTCCGGCATCAGCTAACCCCGGTGGGCATATCCACGAGGACCCTCCCCTTGCTACGGGCGAACCGGTTCCGGTGGCGCCGAAGAAGAAGCGCGGAGTTGCACCAAGTTCCTCCTATGGACCTTCTCAACCCGCCAAAAGGTGAAAGAAGTCCAAAGACAAAACTGCCTCCAAGCCAACAGGCAAAGCCCCGGCACGAAGGGCTCGGAAACCCAAGGAGCTCCAAACCTCGGACGCGTAAGTCTCTTTTTCTTCTGCAACTTGTTCTTTCTTGTATTGTTGTAATTTCTCTTCTGACATTATTTGATTTGGCAGGGCTGCGGTGGAGGTCCCTCAGAGTGGATCTAGCATCTCTTCGCCGCTCCGTCCTAGCTCTTCTCCCCCTCGTGACGACGAGTCACGCCCGCTGAGCCCTATTCCAGAGGGTTCTGCGGCTGCTCCGAGTTCTATTCCAGCTCGTCCAGAGGAGGGTAACATCGGAGCGGGGGAGACCGGTCCAGCCGAGGCGGCGGCATCCACAACTTCGGCATCACCGCAACCAGCAACCACTGAGACTACCTCGGCACCAGTACCAGCACCAGCGACCAAACCAGCACCAACTCCAACTCCGGCACCAGCGCTAACCTCGGTGGCAAGAAAATCCGCAGCGGCACCAAGTCCAGGAACCAGAGCACCAGCACCAAGCTCCTCCGCCTCGTCTGAGTCATCTCAATCTCGGCGAGGAAGTACCCCGGCAGCTCCTAAGGGACAATCCGCTGCAACCACTTCCTCTTCCCAGCAAGCAAAGGGCAAGAAGGCTCCTGACGCTTCTAAGGCAGCATTCGTTGAAGCTAGGCAGCGTACCCTCGCGTCCATGCTTCCCAAGAAAGCTTCAGCAGTGAAGGACGCCCCTGCCGAGCCAACTGACACACAACAGATGGTTCTGCATACCAGCCTAGCCCTTGCCTTGGTTGAGAGGAAGGAGGCGCACGTGAAGGGCTTGGTGGCGCCCCATATGCCCACCGGCGAGCGGTACCCTCCGATGTTGATTGAATTCGTCAACAATTGGAACAAGGCTGAGTTCGTCCATGGCGACGATCTCCCGGAGAGGTTTGGCCTGGCCGAATTTTCCACCCAGATGAATACCGCCGCTAAGGCAATCAACCTCGCGGGTCGGATGATGGAGGTACGTCACTTCCCCTTTAGATGCTGTCAATAATAACCATTAGTCCCCGAGCCTCCGGGGGAGTGACTTGTTACTCGGCCGGATGCTCCTTAGAAAACTAACGTAATCCCGTGATAGCTTCAAATATGCACATACCTAGAGCCGGGTTAAGTTCCACTTGGCCCGGATCTTGTAAACTTCGAATTTGCACACACCTAGAGCCGGGTTAAGTTCCGCTTGGCCCGGATCTTGTACACTTCGAATATGCACACGCCTAGAGCCAGGTTAAGTTCCGCTTGGCCCGGATCTTGTACACTTCGAATATGCACACCCCTAGAGCCGGGTTAAGTTCCACTTGGCCCGGATCTTGTACACTTCGAATATGCACACCCCTAGAGCCGGGTTAAGTTCCACTTGGCCCGGATCTTGTACACTTTGAATATGCACACACCTAGAGCCGGGTTAAGTTCCGCTTGGCCCGGATCTTGTACACTTCGAATATGCACACACCTAGAGCCGGGTTAAGTTCCGCTTGGCCCAGATTTTGTACACTTCAATTGTGCACCAAGCTAATTTATGTTTTTGTACTCTTTTCAGGTGACCACCAATCGCCGGAGTGCTGAATTCCAACGTCTACTGGATACCCACAACATGCTACGCGCAAAGCAAGCTGCACTTCTCGCGGAGCATGAGAAAAGGGGTAAATTTCTCCCTTGGCGCTTCTCCATTTTCCTTCATCTTCCTCTGCCGAACTAATCTCATTATTCGGTTTCCACAGCTGGGGTGGAGGCTGAGAACAAGATTATGCGAAAGAACCTGGAGCAGATCAAGGGTAAGTCCTCTTTGTCCGACCTTACCATGCTTTTCATCTTCTTCTCCTTGGCTCGGCAAACATTCATACCTCGGCTCTACCGGGTCAATACACTATTTCAGCATCTCTTGAAGATAGTGTGCCCGTGCCTGATATGATGCTGCATTTTCTCGAACAAGCAGGGCAGCACCAAGCCGAGCTTAAGAAGAAAGATGATGAGCTCGCCCTCCTCCGGACCAAGGACGATGAGATCGCTAAGCTCAGGGCCGAGATGGAGAGAATGAAAGCTCAGCACCAGTCCGAACTCCAAAAAGTTGGCCAGGATTACACAGAAGAGCGCGAACGCCTCAATCTCTAGATCACCAAGGACCAGGATCTACTCAAGGAGTCCGACATCCAGCTTGGGTCGGTGAATGTTGAGCTTGTGCAGCTTCCCAAGAGGCGTGATGATTGCATCAGGGAGTTGACCCGGATCCTCAGCCATATATCATGTAAGTTCCTTTCCCTTATCCGACATACTTATCCGGGTTACTTCATATGTCTTTTCTTCAGCTTCTTCCTTTGCCTTGTTTTTAGGCAAATTTCCAGAGGGCACTGCTATTACGAGCGCAGCCGTTGCGGACTTCCGCCGAGAAAGGGGTACTCCCGCCGCTCCTAACGGTGAAGAGATTCCCTATGACATGGAGGACCTGTTGGTCAGCTTGTCATCTCGCGTGGAGCTCATCAAGAATTATGGAAAGGACATCCTCGACGTTGCAGTCCGAATCTTCAACATGTTCTGGTCTGGAGAAGACACTCCGGAGAGAACCGCAACTCTTGTTGAGAAGCTAATGGAAACCGAGACCCAGCTCAACCTCTGGAGGGAGTCCGCTGGACGTGCTGCAGCTGATACTGTCCTTCACCACATACTCACGTGGTATGAGAAGATCGATCTCAACCTCCTGACACGCCTGCACACAGGATCTAGATGGACCAACGACCCGGAGTGGGTAGATCGGCGCCAGGCTTGCGCCCACAGCCTCATCGAGTACACTCCTATTCATGAGTGGGCTGAGGGACCGAGCTTCCTTGAAGTCGCTGGGGACGAAGAGGTTGAGAGAGATGAAGAGGGCTCGGACGGTGACGGAGAGGGCGATGCCTCGGATGTTGAAGACGACGAGGATGACACCGAACTCCCTCCTCCTGCTGCTCCTTGAGCGAAAAAACTTGAAAATTTATCAGATCCCCGGTATGCCGGGTGGAATTGTATCCAATACACCTTTGATATTTTGTTACGAAGTTCTTATGCCGGAGTAACTTGGGCGTAGTCCCCGAGTTTCTTTTTCTTGTTCGTCCAATCTTCTGGCTCGGTTCGTGTCTACCTTGATTCAGTTTTACGACTTACGAATCCGAGTTTCAAAAATTGTCTTAACAATACTAGGAAACTTTTAGGCTTAGCTCAAAATAATTCATCATAATAATTTGAAAGTAAATACAAAGTTATTTCGAAAAACAAACGTCGGCTCGATCAAGTTCTTTTCCTTAGTCGTTTTTCATCTGCTAGGCAATTCCAAACTTGTTCTCTCGCTTGCCATGAAGCCAAATCTTGTTGGACAGCAGCAAGTCGATGAGTTGGGTTTTTGGTGCTCACACATTACTAATCTGAGTTAAGTAGAACAACTTATTCCAGCTGACGTATAAATAATAAAAGACAACAAATATTATTAAGGCAGTCCCTGAGTTACTGCTCGAGGTGCCAACATTTCATTGATAAGCTCATTGCCGGCATACATACCGACATATGAGAATACTCGGATAGATACACTTCTCTGCCGGCATACATTCCATGGACGCTTGGATTCCTCGCCGGACCTGTCCGCCTTGTTCTTTTCATGTGGCTTTGCATCGATAAGATAATAAGAATCATTGTGCAATGCTTTGGTCACAATGAATGGCCCTTCCCATGGGGGGATAATTTATGCATGCCAGCAGTATGTTGTACCAACCGGAGCACCAGATCGCCTTCCCGAAAGACTCGGGGGCTTACTTTCCGACTATGATAGCGTCGGAGATTTTGCTGATATATGGCGGATCTGGACAATGCTAATTCTCTCGCTTCTTCTAGCAGATCAACGTCATTTTTCCGGGCTTCTTGCACTTTGGCTTCTGTGTATTGGGTGACCCTAGGCGAATTATACTCTATGTCGGCTGGTAATACAGCTTCTGCCCCATATACCAGAAAAACAGCATATAGCCCGTTGATCGATTCGGGGTTGTTCTTAAACTCCACAGTACTGCTGGTAGTTCTTCTATCTAGCACCCCGCTGATCTTTGCAGCGGCTCAATGAGCCGGGGTTTTATCCCGGATAATACTAATCCGTTGGATCTTTCGACTTGTCCGTTTGATGCGGGGTGGGCTACCGAGGCTACGTCGAGTCGGATCTTCTTATCCCGGCAAAAACGTGCAAATGCTCCTTCCGCAAAATTTGTGCCATTATCAGTTATGATACTGTGTGGGTAACCGTACCTCAAGATTATATCCTTGAGAAACGTTACGGCCGTAGCCCCATCACATTTCCTTATAGGCTTTACTTTGATCCACTTCGTAAACTTGTCCACCATGACCAAAATGTGAGTCATATTTCCCCTTGCCGGTTTGAACGGGCCAACCATATCTAAGCACCATACGGCAAATGGCCATGTAATTGGTATGGTCTTGAGTTCCGACATTGGCATATGTGTCTTGGCAGCCTACCTCTGACAACCATTGCATTTTCTCACCAGATCTTCTGCTTGCTCTAAGGCACTTGGCCAGTAGAATCCATGCCAGAAAGCTTTTGCTACCAAGGTTCGGGACGAGGCATGATGCCCACACTCCCCTTGATGTATATCTCGGAGGGTGTCAAGCCCTTCTTCCGGGTCAACGCATCGCTGGAGGACATTGGTTACACTCCTTTTGTATAGCTCGGAATTAATGATCGTGCACGCCTTTGCCCTCCTCTGTGTTTGCCTGGATAGCACTTCTTCAGTGGGTAACGTTCCATCTTTTAGGAATTGAAATATAGGTAGTGCCCAAGCTGGTATCGCTCACACAGGGAACACCTCCTCATCAATTTCCATTAGATCCACCGGCATAACTACAACCGGATCAGGCTGAGCAGTCCCCGGGTCTCGCGAAGCAGTCCTCGGGTTTGCTGAGGTAGTCCCCGGGTTTGCAGATGCAGTCCCCGGGTTTCGCGCACCACCTCCCATGTCAATGTCCATGGGCTCAGCTCCGGATTCTGTATCTTCCGGGACATAGATTGAGTCGGTTCTTAGGGACGACCTGATAGATGGTTTTCTGAGGTGTTCCAATGCTACACCCAGTGGAATTGCTTGTCGGGTTGACCCGAGTTTTGACAACATGTCGGCAGCCTCATTCTCCCCCCGGGGTACATGGTGAAATTCGCATCCCTCAAAATAACCAAATATCTTCTGTACATGAAATCTATACAGTGCCATGTTTGGATCAAGGGCGTCCCACAGTCCTGACACCTGCTGTACCACCAAATCCGAGTCGCCAAAGCATATGATCTGACGTATACCAATTTCTTTTGCTACATTGAGCCCGTGCACAAGTTCTTCATACTCGGCGACATTGTTTGATGCCGCGAAATGGATTTGCAGCACATATTTTAGCTGGTCCTTCTTTGGCGGGGTAAGTACAACTCCGGCACCTAGCCCGGTTTTCGTTTTTGATCCGTCAAAGTGCATCCGCCAATAGTTCGGATCTGGTAATGGTGGTTCGTATTGTACCTCAGCCCAGTCCACAAAAAAGTCCCCCACAGCTTGAGATTTGATTGCCTCTCTTCTGTCATATTGTGGCGCATAATGATCTAGTTCAATTGCCCATTTTGTGATTCGACCACTTGCATCCTTGTTACCCATTATCTCGGATATGGGAGCTTCACATATTACTTTGATGGGGTGCTCCTCAAAGTAATGCTTTAACTTCTTTGTTGCCATATAGACACCATATGCCACCTTTTGAAAGTGTGGGTAGTTCTGCTTTGAGGCAGATAATACCTCGCTCAAGTAATACACTGGCCTCTGCACCGACTTACCCTCTTTGTCGCGCTCTACCACAATCACTGCACTTACAACTCGTTTGGTTGCGGCTATGTAGAGCAACATTGGCTCCTCTGATAGTGGAGAGGCTAACACTGGTGCAGTGGCTAACATCTTCTTTAAGTGGGCAAAGGCTTCATCGGCCTGTGGCGTCCAAACGAACTTATCCGACTTTTTCATGAGTTGGTAGAGAGGCAATGCCTTTTCTCCCAACCGACATACAAACCGACTTAACGATGCTAGGCACCCAGTGAACTTCTGGACATCGTTAAGACACTTCGGCAGCTCCATTCGTTCAATGGCCCGGATCTTAGTTGGATTAACTTCGATACCTCGGTTGGAGACGAGAAATTCGAGTAATTTTCTAGCCGGGACGCCGAAGGTACATTTTTCCGGGTTAAGCTTCATTCGGAACCTTCTTAAGTTCGCGAATGTCTGCCTGATGTCGTCAAGGAGCGTTTTGCTTTCCTTGGTCTTGATAACCACATCATCCACATATACTTGTACATTTTGACCTATTTGGTCGTGCAAACATTTTTGCATACATCTTTGGTACGTTGCACCTGCATTACATAAACCAAACGGCATGGTGCGATAGCAATAAGCCCCATACGGGGTAATAAACGCAGTCTTTATTTGATCATCCGGATTCAGAGGTATCTGGTGGAAACCAGAATATGCATCAATGAATGACAATAGTTCACACCCAGCAGTTGAGTCTATGACCTGATCTATCCTTGGCAGTGGAAATGGATCTTTCGGACATGCCTTGTTCAGGTTCGTGTAATCGATACACATTCGCCAAACCACCGCCACATTCGGATCATCCTTCTTCTTTTCCACCAGCACCGGATTAGACAGCCAATCCGGGTAAAGAACCTCCATGATAAATCCTGCAGCTAGTAACCGAGCAATCTCATCCCCAATGACTTTCCTCCTATCTTCGGCGAAGCGGTGGAGAGGTTGCTTCACCGGCTTAGCTCCGGGTCTCACGTTTAAAGAGTGCTTGGCCAGCTCCCTCGGAACACCTTGCAAGTCCTGTGTAGACCAAGCAAAAATGTCCCGATTCTCACAGAGGAAGCTGACGAGCTCGCTTTCCTATTTCTCGCTTAGCCCGACACCAATTGTTACGGTGCGCTCCGGGAACATATCATCAACGGGAATCTTCTTGGTATCTTTCGTGGCCTGGAAGGAGACACTTCCATGCGGGTTACTCAGCGCCGGCATATACTGCTGCGCGGACTGAGCCAATGCCGCCACCTCTTGAATTTTCCTTTTCTCCTGCGCAATGACGAGTGATTCTGCTAAGTTAGACCCGGCCGACGCACACTCCATGGAACATCGGAAATCCCCAGCAATGGTAATCACTCTGTTTGGCCCGGGCAATTTCATCTTCAAGTAACTTATGTGACAGCTTGCCATGAACTTGTTCAGCGTTGGTCTTCCGAGTATCGCGTGATACGCACTTTCCAAGTTCACCACCTCGAACTCCAGATTTTCAGTTCGGCAGTTATCTCTCGTGCCGAACAATACGTCAACCCGGACCTTGCCTATTGGCTCACAAGAAATGCCAGGCACAATGCCATGGAAAGTTGTCCTCGTAGCCTGCAACATGTTTTCCAGGATACCTAACTTGCGCATTGTGTCCGCATACATGATGTTAATACTGCTGCCATTGTCGATCAGTACCTTTGAGAACCTTACATTAATGCTAGGCCCAATGAATGTCGGATCCATCACCAATGCATACGAACCAGGGCTTGGCATAAGCTTGGGGTGATCCTTGATGCTCCAAATGATTTCTTGGTCAGACCAAGGCATATACCTTGTCACTGCAGGCATTACTGCATTCACCTCCATATGTCGGTGCTGCAAGCTTTTTCTATCTGTTTCCTCAGTTGTGAACACACAATAGCTCTGGTGATGCTCTCACTAGTGCACATGGCCCCCTCTAACACCGGTTTGGAGGGCCCTCTAACAGCGGTTGTAGAACCGCTGTTGAGGGTTCGGTGTTAGAGGGGCCCCCCCTTTAACACCGGTTCTTATACGAACCGATGTTAAAGGGTGGCGCACGTGGGGCTGCCGTAGGGCTCAGCCCCCCCCCCCCACTAACACCGATTCGTAACACGAACCGGTGTTAAAGGTTCTATGCCACGGCAGGAAAAGGAGATAAATCTCTGCGGCAGAAAGCGACCTAAATCTCGCGGCGAGTTCTGCCCGCCTGCCCGTTCTAGGCGTATTTCTGCGGCGGGAGGAGGGGGAATCGATCGGGGCGGTATACATACATACATCATCGGTACATAAGAGTACATGAATAATTAAGCAACTATTATTATACACAACATCGTCATTGTGTGGTATTCTCGGTAAACGTTGAAGCATCAAGTACAAGACAAACACGTTCAATCATATATACAACGTTCATTTTGGTGGATATCTAAAGAGTTCTCCACCAGGCGTGACGACCTCATCAAGTATGAACCCCGCCAATTCCTCTTGAATGGCTCGTATGCGGTCAAATGGTAGGAGTTGGTCCCGCATCCGTTCGATCTGAATATATATGAAGAATGGGGTCAATATATATATAAGAATAAAACTCAACACAATTGATGGTAATAAAATAATGTTGTGTACTTTGTTTACTTACTCTAAGTTGTTCTAGTGCGGCTTGGCCTGTCGCACATATCGTGTTGCGAATGAACTCGCAAACATAGTACCCACATAAGTTATTGCCGTGTCCCTGATGCGTGCACTTTACGAGAATAGAGAGTTCAATCAAAATAATAATCAATAAAGCATGATATAATGGAATTGGAAGCAGAATCAAAGAGATACGCAGACCTAGCTAGCTAGTATTACTTACATTTTGGTCTACAAATTTTAGTTCTTCTGACCATTCACCCACGGCCCTGCCCGTGAACCTTTTCCAAACCCTGTCCGGCAAAGAAAATGGATAAAGGAGTAATTAATTACTTGTTGTCACGAAAGTTGCCGATCTAGTGCGATAATATGATTGAAATTACCTCTGGAGCATCTCTCTAAAGTCTGTCCATCGCTCTTTTTCTTTTCGTAACGAGTCCATGACAAGGACTTTTCCTGAGTTAGGTTGAATGACTAGCAGAATAAAGTGGAACCTCATACGCATAACTCATCATCAGTTACACTTAACATCGAGTAAGCAAACACAATGTGTACAAGAGAGATATGATTACTCACGAGAAGTTGTAAGGCAATAGTATTTCCCTTTTGGTTTGTTGTCTCAGTAAAGACCTTAGCAATAAATCTTCTGTTTGCCCGGGTTTGTTTCTTACCACTTCTTCATGAACTCTATTTGGGTCAACGAACCCAATGTCAAAAGGTCCTCCTTTCATGCATTCCATAACCTTTTTCCTGCATAATAGTATATACATATATGGTGAGCATATATATATACATGCAATTAATGAAGTGAATGAGATGAGACAGAAAATATAGAAATAGTACTTACACACAATAAAGGCTGATGGCAGCTTTGTCGAGTTCCTTCTGATTGAATAGAAAATGCAAGTCTTGAATGTTGAAGGAGATCTCGTCGTCTCCGCACAAGAAAATCTGATCTCTTATATGCGCCGTGATCCATTCTTCCTTTCTCGTCTTGCAGACATCAAGGTACCACTTGTGCAATCTTCGCATCTTTGTTGGTAGATTCTTGAGCTCCTCTTTCTTGACGAGATTCTTCCCATACTTCCATGGTTGTATGGGGTTGGCATCGCATTTGGGAAAGTTGTCTCCCATGATGTTCAAGTATGCAATGTAAGTCATCCCCAACTCATTGGCCTTTCTTTGTAGCTCTGCCTCGTAATCATTTACAGGAGGAGCGTCCCGTGTGTCGAACACTTGGAGCAGGGTGCATGATTGGTTTTCCTGCTCTCCGAGCATGGGAACTGTTTTCTGGGGTGCCACACGACTGCTACTTTCAGTCTCCCTACGGCGCCTTGCATCCGCCTTCAAAATCTAGCGCTCGTAGTCCGGCACAAGTGGGGTTTCAGGTTTCAAAATATTTTTGTAAAACTTCTCCACCACCGCCGGATCTATTTTCTCCTTTGGCTCGGCCCGTCTAGGTGCAAAGAATTTCTTGACCTCTTCTTCCGAGATCCTATTGGTCTCCTCGTCGCTGCGATTCCACGGTAAAACCAGCAATGGCTTGGCGGAAGGCTGCGGGAAGTAGTTTTTTGAACTCTTTCTGGCAGTGCTAGTGATGCTCTTCGTGGCAGTGCTCTTCCGCTTACGCTGAGGAGATGGCTAAAGCGCCGGAGATGGCTGGCCTTGAGAGATGGCTGGCCTTGGAGATGGTTCTTCTTGAGAGATGGTGACAGCAGAGAGATGGCTGGTGCGCCGGAGATGGCTGCCGCGCAGGAGATGGCTGAAGCGGCTCAGACTGCTGTTGTTGCGGAGATGGCGGGGGTGCCAGTGGCCTCCAATTTGGAAGCACGATGTGTTCCTTCTTCCAAAGAATGGTTGTTTTCACTGCAAATTTGAGTTGAGTTTCCCCTTCACCTGTAGCATGGTCAAGCTATGCTTCCTCATATTCCTTCACAACCTCATCCACCCCGACAATAGCATAGCCATCTGGAATCGGTCGGCAGTGGTAAGTTCCACCAGCTACAGGAGGTAAGGCATAGCCGACAGCCACCTTAATGGATAAGCCCATTAATCTCACATGCCGCTCAGCGTGTTCGCTCTCTGTGATCTCATCCACGGGGTATCGAGGACCCGCCATTTCAAGCGTGGGTTGCACGTTCTCCGTGGAAGCCATGCTGCTTTTCCGCGCAGAGTCTGGGCCACCGGCAGCTTCCAATGCAGGCTCTTCGTGCCGCTGAGATGGGCCGGTAGCTTGATGGCTCTGTTGTGCATTCACTTGCGCCTGCAGCGCCACAAGTGCATGTTCTATCTGTGTCATCCGCTCTGTACGCTCTTTTTCTTTTCTGCCGCGCCATCTGTAAGAGTCGCTCCACTCGGCAAACCCATCCTTCCACGTCATACCCCCTGTGCCTCGTGCATGTCCAGGGTGTTCTTTTTTACCGATGGAGAGTGTGAGCTGGTCATTCTCTCTATCGGGATGGAAGGTCCTGGCGGCTGTTTCCTCGTATGCCGTGATGAGTTCAGTGACGGGTTTAGCAAGGAGGCGGATTGGGAAGATACACAATCCTATTTCTGGGTCCAACCTTGTCCCGATTTCGTAGAACCAAGTCTTTGCACGTAGGTCCCACCCATGTGTCTGGGGTGTGATCCCTCTATCGCGCAGGGCGTTCTCAGCTTCCTCGCACTTAGGCCTCTGAGATATGTAGCCACCTGACCCTGTCCTCTGGTGATATTCCTTCTTCTGGGCATTTAGCGTATTGGTTTCTGACCTCTTTGTAGCTATAGCACCTTTCTTGTATGCCACAAATTCGCGCCAGTGAGGTCTTATCTTCGCATAATATGCGTCTTTGAAATCTGGAGTCTCGCGAGCTTTGACAAATTTGTTCAATTTTGTCTTCCATTCTTGAAGCGTCGACCATCTTCTTTAGAGTCCACTCTTTGACCTTTTCCTTTATAACCGGTTTGTTTTCATCCTCCTCTGCCCGAAGGGTGAAATTTACCAACAGTAAATTCCAAAGCGTTTCTTTGGATCTTTCATCGACAAAGGTACCGTCGCCATTCTTTGGCTTATTCCAATATTCAATTGTGATTGGGATTTGGTTCCTAACCACAACTCCAGCCTGACGTACAAATTTGTCTGCGGCATTCTTGGGCTCCATTGGCCTGCCATCAACATGGACTGCTTCGATCGTGAACTTTGCACGATCTTTCAACCGATGGCTCGCGCCTCGCTTGCTCTTTTTCGTAGAAGAAGATGGTTGCTGGCTGGTCGATCCAGAGGGCTAAAAGAAGAAAGAAGCGTTAATTAATACATGTAGAAGAAGATTGTTGGTGGAAGTTAGCAGAGGCTGAATCAATGCATATACCTCGCCGGACTTTGTAATCACTAAATTGCGTTCACCGGAGTCTTCATTTTCTCCATGACTACTTGAGTTGTCATCATGTCCCTCCAAGTCTAGATATTGTGAGGTGTCCTCATCGATAATGTTCTCCATTATTTCTTCTTCTTCAAGGTTTCTACTAAGTGGATCCATAGTTTCTAAAACAATAATATTATCTAGAGTAAGAGAGTAAACATTCAAGTGGACTTGGATTCATACACAAATATACATATTATTCATACAAAAATACACAAATAGGATAAAGTACATAAGATAAAGTACATTATTAATACATCACCGGAGAATAGCTCGGGTGCATTATAGAATAAAGTATAATATAAAGTACATTATTAATACATTACCAGAGAATAACTCGGGTGCATTATAGGATAAAGTATAAGATAAAAAACATTATTAATACATCACCGGAGAATAGCTCGGGTGCATTATAGGATAAAGTATAAGATAAAGTACATTATTAATACATCACCGGAGAATAGCTCGGGTGCATTATAGGATAAAGTATAAGATAAAGTACATTATTAAGATAAACTAGCGAACGCGGCTGCCGCGTTCTATGCTACGGGAGCTCTGCAGCCACAGAAGAGGAACCATCACCGGAGAATAGCTCGGGTGAGATCCGTCAAGCTGCCAGATATTGGAGAACCTAGTCTCCAAAAGATACATGTATCGCCGTACATGCTCGTCCTCCTCCCTAATACAACGACGTACCACCTCCTCGGGGGCTGGCTCCCTTTGCACCGCTCCTGGACCTCGTGGACGCCACCAAAGAAGCTCCGGGTCGACGATGATACCCGGATTCCTCACCAAGGTACGAGTCCCGACAGGTAGCACCTCCCAGTGCCAACCCGGCGGAGCCTAGACTCGGACATCCCCGACAGAGTCCAGTAGGCTCGGACAAGATGGACGCGGCATAACTAAATAATAGCAATAAAAAATCATAAAACATAAACAGTAACTAAATCACTAAGTATATATTGCCCTAATAACAATAACCCTAAACCTATCACTAATAACAATAACGCGGTATTTACCTAACTAATACTAATACTAACAACTAATACTAATTATAATTCTAACTCTAAATTAGCCTAATAATACTAATACTAATTCTAATTCTAACCCTAATACTTAACCAATACCCCTAATACTTAACCAATCATATGCCTAATACTTAACCAGCAACACCCCTAATACTTAACCAATACCCCTAATTCTAACTCTAAATTAGCCTAATAATTAATACTAATACTAATTCTAACCCTAATACTTAATCTATATACTAATTCTAATTCTAACCCTAATACTTAACCTAATAATACTAATACTAGCTAATTAACCTAATACTAGTACTAGCTAATTAACCTATATACTAATTCTAATTCTAACCCTAATACTTAGCCTAATAATACTAGCTAATTAACCTAATACTAATACTTGCAAATTAACCTAATACTAATACTAGCTAATTAACCTATATACTAATTCTAATTCTAACCCTAATACTTAGCCTAATAATACTAGCTATGATTAACCTAATACTAATATAGCTAATTAACCTATACTAACTAATTGACCTCACCTACAGGAAGACGTACAGCAGTGGCGGGCGGGTGGCAACGGAGGGGGCGAGCTCTCCACGGGCGCGGCGGCGGGCGGCAAGGACGGCGGCGGCGAGCTCTCCACGGGCGCGGCGGGTGGCAAGCGAGGCGGTGAGCCTCCCACGGCGTGACGGGCGTGAGCCTCTCATGGCAGTGGTGCAACGACGTGGGCAAGGGAGGGTGGCGGTTGGGCGGTGGCGGAGACGTCTGAGGATCGATCTGGTGGGGAAGAAGGGAAGGGGTGGCGCGTTATCCCACCCCTTTAACACCGGTTCCATCCACGAACCGGTGTTAAAGGGGGGGTGCGGGCGCGAAACGAAATAAATGCGCCCCCCTTTAACACCGGTTCGTGGCTTAAACCGGTGTTAAAGGGGGGGCATTTATTTCATGCATTAAAGGGGTGGGGGCATTTATAATTCAAAAAATAGGATATGAATTTAGAAAATTCATATCTTATTCATTTCAACTCAGAAAAATATGAATAATATATCATAATTTTCAGAAAAATAATATCTATCCATTCATATAAAAACATTTTCAAAATGATTAAAACACTTACATATAAATTTTGATTATTCAATTCAAACAAAAATAAATTGTCAAATCCTAAAACTTTGAACATAAGAAATATTAAGCATCTAAAAAGGAATCTAACCCTATTTTATTACAGCAAATCATATTTTATTTTGTATTAACATTTTTGAATTGATTGGATATTTAAATGCCCCATCTTTTGTATACACTTGAATCTGACAAAACCTCGCTCAACTTGCATTGGATTTTTGATAAAATAGCATATTGTGAACCTAAAAATGATTTTTGTAAAAAATCATGAGCATCGTATCATGTACCTGTAGTTCATATCTGACCCACTTCCCGATTCGCAGAATTTATCTTTCACGGAGGTGTACGGAAAGGTTTCAGATCCCCCTGTTGGTACATTGTCCATATAAGGTGGTCTAGTATTTTTGTTAAATGTGGTGGTGGATTTTTGAATTAGCCGTTTGGTGGTTGCTTCACAAAACCGTCTGTTTTTTATGCTCGGAAAATGGAAAATGCTTTTTTGGTGCGATAAAAAGGAAAACTTCCTCTTGCAATATTATTTGCCATGCCATGATGCACATGTATGCACAATATGGCCTTATTATCACAAACTATGCCTTGATTCTAGCCATAACATTGGTCATTTGACCCGAAAGCCAAGAAACCTCGAATGAGATAGGTCATTTTGTGAAGGAGATAGAACTAGAATTAAAATACATAATGCAACTAATAGTAAGTTACATAAAGCACGACTGAAAATTAAGATACATAAAAGAACTGAAAATTAAGATACATGGCCAGATTAAGTAACAATCGGCCGAACTTGTTTCGGAATGTTGGAGTGATTCAGTCATGCTCCTGCCTACACCTGTAATAGTCGCCACTGTAGTCGTCGTACTCACCGCCGCCATCATCGCTGTCGTCGTCGGGGTCGCCGTAATTGAACCTTGAAGGCTGAGTACGCGTGGGCTCGACTTGAGGGTAGCGCAGACAGGGGTTAGTCTAACCCCAGGGAGGCGGACATGTAGTCTCTCTCCACTCATATCTACACTCATATCTGCCGCCTCTCTCCACTCTATCCCATGGTTTCCACCATACCTCTAACCCCAGGGAGGCGGAGATGTAGTCTTTCACGGGCTAGCAGGAAAATATTTTCCGAGGCGGAACTTCCGAAGATGCCATAGGGCATGTGCACCAAGGGCATCTTCGAGAAGTTCCGCCATGGGTGATTTCCTAACCCTTTCCTCCATCCATGGGGATGAAACTCTCCATCCATGTTGGCTTGTTGAGTTGCTTGCCATGGCGTATCGATGCTCCTTTTATAGGCACGGCGCCGCTTCTACTTTGTCTTCTTCCTCCTGTATGCGTGGCGCTACATCGGCATGTAGTCTACCCACGTCCTTATCCTATCGATAGCTTTAGTCGGTTTGAGCCCCCACCCGGTACTAAAGGTTACCCACGTCCTTATCCCACCGACAGTTTTGTTAGATGATTAAAACCACCTTTAGTCCCGGTTGCACCCACCAACCGGTACTAAAGGTTAGCCACCCCCCAGATAAGGCCCTCCCAGATAAGCCTCCCCCAGATAAGGCCCCCCCATCTTTTGGCCCACAATGTCGTTGTCGGGTCGCTTCGGGCCTTGGATGAGCACTGGCATCATAATGAACTTCCGCTTCATGCACAACCAAGGAGGAAGGTGGTAGATACATAGAGTCACGGGCCAGGTGCTGTGACTGCAGTTCTGCTCCCCAAAAGGATTCATGCCATCGGTACTTAGACCAAACCATAAGTTCCTTGCGTCACCAGCAAAGTCGGGGAAGTCTCTCTCGATTTTTCTCCACTGGCGACCATCAGTAGGGTGCCTCAACATCCCGTCTTTCTTACGGTCTTCCATGTGCCATCGCAACAACTTGGCATGCTCTTTATTTCTGAACAAATGTTTCAACCGTGGTATTATAGGAGCATACCACATCACCTTGGCAGGAACCCTCTTCCTGAGTCTTAAAGAAAAATGGCGGGAAGAAAAATGGCGGGAAAAATGGCGGGAAAAAATGGCGGGAAGAAAAATGGCGGGAAGAAAAATGGAGGGAAGAAATAGAAGGAAGAAAAATGGCTCATTTAATACATATACTGTTAACAGAAGAAATATGACATTGATTTCCATGTTGAGATACATATGTGTGCCAAAAATGGCTCAATTAATACATATAGTCAATCTTATGATCGCGTCGGCCGTAACCATGGAGTATCAACACCGTTTAACAGGATGGTTGGGTCAGTCTTCACTCTGAAGGGCAGAATTTCATCAAACTTATTATAATCTTCTGACATGTCTGTCTTGTCCTCCACTCCCACGATGTTTCTTTTCCCTGAAAGAACTATGTGACGCTTTGGCTCATCGTGTGATGTATCTGTTTGCTTATTTTTTCTATTTTTCGGTTTGGTAAACATGTCCTTCACATAGAAAACCTGAGCCACATCATTGGCTAAGACGAATGGTTCGTCTAAGTTCTTGTCTACCTTCATAAGATTGTTGAGATCCACCGTTGTCAGTCCGTACATTTTGTCTACCTCAACCCCCCTCCTGTTAGCTTGACCCATTTGCATCGAAACAAGGGGACCTTAAAATTAGGTCCATAGTCAAGTTCCCATATCTCCTCTATGAACCCATAATACGTGGTCTTTTGCCCATTGTCTTCTGCTGCATCGAAGCGGACACCACTATTTTGGTTGGTGCTCTTTTTATCTTGGCCTATCGTGTAAAATGTATTCCCATTTATCTCGTACCCTTGGAAAGTACATATAGTCGAAGATGGTGTCCTGGCCAACAAGTACAGCTGATCCCCAACAGTGGTGTTATTCGTGAGAAGTCTTTGCAGCCAGCCGCCAAAACTCGCCATGTGTTCACTTATAATCCATTCATCAGACTGCCTCGGGTGTTTGAGGCGTATTAAATTCTTGTGTTCATTGATATACGGGGCAATAGTCGAAGATAGATCTTTGTAAAACCTTGTAGTGTGCTCATTATCTCGTACCCTTGGAAAGTACATATAGTCGAAGATAGATCTTTGTAAAACCGTGTAGTGTGCTTGATTGAGAGAATGCCCGTCCCTACATATCATTGCTTTACATCCTAGGGTGCCTATTCCACGCAGTCTCCCCTCGTGTCGTGATTCTGGAACACCAATCGCCTTAAGGTCAGGAATAAAATCAACACAGAACTCAATGACCTCCTCTGTTACATAGCCCTTGGATATGCTTCCTTCTGGCCTAGCACGGCTATGAACATATTTCTTTAAGACTCCCATGTACCTCTCAAAGGGGAACATATTGTGTAGAAATACAGGACCGAGAATGGCAATCTCTTCTACTAGGTGAACCAGGAGATGCATCATAATATTGAAGAAGGATGGTGGGAACACCAACTCAAAGCTGACAAGACATTGGGCCACATCTGCAGAACCACAGTAGGCTTTACGGATCGATTACCTTCGAGATATTGCATTGAGGAATGCACATAGCTTCACAATGGGTAATCGAACATTTGGTAGAAGCCCCTCAATGCAATCGGAAGCAATTGTGTCATAATCACGTGGCGATCATGAGACTTCAGGTTTTGGAATTTTTCTGCCATATTTATTATTCCTTTATATTCGACGAGAAGCCGACGGACCTTGATATCGCTCGGGCATTCAAAAAGATTTCCTTCTCGCTTTAGTAAGAGCGTAGCTGGCAGGAGTTAAGTGCATCGTTTACCCTTCTCGTTCTCGGGATGCATAGGCTCTTGAGGTCTTTCAGGGCGTTCTGGTCCTGCCGTGCTTCCGGTGTATCTTTTGTCTTCCCATACACTCCTAGGAAGCCTAGCAGGTTCATGCAAACATTCTTCGTCACGTGCATCACGTCGATTGAAGAGCGGACCTCTAAGACTTTCCAATAGGGTAGGTCCCAAAATATAGATTGCTTCTTCCACATGGGCTCGTGTCCGGCATCGTCATTCGGAACAGATAGACTGCCAGGACCTTTTCCAAAGATTACTTCTAGGTCCTTGACCATACCAAATACCTCCTCACCGGTACGGAGGACAGGCTTCCTCCGGGGTTCTGCCAGACGTTTGAAATGCTTGCCTTTCTTTCTTACTGGATGCAGGTTTGGAAGAAATCGATGATACCCTAGGTACACAACCTTCTTACATTTATCCAAATATACACTTTCAGTCTCATCGAAACAGTGTGTGCGTGCATTGTATCCCTTGTTTGTCTGCCCTGAAATGTTACTAAGAGCAGGCCAATCATTGATGGTTACGAAAAGCAATGCCCGTAGGTCAAATGGCTCCCCTTTGTGCTCATCCCACATACGTACACCTGGTTTGGCCCACAGCTGTAAAAGTTCTTCAACTAATGGCCTTAGGTACACATCAATGTCATTGCCGGGTTGCCTCGGGCCTTGGATGAGCACTGGCATCATAATGAACTTCCTCTTCATACACAACCAAGGAGGAAGGTTATAGATACATAGAGTCACATGCCAGGTGCTGTGACTGCAGCTCTACTCACCAAAAGGATTCATGCCATCTGTACTTAGACCAAACCTTAAGTTCCTTGTGTCACGTGCGAAGTCCGAGTACTCTCGCTCGACTTTTCTCCACTGTGACCCATCAGCGGGGTGTCTCAACATCGCGTTTTTCTTGCGGTCTTCCATGTGCCATCGCAACAACTTGGCATGCTCTTTATTTCTGAAGAGACGTTTTAACCGTGGTATTATAGGAGCATACCACATAACCTTGGCGGGAACCTTCTTCCTAGGGGCCTCGCCCTCAACATCGCCAGGATCGTCTCGTCTGATCTTATACCGCAGTGCAGTGCATACCGGGCATGCATCCAAATTCTCGTACTTCTCACCGCGGTAGAGGATGCAGTCATTAATGCAGGCATGTATCTTCTGCATGTCTAATCCTAGAGGGCAAACAACCTTCTTTGCTTGGTATGTACTGTCGGGCAACTCATTATTTCTTGGAAGAAGATTCTTCATTTTTACCAACAACTTTGAAAATGCGCTGTCAGTCACACCGTTCTCTGCCCTCCATTGCAGCAAATCCAGTGTGGTACCTAGATTTTTGTGGCCATCTTCGCAAGTTGGGTACAAAAATGTTCTGTGATCCTTTAACATCTGCTCCAGCTTCTCCTTCTCCTTTTCAGTTTCACATTCTTCCTTTGCATCAGTAATGGCCCGACCAAGATCGTCATCAGCGGGCCCATCTGCTGCCTCTTGATCTTCATTATCTACCCCCATTGCAGTATCATCATATTCAGGATACATATTATGATAGTTGTCATCATCCTCTTCTTCTTCGTTGTCTTCCATCACAACCCCTTTTTCTCCATGCTTGGTCCAACAATTATAGCCGGGCATGAAACCGGATCGAAGCAGGTGGGCGTGAATAGTTCTAGTATTTGAGTAGTCTTTCTTGTTCTGACAGTGAACACACGAACAGCACATAAAACCATTGTGACCACGGTTTGCATTAGCCACAACGATGAAATTTTGGAGGCCCGTAATGTACTCGGATGTGCGGCGGTCACCGTACATCCATTGCCGGTTCATCTGCATTAATATATAGTATATATCAAAAAATAATAGGGAGATGACCATTTATATATATAGTACATCAATGACACATGAAAGGATAGTTGCCGAATTTCGACCGAGAAGGAAAGAGCAACGAAAACTTATTTTGAGCTCTCGGGCATTTCACCGAACACCTCTTGTGCATACGAAAAAAACACAAACTAGCACACTTCACACCCTCTTGCTAGGCTCCAAAATGAGATAGTGAAAAAATGGAAGAGTGGGGTGTGGGCTGCGGTGTCTTATATAGCCCCCCCTTTAACACCGGTTCAAGCCACGAACCGGTGTTAAAGGAGGGGGCTGAACCATCGGTGCAGGGGCCTTTAACACCGGTTCGTGCC
Source organism: Avena insularis (assembly GCA_023614405.1). NCBI lineage: Eukaryota > Viridiplantae > Streptophyta > Magnoliopsida > Poales > Poaceae > Avena > Avena insularis. Next base: position 412,331,515 of record CM042686.1, on the reverse strand, counting down.
ACGAACCGGTGTTAAAGGGGGGCTCCTTTTTGCTGCACGGGCCACGCTGGTACAGGCCCCCCTTTAACACCGGTTCGTAGAAGAACCGGTGTTAAAGCCCATTTCCAGGCTCAACCAAAGGCCTCATTTCCACTAGTGTCTCTGTACTCATTTCTCCCCTCATTTCCGGGGTACCTCTGATCCAGCTGGTGCTGATTTTCCACCTGATGCACTGCATCCCTTCTCTCATTGATGTCATACCTCGGCGGAGGGGGAGGCAACATTAGTTGTTGCGTGTTCGCTCCGGAGAGCAATTGCTGCCGGGGTAACTCCTGCCGAGGCTGATCATTCCGGGGTGCCTGAGCATTCCCCGAACCACCTAGTTCAATCTTGCACATCCACTCACACTGCCTCGTTGTATGAACCGTTGGGTTACTCGGATTTGGCGTGTGAAACTTACACGGCTGATCCAACATCGACTCATAGGTGTACCTCGGACGGTCCTTCCTTTCTTGCCATTGTTTCTTCTGTTCTGACGTCCAAGTTTTCTTGCCATCATTCCTTGGAGTCCATTGCCCTCCAGTTTTCTAGCGTTGACTGCCTCCTGCTCCGGGCTGATCTTGATTCACAACCGCAACTTGTTGCGAACCGTATCGATGATCCGGTCTATCATCTCTTCTTTTTCCTCCGTAGTCATTCCTCCGGGATGATCCGGCACCATCTCTCTGGTAATACTCATCGTTTGACACAAGCCTAGGTTGAGTCGGATCTCCCAGAGCATACGAATCAGCAATCTGGATCATCTCTGCCAACGTGGTGGGCATCTTCCTCTGTAACTTTTGCCACAGTTCGCTTGCATATCTGCATCCCTGTGCAAACCACGCTATGGCCTATGATTCTATCACGCCCTCACATGAGTTTCTCACGGTACAGCACCGGGTTAAAAACTCCCGATCTGTCTCATTCGGTCTTTGCTTGCACATAGCTAGTGTCTGTGGCCTATTTGGCCTCTGATACGTACTCGAGAAATTTTTGATGAACATCTCTTCAAAATCTATCCAGCAGTTAATGCTTCCGGGAGGCAAATTGTTCAGCCATACCCTTGCCGGGCCCTCCAACATCTGGGGTACGTATCGTACAGCCCACCCCAAGTTGCCTGTGGCAATTTTCACAGCCGTAGCATAGTTTATCAACCAATCCTCTGTCTTAGTGCTGTCGTCATACGTCTTCGTGCCTCTGGGTAACTGGAAGTTAGGTACCGGTGGCTCTTTCATGATTCAGGGTCCAAAACACGCAGGACCCAGAGGACCTTGACTTTCAATCTTCTCCGACCTATATAGTCGATCCAGTTTCAACCTGGCATCATCTGGCATCAAATCCCTGCTTCCCAATCTCGACCCTATCACATGATAGTCCGCTTGGGTATCCTGCATTTACCATTTCTGAATCTCCATCGTTGTACCGGTCTCGCTCTCGTGGCGCATCTCTCTGTTGCATACCTCGGCCGGCACTTTGCTCTTGCCTTGGTATATTCCGCTGCTACGGTTGTCCTGTAGAGTTGCGCTGTCCGGCATTGCCGTTAACAGCGTTTCCTTGACCGGCATTGCCTTGGTCACGGTTACCTCGGCCAGCTTCACCTCGGCTTACACTCCGTCAATCGTCGTTTCTTTGCACCTCTCTTGCCTTTCCTGCCCTTGTCGGGTCATACGGAACAATCTGCTTGTTTCTCCTGGCCGAGGATACTACCTGCTCTCTCCTTGGACCTCCATGAGGAGACGATGCGGCTCTAGCGGATTTCTCCGGGTTACCCACCGCCGAATGAACGATCTTGGAGGCCCCAGCTCTCTCCGAGTTTTCCCTAAGCAGTTCCTCATTTTGCCTGTTTGTGATCCGAACCAACTCATTGACCCGATCTTGCTGTCTCTGACGGGCTTCACCTGTCAGTCCCTCTAGCTCGGATGCCGCTGCATCCGCTGCTCTATGGTTTTTCACTGGGGTACTGTACTTCGGCAGCCCCACGGACAAACAGTTTTCTGACTCCTCAATCCGCGTATCACCTTCTTTGTTCATTTCACTCATGAGATTTCTCCCCTTCACTTTTACACCATCTACTTTGTTTGCCTTTGCGTACTCACGCAGCGTCATGTTCAACGACTGCTGAGCCGCAGCAATCTTTTTCGCTCCCTCTAGAATTTTCTGCCTAGTTTCCTCTAGCTCGGCCTGTGCCTGAGCCAGATCTACCACTGTTACTACCGGGTTTGCCAAGCTATCCATAGCTTCTCTCAGCACATTTTCTGGCCTCTCTAGTGGAGGATCTCTACCTTTCCTCGGTGCCTTAGGTGTTACCTCCGGATCTGGCGCCGGTTCCTTGCTTGCACCCGCACCAGGCGCAGTCATCATCACCTCTGCACGGTCCGGGGTGCGAGTGATACGCGCCCCGCGAACCACGGTGAGGGGAGGCTCCCCTGCCTCGACGACGTGCCGCGGATGAAAACATGACACGTCCACAACAACGCAGACCTTGTGCATGCCGAGCTTCACGAAGAGGCCATTGCGCGGAAGTGGGCGCCTGCCGAGGCAGCCAGCGTTGTCGCTGACGAAATCCAGCGCCCCAAAGCGTTGAATGAGCCCGGAGACGATGCGTTCTCCGGTGCCGATGAAGTTTCCCGTCCGGATCTTGACCCCTGCTAGCGCCGCTAGCCCCACGGTGGGCGCCAACTGTCGTGGTGGTGTCATGGCAGATGCCATGGATAGGCTAAAGGTGGGGACTAATACACGCTAGGGGAATCCAGGGAGGGATAGTGAAGTGATTCTCCACACAGAAGTTTATATTTTCTTTGCCTCCAAGGTTACAAGTGCTCCTAGAGCTATATTGGCGAGAGGAGGAAGAAGGAGCTCTCTTACTCTCACTCAAAGATCACCCATAAAACCCTTGCCCAATCAGAAAAACCGAAACCCCCTCTACCGAAGCCCTAGCCTCTGCAGCGCCCGCGTCAGCCGACATGGGCATCATCACCCTTGTTGGCCACGCCTCGGTGGTCCTGCCCTTGTCTGCTTCGCTCAGGCAGTGCGTACCGGGGCTTCTTTTAACCAGCGAGATTCCTTCCTTCTCCTAGAAGCTAGATGTGACCCAGATCATAGTTGATCCGGCCACACCCGTTCCTGCATACAAGTTAAACATGCATTTCTGACTTACTTCTTAAGTCGGTTGAGACTTAGTTAGGCGAACGCCCCCTGGTCCGGGTTACCCCGTGATTCGGCCTGCCTTGAGGTGACCCGGCCAGCATCCGCTTTGGCCTTGCCGGACCTCGGCTAACTCGGCCTTTATACCCCGGCGTGACCCTACCCAGGGGTATCCCCCCAACAGATAGCATGGTTATGCTAATTCCCAACAAATAAGTGCAAGCATATACAACATAGACGACACAATGGTTCAAGTTTATTAAGGGCAAGAAAAGTAAAGTGTGCCATCAAGTTCGTGAGAGCTTTAATCACTAGTTTTCTCATAACAAGTTTAATTCGGAAGGTAAACAAAAGTATGAATATACTTGGAATAGCATAAGCTAGTAGGTAGGTATGGTGGACTCTTTGGAATAACTTGGTTTAGGGAGTTGGATGCATGAGTGGAACTCATACTTGGTTGTGGAGGCTAGCAAAAGACTGGGAGCGACAAACTAAGAGAGCAATAATGGCCATAATCATGCAGAGCAACAAAACATCATTGAACAAAGCATAAAGTGATACTACAAGTTGAAAACTAAAGGATCATAAAGGCTATGGTGACTTGAGATAGTCATAACATGGTGTGAGCATGTGCCAAGTCAACCCAAATAAAGCATCAAAGGAGAATACCACTATACTATGCGTTAATATGCTAAAACAATGCATGATTCATCTAAAGCACATTAAGCAATATCAATTGTTTATAACAATTCATGCTATAGTAAAGAATACTAAGCATAAAGCCAAAACAATATCAAGCATGGCATGACAAAGCATAGGCCACAGTCAAAAACAAGCTCTTTTAACCACATAATCACGAACTTTCCTACTCTTTTCCAAACCAAACCAAACTATTTGTAAACCAATGTATGAAAGAGGGGGTCCAACCAATTTATTTAGAAAACTAAGCAAACGAAAACCAAAAACAAAAACAAAAAAGAAGACGCTCCAAGAACAACACAACTGTGCATGAAACAATAAAAATGAAGCTTTTGGAAGAAACCTGGGATTTTTATTGATGAAGAGGGGGATGCCTTGGGAATCCCCAAGCTTTGATGCTTGTACTTCTTGGATATTTCTTGGGGTGACACGCTTGGTGTTCCCAAGCTTGAGCTTTAGTCCATCCTTCATCTCATTACTCATTCCTTCCATACACCTGAAATTTTCCTTCATACAAAACTTCACACAATCTTTATTAGCAACATTAGTGCACTCAAGATAATAGGTCTTTAGGTTCAGTTCTAACACCAATAAAACTTCCATTAAAACACTAGCTACTGTAGCACTTCCCTCAAAAAGCTCAATTCCCCAAAAGAACTCAAAAAGGAACTAACAAGAAGCAAATGCAGAAAATGGCAGAAATCTGTCAAAATAGACCAAAAGGTAAAGACGAATTTTTTCGAAGACCTTGTGTTGCTCAAATAAAAAAGTGTTGAACTAACGAAAGTTAGATAACAACTTAGGGCAGAATCACAAAAATTCACGCCTCAAAAAGACGTTCATATATTTTACACGAATATTTATGGTGAAGCACAGAAATTTGTTTCGGGACAGCAACTTTCCCAATCATTACTTCTCTCTCATTAGAGGTTACTCTTGGCACAAAAAGCAAATAAAAAGGATAAGGAGCGGTTATTACTGAAGTAATAACTTTCAAGACTCATCTAAAACTTTTGGGTTATCTCCCAATAAGTACTTTTCTTTAACGCCTTTAAGTTAGGCATAAGCAAAAACTAAAATGGATAGAATAGAAGTAAGCGCAGATAATCATGGTGAAAACATTGTTTTGTTCAATGAAATATTTTTGTTAACAAGGTTGATCAGGTCTTGTTACCAAAACAATTCCATATGAGACAAAACTTTGTATTCCACTGATGATTATGTTACCTCAACCTTGATAGCAATGGTCCCAATCATAATAGTTTCAATTTTTTCTCTTGGTATGGGACAATATATTTCTCCAACTGGAATGCCCTCAACATGTTCAAATCAAAACCATAAGTCCTATCAATATTCTTGGGGAAATAGACAGTATGTTCCTTGTCATTAACATTGAAGGTCACCTTCCCTTTATTACAATTAATAACAACTCCTGCAGTATTTAAGAAAAGGTCTCCCAAGAATAATAGACATATTATCATCTTCAGGCATGATAGTTCGAGAGGATGCTCACATAAGAAATATGAGTTGAAGTAAAAGAGAGCATCAAGAAGCAAATTCAAAACACATTTAAGTCTAACCCACTTCCTATGCATAGGAATCGTGTATGCAAATAAATTCACAAAGAACAAAGTGACAGGCATAGGAAGATAAAACAAGAGTAACTTCAAAACTTTCAGCACATAGAGAGGTGTTTCAATACCATGAAAACATCTACAACCATATTTTCCTCTCTCATAATAATTTTCAGTATCCTCATGAATAAACTCAACAATATAGCTATCACATAAAGCATGCTTTTCATGATCTAAAAGCACTAGAGCTTTATTATAAACATCTTCAAAAGAATCCTCAGGAACATAACATTCATCCTTCCTTAGTAAGCATGGGGGACAATCAAATAATGTAAGGGATAAAGAGTTACTCTCATTAGAAGGTAGGCATGGGTAGCTAATCCATTCTTCCTCCTTTTGTTCATCACTCTCCTCCTCTTTTTCATCTAATGAGATTTCAGGTTCATCAATTTCTTCTTCCATAGGATCCTGCAAGGCATTAGTCTCTTCCATTTTTGTGGAAAGCATCTATTAATATATTCAAGAATATAGCCATTTTCTTCCTTGTAATTATCAAAGCAAAATTTAAGTATACCATAAACCTCATGTTTATAAGGTGAATCATCAATATTTTCAAGAAACTAGCAAGTTCAAATGCACCCTTCCAAGCAATAAATTCCTCAATTTGTTCCACATCATAAAAGTCATAATTCCCTTTAACATAAGAAGATATGGTAACATTATCATTATACTCACATTGAAAAGGGGCGTGTTTGTACCTCCTACAGCAACAAGATTTATCAAAGCAATAAGTAACATTATTTGTAGAGCACACGTTTCTAGCAATGTTATACAATTTATCAATTTGTTCCCATAAGTGTTTCCCTTTTTGTGACAAGCGGTGTTGCTTATAATAATATATTTGATCTTCCGTGAACCCACCTTGCCAATAAGATTCAGTTTCAAAGAAACCAACTATTGACCACAAGCATGATAAAGCAAGACAATAACAGACCAACAAAAATAACAACTAGAGTAGGAACTAATTTTTTGTATTTTTGATAAAGAAATAAACAAACAAGGCAGAAATAAACTAAGCTTGAACAATAGTGATTCCAAGTAGACTTGATAAATAAAGCTATACTCCCCGGCAAAGGCGCCAGAAAATAGTCTTGATGACCCACAAGTATAGGGGGTGTATCGCAGTATTTTCGAGAGAAGTGAAACCCAATTTATTGATTCGACACAAGGGGAGCCAAAGAATATTTATAAGCCTTAACAACTGAGTTGTCAATTCAGCTGCACCTGGAAACAATCTTGCTCACAGCAGTTTATCAGTAGCAACAGTTTTGTAGTAGGAATAGTAAAGTAGCAGCAACAGTAAAGTAAAGACAGTAGTAACAATAGGAGTAAACAGTAGGATTCGAGTACGGTAGGCGTAGGGATGGATGGACGAGCGTTGCATGGACAAGACAATTCACATAGCAATCAAAACATAGGGCAATTGCAGATAAATAAGATAAAGCATCCAAGTACTAGATAATCCTAGGCATGTGTTCCATATATAGTCATATGTGCTCACAATGAGAACTTGCACAACATCTTTTGTCCTGCCAGCCCGTTTGCAGCGGGGCCTCAAGGGAACTACTGGAAATTTTAAGGTGCTCCTTTTAATAGAGCACCGGAGCAAAGCATTAACAGTCCGTGAACACATGTGATCCTCACATCAAAGCCATTCCCTCCGGTTATCCCGATTTCTGTCACTTCGGGGCCATTGGTTCTGGACAACAATGTGTGTATACAACTTGCAGATAAGACCATAAACAATACTATCATAATGAATCAATAACATTTTCAGATCTGAAATCATGGCACTCGGGCCCTAGTGACAAGCATTAAGCACAACAAGTCACAACAAAGTCATAAAGCACACCATGCCCTAACAATCTGATGCCATTACATGAACGATCTCATCTAATCCCTACCATCCCCATAGCCTACAGCGGGGGATTAATCACTCATAGATGGGGGAAACATGGATGGTCGATGGAGAAGCGATGGTGATGATGATGATGATGATCTCCTCCAATTCCCTATCCCGACAGGGTGCCAGAACGGAGTTTCTGGTGCTGTTTCGTGGAATCTGATGGTGGTGGCGGAGCAGAACTCCTTCTGGAAAAACGTCGAACCCCCTTGAGTTTTTAGGTCAGAAGGCTTCTTATAGGCGAAGAAGGAGACCGAGGGGTGCCTGAGGGGCCCACACCATACCCTGGCGTGGCCTAGGGGCACCCGCGTCTGGGGGTGTGGCCAGCCCTTTGCCCTCCTCCATCTCGTATTCTGGCTCCGTAAGTCTTCTAGAAAAATAGGCACTTCGGCTTTTGTCCCGTCCAACTCCGAGAATATTCATTTTCTGACTTTCCTGGAACCAAAAATAGCAGAAAACAGGCAGCTGGCACTGTGGCTCTTGTTAATAGGTTAGTCCAAGAAATCATATGAAAAGTACTCCAAAGTGTGGTCAAAACACAAGAAAGTGGATAAAACCCAGCATAGAACATCAAAAATTATAGATACATTTGCAATGTATCAATGGTCACGACATGATAGGACTTCTCCGCTGTGCACGATAGGTTCATGTGACTACTGCTAGGCCTGATCCGATTTGATTAATCGTCTTTCCATGAAGTCCTAACGATGGCCTTCAATAATAATTTCCTCCTTCTCGGGAACTAATCTGGCCAAAGGAAATTTTTCTCTCGTAGCCATTGTAAGACCGATCTCATGGTTCCACATGTTCTGGTGCATGCACTTGGCGTATGCGATGATTTTGATTGATAGCTCCCGATATTATTACTCCTGGCACTCAATCTCTTTTGAAGATCACGAATACGTTGGCTTTCGCTGTAGAATTGGCGGGCTAGGCACGCACACACAGTACTAGCGGGATGTGCCATCACTGATTTGTTGACGATGAAGATGAATCGATTAGATGAGACATGACCGACGTTGACAATGAGGAAGCCGAAGCACATCCTCTCCCTAGGAGCCGATGAATCGTAGATCACAGGTGTTAGGGCCGTCGAGATCGCAACATCAGCGCTCCCAATTCCCACAGACGGTGCCAATTGACGAGGGTTTAACTCATCAATGCCCATTGTTATGGACTTAGGTTCGAGGAATTGGGGTGCACTGGCAGTCTTGATCGGCTAGCAAACAAGCACACGGGGACGCAAGGTTTACCCAGGTTCAGGCCTCGTAGAGGACCCTACTCCTGCTTGTCTGCTCTTGATTGATGATGATCCGAAGGATTACAATGTCGTCGATGGCGGTGTCGCGCAGATTGGATCTGGTGTTTGTGCGAGAGGTCGATGTCTAGATCTATTGTATATTGTGGCGATGTGGGAGATCGTAGATCTATCTATTGGTGGAGTCGCGATGTTTAGATCTACTGTGGCATAGCGTGTCCTCCTCGTTGGACCCTCCTAGCCTTTATATATGGGGAGGCTAGGTCTCAGGTACCAATACGAGTTGGTTACAAGTTAGATTCAAACTCTAGTATTGAGCTTTCCTTGTCTTGTGTGCTTGGACTCAGTGTCCATATGGGCTTCATACCACTCGAACTGTCATAGGCGTCATGGACCTTGGCAATTTGTCGAGTGGGCCTTCCGTCGAGATGCACCAGGTAGGCTGTAGTTGAGTGCCTATTGGGCATACCCATGTCACATATTGTATAAGAATTTGCAAAGGTTGGAGACGCTAGGCGTCCTGATCACCCAAAAAGTTTTGGGAATTAACATTATATCCGTGACTCGTCCTTATGAGCTATAGTAGCTTGATCATGAAAGTTGTCATGATAAGGATGGATATAAGATGTAGGTAAAATGTTTACTACATTAAAAGGGTTACTAAAAGGAATTTAATTTTGAAAGAACACCAATCATTTGATGATGGTGATCTACTTCAAAAGTGCAAGTCCAAAGGTATTAGTATTTGACTATACACGCTTTGAACTACGTGTGATATGTATGGCACCACTATTGATGTTGATAGTTTCTTTTAAAAGAGAAAAGGAAATGTTGAAAGAGAATCTTGGAAATATTTGGTAGAAAAGAAAAGACTAGAAATGTCCAGCTTAGGTATATGAATGATATACATGTTATGGGTATATTCTTTGCTTCTTAAACAATGTGGTTCTTGGGTTGGTGTGAAATGTCACATAGAGCAGCACAATTCATGAACTACAATGGCCTAAGTAACTAGCAAGAGAATATGTGATGATGTTCATCGAAAACAAATAAAGTGTTATTGTGTTTCTCGTTGACATCAAAGCTTCCCTTCAAGATTTGTATTTGAATAATTGTTATTTTGTTCCGGTATTATGAGAATGATGGTTGTTCAAATAATTATCGTATTCCATTGAAGATGGATGAACTCTTACAAATCTAGTTGGATAAATCATGTCCATAAACACTGATGCTAAAGTGTCGTAATACAAATGATTAGAAGATCACTTATGAGTAACACTACAGTTTAAATCATATTGGAAAGAAAACCTGAAGAAACTCCATGTTGATGGAATTTTGGAGTCCTTTTGACTGTTGAATCAATTCACATTTGTGAGAATTTCCTAGAAATGATTTGAACTTCATTCATAGGCCAAAGAGGAACGAACGACTAAATTATTGGACATTATGCATGTTGATGTATACAGTTCATTATGTGTAGCCGTATGTGGTGGATCATTCAAACTTCATATACTTTAACGAAAGATTTGAGTGAATATATGTATATTTACTTAATCAGGGAGATGTATGAAACATTTGAAAATGTTCAAATGATTTCAAGATGAAGTAGAAAATCATTATAATGAGAAAATAAAGAATTTATGATTGGATCATAAAGGAAAATATTTGAGTTACAAGTTTAGCAAGAACACCTAAGATTTAGGGAATCATTCCATGGATTTATGTTTCCTGATAAACCATAGGAATATGGAATATTTGAGAGATATAATCAAACCTTGTTTGACATGATAGGATCAATGGTGTTATTTATAAAATGGCCATTAAATTTTTAAGATTAAGCTTTGGTGACTACCGCTTTTACACTAAAAAGATCTCCATCGTGATCCGTTGAAATGACAACATATGAGTTATGGATTGGGATAAAACCCAAGTTATCTTTACTTAAATTTTGGTATCCTAGGCACAAGTGAAATGTTTACAACCAAAGTCGGATAAGGATGTCTTTGTAGGTTATCCCAAAACAATCGTTGGGTATTCCTCCATAACACCGAAGATAAAAGTGTTTGTCACTTGGAACGTCAAGTTTCTAAAGAAGCAATTTTCGTGAAAAATTAAGTGGGAGGACAATAGAACTGTGATAAGGTTATTGAACTTTAGCTATATGTGTAGAGTTGCGCAACACCAGAAAGTGTCCCGGAGGAAGCCATAATGCTCATGGCTACCGTGCCTCAAGGTTGTGGTCATGGAGATCTAAGTTCCTATTGAACCGCGTAGGTCGGGTAAACAATCAAATACTAAGATTTGAGATTAAATCATTATTGTTTGACAGTGATGAACCGACTACATGCAAAGAAGCTATGATGGATCCTGACTCTGTCAAACGGCTTGAAACCACAAAATCCATGATAGTTCCATACACGATAAACCAAGCTACTGAACTTGGAAGACCCTCTGGAAGACATAAAGTCTATCAGTCGTATTTGGATCTATAAAGAAACTTACATGGATTTTTCACATCTCTGAAATAGTCGACATATCGGTAAAGAGTTTACGACAATGTTCAAGGAGTTGAATACGACAAGATTCGATCTTTTGTAGCGAAAATTAGTTTGGACAGATTAGTGTAACAACCACTACATATGTCAATTGTTGTATATGCTAGTTGAACAAACAAAACAATGTTCTTCTAAAAGAATGGTTACCGAGGACATGTACATGACACGGACTAAAGGGTTTTGTTAAATCAAAGGATGCTAAAAAGGCATGCAAACTTCAATGGTTAAAGTAAGCATAGCGGAGTTGGAATCTTCACCATGATGAAAATGTTAAAATGATTATTCATCAGAGACGATGAAGATGCTCGCATTTGAAAGAAATTAAGTGAGAGCGCTGAGACATATTTCTAATATATTATGTATAAGACATATTGTTGATTGGAAATGATGTATCTTTTATTGACACAAGTTAAGCATTTCATCAAAATTAGATTTGAACGAAATATTTGGAAAAACCCAGAATATTTGGCCTCAAAGTCTATTTGGATAGATTAAGACGTTGATATAGTTATGCCATATGTACTGAGAGCTCCAAATTTCATCACTTTTTACCATTGGTTCTCCTCTTGTTTATTGCCGGCTTTCACTGAAGATTGCCCCTTTCCACTAATGTTAATGTCGCAGTTAGCGAATCCTTGGTTTCTTGTGATGGTTTTAAGGCAATGAACATTTATTAAAGATCTAATAGCATTTATGGGCTAATTACACCAGAATAAGCAAATCCCCAATTGGAGCCACTTTCATTGGAGGTGTTCAGTACACATAATGACCACTGGTACGGTCGGGGCGTGCCCGTACCGCCTGCCCGTACTACCCACCGGTGCCTTCCTTATATCAATACAAGCAACTTTCATAAAAGGCGAGAGACGAGAAGAACCACATAACAGAAGTTATAGCCACCGCAAGCCATCTAGAGGGGGAGATCAGAGCTGAAAGAGGACAAGAACTTCACCTTGTTCCCCGACGATCTCTAACCTCTAAACCACATACTCCACCATCATTCCATCATTACTTAGAGAGATAGAGAAATAGAGTGACACATGTAAGATTAGGGTTTGATACTTTGATCTACCCATGGTTTGTTTTTTATTGGATCTTTAATCTCTATTGTGATTTGCTACAATAACTTTTAGATGATTTTATTTGCAATACAATTATGCCTATGATTTGTCTTCCTCTCATGTCTGAGTAAGTCCCCATAGGCGTGGGAGATGTAGGGGATTGGTGAGATGTGATGTGCCTCTTTTAATTCCATCCATTTGTGATCATTGTAATGTTTATTTAAATAGTGAGAATAAATATCTATGTTTGCCTAATGCGTGTTATCTGATTGAAGGGCCTAGGTAACATGATACAAAGATCTCATAGGTATGAACTTGTATGCTATTAATTCAGTGACCCCCGAGTGACACAGCCGATATCAAAGAAGAGCTAGCACTACTCGAGGACAACAAGGAACCATCAAGATTAAAGCCTTGATCTGGTCGCAAGACCTTAATTAATGCGCTGACAATGGCCGTGGTAACAGGCAGATGGATCATTGAGATTGGGAAGAATTGGCCATGAGGACTCCTAGTCGATATATGGGTTGCTTGCCTACTCACTTATAAATAAGAAATATCACTATCACTTATTCTGCTTATTCCATTTGGCATTTTCACTATCACCATGAACTGATTCTCTCTGCACCTAACTTCGTATCTGCATGACCTTTTCACACCTTTCACATCTTTACTTTTATGCAATTTACTTATTTCCTAAGCAAGTTCCACTATCTTTTACTCACCAGTTCCACTGTCAACTTTTGAAGTCAATTCACTCAAGACCTGTGACACCTTGGGTGCGACAGAAACACCACATAAAAACACTTTCCTAGGCTCCTTGTTGGGATCGATATAAAAACTGGAACTAATGCTTCCGCGAAAACATTCTCTGACAAACCTGTATACTTGCAGGCCATCAAGATATTTTATGGCGCCGTTGCTGGGGAGCTAAGCTCTAAGTGTTGTTTCTTGAAAATAGCAACAGATGACACCATTCATGATCTCCGTTGAAGACAGAGGTACCACTCGATTAGGAAAAACCTATTTACCTCCATATATTGATCATGTTCCGATCGAGAGATGATTAGAATTTAGTGCAAGCTTTACTAATTTGCATACTATAGATGTGAACAGCTTGATTCCATTGATGGCAGATTTGACCAAACTTGATTCCATTGATGGCAGATTTGACCGAGCTTGATCCCCGAGGGGCCGAACTTGAGCTACCTTTGGGAGAGTATGGGAATCCATCTAGGCACTTGAGGAAAATGCCAATTCTTTGTCCTGAACTTGAGGGCCAAGAATTTGAAATATATCTTGAGCTAATATATATGATGAAAGGAATTGCTTTCATAGGAAAAGAAGAGGAAGACCCTAGTGACCACTGACAAGGGTACACGACCTTTGTGTTACTCTTAAACCAGCAAGTTTACCAATAGAGTTTGTACTTTTAAACTCTTTTGTTGGTCTTTGAAAGATAATGATTTTGCTTGGTTACAATCATTACCTAATCACACTATAAAAAGCTGGGAAGATTGCATCCAAGAATTCATGCATAAATATTGTTCATTTACTAAAATCATGTAGATCAAATGAGTATATAACAAATTTTCTACAAACAATTGGAGAAACCTTTTATCAAGCATGGAATAGATATTATGCAATGATTATGAAAGTTCCAAATCACGGTTTTCACGAGAGTCTATTTATCCAATGTTTTTATAATGGGCTTAATGATGAGACAAAAGAGATGATTCATCCATCTACAGGAGAAGCAATATGTGTAGCATCCCAATTGTCTAACAATTGTAATGCTACTTGGTCTAGTAATATAATGGCTACTTCAAATATATAATTGTTGCATCATAATTATATCTTGCTCATGTCATCATGCCTCCTTGCATTTGAGCATCATATAAAACCCTTTTGATTGGTTCTTCTCTCATATGCATTGTTAATTGTATTTGCCTCTTGATATTGTATTTGGGTCTTGATATATTGTTTAAATGCCCAAGTTGAGTTGGGGGCATATCTTTTATTAACTCCACCACCTTTCTTTCACCACCTTATAATTCCACCATCCAACTAAATATGAGCTTTGCACTTTATTTGGGTTTTACCTCTAGCTCATGTGGGTTGGGATGGATCCAATTCTTTTCCACATGCTCTCATCTTGGCATCATGTTGTTTTCACATTATTGATATATGAGAGCCACATGGCCACCTTTGCATGCCTTGTGAGTGGAACCCTTTTCCTAGCTTCCATATGGATTATTATGGATCTATGCTCATGTGGGAATATTTTTGGGACTAGTAAGCATCTAGTGGAATATACACACTAGCAAGTCCCAATTTTAATCCAATATGATCATCTCCATCTAATCCACTTGGGACCTTCTTTTAAATTCTTGGCTTGGTTTTATTCCACTTGTGGGAATGCATAAGATTAAGGCCATGTGATATAATTGTTTTCACAAATTAAACATGGTATTAAATACTTTGCATGGGCCATGCAAGTGCCACCTTTTCTAGTATTTGGTTTTTATTTGGATCTTGAGTGGATCATTTCCCATATCTTTACCCTCTTTTGCTTGATCTAGTTGGACTTGCAAAATCCACCACACCCCACCACCACCTCTTACCTCTTCCTCTTTTGTTCTAAGCTCTTGTTTGATCTTGTGTTGCTCTTGCTTGAGCTTGCCAAAGAGAACCCATCACCCTAACCACCTAGCTATCACCACCCTACCGCATCACATCTATCCTCTCCTTTAACCCTCTCTCTAACCACACCCCCCTTTCTAAGCTAAACCCTAACCCTAGCATGTTACACCACCTCTCTCTCTCTCGGCCTCTCTCTCCTCTCTCACCACATGGTCCCCTGGCCCCACCCAGCTAGCCCACCTGACCACCCCAACCCGAGCTACCCTCCTCTCTCAACCACCTGACCACCTGGCCCCACCTAGCTACCCCTCTAACCTAACCCGAGACCACCTCCCCCTCCTCTTTTGCAAAAGTGCACCACCCCCATGTGCCCTCTCCTCTCTCCCTTATCTCCCCAACCACCCCAGCTCACCTTACCATCTCAGATCGTACCCAGGAGGCGCCCAGGTCCCTCTCTCCCTCCCCTTTCTTCCTCTCCTCGCAGCCTCCCGTGACCATGGCCAAAACCCTAGTTAGCCATACCCTCCCCCGTGTTCGTCGAGCTCCGGTGGACGTCAAGACCGCGCGAAGTGTTCCAGGAGTCCATCTGCTTCCTCTTCGACGCCCTGTAGGCGGAGCAGCAACAGGAGACCACCGGAGAAGCCCCGCCGCCGCCGTGCCCGTGAGCACCAGGACGACTCCGGCCCCCTGCTTCCCCGACGATCGACGCCTCCCGAGCCCGCTAGCTGCACCTGAGGGTCGTAGGTGAGCCCACCAATCTCCTGGACATCACCTTCCTCCCCCTCTCCCCTTGCATCGCCGCCGCCGTCCGCCGAAGGCTCAGACGCTGCCACTGCCGCCGCTTCTTCTCCGATGTTGCTCTGTGAACGAAAGTTGTAGCCCGTGGTGTCGTCGTCGTTTTTCGTTTTTGGAGCTCCGCGATTCGACCAGCGTACGCGTCGCCATCGTCGTCGAAAGACGCCCGTCTCTCGCCGCCGGCAGCAGCGCGTCTGTCAGAGTCAGCCGGCCTGGCTCGGTGAGACTTTGCAAGAAGACCCCTAGGAGGAACCAACCGCCACAGACCGATCCCTCCCCGTGCCCTGGGATCGCCCACGTGGCGTGGCGCCACTGGTGCGCCTCGTGAGTGGCCTCATGGCTGGTCATCCCACGTCTGCCCTCAGAGCTAGGTAGCACCGCGGTGAGTTAATCCTTTTTCCTGCGCGTGTGGCCCTACTCCGGTTGACCCCACCCGTCAGCGTCTAGGGCTAAAACAAGCTGAGTAATAAAATGTTTTCTGTATATCTGTTTTAAGTTAAACTTTTTCAAAATTAATTCAAATTCAAATTTAATTCTGTTTTTAAATATCTTTTAAAATATAAATCCAAATAATACAAATAATATATGTTTTCAAATCAGAAAAATATGAGGAATTCAAATATGCCATTCAAAATATATTTTGAACATTTAAAATTCCAAGTTGTTTTAAATTACAATAAAATGCCCCTTTGACTTAAATAATTAATAACTTTTGTGTTATAACTCCAAATTTAACAAATGATATGTCTAAAATGATTAGCTCGACGAGACCTTTCTGTTTATGCATTCCATGTTCTGTTTTGAAGCATGCATCATATAAATATAATGTATACAGCAACTAATATGAGGATAAAATGGGGCCAAAACTTAATAAAATGATTATTCCTTGTATTCCACACCTCACCCATGCCATGCTACTTTATTGCCATGCAAATTGTGCATCATTCATCATGGCATGATTGTTTGCTTGATGCATTTTATTCATATGCTTGTGCACTTTATTTATGTTGGCCCTTGTTTGTTTGGTTCTTCTCCGAATAGACGCTGAGCAGGGGATATATCAAGATACCCAGGAGCACTACCCAGATCCTTCTCGCTCAATGAGGCTTCAAGCACTACCACATGCTTGCATACATATAGTACCTATTGCCTCTATCTTATTCTTGCATCATTGAGTCGATTGCATTAATCTGAATCCCAAGTATTGCATAGCCTTTACTTTTAAACCCCACCAAGCTTGTTCCTCCATCCCATGAGCCATTACTACAGGAGTTGTTTGAGCCATGCAGTCGTGAGAACAACATGTGTAGGGTATGTGAGTGTCGATGGAAAACGAGGTACCTAAACAACTTAACTGAGTAGTAATGGGATAACTAATGAAAGTGGCATCGGTGGGCCATATTCGCTATTTGGTTTTCAGGCTCACTTGTGTCCGTAAGACCCCGAGTACTTGATTCCTGTTCCAAGAATATTCGCTATCCACATCCGGGAGGCTTATGAACCCCCGAGCGAGCTTGATTCATTCTTATTTCTTGGGGCCACAAACTAGTTTGAGGTTTTATTTACTATCCTACTTATGCCATGCTTCTTGCTTTATTTAAATTGTGCGAGGTACTACACCTGCATCTGTTTAGGAAAGCGGAGTGTTTTCGTGTCGACAAGCCCAGTCACATTTTCGGTTCCCAATCGTTCACACCATGGCGCAAACCTTGAGGCCGTGTTGGAGTCATTAACCGTTGCGGGTAGCTCAATGGGTGGCCTGAAATATTTCTGAATCCTGTGATCGCTTTGTCGTGACTGCCTTGTTGGGTTTTGATTTGGTTTTTCCGAGGCATATCGAGTGTGTGTTTCTATTTGTGCACCCCTGCAGGGTAAAACTTTCTGAAAGCCGTGTCCGCGGTTATGGACGACTTGGAGCACAGTTTCTCGATCATAGACAAGCATAACTAAAGTAACGCTTTTAACTAGACTAGACTAGGTACCGACTAGTAAATAGTGCAACACTCATGGAATGGATAATAAAACTGCCAGCGGATGGGGGTTGTTCGTCCGCTTCCTCGTCGATGGCGAGGAGGAGGATGGATCTGTTTAGATTACCGTTATAACTGTTATAATCATGTTATTAATTCACGGACATCCGCCTATCTCTGGTTAGGCGGATGGTTAGCAGTATCTATAGAATTGTTAGGGTTTATCTTTTGCTGCAATTCGTCACCCAGTTGTGTCCCCTTTAGAGGCATAAAGACTTCTGAGTACCCTAGGGTCTCACGATAAATTATTGGTTCAGATGAACGGTACCCTCGCAAGACGGATCTTTGGGTGGAAGAGACAGGCGATGTGGTCAACGATCATTCGGTGTAGAGATTCGGGAACGGGATCCGTGAGATACGTGGGCGGGATGTGCTTATTTATGGGGCATCTTATGCCGATTCGCTTCTTATCCGTACTGATTTTGTCTTCCTTCACTTTGATACTCTGATGTTTGATGTATGAGGAGATATCCTAAACTATTATATCTATCTAGGATATTTGGATCTTGCCGTATGGCGTTGCTATATTTCCTTTCTTTTTAGATGGAATGGCTCTGATGTACTGTTGTATGGTGGCTTGCATACATACTCATTTGTGTATGTAGTTGATCCCTTCGCTTGGAATTACGCCCGTTCTGGTCCCGATGTTTGGAAATGGTTGGGACGGCCGAAAGGTCTACCTGTGAGTGGCATTTGGGCCCCACCGTACTATTTCAACCATTTCTGCTCATCCAGGCTTGTAACTAGGAGCGTAATTCACCGAGGTAGTTACAATATGCAACTTGACATTGTCAGAATGTGTAAAGCTTTTTGAGGTAAGATCCTTTAATTACGAACAATACAATCTAGTTGAGGATATTGAACCACAAAAAGGTATGATTCACATACCACCAGATCTTATATCCAAAGTCAAAAATTCCATGGAAGAGAAAGGTATAGCTTTGGAACTTGTAAAAGAAAACAAAGTTGACATTCTTCAAACTTATGTAATAGAAGATGATTTAAATCTTGTAATGTAAAAATTTAAATATCAACATAACCAATTCTGTGAGAAAAACTATAAATGTCTTATGACACAATAAAACAATATAAGAGACCTAACGGAAGTCTTTGATGACTTGGGTCAAGCCACTAAACATCTAGATAGATATCTAAGTATGGTTAAAACTCAGTGTGAGCAAATAAATGAAACCCAAACTTTGATTTTGAACCAAGGAAATTTCAATATTGTTTCTACTAACATTGTTACTAGGCGTGGTACAGAAACTCAGGAACCACAAGGGCCACCTTGGTATCAAGAAGAGCAAGCTCGAAAACAAGAGTGACTCAGGAGATGAGTCAAGAGGAGGAGGATCTAGTCGATCCCTAAGACAACATTGATTATGAGGCCCAGAAAAGGGAAAATGAAGCTTCCAAAACTCAAGAAGAAGAGGAAGCAGGGGATAAGCATAAACCATATGATTCAGACGTTGAGACTATCGATTCAGACGTCAAAGGTATCCCCTCTCAAGCAACCCTACAATCAAGATACAAGAAGTCTCTTGTGTCCCCAACACACCCAATACACTTGTCAGGTGTATAGGTGCACTAGTTCGGCGAAGAGATAGTGAAATACAAGTGGTATGGATAATTATAAGTGGCAACGGTGCCAGAAAATAGCTTGATGGGTAGGAAGAGACTAAAGGCAAACTGAAATAAAGATGGAAGCAAGCAAACATGTAACAGATCTAGTTACAAATGGTGTTTCAATGCTTAGAAACAAGTCCTAGGGATCATACTTTCGCTAGTGAACACTCTCATATAAATATCATCTCTTTATGATACTACTCTGAACTACTCTCTGGTTGGACACTCTAATCCATGGTAGGGCTATAACAACACTCCTCAAAGTCCGCTTTTCCCATCTAGATAACCCCACATTGTCACCTTGAGCACTAGATGGTTCCAACAAACACCACAATTCCATAGATACATCCAACTCCAAAAATAACTCATAACAAGTATTTATAATCTCTAGCCTAATTTCCACCATGGTGTGCACGCTGTCACTTTCACACACATGGGGAGAGCAGAGATCTATTAAAGCACTTGAGTAGCAAGTTAGATCTACTTGATTACAAAGCTCATGATCACAATATGATCACGCATAGAGAGAGAGATGAACACATAGCTACATAGAGCCCTTAGCCTCAAGGAAGAACTACTCCCTCATCATTATGGTAATCAGCAACGACGATGGAGATGGCGGTGTAGTCGATGGAGATGGCGGTGAAGATGGTGAAGAGGCGGCGGCGGCACGGAGGACTCCTTCCCCGGCACCGGTATCACAGGGGAGCACCGCCCCTTAGCCTCCTTCCTTCATGGCTTATTGGGAGCCCTCTCCCATGGAGATGGGATCTATGGGAGACGCAAAAACATGGCTTTGGTGGCTACAAATTCGTGGGTGGAGGTGTCTCCCACGAATTAGGTTTCCTCTCTTTATATAGCTTCTCGGATTCCCGTCACCCCATCTTGGGCTGCAGTAAATCGGGCCTATCGGGCCCGTCCAGACTCAGAATCAGCTAAATTTTATGTCCAGATCGTTTGTCGCGAAATTTCCAACAACTTTGTTGTTGAAGAGTTTTCCGTTTGATGTCGTCTTCGATCCGAAACGTGACCATCTTCAAAAAGAGTTCTAAGACAGATTTCTAGAAAATCCCAATTTGACTCCAACAAGGTTTCAACTTGTATTCTTGGTAATTCGTACACATCAAAGTGTAAAACAAGAACATTGTGCACTTCTGCAACTATTAGTAGGTTAGTTCAAATAAATCATAAACTTTATATAAAAAGGAGTATCAAAAGCATATTATTAGCATAAAACAATCCAAAATTATAGATACGTTATGGACGTATCAACATCCCCAAGCTTAGTTTCTGCTCGTCCTCGAGTAGATAAACGATAAAAACAATATAATTTTTGAGGTGACATGCAGCCAACACAATCTTGATCAAAGTATTTGTAAAACATTGATAGCTGAGATCATAGTACTTCAACATAGCATGAAAGATAAAGTTCTAACAATAAGACATAGCAACTATGTTGTAACATGAAAGGAACAAACAAAAGATTTATAAATAACAATGCTTTGCAAGACATTTTTTGTTTCACATAAGAAAAACATAGCATAGTGGCATTCAGCTTGTCCCTCATAGAGTAGCAAACATAAATGCATAGGACACCTTTAAAGTTCATAAGGGTGACTAGATACAAATAGTTTACGACCAAGCAATATCAAAGTTATGCATCAATCAACAAGTCTTGGGACAATGCACATAGAACTAAGAATGGCCACTATGCTCTCTCAATAGGTGCATAAAGAAAGAAGGTGGAGACTCAACATATAAGTAAAAGAAAGGCCTTCATAGAAGGAAGTAGGAATTCAAGTCTCATAAAGAGCTTCCAAAAATTATGGTACTTTTTAGCTTTCAACTCTCATTGCCCCTATCATAAGCATCTTGAAGTGATTAAGGTTATAGTGAACAAACTATGGAGTATATGCTTGACAAAGTATAAGTTGGAAATCTCATGTCCCTTGAATACGAGGGCCGCTCCTCATGCTACTCAAGTTTAGTTACCGGTAAGTTCTTGTCATAGTAAGTACATGTGTATCATAGAGAACCTCCATAGGGGTACCCCTTGCCCGATGATACGGAAGAATCCCCATATCAAAATGACAAGGCAAGCAGACAACGCGCATGTCAACAATCTTCTTATTTACCATGGGAAAATGGTGCTTTTTTCTCTCTTTCCTCTTTTCTCATCTCTTTTTTTTCTCTTTTTCTCAATCTCTATCTCTATCTCTTTTTTTATAAGAAGAATGCTTCATAGATTGCTCATTATGGTTATGCTGCAGGTTTCCACCATGATTAGGCATGGATTAGACCAGCGGCCCAGGCGTTTCTCTAACACACATACATAACTCCATGGACTTACAAGATCTCCTTTCATTTCACACTGACGACATCCATAGACAAAAGAGCATGATATCAACTGGGTACAATGTACAAGTGCAATGTTGAAAGCGTTCCCCATGACAACATGGTTCTGCTAATCCCCAACATATAAGTGCAAACATATACAACATAGCTGACACAATGGTTCAAGTTTATTAGGGGCAAGAAAAGTAAAGTGTGTCATCAAGTTTGTGAGAGCTTTAAAATCACTATTGTCTCATAACAAGTTTAATTCGGAAGGTAGATAAAAACATGAATATACTTGGAATAGCAAATGCTAATAGGTAGGTATGGTGGACTCTTTGGAATAACTTGGTTTTATTTGGAGTTGGATGCATGAGTGGAACTCATACTTGGTTATGGAGGCTAGCAAAAGACTGGGAGCGACCAACTAAGAGAGCAATAATAGCCATAATCATGCAAAGCGACAAAACATTATTAATTAAAGCATAAAGTGATGTTACAAGTCGAAAACTAAGTGATCATAGAGGCTATGCTGACTTGGTGTAGTCTTAACATGGTGTGAGCATGCGCCAAGTCAACCCAAATAGAGCATCAAAGGAGAATACCACAATACTATGCTTTAATATGCTAAAACAACGCATGATTCTTTCAAGGCACATTAAGCAATCTCAATTGTTTATAACATGTCATGCTACAGCAATAATCACTAAGCATAAAGCCAAAACAATATCAAGCATGACATGACAAAGCATAGGCCACAGTCAAAAACAAGCTCCTTTTATACCACCTAAGCATGAACTTTTCCTACTCTTTTCCAATCCAAACCAATCTTATTTGAAAACTAATGTATGAATGAGGGGGGTCCAACCAATGTATTCCAGCAAACTAAGCAAACGAAAACCAAAAACAAAAACGAAGACGCTCTAAGAACAACACAACTGTGCATGAAACAATAAAAATGAAGTGTTTGGAAGAAACCTGAGATTTTTATTAATGAAGAAGGGGATGCCTTGGGCATCCCCAAGATTTGACACTTGTACTTCTTGGATATTTCCTGGGGTGACATGGGTGGCATCCCCAAGCTTGAGCTTTAGTTCATTCTTCATCTCATTACATCATTCTTTCCTTACACCCGAAATTTTTCCTTCATACAAAACTTCACACAATCTTCATTAGTAACATTAGTGTACTCAAGATAATAAGTCTTTTGGTTCAGTTCCAACACAAGTAAAACTTTCATTAAAACACAAGCTACTATAGTACTTCCCTCAAAAAGCTCAATTCCCCAAAAAGAACCCAAAAAGGAATCAACAAGAAGCAAATGCAAATAATGGCGGAAATCTGTCAAAACAGACCAGCAGGTAAAAACCAATTTTTTCGAAGACCTTCTGTTGCTCAAATCAAAACGTGCTGAACTAACGAAAGTTGGACAACAATGTGGGGCAGAAGCAAAAAAATTCACGCCTCAAAAAGACGTACAGAGTACACGAATTTTTACAGTGAAGCACAAAAATCTGTTTCAAGACAGCAACTTTCCCAAGTCTTACTTCTCTCTCATTAGAGGTTATTCTTGGCACAAAAATCAAACAAAAAGGATAAGGAGAGGTTATTATAGAGGTAATAACTTCCAAGACTCAACTAAAACTTTTGGGTTATCTCCCAATAAGTACTTTTCTTTAACGCCTTTAAGTTAGCCTTGATAGTTTGAGAAGATGCTCACATAAGAAATATTAATTGAAGTAAAAGAGAGCATCAAGAAGCAAATTCAAAACACATTTAAGTCTAACCCACTTCCTATGCATAGGAGTCTTGTAAATAAACAAGTCATGAAAGCACAAAGAAACACGCATAGTAAAGCAAAACAAGTGCAACTTCAAGACTTTCAACATAAAGAGGGGAAACTTAATAATGGTGAGACACATAAAACCATGTTTCCCTCTCTCATAATAACTTTCAGTAGCATCATGAATAAAATTAACAATATAACTATCACATACAACATTATTATCATGATCCACATGCATAAAAGAATTAATACTCCCCACATAAGCATAGTCATTCTTATTAATTATGGTGGGAGCAAATTCAACAAAATAGCTATCATTATTATTCTCATCACCATAATCATCAAATATAGGAGGAATATTGTAATCATAATTAATTTTCTCCTCAATAGTAGGTGGACTGAAAATATCATATTCATCATTGTAATCATCATATATTGGAGGTTTGGTATCATCATAAGCAATAGAATAGCTAACTTCCAAAGCTGGGGAACTAAAAAGATCATTTTCATAAAAACTAGCTTCCCCAAGCTTAGACTTTTCCATAGCATTAGCAATAATGGTGTTCAAAGAATTCATACTAATAGCATTGCTATTAGCATGCAAATAAAGTTCTAGAGGTTTTTTAATTTTCTCTTCAAACACATCATGTCCTAACTCAAGATAAATACTATAAAGCTCTCTAATTTTGTTGTTGTTTTCCATTAAGCCTAACTAGTGAAAATAAAAACAAGAAACAAAAAGATATAATTGCAGAATCTAAAGGAAATAACTTCGAGCACTCACACCGAAGGATGTGAGTACCTTTTACCTCCCGGCAGCGCCTAGGAAAATAGCTTGATGTCTACGCACTTCTATTCTTGTAGACAGTTGTTGGGCCTCCAAGTGCAGAGATTTGTAGAACAGCAGCAAGTTTCCCTTAAGTGGATCACCCAAGATTATCGAACTCAGGGAGGAAGTGGTCAAAGGTATCCCCTCTCAAGCAACCCTACAATCAAGATACAAGAAGTCTCTTGTGTCCCCAACACACCCAATACACTTGTCAGGTGTATAGGTGCACTAGTTCGGCGAAGAGATAGTGGAATACAAGTGGTATGGATAATTATAAGTGGTAACGGTGCCAGAAAATAGCTTGATGGGTAGGAAGAGACTAAAGGCAAACTTAAATAAATATGGAAGCAAGCAAACATGTAACAAATCTAGTTGCAAACGGTGTTTCAATGCTTAGAAACAAGGCCTAGGGATCATACTTTCGCTAGTGAACACTCTCATATAAATATCATATATTTATGATACTACTCTGAACTACTCTCCAGTTGGACACTATAATCCAAGGTAGGGCTATAATAGCACTCCTCAAAGTCCGCTTTCCCCATCTAGATAACCTCACACTGTCACCTTGAGCACTAGATGGTTCCAACAAACACCACAATTCCATAGAGACATCCAAATCCAAATATAACTCATAACAAGTATTTATAATCTCTAGCCTAAGTGCCACCATGGTGTGGACGCTGTCACTTTCACACACATGGGGAGAGCAGAGACCTATTAAAGCACTTGAGTAGCAAGGTATATCTACTTGATTACAAAGCTCATGATCACAATATGATCACGCAGAAAGAGAGAGATTAACACATAGCTACAGGTAGATCCCTTAGCCTCGAGGAAGAACTACTCCCTCATCATTATGGGAATCAGCAACGGCGATGGAGATGGCGGTGGAGTCGATGGAGATGGCGGTGAATATGGCGAAGAGGCGGCGGTGGCGCGGAGGACTCCTTCCTCGCCGCCGGTATCACAGGGGAGCACCGCCTCTTAGCCCCTTCCTTCATGGCTTATTGGGAGCCCTCTCCCATGGAGATGGGATCTATGGGAGAGGCAAAAACATGGCTTTGGTGGCTGCAAATCGTGGGTGGAGGTGTCTCCCACGAATTAGGTTTTCTCCCTTTATATAGCTTCTCGGATTCCCGTCACCCCATCTTGGGCTGCAGTAAATCGAGCCTATCAGGCCCGTCCAAACTCCAAATCAGCTAAATTTTATGTCCAGAACATTTTTCGCAAAATTTCCAACAACTTTATAGTTGAAGAGTTTTTTGTTTGACGCCGTCTTCGACCCGAAACGTGACCATCTTCAAAAAGGGTTCCGAGATAGATTTCTGGAAAATTCCAATTTGACTCCAACAAGGTTTCCACTTGTATTCTTGGTAATTCCTACACATCAAAGTGTAAAACAAGAACATTGTGTACTTTTGCAACTATTAGTAGGTTAGTCCAAATAAATCATAAACTTTATATAAAAAGGAGTATCAAAAGCATATTATTAGCATAAAACCATCAAAAATTATAGATATGTTATGGACATATCAGGCACCAGGCAGCTGGTGTTTAGAACTTCCTTTAACTGATGCTATTCAAGTTCCCACTTATAAAAAGTTTATGCGAGACATCCTTAATAGAAAAAAGAAGGTAACTAAGACAGTAGCCGTTATGACAAGCTTTGGTGATAAACTTCCCGCTAAGCTTGGGGATCCAGTGATACCAACCATCTCCTGTGCAATAGGGAAAACCAACATATTCAATGCTCTTTGTGATTTAGGAGTAGGTTTTAGTGTTATGCTTTATTCCTTATTTAAGAAATTGAATCTTGGAGAATGTTCTCCTACTTCAATAACATTACAAATGGCGGATAAGACGACTAAATAACCTGTCGGAATGACCGAAGATGTTTTACTTAGAATAGATCAACATGTTATACCCACTGATTTCATTATTCTTGATGTTCCTAAGGATGAGAAACTTTCTATCATCCTTGGAAGACCTTTTCTTAGTACAGCTGGAGCTAACGTAGATTGCTCCAGTGGTAAGATTGTGTTCAATATATATGATGATCAGAATGTTCAATACTTCCTAAGAAACAGGAACACAATGGAAAATACATTCCGCCACCTAAGCGTGATCAAGCAGCAAAAACTAAAGAAAAAGTGCAGCTTGAAATGAATGCCGATGACATGGAGTTTTATTAGTCAAAATCCTAGAATAAAACACTTAATAGGAGTTAACCCATTCTTAATAAATTAAGTTTAAAATTTTATTTATGATTACTATTTTATTATTTTTATGATCTAATGAGTTTGTATTGAGTTTTGAGTTCATTCAGAGAATTTACCTTAGTGAAGTTGAGAAGCAAGGGAAAAATGAAGGAAAGAAAGGGGTTAAACACAGATAACGAGCACTGGGATGGCCGCGGTACGCCCCTACTGCGCGCATGTACCGTGTCTCAACGAAACCTCCAGTGGGAACAGTGCCGGCGACGACCAGTGTTACGGCCAGGGTATGCATATACCCCGTGCCCGTACTGAACATCATGAAAACCGACGACGGCTTCCAAATAGATAACGACCAATGGTACGGCCAGGGTACACCCGTATCGCGCGCCCGTGCCAGGTTGATCAGGTTTGATCTCGAACCCAAGAGTTGATCCGACGGTGACGACCACCAGTATGGGCGGGCTGTGCCCATACCGCCCGCCCAAACCGCGTGTGTCACTAGGTAAAGACCGATGGCGACTGGATCCCAGCCAGCCTCCTTCTTCTTCTTCTTCCTCTTTCTTCCTTGTTATTTCTCTCTCCACCACAAACCATAGCCTCCTAAAACCTTTGATTTTTCATTGTCTTTTGTGATTTTGAGTTGGGGAATCTTCACATCGGTAAGTTTCTCGTCCGATCCATGCTCTATTTTCTAAAATCCATGGTTGAATTCATCATATTGGCTATTTAGATGAGTTCATCATAGTTTGAAATTATTATTGATTCCTCACGTTAGGATTTGTAACTTCTACCTATAATCATTTGTTTATGTGATAGAAACTTGATGCCTATAGTTTTCTTCAAAAAACATCGCAGCTCAATGCATAACATTGGAAGGATGTTCCGCTCGGGCAAGGGCTCGGGTACGATGGGAGCCTCGGGCTCCACCAAGCCACCGAGCTCAAAGAAGAGACGCCCGGAGGTAGACAGATTGAGGGCTACCATGAGCCGAGAGTACGAGAGGGTGATCAACCGCAAGGTTTTTCTCACCAAGTGGGTAAACCGTGAGTTCCTCTCTCGCCAGGGTCTTCTGGAGGACTTCGAGCAGATGACTGTGCAAGCTAGCATGGTCGAATTCTCCTACCTCTCCGTTGACACCTACAAGCTCGCCATGTTCGAGTTCCTTTCATCGTTCCACGATGATCTCGAAGCCTAGGAGCGTAATTACACTATAAGTTTTGTGCTCAATGGGCAACTCCACAACCTGACCTTCTATGAATCTTGTGATAGTTTCGGATTCTCCCATGAGGGAGAACTCGATATTAATGACAACGTGCACATAGTGGCAATGCAATCTTGGGGGCAAATTTATGTCCACAGGAACAATGATTACTTGCGCAAGAAGAGCGCCACTATCCAAAATCCTACTATACGTTATTTTCATACCTTCCTTGTTAATTCTTTATTTGGGAAAGCTGATGTTGGGGCGATGTCAGGCCCATAAATGAGTTTGATCCATTGTCGACCCGCATCGTGACCTCATCCCTTGCTAGTTGTCGCTTGTTCCGCAGCCCCTGAACCGAGTTACATATATTAGCAACCGATCCCGTATCAAATACCCAGGTGCTAATGCGAGTACTAGTCAAGTACACATCAATAACATGTATATCACATATACCTTTGTTTGCCTTGCCGGCCTTCGTGTCCGCCAAATACTTGGGGCAGTTGTGCTTCCAATGGCCAGTCCCCTTGCAATAGTAGCACTCAGTGTCAGACTTAGGGCCAGCTCGGGGTTTCTTTTCAGGCGCGGCAACAAATTTGCCGCCCTTCTTTCCCTTCTGCTTGCCTTTCTTGTCCTTCTTGAAACCGGTGGTCTTATTGATCATCAACACTTGATGTTCTTTCCTAATCTCCACTTCGGTCTTAAGCATTGGCGAAGCTCGAAGTGACTTCTTCATGCCCTGCATATTATAGTTCATCACGAAGCTCTTGTAGCTAGGTGGCAGAGATTGGAGAACATGATGTATGCCTAAGTCAATGGGAATCGTTATTCCCAAGGACACAAGCTTATCGGCGTACCCAGACATTTTGAGTACGTGCTCACTAACGGAGTTGTTCTCTTCCATCATGCAGCTAAAGAACTTTTTAGAAGCATTATAACTCTCTACGGCAGCATGGGTATCGAAAATCATTTTCAATTCTCCCATGGTATCAAAGGCATTGCCATTTTAAACGTTTGAAGTTCGGCTCTAGCCCATAGATGCCGCAATGAACTAAGTTGTGGTCCTCCTGACGAGTTATATAGACGTTCTTTTCCTCGTCAGGGGCATCAGGAGCTGGTGGGGGGCCTAGCGGCGCCTCTAGCACATATTGCTTTTGTGCAGCAGTGAGGAGAATCCTCAAATTCATAGCCCAGTCGGTGAAGTTCCTACCATTCGCAGCAAGCTTTTCTTTCTCCATGAACACATTGAAATTAAAAGCAGGTGGTACCATCTACAACAGAATTTGTAAAATATATTTAGACTAAGTTTATGATAGATTGAGTTCAACTAATCCAAATTACTAATGAACTCCTACTCAAAAACGACATCCCTCGTGTCCTTTTGGTGATTACATGAACCAAATCCACTACACCAAGTCCGATCATCACGTGAGTCGGTGTAGCTTCAAAGGAGAGCATCTATATGGGAATCATATCAACTATATGACTCATGCTTAACCTTTCGGTCCGTGTTCCGAGGCCATGTCTATACATGCTAGGCTCGTCAAGTAAGAACCTTAGTATTCACGTGTGTAAAGCTGTCTTACACCTGTTGTATGAAAGCGTAGAGTCGAGAACACCCGATCATCACGTGATGCCTCAAAACACGATCCACAAAACGGTGCATACTTAAGGAAGAACACATTTTATCTTGATATCTAAATGAGGGATCATCTTATAATGCTACCAAAAGCGCCAAACTAGCAATATAAGATGCTAACATCTAATGTGTGAAGTGAGGTGATATGGTCCATGCATTTGATCTCTATCATTTGCATCGTGGTACGATCTCTATCATTCCTTTGTGTGTAAGGCCAAGGTCTATGGAACTTACACGTTAAGTGAGTTGTAAGAGTATCTATCATACATCTACTTACAACAATACCATATCAAGACACAAGCCCAGCAACGATCTAAACTAGACGCCTCTAATTTATCAATTGCAAGTTTTACGTGGCTTAGGGCTTTCGGAGATAGAACCTGTCTTACCTACGAACATGAACCACAACGAGGATAACCAAGTTATTAGCAACTCGTTGTAAATCAGATATTTACTATAGTAGGAGAGACAGACACCCGCTAGCCACTTATGCAAAACTAGTTGCATATCAGTCGTGGAACCGGTCTCATGTACGATGACATGTAAGGTTGGTCCGGGCCGCTTCATCCCACTATGCCACCAATATCCAAAGTACATAGAAGATGCAATAACATGATCATCATCGCCCACATATAAACATATGTGTACTACCCGTGCAAAGCACCTACGCATAGATCAGGCTCTGATACCACTGTTGGGACCGCAGCATAGAAAACAAAAAAAAATCCTACGATGAGAACTATACACCAAGATCTATCTACTAGATACAGAGCAACGGGTGGACATACATCCATGGAGAACTTACCCTCGAAGACAACGAGTTTTGTTAACGAGTAGGAACTCGTGGTTGATGTAGTCGTACGCTTGCCGATCTCAAGATCGTGTGGAAGTCCGAGCGCCGCAAATCAGCAGCGCATCCGTCCTCGCACACACGTTTAAGCCACCGGACAACCTCCACCTCCTCGCTCCAGCGAATCAGCGGAAGCAGCAACTCCTTCCAGACGCAAGGCCACCAGGAACATGTATCTCGCTAATCCGAGACCATGGGGGAATATCTAGAGGGGGAGAGAGATCCTTCACGAGGAGGTGTGGTTTGTGAGAGGGGAGAGGGGGGCTTTATATAGGAGGGAGGGAGACCCCTCCCCTCCCATAGCCGGCGCATGAGGGGGGGACTCCTCCCCTCCTTCATTCATGTGGTGAACCTCCACTCACATAAACATGGCCTCCACCCAAAATCCCACTCACATGTATTTAATTTCCACCAAATTAAATGCAACTCTCAATTAATAAAACTCTTTTATTTATTTTATTCAGAATTTTGTTAATTACTTTAATTAACAAACATTCACATAAAACCCCTTGCAACATTTCAATATCACATGCAGAACCACTTTCTGCAATTTCACCCGAAACAATTCCGGTTTCTATCGAAACATTTCCTGCGCTTTGCAAAACTTTTGTCTGGAACATATGTGCTCATAAATGGTGTCTGGCAACCCTTAAGTGTGTCACCCTACGGTTCGCGAATAATGCAGACATGATTGAGACTCCTCTCAGATCAATAATCAGAAGCGGGACCTGGAGATCCATACTGACTCCTGCATATTCAACGATGACTTCTGTGATCATGAGAACCTTTAACGTCAGCAATTTAATCCCTTTGTCTCATGATATTATACATGTCCGAGATTCGATCATCGGTATCCAAATACCTAGTTTGATCTCGTTACCAACATGCACTCTTTTCTTGTTCCCGTGATATAACATTCTAGTGATCACATCACTTTCTTGCAAGCTATCTTAATGTGATATCACCGAGAGGGCCCAGAGTATATCTATCCGTCATCGGGATTGAAAAATTCCACTCTTGATCCATGAGCCTCAACATAACACCTTCATAGCACTGAACCCACCTTTATGGTCACCCTGTTACGGTGTGACGTTTGATGTTATCAAGATACTCTTCCGGTGTTAGCAGTTAACATGATCTCATGGTCTAAGGACTAAGACTACTTTGTATGATGTTATAGCAATATAAACATAATGACTTGATTGTAATGCTATACTTCGGATGAATGTTCATCACATCATTTCACAAATGCTGTGACCTTGTTATTAACAACATCCAATGTCCATGATCAGGAAACCTTGATCATCTTGTTAATCAACAAGCTAATCTATAAGAGAGGCATAACTAGGAACCCCTTTTTTTTATTAAACACACATGTATTGATGTTTCCTATCAATACAATTATAGCATGCAAAATAAACATCTATCATATACAAGGAATACATAATAACAACTTTATTATTGCCTCTCAGGGCGTATTTCCTTCAGTCTCCCACTTGCACTAGAGACAATAATCTAGTTTATATAGTGATAAATCTAATACCCATGGAGTTCTGGTGTTGATCATTTTTTGCCCTAGGAAGTACTTTAGTCAACCGATCTGCTACATTCAGGTCCATGTGCACTTTACAAATCTTTATATCTCCATCCTTGACATGCTCGCGGATGGAGTGAAACCGGCGCTTAATATGCTTGGAATTCTTGTGAGACCTTGGTTCCTTGGCGTTGGCTATGGCTCCATTATTGTCACAATAGATCACAATTGAGTCCAACGCACTAGGAACCACACCTAGTTCCGTTATGAACTCCTTCATCCAAACCGCTTCTGTACCGCTTACAAGCAGCAACATATTCCGCCTCCGTCGTTGATCCAGCCACCACAGGTTGTTTGGAGCTCCTCCAACTAACTGCTGCTCCATTCAAGAGAAATATGTATCCGG
Organism: Avena insularis; assembly: GCA_023614405.1. Taxonomy (NCBI): domain Eukaryota; kingdom Viridiplantae; phylum Streptophyta; class Magnoliopsida; order Poales; family Poaceae; genus Avena; species Avena insularis. The sequence continues at coordinate 412,299,351 of CM042686.1, read as the reverse complement.
ATTGAGACTTAGATTCATTCGGATCAGTGTCTTAGCTAGCATCGACATAACACTTAGCAACTAGCTCTTCTTCACCTCCGTATACAAGAAACATATCCTTAGTTCTTCTCAAGTACTTAAGGATATTTTTGACCGCTATCGATGTTAGAACCTGGATCAGATTGGTACCTACTAGTCAAACTAATAGCATGTGCAACATCCGGTCTTGTACATAGCATGGCATACATTATAGAGCCTATGGCTGAGGCATAGGTGATCTTATCCATTATGTCTCTTTCTTCCGCCGTAGCCGAACTTTGAGTCTTACTCAATGTCTTGCCTTGTAACATAGGTAAGTACCCCTTCTTACTTCCGTCCATATTAAACTTCTTTAATATCTTATCAAGGTATGTACTCTGCGATAGCCCAATTAGGCGTCTTGATCTATCTCTATAGATTTTAATGCCTAATATATATGAAGCTTCACCAAGGTCCTTCATCGAAAATTTGCTGTTTAGATAACTTTTAACACTGTTTAAAAGATCTATATCATTTCCAATCAATAATATGTCATCCACATATAATATCAGAAATGCCACATTGCTCCCAGTCACTTCCTTGTAAATACAAGCCTCTCCATAAGTTTGGACAAATCCAAACTCTTTGATCACCTCATCAAAGCGGAGATTCCAACTCCGGGATGCTTGCTTCAGTCCATAGATGGATCGATGAAGTTTGCACACCTTATCAGCATCCTTAGGATCGACAAAACCCTTAGGTTGTATCATATAAAACTCTTCTTCAATATTACCATTGAGGAACGCAGTTTTGACATCCATCTGCCATATTCCATAATCAAAATATGCAGCAATTGCTAACATAATCCTAACTGACTTAAGCATCGCTACAGGAGAGAATGTCTCATCGTAGTTAACTGCTTGAATTTGTCGAGACCCCTTTGCGACAAGTCGAGCCTTATAGATGGTTACATTACCATCAGCATCAGTTTTTCTTTTGAAAATCCATTTATTCTCAACGGCCTTTCGATCGTGAGGTAAGTCCACCAAGGTCCAAACCTGGTTTTCGTACATGGATTCCATCTCGGATTTCATGGCTTCTAGCCATTTGTTGGAATCAGGGCTCATCATCGCTTCTTCATACGTCACAGGGTCATCTATTTCATCAATCATGAAATTCATAATAGGATTGCCGTCAGTTCAGGAGCTGCACGTGTCCTGCTTGACCTGCGAGGTTCGGTAGTGTCCTATTTCGGAGTTTCATGATCAATATCATTAGCTCTCTCTTCATTAGGTGAAGTCTACTCCAAAACAACTTCCGGTGCTGCGCTACTCGCCATTTCATGAAGAGAAGGTTCAATAACCTCTTCGAGTTCTACCTTCCGACTACTCACACCTTTCGCGAGAAACTCCTTCTCAAGAAAGGATCCATTCTTGGCAACAAAGACCTTGCCCTCGGATCTATGATAGAAGGTATACCCAATCGTTTCCTTAGGGTATCCTATGAAGACGCATTTTTCCGCTTTGGGTTGGAGTTTATCCGGTTGAAGTTTCTTAAGATAAACATCGCATCCCCAAACTTTAACAAAAGACATCTTAGGTTTGTTTCCAAACCATAATTCATACGGTGTCTTTTCAACGGATTTAGATGGTGCCCTATTTAAAGTGAATGCAGCGGTTTCCAGTGCATAACCCCAAAATGACAGTGGCAAGTCAGTCAGAGACATCATAGATCGAACCATATCCAATAAAGTACGATTACGACGTTCTGACACACCATTACGTTGTGGTGTTCCGGCAGGCGTGAGTTGTGAAACTATTCCACAGTCTTTCATATGTGTGCTAAACTCGTAACTAAGATACTCTCCTCCACGGTCGGACCGCAGAAATTTGATCTTTCTGTTACGATGATTTTCCACTTCATTCTGAAATTCTTTGAACTTTTCAAAGGTTTCAGACTTATGTTTCATCAAATAGATATACCCGTATCTACTCAAATCATCCGTGAAGTAACAAAATAACGATATCCTCCTCGCGTTGACACACTCATTGGTCCACACACATCAGTATGTATGATTTCTAATAAATCTGTCGCCAGTTCCATTGAACCGGAAAACGGCGTTCTACTCATCTTGCCCATAAGGCATGGCTCACATGTATCAAATGATTCAAAATCAAGTGATTCCAAAAGTCCATCAGAATGGAGTTTCTTCATGCTTTAACGCCAATATGACCTAGACGGCAGTGCCACATATATGCAGATATATCATTATCAAGTTTAATCCTTTTAGCATCAACATTATGAATATGCGTAATACTACTATCGAGATCCAATAGAAATAAACCATTCAACACAGGTGGATGACCATAAAAGATATTATTCATATAAATCGAACAACCATTGTTTTCAGACTTAAACAAATAACCACTTTGCATCAAACACGATCCGGATACAATGTTCATGCTCAGTGTAGGCAGCAAATAACAATTATTCAGGTTTATAACTAATCCCGACGGCATATGGAGAGGCAGCGTTCCGACGGCGATCACATCAACTCTTGATCCATTGCCGACCCGCATCGTGACCTCGTCCCTTTCTAGTTGTCGCTTGTTCCGCAGCCCCTGAACCGAGTTACATATATTAGCAACCGATCCTGTATCAAATACCCAGGTGCTACTGCGAGTACTAGTCAAGTACACATCAATAACATGTATATCACATATACCTTTGTTTGCCTTGCCGGCCTTCTTGTCCGCCAAATACTTGGCGATTGTGCTTCCAATGGCGGTCCCCTTGCAATAGTAGCACTTTGTCGGACTTAGGGCCAGCTCGGGTTTTTTCAGCGCTGCAATGATTTGCCGCCTTTCCCTTCTGCTTGCCTTTCTTGTCCTTCTTGAAACCGGTGGTCTTATTGATCATCAACACTTGATGTTCTTTCCTAATCTCCACTTCTGCAGTCTTAAGCATTGACAGAAGCTCGGGAAGAGACTTCTTCATGCCCTGCATATTATAGTTCATCACGAAGCTCTTGTAGCTAGGCGACAGAGATTGGAGAACATGATGTATGCCTAACTCAATGGGAATCGTTATTCCCAAGGACACAAGCTTATCGGCGAACCTAGACATTTTGAGTACGTGCTCACTAACGGAGCCGTTCTCTTCCATCATGCAGCTAAAGAACTTTTCAGAAGCATTATAACTCTCTACGGCAGCATGGGTATCGAAAATCATTTTCAATTCTCCCATGGTATCAAAGGCATTGCCATTTTCGAAACGTTTTCGAAGTTCGGGCTCTAGCCCATACAGTATGCCGCAATGAAATAAGTTGTGGTCCTCCTGACGAGTTATATAGACGTTCTTTTCCTCGTCAGGGGCATCAGGAGCTGTTGGGGGGCCTAGCGGCGCCTCTAGCACATATTGCTTTTGTGCAGCAGTGAGGAGAATCCTCAAATTCATAGCCCAGTCGGTGAAGTTCCTACCATTCGCAGCAAGCTTTTCTTTCTCCATGAACACACTGAAATTAAAAGCAGGTGGTACCATCTACAACAGAATTTGTAAAATATATTTAGACTAAGTTTATGATAGATTGAGTTCAACTAATCCAAATTACTAATGAACTCCCACTCAAAAACGACATCCCTCGTGTCCTTTTGGTGATTACATGAACCATATCCACTACACCAAGTCCGATCATCACGTGAGTCGGTGTATCTTCAAAGGCGAGCATCTATATGGGCATCATATCAACTATATGACTCATGCTTAACCTTTCGGTCCGTGTTCCGAGGCCATGTCTGTACATGCTAGGCTCGTCAAGTAAGAACCTTAGTATTCACGTGTGTAAAACTGTCTTACACCCGTTGTATGAAAGCGTAGAGTCGAGAACACCCGATCATCACGTTATGCCTCAAAACACGATCCACAAAACGGTGCATACTTAAGGAAGAACACATTTTATCTTGATATCTAAATGAGGGATCATCTTATAATGCTACCAAAAGCGCTAAACTAGCAATATAAGATGCTAACATCTAATGTGTGAAGTGAGGTGATATGGTCCATGCATTTGATCTCTATCATTTGCATCGTGGTATGATCTCTATCATTCCTTTGTATGTAAGGCCAAGGTCTATGGAACTTACACGTTAAGTGAGTTGTAAGAGTATCTATCATACATCTACTTACAACAATACCATATCAAGACACAAGCCCAGCAACGATCTAAACTAGACGCCTCTAATTTATCAATTGCAAGTTTTATGTGGCTTAGGGCTTCCGGAGATAGAACCGGTCTTCCTACAAACATGAACCACAACGAGGATAACCAAGTTATTAGCAACTCGTTGTAAATCAGATATTGACTATAGTAGGAGAGACAGACACCCGCTAGCCACTTATGCAAAACTAGTTGCATGTCAGTCGTGGAACCGGTCTCATGTACGATGACATGTAAGGTTGGTCCGGGCCGCTTCATCCCACTATGCCACCAATATCCAAAGTACATAGAATATGCAATAACATGATCATCATCGCCCACATACAAACATATGTGTACTGCCCGTGCAAAGTACCTACGCATAGATCAGGCTCTGATACCACTGTTGGGACCGCAGCATAGAAAACAAAAAAATTCCTACGATGAGAACTGTACGCCAAGATCTATCTACTAGATAAAGAGCAACGGGTGGACATACATCCATGGAGAACTTACCCTCGAAGACAATGAGTTTTGTTAACGAGTAGGAACTCGTGGTTGATGTAGTCGTACGCTTGCCGATCTCAAGATCGTGTGGAAGTCCGAGCGCCGCAAATCAGCAGCGCATCCGTCCTCGCACACACGTTCAAGACACCAGACAACCTCCACCTCCTCGCTCCAGCGAATCAGCGAAAGAAGCAACTCCTTCCAGACGCAAGGCCACCAGGAACATGTATCTCGCTAATCCGAGACCATGGGGGAATATCTAGAGGGGGAGAGAGATCCTTCACGAGGAGGTGTGGTTTGTGAGCGGGGAGAGAGGGGCTTTATATAGGAGGGAGGGAGACCCCTCCCCTCCCATAGCCGGCGCATAAGGGGGGGGAACTCCTCCCCTCCTTCATTCATGTGGTGAACCTCCACTCACATAAACATGGACTCCACCCAAAATCCCACTCACATGTATCTAATTTCCACCAAATTAAATGCAACTCTCAATTAATAAAACTCTTTTATTTATTTTATTCAGAATTTTGTTATTTACTTTAATTAACAAACATTCACATAAAACCCCTTGCAACATTTCAATATCACATGCAGAACCACTTTCTGCAATTTCACCCGAAACAATTCCGGTTTCTATCGAAACAATTCCTGTTTCTATCGAAACATTTCCTGCGCTTTGCAAAACTTTTGTCTGGAACATATGTGCTCCTAAATGGTGTCCGGCAACCCTTAAGTGTGTCACCCTATGGTTCGCGAATAATGCAGATATGATTGAGACTCCTCTCAGATCAATAATCAGAAGCGGGACCTGGAGATCCATACTGACTCCTGCATATTCAACGATGACTTCTGTGATTGTGAGAACCTTTAACGTCAGCAATTTAATCCCTTTGTCTCATGATATAATACATGTCCGAGATTCAATCATCGGTATCCAAATACCTAGTTTGATATTGTTACCGACATGTACTCTTTTCTCGTTCCCGTGATATAACATTCTAGTGATCACATCGCTTGCTTGCAAGCTATCTTAATGTGATATCACCGAGAGGGCCCAGAGTATATCTATCCGTCATCAGGATTGACAAATTCCACTCTTTATCCATGAGCCTCAACATAACACCTTCATAGCACTGAACCCACCTTTATGGTCACCCTGTTACGTTGTGACGTTTGATGTTATCAAGATACTCTTCCGGTGTTAGCAATTAACATGATCTCATGGTCTAAGGACTAAGACTACTTTGTATGATGTTATAGCAATATAAACATAATGACTTGATCGTAATGCTATACTTCGGATGAATTTTCATCACATCATTTCATAAAGACCTTGTTATTAACAACATCCAATGTCCATGATCAGGAAACCTTGATCATCTTGTTAATCAACAAGCTAGTCTATAAGAGAGGCATAACTAGGAACCCCTTTTGTTTATTAAACACACATGTATTGATGTTTCCGATCAATACAATTATAGCATGCAAAATAAACATCTATCATATACAAGGAATACATAATAAAAACTTTATTATTGCCTCTCAGGGCATATTTCCTTCACTATAGACCAGAGCGTGCCCTCCATGCTTATGAGTTTTAGTTTAAACCTAATGGTGATCTCCACCAAATGTTGCTTCCTTTTGTCCAAGATTTTGGTTTTCCAGGTAAACAGAGTTGGGTCCTTACTAAGGAGGAGTTCCAGCAGGCACTAATCCTCTCGGGAAGGACTACGCGTCCAGGTGGCCATCCCAACTGGGAAAACACAGCAGCCGGCCAACAGCAGGAAGATCAAGGAGAAGAAGGCTGGCATGGTGCAGGATGGGACGAGTACGGCTAGAAACACCATCACCAATAGCCTTACCACCAACACCAACAACAAGGTATGCCTCCACCACAGCCGGGATTTTACTATGTCCCGAGGAGTGATTTTGAACAATTGCTGCACCGCATTGACAACATAGAAAACATGTTGTATGATGCGAACACCAACATAGTCAACCTCACTCAATACTTCACATCTTTCATGACCGACTTTCCAAATCTCTACCCAAACTTCCCATATCAGCAGTGTATCAGCAGTCGCCACCTGACGGTAGCGACACCTGATTCTAGTTAGGAAAAAGCCTAAGCTTGGGGAGATTAAATCCCTCCCACCTTTTTGCATTCATATTTTTCTTTCTTCTTTTTATTTGTTTCTTTTTGTTTCAATGCATGTTTACTTTCAATTTTGTATCTGATAAAAGAAAACCCAAAAATCTTAGACTAGTCTCTAGCTTTATTTGTGCAAATTTCTCTCGGCTTTTTTTGATTCTTTTTGCAGGTTGCTCACGTCTAGTGATTGATCTATGGAGACAAACACAAAGAGTTGGCTCAAATAAAACACGAACAAGCAATAGGAGGTACCACATTCCTATTTTCCTTCTTCATGTAAGCTTACTCATGAACATTTTATGTCTTTTCGGTTGCACTTGAGTTTGACTCCACATTTAGTTCATTATATTTCAGAATTTGAGCTCAAATATTTTTGTCACCTCTTTGGTTAAGACATTCGACAATTAATATCAGTTTGAAAAACCACTCATTGGATTTAATTCCAAACTTTTTTAGAATAAGAGAAAGTGTCCATCGACAACTTTTGTGCCATGTTTTTGTCTTAAGGGCTTAATCTTAGTAGTGATCAACCCCCACATACTGACGTTGACTTGATGATACCTTCGGAAAAAGAATTGCTTGATAGAATGAACATTTTAGAGTGGGAGAGGGAGATGCCAAAACTTGTATTGGCCTGTTAAAAAAAGAGAGAAAGGAAAAAGAGAAGAAGAAAATAAAAGTACTTTGTTTCAAATACACACCTTTGGGATGCCAACAACTCCGCTAGCTTCTAAACGATCTATGGTATAACCCCGGATTTCAGTTATGAGTTGATGGCATGAGTGGCATACGTGTCTCTATACGGGAAAAAATATTGGTATACCCAATAGGTTGTGTAGGAGTTTACAAAAGAAATATTCGTTGATCCTTGAGAAGGAAAAAAGAAAAGATTCATTATCAAAATATGAGCTGAGAAACTTTCGATACTTTTAATTGTTGGCATCACCTCACTACCTAAAATGTGCAATTAGAGTTCTTGATATGCAAGGAAAATAAGAGGTATTTGATAGCCGCGATTATCAAAGTGGGTGATTAATGAAAAAGCTCTATGTTTATCCTTCTTTTGACATCTACATGTGCACCCTTAATTTTGACTCAAGCAATCTCGCTCAAAAACATTTTCACTCTCATAACAAGAGAGGCGCTGTAAGAAATTGATTTACAAAGCCTCCCCAAATTTTTAACAATCTCATTTGAGTTATCAGAACTATTAGCTAGCAAATTACTTGCATTTAGGAATCAAGCTTAAGTGCAACTGTTCAGATATATTATGCCCATGTTCAAGGTTGCAGGATTTGAGACGATGGAATATGATACAACCTGGAACTTGTAAGTTTTCAGCTTGATTCAATTCTTATCTATTATTCATTATAGCTTTGTCACTCGAGGGCGAGTAACCGCTAAGCTTCGGGATGTTGATAGCTCCAAATTTCATCACTTTTTACCATTGGTTTTCCTCTTGTTTATTGCTGGATTTCACTGAAGATTGCCCCTTTCCACTAATGTTAATGTCGCAGTTAGCGAATCCTTGGTTTCTTGTGATGGTTTTCAGGCAATGAACATTTATTGAAGATCTAATAGCATTTATGGGATAATTACACTAGAATCAGCAAATCCCCAATTGGAGCCACTTTCATTGGAGGTGTTCGGTACACATAATGACCAATGGTATAGTCGGGGCACGCCCGTACCGCCCACCCGTACTACCCACCAGTGCCTTCCTTATATCAATACAAGCAAGTTTTGTAAAAGGGGAGAGACGAGAAGAACTATAGAACATAAGTTATAGCCACTTCAAGCCATCTAGAGGGGGAGATCAGATCTGAAAGAGGAGAAGAACTTCACCTCGTTCCCCGATGATCTCCAACCTCGAAACCACATACTCCACCATCATTCCATCATTACTTAGAGAAAGAGAGAGAGATTGGCACTTGTAAGATTAGGGTTTTATACTTTGATCTACCTACGATTTGTATTTGATTGGATCTTTAATCGCTATTGTGGTTTGCTACAATAACTTTGAGATGATTTCTATTTGCAATACAATTATGCATGTGATTTGTCTTCCTCTCATGACTGAGTAAATACCCATAGGCGTGGGAGATGTAGGGGATTGGTGAGATGTGATGTGCCTCTTTTAATTCCATCCATTTGTGATCGTTGTAATGTTTATTTAAATAGTGAGAATGAATATCTCTGTTTGCCTAATGCGTGTTATCTAATTTAAGGGCCCAGGTAACATGATCCAAAGATATCATAGGTATGAACTTGTATGCTAGTAATTCAGCGACCCCTGAGTGACACAGCCGATATCAAATGAGAGATAGCACTACTCGAGGACAACAAGGAACCATCAAGATTAAAGCCTTGATCCGGTTGCAAGACCTTAATTAATGCACTGACCATGGTCGTGGTAACAAGTAGATGGATTATTGGGATTAGGAAGAATTGGCCATGAGGACTCCTAGTCGGTATATGGGTTGCTTGCCTACTCACTTATAAATAATAAATATCACTATCACTTATTCCGCTTATTCTATTTGGTATTTTCACTATCACCATGAACTGATTCTCTCCGCACCTAACTTCTCATCTGTGGGACCTTTTCACACCATTCACATCTTTACTTTTATGCAATTTACTTATTTCCTAAGCAAGTTCCTCTATCTTTTACTCACCACTTCCACCGTCAAATTTTGCAGTCAATTCACTCAAGACCAGTTACACCTTGGGTGCGAAAGAAACACCGCATAAAAACACTTACCTAGGCTCCTTGTTGGGATCGATATAAAAACTAGAATTAATACTTCCACGAAAACATTCTCTGACGAACATGTGCACTTCCAGGCCATCATATACATAGATGAAATATTGAATGAGTTCAATATGGAAATGACAAGAAAAGTTTTTGCCACATGGAAAGGTTGAATCAAGATTCAAGTGTATTGACACTTGGCGAATGAATCAAGATTCAAGTGTTTTAACACTTGGTGAGTAAAATCACATGAATATCTTGATAAACGAGATTCAAGTGTTTTGAAACTTGGTGAGTAAAATCACATGAATATCTTAATCAATCATACCGTGGTATGTACATATCCAGATATGTCCTATGCTCTAAATGTTAGAGGCATATACCAGGGTGACTCATAAGATGATCATTGGATGATAGTAAGGATATTATTATGATCTTTGGAAGAACAAAGAATATATAATCTGTATGTAGATGTGACAAATAGTTCATTGTAAAGTGTTACATTGATGCTAGAAAGATAGCTCATTGTAAAGTGTTACATTGACACTATACAGATAGTTCATTATAAAATGTTACATTGACACTACATAGATAGTTCATTGTAAAGTGTTATATTGACACTATACAAATAATTCATTGTAAGTGTTACATTGATACTAGTTTTGTCACCAGATACAAACTAAGTTTATCTCAATTTAGGATATAGGTTAAGGTGGCACAATGTAATGGAAGGAAGTTCCATGGTGGATTTGGATAAGTTCCAAAAGGTTAAGGACATTGTGACAGATACTACAACGAAAGGCTAAGTATAAGACTGCTATAGTAGCAACAAAGGAACTAGGTGTGGTTCTCCGTGGGCTAGTAATATGAAGATCTATTGTATGACAATAGTGTCAACATGTTTTCAACTCAAGGAACTAAGGTCTCACCAAAGGACCAAATTTATACAATGCCATCTCATTTGAGAATGATTGATGCGTAGAGACACAAAGACATGCAAATACACACGGACCTGAAAGTGTTAGATCTGGAGATTATGTTTGCCACTAGCAAATGCATATATACAACACAAGAAAGCCATAGGTGTTGAATGCGCAAGTTTCTTAAACTAGATTATTGACTCTAGTGCAAGTGGGAGACTGAAAGGAATATGCCCAAGAGGTAATAATAAAGTGGTTATTATATTATATTCCATGTTTATGATAAATGTTTATTTCTCATGCTATAATTTTGTTAACAGGAAACGTTAATACATGTGTGTTTAATAAACAAATAAAAGGTTCCTACTGATGCCTCTCATTACACTAGCTTGTTGATTAACAGATGATCAAGGTTTCATGATCATGACATTGGATGTTGTTAATAACAAGGTCACAACATTGATTGAATAATGTGATGAACATACTCCCAAAGTATAGTAACACGATCATGCCATTATGTTTACACTACTATAATGTCGTTTGAAGTAACTCTAATCCTTAGACCATGAGATCACGTCAATCACTAACTCAGGAAGAGTACTTTGATTACATCAAACGTCACTTTGTAATTGGGTGATTATGAAGGTGTCATCAGGTACTTGGAAAGTATTAGTTTAGGGTCATGGATCAAGAGTAGGATTTGTCCATCCTGATGATGGAGAGATATACTCATGGCCCTCTCGGTGATATCACATTGACATAGCTTGCAAGCAAGTGATAATGATCACTAAGAATGTTATATCATGGGAACAAGAAAAGAGTACTTGTTAGTAATGGGATCGAAATAGGTATGAATGATACCGAATGATCGGATCCTGGACAAGTAAAATATCGCGAGACAAAAGGAATTGGTTACTACAAATAAAAGGTCACGCGATCACTAAGTCATCACATGAACTAGTGGGAGTCATTATGGATCTCCAGGTCTCGCTAATGATTATTGATCAGAGAATGTCTCGATCATGTCCACACAGTTCATGACCCGTAGGGAGACACACTTAAGGGTAGTTGACACATTTGAGTGGATAGAGAACACTAGAGAAGATAATGGACATCGCAAGAATTGTTATGATAAATCTGCCGGAATAGTTTTGATGTATCGAAATATCATCGGGGATTAAAATGTTAATGTTTTCATTAAATGAAGTGTTCATTAAATGAGTGACATTAAATCAAGTGAATTAAAAGTGGTTTTAATGAAGAGACTCTCGATTTTTGAGTGGAGAATAAATGGGAGAAAGTGGAGAGTGTTTTTATGTGAGTGGAGAGTTCACCCACATAATTGGGGAAGAGGTGGGGGCAGCCTCATGGCTGTGCGCCATGGCCCCTTGGGCTGTCCCCTCACCTATAAAAGGCCCCCCTAGTCTCCTCTCTCTCACACTTTCCCACTCTTCTCATATGCCCTTTGGTTGGCATCTTCTCCCTCTTGCTATCCTTGTCCATTGCCACAAGAAAAGGTGCTTAGGTAAAGCCCTGGTCAAGATCTTCCCCTCCACCATCTCTACCATGGAGTAGTGTCGTTGGAGTTCTCAGGGATCAGCTACTTCCGCTGCCCGGCTAGAGCGAGGGTTCGGGAGTCATCGACACACCATACATGTGACCGACTACGGAGGTGCTACACGTGCAGCACTGTCAACTGGTCCTTGAGGACGGTCGAGTACACTCTACAATAGCCATGTTTGTTTGCGGGAACGTTATCCCGCATTACAGTCTTCGAGGGTGAGTCCATCTGAAACCGTTACATGTATCTCCTAGATATGATCTTGGTGGTTGGAGTCGTAGGAAATTTTTTGTTTTCAATGCAATGAACCCCACCAGCTGCCAACCGCCTTGGGTAGCTAGTTGCTTGCCTTGGGATGCTACGATTGGTGGTAGATTGACAACTGTTGGCTTCTTGCCTTGGTGGGCATTAGGAACTGCAGCTTTAGCCACTTGGCCGACATCAGGAACTGCAGCTTTGGCCACTTGGTGGGCATCGGGAACTGAAGGTTTAGCCACTTGCCTGGCATTAGGAACTGCAGATTTGGCCACTTGGTTGGCATCAGGAACTGCATCATCGGTCACCGATGGGAAAAAATTAAGTGCAACTCTATCCACTGATGACAGCAAGTGCACAAATCGTTTGTAGCTAGTTTTGAAGTTCAGATATCAATCCCATAGGGAGCCCGAAGGTAAGTGTTTATTGATGAAGTCTCTGTCACACCCAAAGTTGTCACAGGGCTTCGAGTGAATTGACTGCAAGTGTTGAAATAAGAATGGGATTTTGATTAAATGCGATAGATTTAAATAGAACTAAAATGTAAACTTTAGAAATATAATGCATAAAAGTAAAGAACGACTTTGCTTGTTTGTTGTTTCCTGAAGATGGCGACAGAAGGCGCTAGGAGATTCAGTTCATGGTGATAGTGACTATGCCAGGTGGTCAAGTGGTAAATGTAACAATTATAATCTTATAGATATATGTGTAGGCGAGCAACCCATAATTAGTCGGAACTCCTCTTGGTAGATTTCATCCCAACTTCAATAATCCTACTAGCCTGCTACCAAAACCATGGTCAGTCACTAGACGGTTAAGACCCTTCAGGTCGCTTAGCGATTAAGCTCCTTGGATCGGACTAATGCAATAGGCATAGTGGTTACTCGTTATCCTCGAGTCAACTAGCTTTCCATTGATATCCCCGTGTCACTCGGGGGTTGCCGGTCCACTAGCATACAAGATCTTATCTATGTAGAACAAGGTATCATGTTGTCTGGGCCCTTAATTGGACAACAAGCATTAGGCATCTCATAGATAGTCAAGCACACATAATATAGTAATTAGAATCAATCACAAACTAATGGAAAATATATGAAGGGACATCACATCTCACCAATCCCCTACATCTCCCATGCCCAAGAGAATTTACTCACACATGAGAGAAGAATGGATCATCAATATAATCAAATAAAGGGAATTCGTCTTGGTATTACCATGGAGATCCACAATAAGAATAGAAAAATATCCAACACAATTCAAGATGGGAAGAAACAATCTCAAACCCTAGTCTTTCAAGGTGGAGATCCCTCTCTCTCAAGTACAAGTAGTGGCTATGGGGGTGTATTGGCTAGGAGGTCGAAGATCGTGGAGTGAGATGAAGAACATCTTCTCCTTCTTCTCCGTATCTCTTATTTCTCCCTTCTGGATGGTGTGGTGGTTGTTGTGTTCTGTTTTCGCCCCCCGTGCCTTCACGGAAGTTGTCCCTTTTGACAAGACAGAGGCGGCGGGAACTATACAGCTGAAAAAATATTCCCGCCGTATAGTTGCTCGTTAAAGCTTCTGTGAGCTCCCCTCGCTTGCTTCCAAACTAGGACTTGCTTGTTTTCTCCAGAATATTGTATTTCTCTAGTTAAATCCTTCTGTTGACATTCAAAACCTGAAACACACATTAAAAACCAAGTTTTCTTTGCTACCGAAGTATTAGCGTTAGATAAAGCTAGAAAACGATCAAATCCGGGAGAAAACCATCAATAAAAGCCATCAAAAATGTGTCGAATCTCACAGCTATCAACTCCCCCAATCTTAGATGTTGCTCGCCCTCGAGTGACAGGGAAATAAGGAAGAATAGCAGAGATTTGAGAATGAAAATAAAGGAACTCACAAGTTTGAATTGGTGTCAAATTCTTTTCTTCACAATTCCTGCAATCTTAAATATGATCATACAAGTATTCACAAGATTGCACTGGGTCCACTTCCTAACCACGTATATCTTGTTAGCAAATAAATCATATGCCCAAGCAAGTGTCGAAAGTTTAGCTAGGAAAGTGAGACAAATTCTTTTGGTGCCTCTCTTTGTTGAGAGACAAAAACTTTTTGTTTTGTTCATTTAGTCAATTAAGAGTACTCAAGTTGGCATCAAAACATTTAATATAAGAGCAACTCATCTACTCCCATGTCAAAATTTCAAGGCTCTCAAAGCACCTTTTTCTTTCTTTTGTCTTCCAAAAACTTCAGCTCTTTCATAGAGAAATCATGCCACTATTTTTAACATGTTAATTGGGGTTGTGTTGTGCACTCATGACCATGCTAATAAATAATTGTTGAGCAATAATGGGCCAGAGGAGTACTACAACTTCACTTGGAACGTGAAACCATGAGGAGACTAAAATTTTTACACGTTATAGCATTGCTGCTATAGACATTTACATAACTCAATAGCCAAAATTAAGTGGTTTCCCACATTTAGATTGTTCGTTGGCCAGCGGAGTTAATAGTTCCCCATGGAGCACAAAAGAGTTGTAATGACACGTGTAAAGCAATATCTTATGGAAATTATTAGAAAAAATAGTGGCATAATTTCTACTACTTCGAAGCATCCATTTAATCAAACAATTTCAATCAAGGGTACTATCGAGTCTATTTATATTAAGCTCAAATGGGATGGAGTAGTTCTAAAATCAAATTCTTTGAGCTAAGCATGGACTCAAGTCATCTTTCAGATGCTTTTTCTTGTTGTAAAAATGTAGGAAGTATTTTTAACCAAGTTCATTGCTCATTGTTTCAAAGCTAAAAAGGATACACTAGCAAGGGAATAGAATTTTTAGGATAACAAGCTAGGTGGGGAGTGACTCCAGTGCAAGCGAGTAAATAATTGTAGGATCAATTTAAGGTTGCAAAGAGTATGATGAAAGGAATGTGATACCTCCTCTTGCTTGCTTCGTTCTCATATTTGAGTCGAACCTCTCCTATATTTCCATATTGCCAAATCACCTGAAATTAAGCAATCTCCAAGAGAAACAAAAGAAACAAACTTGCAAATAAAATTACAACTATTTTTTTGTATTTTTGGTTTTAGGAAAAAATTGAAAATAAACATGCAATTTTTGAAGAAATAAATCAAAATAAGAAATAAAAACATGAATGAAAAGTTTGGAGGTTTTCTAACCTCCCCCAAGCTTAGGCTATTGCTAGGCTTAGTTGTTGCCGTCATTTGGCGGCTGGTGCGGATACTGCTGGTAGAAGTCGGGGAAGTGGGTCATGAAGTTACTGAAGTTGTGAGTCCAAGTGTTCACATCTTCATTCACATCCTGAAGAGTGTGGTCGATCTCCTCAACGTGCTGGTTGAGCTGCTGGAACTCCTGATAGGGGACGTAGCCGTACCCCTGTTGTGGCTGGTTAGGCCACGGTTCCTAGGCTCCTCCTGGCTGCTGCTGTTGTCCTGCCCAAGCAGGGTTGTGTCCTTGCTCTTCCTCCTGCTCCTGCTCATCCTGCTGCCCTTCATCTTCCTCTTCCTCGGGCCAAGGTGGGAAATTATGATGGGGACATCGATGAAGCAATCCCCGAAACCTTGTATATCCTTCATGCAAGCTTTCTTCACGTTTTACTTTAAATTTTGTGAACATGCGCCTTGCGCCAAGAGTTTTTGTCCTAGGAAGGAAATCAACTAAAAATAGAGAGGCTAGACTCTCCCAGGAGTTAGTAATTTTTTAAAAACTTTGGATGTACCAAGAACGGGCCTCATCAACAAGAGTTTTAGCAAAGAGAGCAAACTTAACCTCATCCTCAATTTATAAATTAAGGTGGAAAGTCCCACAAATATCTTCAAAGAACCCTACATGTTCATACGGATCCTCCGTACCATCTCTTGCAAATTCTTTTGCATGCAAAAGATCCAAGAGCATGGGGTTAATATCATACCCTCTTGGGTTATTGGATTTTAAATAGGCATCCATGGGCGGACCAGAATTCTTCATAGCCTCCGACTGGATTATATGTTGGTACTCGCCCATAATGTATCACCTGAAACTAATGAACAAATTTAGTAAAATAATGAGTAAAATAAGTAACTAAGAACAAATACCAAAAGTTCTTAGCTTGCTGGCAACAGCGCTAGAAAATATCTTGATGACTGCAAGTGCACAAATCAATTGTAGCTAGTTTCGAAGTAAAGATATCGAACCCACGGAGAGCTATTGGTAAAGTTCTTTATGCCCCTCGTTATTCTCTACCAAAGGATACTTATAAGATGCCTTTGATCCCAAGTAAAGCGTGTTTGAAAGGTTTATGGTTATTTGCAAAAAAATAATTAAAACAAGTAACAAGTTTGTATGAAAGCATGGCTGAACTCAATAGGGCTAAAACATTCTCGGGGATGTAGGATACACCACTAGCATAGTATTATTTTTATATGTAATCAAGATAACATACTCCTTGTGTCATAATATGTGTGGAGAGAGCCCCATAATAGGATGTTCACTCCAAGGATCGTAGGAAGCCACTTTCTTGAGCCAAGAGTGAGGTCACCTCTAAATAACCATTGTGATGTCTGAGAGAAGTCACCCATACAAACCACCACAATTAAGGGTTTCCCCATGGATATCGTAATTAGCTTAGGGAGTCCCTCTTTAATCCTCCTTTGACCGTGTAGGTTACGAGCCGATGCCAATCTATCACGGGGCCATTCTAAGTACACTTCCAAGACACGTCCAAAGGATTTCTCCCTCCCTTTAGTCCCGAGGGCAAATGATATTTGGCCGGCTACACATACCATCTAAAGGGAGAGATCAAACACAAATCATAATTATATCATAGACGGGCAAGTCATATGGACACAAGAATAGATCATCTTTATTACAAATTCATAATGGTGCTAGGGTTTCTCCATCTCCCCAAGAACAAAGGAACTACTCACTCATGAAAGCAATCAACAACATCATCATAATCAAATGAATGGATAAAAGTATGGAGGTAGATCTAATGCAAACCATGATTGAATCTGGAATTACAACAAGATCTAATAGATGAAAGATGGGGGTAATGGTGGTCATGGGCAACGGTTGATGATGAGGGGGATGATGCGTTGTCCTCCAATGATACGTGAAGCAGCTAGGATTTTGCCCTAGCAAAGTTCCTCCTTCACATCCCTCTCGGATGTGGTTTTTCGTGGTTTTCTGGTGGCTGTGAATGTCAGATATCCTTCTTGTCTTCGCCAGGAGAAAGTATTTGACGAGATAGTCACAGTGGCACTTGGTACAGGCGGACGGTATGGGCAGGAGCCTCCCGTACCACCAGTCGTTATCGGTACTGATGCCTCCTCCTCGCTTGGTATTCTCCTAGGTGCGAAGGTAAATCCATAAAATGACTTTTATCACTTAGAAATATCATATAATTACACAATATGACAGTTCCAATTGATATGTTCATATGGGACTCAATGATTTGGGATCCTGTTGAAACAAGAACAAAATAGTGCATGCAGACGCAGTGAAATACAAAAATGCCTACTCTATTTATGCAAAAACAAAAGGTAAAAATGCTTGAATTCGGACTCATCAGGTAGCAGGCAGACTGTAATGTCGCCTTACATCTGACCTCCTCCAAGAAATTGACATCATCAATTATTTCCGCGCGTTCGATGGTTTCATCATATGCGCGGACCCGGGGAGATCCATAGTGCAGTTCTGTTGGTAGGGCAGCTTCCTTTCCGTAGAACAAAGAGAAAGGAGTTTCCCTGGTTGATCGATTAGGTGTTGTACGTAGCACCCATAGCATGGTAAGGAGCTCCGCAATCCAGTTGGCACCACTTCATCTGAATCGGTTAAATGTCTTTGGTTTAATCCCCCATAACACCTCCGCGTTGGCTTGCTCTACATGCCCATTGCCCCTTGGATGAGCATCGGAAGTGTACCAAATCTTTGTCCCCAGCTTGTCGCAGTTAGCCTTGAATGCATTGCTGGTGAATTGCGTGTCGTTGTCGGTGATGATGTTGTGGGGCACACCGAATGGGTAGATGATTCCTCAAATGACTTTGACAGACACGAGGGCGGAGATGGACCATACTGGCTCCACCTACCCACTTGGTGAACTTGTCCACTGCCACCACCAAGTATTCATATCCCCCAACGGCTCATGGGAACCTGCCGACTATATCCAGCCACCAAGTCATGAAGGGCTATGAGAGCGGGATGGTTTTAAGAGCCTGGGCGGGGTAATGGCTTTTCTTGGTGTGTAACTGGCAAGCATCGCATATCCTCACCATGTGCTCCACATTGGCGAGCGCAGTGGGCCAATAAAACCCCTGCCAGAATGCCTTCCTGGCAAGTGCACGCAAAGCGATGTGGTTGGAGCACATGCCCTCATGGATGTCAGCCAATAGAGCATGTCCTTCTTCCTGCTAGATGCAATGAAGTTTGACACCACACTCCCTCCTTCGATACAAGTTTCGATCAATGATCACGTACATAGAGGCCTGTGATATGATATGGTCGGCTTGTTTTTCATCGTTCGGGAATGTGCAATCTTGCAGGTATTGGACAAGTTCGATCACCCATGGGGGAAGGGGTGGTTTTTTCTGCAATGAGGAAGGCATGCTTGCCAAGTGTAGGTTCTTCTTTGAGTTCAATTGCCTTCCTCTTCTTAGCAGGAGTACCATACGGGGGCCCTAATGCAGTGCTAGAGGGGATTCCTGCCTCCGCCTGGACAGAAGCGGATGGCTTAGTGATTTGCTCGACGAAGGTCCCACGTGTTACCAGCTCATGTCGGGCGGCCAGCTTGGAGAGCTCATCTGTGACGTGGTTTTCTCCATGCGGGATGTGCTCCATTCGGACGCCATGGAACCTTTGCTCCAGCTTTCGGACCTCTTCAATATATGCCCACATATGGGGGAAGTCGTATTCCTTATTGACTTGGTTGGTGATAAGCTAGGAGTCGCCACGCACTATCAACTGCCTGATACCGAGGCCCACCGTGTCTTGGAGACCGCCCAGCAAGGCTTCATAATCTGTGACGTTGTTGGTTAGCTTGTCATCATCTCGAAAGGCCAACTACAACGCATACCGCAGATGTTCCCTAGTGGGGGATACAATGAGCACTCCTTCTCCTGTCCTCCCATGGAAAACAATCTATCAAAGTAAACGTCCAACACCCACCATCCTCATTTCTGGGAAGGTTCGACTCGGGTTCCTTGTCATCACCAGGACTCGGAGTCCATTCGTTGAGGAAGTCAACAAGGGACTTGCTCTTGATCATGCGTGAATGGCTGAAGTGCAGGTCAAATTCTAAAAACTCCATTGCCCATTCTGTGATGCGCCCAGTGGACTCGTGATTGCGTAGCATGCTCTAAAGCCCAAAGTCGGTCACCACCATGATACAGTGGGCCTGGAAATAATGGCGTAGCTTTATGGATGCGATGAGGACCCCTAGCAATAGCTTCTGGACTCGGGGGCAACGTTCTCGGGCATCTCCCAACACTGTGCTGACAAAGTACCCTTGGTGTTGTTCGAGGTGCCGCTTTTCGGGGCTTCTAGTGACATGTCGGGCATTGGTGTTGTTCCCAGGGGTTGCCCCGGGGGTGGCGGCATGCAGCCCCCAGCACCGACAGCATGATCATCCCCTTTGCCGCCTCTCTCTTAAATACTAATAGGGCGCTTACCACCTGATTGGTAGCTGCAACCTAAATCAACAAAGGTTCATTTGGCTTTGAGTGATGAGGACAGCAGGTGTTGACAAGTAGCGCTTCAGATCTTGTAGCACATCATCAGCTTCTTGGGTCCAAGTGAGTGGACCATTCTTCTTGAGTAATTTGAACAAAGGAAGGGCACGCTTTCCTAGTCGCGAGATGAAACTCCCCAGCACGGAAACAAACCCATTAAGGCATTGGACATCCCTCACCTTTCGTGGCTCCTGCATGTCCTCCATCACCTTGATCTTGTCCAGGTTGGCCTCAATAAGATACCAAGAAACTGAGGTGTTTGTCGGACGGTACCCTGAAAATGCATTTCTTAGGGTTCAACCGGAGCTTCACTTCACGGAGGTTATCAAAGGTCTCGTGTAGGTCATCGACAAGGGTCGCTTGATCCTACATCTTCACCATAATGTCGTCAATGTAGGCCTCCACATTATAACCCATCTGTGACACAAGGAAAACCTACTAGGATCGCTGAAATGTGGCTCCAGCGTTCTTAAGACCAAAAGTCACGCAGGTATATTAGTAGCACCCCACGGGGTGATGAATGTTGTATTCTCATCGCCCTGACTAACATCTTGATCTGGTGATACTCAGAAAAGGCGTCTAGGAAACATAACAAATCACATATGTCAGTAGAATCCATGACTTGATATATTCGCAACAAAGGAAAAGGATCCTTCGGATATGATCAGTTCATGTTGGTGAAGTCGATGCAGAGTTTATTTTTGTGGTTGGGATTGGGGACGACGATGGGTTTAGCCATGCAAGTGGGGCACAACACTTCACGCACGACCCTCGCTTTCATCATCTTGCAAACTTCACCACGACGAAGTCTTGTTGATCCTAGGCCTGCCGCCTGGGCTTCTGCCGAACCAGACGTGCACCCAGTCATGCTAAATCACCTCACACCAGGTGGTGCTCAATCACCTCACGCGGCACGCCTGGGAGGTCCGATGGGTCCCAGGCAAACACATCGGCATTTTGCCACAAGAAGGTGACAAGGACTCCTCCCTACTCAGGGGAGAGCTGGTTGTCGACGGTGATGCAATGGGCCCCGTCATTGCACAAAGGCACCTTCTTGGTCAGATGAGTGTATCCCTTGAGGTTTTGTTTCCTTGAGACCGGGCCCATCCATGCTCTATACTCGACAATCAACACAGGGGTGGTGCTCGCCCCTGCTGTGGGTGATGCCACAGCTTTAAGCTCAGGATGCGGCTGACCACGAGGGTGTTGAGGTGGGGAGCCTTCGCCATAGGCCCCTTTCACCAGCATCGTGGCTGACGGTGGCTAGAGACGAAGCACGCGCGCTTCCTACCTAGAGCGCTAGATGTCGTGTGTTGGAATACCGACACCGAGGATGCGTGACACCCCCTATTTGTCCGGTAAGGGAGCAAGGTTCTCCGAGCTCGGCGTCGATGAAACACAGCAAACATAGAGATTTTTACCCTGGTTTAGGCCTCCCTTTGGCTAACAACACTATGTTCTGCCTTCTGTACTATCTGGTGATCTATATTGTTACAAAGTGGATGAACTCTCTTGCCGGGAAGCGAGAATGCTTCTTGGGATTCCTCTTCACCTTCTATGATTTCTCTTCTTTTTCCCTCCTCTATCTTTCTTTTCCCCAACTATCCAAGCCTCGCTCTTCTACTCTTCCTTCTATGCTTTACTTAATATAATGTTACTTGCAAGTGGACAACTCTCCTTCTCTACGGACAGAGGCCCTCCTTTTATATGACAAGGGGTCACCACATTGGTGTCCTGCATGTGTGACACGCATGGGTTCCGGGGTCGGGCATTTCTTGCCACGTTCCATGGGTGCAATTGGGTGGCTCTACGAGCCACTCCTGTGCTTCAGGCGGTGTAACTATACTCCTTTATGATGGGATGGGACGGCCTTCATATCGTCTTATCCATGCTGGTGCGCCTGTAGCGCCATAAATGCTTGGGCATAGCCACCGGGACAGTCGCACCATGCATCTACCATGCCATCCCACACACTGCCCAAGCTTCTCGTGCTGTTGACTTGGGTTCCCGTCCTGCAGTGGCTGCTAGGGTGGGTTTCCTGCCTGCACGTGCTTGCCGGGAAATCGGGCCCCGCAACCCCGGGCCTTGCGGGGGCTCTCCCTATTAGATGTAGATCTTATATGCCTCCATGCTTCTCTTAGGGTTACCTACACAGAGATGGGCACGCAGTTGTGTATGTGCGAGGTGAGGATAGTCAAATATCTTACCTTGTCTAGGGGCGCGCCTCGGCACAATTTGGGGCACTGTGGAAGACACTGTGTTGACAGTACTCTAGTGCAAGTGGGAGACTATTGGAGATATGCCCTAGAGGCAAATAATAAAGATGTTTTTATTTTCATATCTCAAACGTTCATAATAAGTTTTATACCATTTTATAACTATATTAAGAGGAAATATTAGTACATGTGTGGTTTGTAAACAAACCAAGTCCCTAGTAACCTCTAATCAACTAGCTCATTGGTCAACTGATGATCGAGGTTTCCCAATCATAGACATTTATGTCAATTGACATTGGGGTCATGTCATTGAGTGAATGATGTGATGGACACACACCCAAGTTAAAGTATTGCAATGATATCCAATCACAAAGTTCATCATTGCGATAGCTAGAGAAACATAGTAACCCAATCCTTTGACTGTGAGATCATATCTAATCACTATCACTGGAGGTTATCTTGACTACATCAGCCTTCACACCATAACAGGGTGATCATAAAGGTATCTCTCAGGTATTCCAAAGGGATAGGTTGAGGCATATGCATCGAGACCAGGATTTGCCCATCCGCATGACGGATAGATACTCTAGGCCCACTCGATGAGATTACATCTACGAAGTTTGCAAGCATGTGACTAGGTCATGGGAATGAAATATCACAGGAACAAGTAAATGTGTTTGTCGGTAACAAGATCAAACTAGGTATGGGGATACCAAAGATCAGGTCTTGGACAAACCAGGTATCATGAAGCAAAGGGATTAGGACTCGTCGTCTAAGGTTCAGGCGATCAAGTTAACTCATGGAAAGCATGTGGGCCATCATGGATTTCTAGATCCCGCTATTGGTCATTGATTGGAGAGCTGTCCTGATCATGTCTGCACATTTCTGAACTATAGAGTGGCACGCTTAAGGGTAGATGACACTTAGGGTTTGACTCGAGATCATTGGAGAAAAGAGAGGGAACTCCAAAATAGTTATGGGGAGAGATCGGAAAGGTTTCAGGGTCAACGAAATGTTCAGAGACTTAAATATTGTTTTTACTATTTAATTATATGAAACTAATATTAAAATAATAAATAAAATATAGCCTAACCCTAATGGGCCACCATATGGCAGTCCAATAGGGGTGCCCCTCCTCCCCAAGTGGTCGGTGGCCCAAAGAGGGGAGGGAGGCACACAGTAGGAGGAGGGGTCGCAACAGCCGCGCTAGGGCTCCCCTAGGCAGCGGGTCCCCTAGGTGCCCCTTCCCCTTGGCCTATATAAGGATGAGGGGATCCCCTCCCCTCATTCAACCCATTAGCATTTGCCTCTCTCCCCCTCATGTGTGGTTCCGTAATATTGGAACTAGCCTATGGGGTTTGAGATCTCCACCACACGCACGCTGTCATTCTCTTGGTATCTCAGTTCGGATTAATATTCTTTCGCTGCTTCGCTAGACCAAAGCCCAGGGGATGTAATCTACACTAGACATGTGTAGAATTGTAGAGGTGCTGCCAGCTGTGGCACTCATCGCTTGTACATCTGCATGACGTTGAGATT
Source organism: Avena insularis (assembly GCA_023614405.1). NCBI lineage: Eukaryota > Viridiplantae > Streptophyta > Magnoliopsida > Poales > Poaceae > Avena > Avena insularis. The sequence goes on along the minus strand of CM042686.1, from coordinate 412,275,546 downwards.
GGCATGTTTGTACGACTACATCGTCAACATTCGTGAGAATGTTGATGCTTTTAGGTCTTCAAGAGTATGAACATCGAATCCCTCTATTACTTTACATCTACATATAATAGATCTTGGCTATGTCATTATCGTTGTTAGGAATTGCTTTGTTTTATGCTGCGGAACCCTACACCCCTACCATGGAGAATGGGAACCGGTGGTGCACCGAGGCGGGTGGTCGTTGTGGGTCGCTCCCGGCCAAATCGAGTGTCGCACGGGTGTAGAGGGTTGGAGGGTGGCAGGGATGAGGAAGCAAGTGGATGGTGGCATGCGGATTGGTCATCGGCAAGTGGAGGGGCGGCGGTGACCCGCTACAACATCACATAAGGCCAGAGAAATTTCCGCGCGAGCGGTTGGAGGACTCCCGCATGCATTTTCGCTAACATGGCAACAAATGGGTAGGAGTTGCATCTTACCCAAATTTTGTCAAAATATCGGTGATCACCCAAAAAGATTTTTCTCGGGACCACGGATAGGTACTATTGGAGCTACATTTTTGTGTCTCTTACTCATAAAAGCGGTTTTTGCACCTCTCTTACCCATATATAGGTAAGCTCACTAGTAGGAAAAATCTTATTGTTGTCATTCGGAAAATATGTTAGTGGCGTTGAACCCGCATGCTACTAATCTCACACCACTAATAACTGATACTGGTGGTGTGTGGCTAGAATGCCACCAGTAAAATATTCACTAGTGGCGCGTGCCATGAATGCTACCACTAATCTCTTCACTGGTGGAATGTAAGTTGAACGCCACTAGTAAACCCATTAATAATGTCGTTCGAGTGTTCCTGAATGCCACTAACTTTAATTCAAAAATTAAAAAAAATTACTGGAAAACTTGAATATATCAGCTATATCAAATAACAAGATACAACAATACTAAACATTATTTAGAATACAACTGAAGAATACAAGAGCTAGCAGAAATCTATCTACCTAGTTCTATCTAAGAGAATGGTCTTCAAAGTCAGAAGACTCCAAGTTGTCGGGGATCTTGTATGAGAAGTAGATGACTCCATGAGTATTGTCGAGGTAGATCCTCAACCTCATCCATTCTATACATTTTTACCAATTCTTTTCAAAGTGGTCCAGTAAAGTAAGTTCGGTTTGCTTCGTTGATGACTAGAATCTTATAGGTCTTGTCCAGTATTGTATCTTGCACCAAGGTAATCTCAAATCGTGCCTCATGATTGATGTGTCTATTCACATGGTCAAGAAAGTCCTTCCTTGCATAGCAAGAGATGGTCTGAGAAAGAGTTATATGAAAACAATAGTTAGTTTTAATCAAAATACATGCAAGGATGGAAATAATAATTAATCTAAACATATTGCCATAGTCTCAAAGTTTTTGGGAAGCACTATGATAAATTTCTTATGCTGACAATTTCTGTGGACATGGTTGACGCAGGGATGCATTTGCTGCATGATCATTTAATATAACAAACAAGCCTCCTCTATAAGAAAATCATTTCTATAAAGAGCCTAAAGGAATGAAAAACAAGTTCAAGTATCCATAGCTGTAAAGTCTCATATTAAGACACACGAGGGAAAAGGAGTGACTACAAGACCAAATAAAGTGCACATGATTGCAACGAGAAGTTAAACCAAACAAACATCAAGTAAGGTCAAATCAAGCATGCCTCATACTTACATTGGACACAAGATTACATGGATGGTGTAAGTGAGCCAAGTAGGATGGACAAGATTTTTATGTGTGCGTATCACAAGGCTCTCTTACACTACCCCAGGATCACATCCGAAACTAAGGCACCTATAGTGCCCCAACATTTTAATCATCAACCATTGCAAGGAAAAGAACCAAAATGAACATCAAGACTCATCCTTAGATTTGATGCATAAACTATAGGGATGGTGTGAATGAGCCAAAAATGATGCACAAGATTTGTATTTGTGCATATCACCTGGCTCGCTAACACCACCCTAGGAATCACATCCAAAATTTTAATCATCAGCCGTTGCAAGGAAAAATAACCAAAATAAACATTAAGTATAGACAAATCGCTAGAACAACATACTAATAATTAAGAATCTTTACATATGGAAATATCTCGACAAAGTCTGAAGAAGAGACATATTGCCACGATCCAGATAGCATGGTTGAGGGCAACATTGTGCATTTGATTCAACCAACACAATTTTGTCCCAGCCATGCAATATGAATCGTAAAATTATCTATCGATTTCAGGGTTACGAGATGAGATATTTGAATAATTCAAAGGACTAAAAAGCGAGAATCGCTGTATATGAAATATCGCATCGATCTCACCAAAGTCTATAGAAGCGAGATAATGTCATGATTCATATAGCGTGGCCGAGGGAAACATTGTGCTAATTCATTCAACTAGCACAATTCAACACCAATCATGCTATATGAATAATGAAATTATTTGTCTCCTTTAGACTTTGGAGCTACGAGATAAGATATTTGCATATATATTGTGGCCACTATTCATAATATCTATATATAAAGCATTATCTAACATATCTATCTAGAATATGAGCCCAAGTTTCTAAAACACTATCTAACATATCTATCTAGAATTGGAGCCTAAGTTTCTAACGCGCTATCTAAAATCCTATCTAACATATCTATCTAAAATTTGAGCCCAAGTTTCTATCTAAAACAACGCTACATAACATATCTATCTAGAATTTCTAAATTTCAGTTAAAAATGGAGGCGCGGTGGGTCTCTCACTGAGGACGGGGACAATGCGGGTGTAGCGGTGGCTGGCGGTTTGGGAACGAAGAGTTTCCCGCAGCAGAGGCATCTCGAGTGAACATGGTGGCCTACATATCGAGCAATATGGGTGCGGTGGGGGAGAGAGGAGGGAGGGAGAGGGGCACCAGATGTGGGGCACATGGCAGCGTACGTGCGCAGTCGCATGTGGAGATAGGAGAGGGAGAGCGCTGGATGCGGTGCGACTACATCGACGGGCGTGCCCAGCATGTGGGGATATCGAAAGGGTAGCTTTAGCCGTGGCGTTCGAAAGTATCAATATCACCAGTAGAGTATCTATTAGTGGTTTTCATTTTCTTTGAACTCCACCACTACATTTTCCTCGGCTGCACCTGTGGGGCCCATTTTCTAGTGGTGTTTGCATATTTGTGGACACCACCACTTGGTTTTAGTGGTGGTGTTCATGATTATTCGAACACCATTAGTATTTTGCCAAGAAGTAGTGGTGTGTATTATATTATGTGCGCCACTAGCAGAATGACTGCTATAAGGGTTTTCCTACTAGTGGTTGTTGGAGTTTCTCTAACTAGACGGCCACACCACTAGCCTTCTAAATATGGGATGTTCCTGGTCCGCCACGTGGCTGGTTTTCTACCTTAACGGGATTTTTTATAGACCACCACATTGTCGGCCTACCAAGAGAAATGGGTTGTTGATGGGCTGTAACATGGACTGGCCTACCTAAACTGATGAGTTGTTGGTGGCGTAGACCGGCTTAATGGGTTTTGGCTGTGCCACCATGTGACAGCCCGCATAGCTTTATGGTCTTTTGGTTTTCTACCACATGGATCCGGTTTACCTAATTTTAGCAAGATGATGTCAGTGATATAACCAATTACCAAGATGATGTCACTGGTTATGGAATTAACGGCGGCGGCTGCCAATGAATGTTATTTTTCGCGTGGTAGTTGGCATGATGTGAGCAGTCGATGAGCTGTCAAACCACATCTACCACGGTACCAATTTTTTGTGGCTGGTGGCGGGCATACACCAGGGTTTCCGCAAAACGGTGGAAGACGCTCCTGTAATGGGGATTTTACCACGGTGACCATATGTGGTAGAAGACCCATTAACAATGAAAAAAGACCCATTTACCATGAAAATCGATTGTGGTAGATGGCGAATTTTCTTCTAGTGTGAAGCCACTATCGTAGTTGTTATTGGAGAGTTGCGATCTCGCACTCCGGCGAGAAATGGGATGAACGCCTTCAGAGGGGATTGATCCTGCCCAAATCACCGTTTTAGGCATAGCACGCCCCACGGTGGCCACCAAATATCGTGGGAATTCCTCAACATTAGCCATGAGAGATGGCCAGAGAGATTGAATGAAGTGGTTCAGGCTAGATAGAAGATCTGGGAACTACATGGCCCAATGATGTACTACCTAAGTTTAGGTCCTCATGGTAGAGTTAACACCCAGCTCCTGCATGTCTGATTTTTTCTTCAGTATGTGTTTTCTTACGGCTTGTCCTCTTGGTAACCCCGAACCAGCTTTATATAGGAGTGTGGCTGGGTTACAATAAATGCTCAGTGGAGCACTATCTAACGGTATTGATTCCATTAATCGTGTGATGATAGACGCGTTACAGAAATCACGAGATTTTTTTTAGTAACACTAGCTTTAAAGGTTAGGAGTCGCTCCGCCTCCTTTCCCGACTCACAGGTTAATACATCAATATTATGCTTTTTGGCATTCTTGTCATCGGAGTCGGTTGCCTAGGTATCTTCGCGTTCCACGCTTCATCTTCTGATTATTAGATCGAGGGAGTCTCCGGTCGACCCTGCTGGATTTATCCTCGTCATCCAAGCCTCTTACCTTTGGGTTTTGTCATATCCTTCCATGATACCCATGTTGGGTACCTCCCCACCAAAATTTCGTTAGCAAATAGTTTATATGCAAACAAGGAAGCTTAAAACATGACATAGATTATATTGAAACTGCTCTTTCCATTGATTTTATCAAAAAAAAAATCCACCAGCTGACAGCATTTTCTTATCCATTCAAAGATCTTTTTTCATAGTCTAACCTTAAGATACTCCCTCCGGCCCATATTACCTGACTTGAATTTGTCTAGATTCGAATTAATCTAGTACTAAAACATGTCTAAATACATCTGAATCTAGACAAATTCGAGTCAACTAATATGGGTCGGAAGGAGTATTAAAATCGACCAGAAATGGGCCGTCGGGCTGGCCCATATATTTGGCACTTGAGCTAGTAATTTTCTTTCAAAGGATTGTTAGTGCTACTTTGGGCCTAAACACGCCGCCTAAGCCCAGGTCTCTAAGTGTGCAAAGATCAAATGAAGCTACATACTACTTCGATTTGTCAAACATATCCTCAGAAAAAGTAACACATAAACGCATTGGATACCCTAATAAAACGTAAACGCATTGCTTGGCAACCAGTCAATAAAACGCTATTGATGCTTTAAAAAAGGGCAATATAAAAAACGTAAGTATATTTTTTCCACAGTCATCACGGTACTTACGTTTCCACGACCATTCAAGATAGCGATTTTCAATGCTCCGTTGATCACGGACAAACGAGCCATCTACATCCTATATTAACAATCCTTCAAAAAGAAACTACGTGGCCATATGTTCGTTGAGAAACAGTTTTAATTCCTCTTTCAGGTCAAAGATACGTACTAGAGTTTATCCCCGCTACATGTGGACGGCGTGTATGGAATTCTTGCCCTCTATTGGAAAACATTGAGCTGATGCGACCACTGGATTGGACTTTTTCGAGGCGGCACTTGGGTTGGATTTGATCAATTTAAGTCCTCAAGATTTCATGTTATGTGTACAATTTTAGATTTGCTAACATGCTAAAATGGAAGATGCAACTCGCCAATTGCATAGTTAACCTAAGTATATATAGGTTTCGGTCTCCGGTCTCCGCATGGAAAAAATTAATCTAGACAACCACACACAATTCTTGTCGAACGTTAGCGCCCTGTTGATGATGTGCAGTGCAAATGGAGAAACTAGTGAGTGTTAGAGATGTAATACGGTATATATGTATATACGATACGGAGTAATACTCCGATCGTATACTATACAAATTATGTATATGCCACATAGGGGGGTTTTCCCTATCATATAACACGCACCCGATCCCCTCTAGCCGGGATAGGATCGTTTTCACCTAAAATAACATGGTATCAGATTGCCGTTCCTCTTCTCTCTAGCCGTCGGCGATCCTTCCAATTGCCGTCGCCAGGACTCTCGATCTTCCAGATCGCTACACCCAAGATATATATCCCTCCCCCCGCACCTATTCCTCTACTTTGATCAGCCTCTCCACAAACTTTTCTACAAAACCCTAGATCGATCTCATCCATGACAATGGCTACATCCTCCTGGACTACACCCATGGCGGCTACCATCGGCGCGCCTCCAGCTACAAAACTTACCCGTGAAAACTTCCTCTACTGGCAAGCCCAAGTGCCGCCAACTCTTCACGGAGCTTGGGTCATGCGTCTCCTTGAAGGTACGGATCCCGCCCCGCCAGAAACTTTGTCTGCTATGGATGATGACAAGAATCCAATCTCGGTTCCCAACCCTGCGTATGATGCTTGGATTGCGCGGGATCAACAAGTGGTCAGCTACCTTGTGAACTCGCTCTCTAAAGATGTTCTCCCACACATCTTTGGTCTTGCTCATGTCGGTTCTGTGTGGCGTGCCCTTCATGAGCTTTACTCCTCTCAGTCCAAGCCGCGGGTCTCCACTATCCGCGGCAGTCTCATCAACACCAAGAAACTTGACATGACGGCCCAGCAGTATATTTCAAAGATGAAAGGTTTTGCTTCTAAACTTGCTGCCGTGGGAAAACCTGTTGATGATGATGAACTCAAGGATTACATACTCAATGGTCTTGATGGCACACATAATGGTCTTGTTGCCGCCGTCAACGCGGTTCCCACTACATCTCTCAATGATGCTTGCTCACAACTGCTGTCTTATGAGAATCAGGATAATATGCTTGTTGCATCTAGATAGACACCTGGCTCCTTCACATCTTCTGTCAATGCAGCTCCATGCCATCCTGATTTTGCTTATGGGGGTGGGCCGCCAAGGCCAGCTACACCAGCTCCATATATGCCACCTCCTCCTCCTACAAACAATCACTACCCGCCGGTGCCTCCTAAGTATAAATACTCACCGGTTTCTCAACAGTTTCAGCAGCCAATGCCCTATATGCCGCCACCACAGCATCCGCCACAGTTTTCTCCTCAACCCTATATGATGTCGTGTATGCCCCCCTGCTGCCACGACCAGCACGTCCGCCCACTCCCCATCCACCGCCTCATGTTCCACGTCCTCCTACTTGTCCCAAAGGGGGCGCGACAAGAAAGGGGACCATGGTCGTGTTGCTTCTCCGTGGCAGGATGAGTCTATTGTCAGATATGTAAAAAAGAAGGGCACCCCGCCAATGAATTTTGGTGGCGTTACGATGATGATGATGATGATGATGATGATGATACCCCTTCTAATCATAAAGGTGCCTATGGAGTGGATACAAACTGATATATGGACTCAGGAGCTTCCAATCATGTTGCTGGACAGCTAAACAAGCTCCATATTCATGAGAACTAGCTCCATATTCATGCCACTTTTCTCATAAATCTTCTTTCAACCAAAGTTCTCAATTTTGATACTCCTACACAAAAAAATCATCAAGTTACACCAAATTATGAATCCCTTCGTGTTTTTGGTTGTGCCTGTTGACTCAACCTTCATCCTTATAATAAGCACACTCTCTTTTCGCTCCAAACAGTGTGTCTTTATTGGCTATAGTCCCCTTCATAAAGGTGCTAAATGTCTAGATATTTCTACTAGACGTGTTTATATCTCAAGTGATGTCGTGTTCGATGAAAATATTTTTCCTTTTGCTACACTTCATCCCAATGCTGGTTGTCGTCTTCGTGAAGAGATCCTTCTTCTCCCAAAGGACAATCCTCCTTCTAACACTAGTAATAGGGGTAGGGGTGTGCATACTAATGATAATTATCTACAAATTGTGCCTGTTGTTTCTCCTACTCAGGTCCCTAGTGATGATCAGCATGCAGCTGTCAGCCATGATACAAGCTCAAATTCTGCCGATAGCGCTCAAAACAGCACATCAAATAATGATACAGTAGGTACACATGAGGAAACATCGTTTAGCACGAATACCGAGAATGATTCTGGGGAAAAATCTGTCTCAGACCGCGTCCTAACACTACCTGGCGCTATCTGCGAGGAGTCCTTGCCGCAGCATACAAATCTCCCGCCCGGGATGGACCTCACGCTGGACCTCGGCACCCCGTTGTCCGCGCGTGCACACCTGCGCCAACCAATGCATGCCGCGCTACAGCCTGCGGTGGACCCTACCACGACGACGACACGGACAGCTCTCACCTCGTCCACATCTGCCGACACGGACCCATCGCTGTCTTTTACTTTATCTTCACCTGACGTGACTACTAATTGTCTCCAGGATGTGGGCTCTGCTGCAGGTGACCCTGAGGCAGTCTTTTCACCCGGATCAGCTGCATCAGCCCCTGGTGCTTCCCTTCCTGCTGCCTCACCACAACAACAACCACTTGAACCTAGAACAAGGTTACAAAAAGGTATAAGGCATCCCAAGATTTACACTGATGGCACAATCGGATATGCTCTTTTGACATCTACAGGTGAACCGATTTTTTTTAATGAGGCTATCAATGATAAAATCTAGAAACTGACTATGATGAGTATGATGCTCTTCTTGCTAACAAAACTTGGCATCTTGTTCCTCCACATCGTCATCATAATATCATTGACTGCAAGTGGGTTTATCAAATCAAGCGACATGCGGATGGTACTATTGACAGGTATAAATCTCGTCTGGGCAAAAGGTTTCAAACAAAGGTATGGAATTGACTATTAGGATACCTTCGGTCTAGTTTTCAAAATAGCTACAATTAGACTTGTTTTATCTATCTCGGTCTCCAAAGTATGGAGTCTACGGCATCTAGATGTAAAGAATGTGTTTTCACATGGCGTTCTAGAAGAGGAAGTGTACATGAAACAACCACCTGGTTTCCAATCTTCCGCTACTCCAAACTATGTGTGCAAACTTGATAAAGCACTGTATGGACTGAAACAGGCACCTCGAGCATGGTATTCTTGACTCAGCTCCAAGCTTCATACCCTTGGTTTTGTTCCATCCAAGGCTGGCACATCTTTGTTTCTATTTGACAAGTCAGGTATCACCATATTCATACTCATTTATGTTGATGATATCATTGTGACAAGTTCTTCAGACACTGGCATCTCTACACTACTTCAAAATTTGGGTGATGAGTTTGCTCTCAAATACCTTGGAGATCTTCATTTTTTCTTGGGTCTTGAGGTTCATAAACAATAGAATACTTTAGTCTTGAATCAAGACAAATATGCTCTAGATTTAATCACTCGTGTTGGTATGAAGGATTGCACACCATGTCTCACACCTCTGTCTGTTAATGATACAATGTCTCTACATACTGGTTCTCCTCTTGGCCCTGAAGATAGTATGCAGTACAAGAGCATTGTCGGAGCACTTCAATATTTGACACTTACCAGACCTGATATTGCTTTTTCTGTTAATAAGGTATGCCAGTTCCTTCATGCCCCTACCACTACTCACTGGACAGCAGTAAAAAGGATATTGCGCTATATTCAAGGTACATGCCAACTTGGACTGACTTTTCAGAAGTCCTCATCTACATTCCTCGGTGCTTTTTCAGATGCAGATTGGGCAGGTGATCTTGATGATCGACGATCTACTGGTGGGTTTGCAATTTTCTTTGGTCCCAACCTAATTTCCTAGAGTGCCAGAAAACAACCTACTGTGTCTAGATCCAGCACTGAAGCAGAATACAAAGCGCTGGCAAATGCTACTTTAGAGTTGATTTGGGTTTAAGCTCTTATTCGCGAACTTGGTGTCTCACTTCTTACTCAATATGTTGAGCTCATTGGGGAACCCCAAGAGGAAGGTATGATGAGTATAGCAACAAGTTTTCCCTCACTTATGAAACCAAGTTTATCGAACCAGTAGGAGCAAGGAAACACCTCCAAGGTGTTGTTTCCAACTTGGAATCCTGCACAACACAATCACAGAACTTTGCGCCCAACTTACAATGAGGTTGTCAATATCACCGGTTTTGCTAAAAACAAAGAATTAAACGTATTGTGTGGAAGATAGTAATTGATTTGCAGAAAGTAAATAGAAAACAATAAATAGATTGTAGATTGATGGTAAAAGAAAGGACCAGGGTCCATAGTTCAAGTGGTGATTCTCCTTAAGATAGATGACATGTTGGGTGAACAAATTATAGCGGGGAAATTGACAAACATCGAGAAAGCATACATGCATGTACTAATCATCTGGACTCCTATGAGATTTGATTGGGCATTACAACATTATACATAGACCATAATCCAACTGCATCTATGACTAATAATCCACCTTCATGTTATCATCCGAACCCCCTCCAGTATTAAGTTGCAAGCAACAGATAATTGCATTAAGAAAAGTGTGTAAAGTAAACAATATGATTGTTCTATGAACAAAGGATTGTTCTTTTCTCCCTAGTATCAACAGCACATCTAGTACCTTAGAGATTTCTGTCACTTCCCCAAATTCCTAGAGGCATGAACCCACTATCGAGCATAAATACTCCCTCTTGGAGTTGCTATCATCTACTCGGCCAAGATAGCTACTAACAATGGAGAGCATGCAAGATCACAAATAACAAAGACATGATAGAATCAATAATCAATCTGAAATAGCATCTCAATATCCATCGGATCCCCGCAAACACATGTAGGATTACAAATAGATGATCTTAATCATGAATAGAGCTCACAAGATCTAAACATGATAGCACAAAGGAGAAGAACCAACCATCTAGCTACTACATGGACCCATAGTCCAGGGATGAACTACTCACGCATCACACCGAAGGTAGTCATGGTGATGAAGAAGGCCTCCAGGGTGGTCTCTCCCCTCCGGCAGGGTGTCGGGAAGAGCTTCAGATCCCTCCCGATCTAGGGATGGAGATGGCGGCGGCTACAGACTCTTTCGTGGAATTTTGATCGGGTCCTTAGGGTTTCTGTATCGAAGGCTTCTTATAGGTGAAAGGGGAGGCCGAGGGGGTGCCCGAGGCGGCCGCACCACCCCTAGGCGCGGGCCAGGCCTGGCCATGCGGAGAGGTGGTGTGGCCGTCCCCTGGCCCCTCTCTGTCTCGCATTCTTGCACCGTGTTCCCCTCGGTGAAATATTGACTTTGGCTTTTGTCCCGTCCAATTCCGAGAATATTCATTTTTCTAGCTTTCCTGGAACCAAAAACAGCAGAAAACAGGCAGCTGGCACTGTGGCATCTTGTTAACAGGTTAGTCCAAGAAAGTGTATAAAAATACTCCAAAGTATGGACAAAACATAATAAAGTAGATATAAAATAAGCATGGAACATCAAAAATTATAGATACGTTAGCAACGTATCAACATCCCCAAGCTTAACTCTTGCTCGTCCTCGAGTAGGTAAGTGATAAAAAGAAAGAATAATTTTTTAGGTGACATGCACCATCATAAACTTGATCAAAGTATTTGCAAAACATTGATAGCTGGGATCATAGTACTTTAACATAGCATGAATGATATAGTTATAACAATAAGACATAGCAACTATGTTGTAGCATGAAAAGGTACACACAAAAGATTCATGAATAACAATGCTTTGCAAGACGTTTGTTCGTTTCACATAAAGAAAACATAATGAGAATGGTATTCAACTTGTCCCTCATAGTGTAGCAAAACATAAATGCATAGTACACCTTCAAAGTTCATAAGGGTGACTAGATACAAATAGTTTAAGAACAAGCAATATCAAAGTTATGAATCAATTAACAAGTATTGGGACAATGCACATTAAACTAAGAATTACCACTATGCTATCTCAATAGGTGCATAAAGATAGAAGATGGAGACTCAACATAAAAGTAAAAGAAAGGCCTTCATAGAAGGAAGCATGGATTCAAGTTTCATAAAGAGCTTCCAAAAATTATGGTACTTATTAGCTTTCAGCTCTCATTGCCCCTATCATAAGCATCTTCATGTGATTAAGGTTAAAGTGACACAACTAAGAGGATATGTTTGACAAGTTATAAGTTGAAATCTCATGCCCCTTGCTTACGAGTGTTGGGTCCGCAGCATAGAAAACAAAAAAATTCCTACGATGAGAACTATACGCCAAGATCTATCTACTAGATACAGAGCAATGGGTGGACATACATCCATGGAGAACTTACCCTCGAAGACAACGAGTTTTGTTAACGAGTAGGAACTCATGGTTGATGTAGTCGTACGCTTGCCGATCTCAAGATCGTGTGGAAGTCCGAGCGCCGCAAATCAGCAGCGCATCCGTCCTCGCACACACGTTCAAGCCACCGGACAACCTCCACCTCCTTGCTCCAGCGAATCAGCGGAAGCAGCAACTCCTTCCAGACGCAAGGCCACCGGGAACATGTATCTCGCTAATCTGAGACCATGGGGGAATATCTAGAGAGGGAGAGAGATCCTTCACGAGGAGGTGTGGTTTGTGAGAGGGGAGAGGGGGGCTTTATATAGGAGGGAGGGAGACACCTCCCCTCCCATAGCCGACGCATGAGGGGGGGGACTCCTCCCCTCCTTCATTCATGTGGTGAACCTCCACTCACATAAACATGGCCTCCACCCAAAATCCCACTCACATGTATTTAATTTCCACCAAATTAAATGCAACTCTCAATTAATAAAACTCTTTTATTAATTTTATTCAGAATTTTGTTAATTACTTTAATTAACAAACATTCACATAAAACCCCTTGCAACATTTCAATATCACATGCATAACCACTTTCTGCAATTTCACCCGAAACAATTCCGGTTTCTATCGAAACAATTCCTGCGCTTTGCAAACCTTTTGTCTGGAACATATGTGCTCCTAAATGGTGTCCGGCAACCCTTAAGTGTGTCACCCTACGGTTCGCGAATAATGCAGACATGATTGAGACTCCTCTCAGATCAATAATCAGAAGCGAGACCTGGAGATCCATCGACTCGCATATTCAACGATGACTTCTGTGATCGTGAGAACCTTTAACGTCAGCAATTTAATCCCTTTGTCTCATGATATAATACATGTCTGAGATTCGATCATCGATGTCCAAATACCTAGTTTGATCTCGTTACCGGCATGCACTCTTTTCTCGTTCCCGTGATATAGCATTCTAGTGATCACATCACTTGCTTGCAAGCTATCTTAATGTGATATCACCGAGAGGGCCCAGAGTATATCTATCCGTCATCGGGATTGACAAATTCCACTCTTGATCCATGAGCCTCAACATAACACCTTCATAGCACTGAACCCACCTTTATGGTCACCCTGTTACGGTGTGACGTTTGATGTTATCAAGATACTCTTCCGGTGTTAGCAATTAACATGATCTCATGGTCTAAGGACTAAGACTACTTTGTATGATGTTATAGCAATATAAACATAATGACTTGATCGTAATGCTATACTTCAGATGAATGTTCATCACATCATTTCACAAATGCTGTGACCTTGTTATTAACAACATCCAATGTCCATGATCAGGAAACCTTGATCATCTTGTTAATCAACAAGCTAGTCTATAAGAGAGGTATAACTAGGAACCCCTTTTGTTTATTAAACACACATGTATTGATTTTTCCTATCAGTACAATTATAGCATGCAAAATAAACATCTATCATATACAAGGAATACATAATAACAACTTTATTATTGCCTCTCAGGGCATATTTCCTTCAGTCTCCCACTTGCACTAGAGACAATAATCTAGTTTATATAGTGATAAATCTAACACCCATGGAGTTCTGGTGTTGATCATGTTTTGCCCTAGGGAGTACTTTAGTAAATGGATCTTCTACATTCAGGTCCGTGTGCACTTCACAAATCTTTATATCTCCATCCTTGACATGCTCGCGGATGGAGTGAAACCGGGACTTAATATGCTTGGAATTCTTGTGAGACCTTGGTTACTTGGCGTTGGCTATGGCTCCATTATTGTCACAATAGATCACCATTGGGTCCAACGCACTAGGAACCACACCTAGTTCCATTATGAACTCCTTCATCCAAACCGCTTCCTGCGCTGCTTCTGAAGCAGCAACATATTCTGCCTCCGTCGTTGATCCAGCCACCACAGGTTGTTTGGAGCTCCTCCAACTAACTGCTGCTCCGTTCAAGAGAAATACGTATCCGGATTGGGACTTAGAGTCATCCGGATCAGTGTCAAAGCTAGCATCGACATAACACTTAGCGACTAGCTCTTCTTCACCTCCGTATACAAGAAACATATCCTTAGTTCTTCTCAAGTACTTAAGGATATTCTTGACCGCTATCCAGTGTTCCAAACCTGGATCAGATTGGTACCTACTAGTCAAACTAATAGCATGTGCCACATCTGGTCTTGTACATAGCATGGCATACATTATAGAGCCTATGGCTGAGGCATAGGGGATCTTATCCATTATCTCTCTTTCTTCTGCCGTAGCCGGACTTTGAGTCTTACTCAATGTCTTGCCTTACAACATAGGTAAGTACCCCTTCTTACTTCCGTCCATATTAAACTTCTTTAATATCTTATCAAGCTATGTACTCTGCGATAGCCCAATTAGGCGTCTTGATCTATCTCTATAGATTTTAATGCCTAATATATATGAAGCTTCACCAAGGTCCTTCATCGAAAATTTGCTGTTTAGATAACTTTTAACACTGTTTAAAAGATCTATATCATTTCCAATCAATAATATGTCATCCACATATAATATCAGAAATGCCACATTGCTCCCACTCACTTTCTTGTAAATACAAGCCTCTCCGTAAGTTTGGACAAATCCAAACTCTTTGATCACCTCATCAAAGCGGAGATTCCAACTCCGGGATGCTTGCTTCAGTCCATATATGGATCGATGAAGTTTGCACACCTTATCAGCATCCTTAGGATCGACAAAACCCTTAGGTTGTATCATATACAACTCTTCTTCAATATTACCATTGAGGAACACAGTTTTCACATCCATCTGTCATATTTTATAATCGAAATATGCAGCAATTGCTAACATAATCCTAACCGACTTAAGCATCGCTACGGGAGAGAATGTCTCATCGTAGTCAACTCCTTGAATTTGTCGAAACCCCTTTGTGACAAGTCGAGCCTTATAGATGGTTACATTACCATCAGCATCAGTTTTTCTTTTGAAAATCCATTTATTCTCAACGGCCTTTCGATCGTGAGGTAAGTCCACCAAGGTCCAAACCTGGTTTTCGTACATGGATTCCATCTCGGATTTCATGGCTTCTAGCCATTTGTTGGAATCAGGGCTCATCATCGCTTCTTCATACGTCGCAGGGTCATCTATTTCATCAATCATGAAATTCATAACAGGA
This sequence comes from Avena insularis, assembly GCA_023614405.1. Lineage (NCBI taxonomy): Eukaryota > Viridiplantae > Streptophyta > Magnoliopsida > Poales > Poaceae > Avena > Avena insularis. The sequence goes on along the minus strand of CM042686.1, from coordinate 412,260,255 downwards.
TTGTCGTACAGTTCAGGAGCTGCACGTGTCCTGCTTGACCTGCGAGGTTTGGTAGTGTCCTCTTTCGGAGTTTCATGATCAATATCATTAGCTCTCTCTTCATTAGGTGAAGTCAACTCCGAAACAACTTCCGGTGCTGCGCTACTCGCCATTTCATGAAGAGAAGGTTCAATAACCTCTTCGAGTTCTACCTTCCGACTACTCACACCTTTCGCGAGAAACTCCTTCTCAAGAAAGGATCCATTCTTGGCAACAAAGACCTTGCCCTTGGATCTGTGATAGAAGGTATACCCAATCGTTTCCTTAGGGTATCCTATGAAGACGCATTTTTTCGCTTTGGGTTCGAGTTTATCCAGTTGAAGTTTCTTCACATAAACATCGCATCCCCAAACTTTAAGAAATGACAGCTTAGGTTTGTTTCCAAACCATAATTCATACGGTGTCTTTTCAACGGATTTAGATGGTGCCCTATTTAAAGTGAATGTAGTGGTTTCAAAGGCATAACCCCAAAATAGCGATGGCAAGTCAGTCAGAGACATCATAGATCGAACCATATCCAATAAAGTACGATTACGATGTTCTGACACACCATTACGTTGTGGTGTTCCGGCAGGCGTGAGTTGTGAAACTATTCCACAGTCTTTCATATGTGTGCTAAACTCGTAACTAAGATACTCTCCTCCACAGTCGGACCGCAGAAATTTGATCTTTCTGTTATGATGATTTTCCACTTCATTCTGAAATTCTTTGAACTTTTCAAAGGTTTCAAACTTATGTTTCATGAAATAGATATACCCGTATCTACTCAAATCATCCGTGAAAGTAACAAAATAACGATATCCACCTCGCGCCGACACACTCATTGGTCCACACACATCAGTATGTATGATTTCCAATAAATCTGTCGGCCATTCCATTGAACCGGAAAACGGCGTTCTATTCATCTTGCCCATAAGGCATGGCTCACATGTATCAAATGATTCAAAATCAAGTGATTCCAAAAGTCCATCTAAATGGAGTTTCTTCATGCGTTTAACGCCAATATGACCTAGACGGCAGTGCCACATATATGCAGATATATCATTATCAAGTTTAATCCTTTTAGCATCAACATTATGAATATGCGTAATACTACTATCGAGATCCAACAGAAATAAACCATTCAACACAGGTGCATGACCATAAAAGATATTATTCATATAAATCGAACAACCATTGTTTTTAGACTTAAACGAATAACCACTTTGCATCAAACACGATCCGAATATAATGTTCATGCTCAGTGCAGGCACCAAATAACAATTATTCAGGTTTATAACTAATCCCGACGGAATATGGAGAGGCAGCGTTCCGACGGCGATCACATCAACTCTTGATCCATTGCCGACCCGCATCGTGACCTCATCCCTTGCTAGTTGTCGCTTGTTCCGTAGCCCCTGAACCGAGTTACATATATTAGCAACCGATCCGGTATCAAATACCCAAAGCACTGCAAGTACTAGTCAAGTACACATCAATAACATGTATATCACATATACCTTTGTTTGCCTTGCCGGCCTTCTTGTCCGCCAAATACTTGGGGCAGTTGCGCTTCCAATGGCCAGACCCCTTGCAATAGTAGCACTCGGTGTCAGACTTAGGGCCAGCTCGGGGTTTCTTTTCAGGCGCGGCAACAGATTTGCCGCCCTTCTTTCCCTTCTGCTTGTCTTTCTTGTCCTTCTTGAAACCGGTGGTCTTATTGATCATCAACACTTGATGTTCTTTCCTAATCTCCACTTCTGCAGTCTTAAGCATTGATGTAAGCTCGGAAGAGACTTCTTCATGCCCTGCATATTATAGTTCATCACGAAGCTCTTGTAGCTAGGTGGCAGAGATTGGAGAACACGATGTATGCCTAAGTCAATGGGAATCGTTATTCCCAAGGACACAAGCTTATCGGCGTACCCAGGCATTTTGAGTACATGCTCACTAACGGAGTTGTTCTCTTCCATCATGCACCTAAAGAATTTTTCAGAAGCATTATAACTCTCTACGGCAGCATGGGTATCGAAAATCATTTTCAATTCTCCCATGGTATCAAAGGCATTGCCATTTTCAAACATTTTCAAGTTCGCTCTAGCCCATACAAGATGCCGCAATGAGCTAAGTTGTGGTCCTCCGACGAGTTATATAGACGTTCTTTTCCTCGTCAGGCATCAGAGCTGGTGGGGGGCCTAGCGCCTAGCACATATTGCTTTTGTGCAAAGAAGGAGGAGAATCCTCAAATTCATAGCCCAGTTGGTGAAGTTGCTACCATTCGCAGCAAGCTTTTCTTTCTCCATGAACACATTGAAATTAAAAGCAGGTGGTGCCATCTACAACAGAATTTGTAAAATATATTTAGACTAAGTTTATGATAGATTGAGTTCAACTAATCCAAATTACTAATGAACTCCCACACAAAAACGACATCCCTCGTGTCCTTTTGGTGATTACATGAACCAAATCCACTACACCAAGTCCGATCATCACGTGAGTCGGTGTAGCTTCAAAGGAGAGCATCTATATGGGCATCATATCAACTATATGACTCATGCTTAACCTTTCGGTCCGTGTTCCGAGGCCATGTCTGTACATGCTAGGCTCGTCAAGTAAGAACCTTAGTATTCACGTGTGTAAAACTGTCTTACACCCGTTGTATGAAAGCGTAGAGTCGAGAACATCCGATCATCACGTGATGCCTCAAAACACGATCCACAAAACGGTGCATACTTAAGGAAGAACACATTTTATCTTGATATCTAAATGAGGGATCATCTTATAATGCTACCAAAAGCGCCAAACTAGCAATATAAGATGCTAACATCTAATGTGTGAAGTGAGGTGATATGGTCCATGCATTTGATATCTATCATTTGCATCGTGGTATGATCTCTATCATTCATTTGTGTGTAAGGCCAAGGTCTATGGAACTTACACGTTAAGTGAGTTGTAAGGGTATCTATCATACATCTACTTACAACAATACCATATCAAGACACTAGCCCAACAACAACCTAAACTAGACGCCTCTAATTTATCAATTGCAAGTTTTACGTGGCTTAGGGCTTTCGGAGATAGAACCGGTCTTACCTACGAACATGAACCACAACGAGGATAACCAAGTTATTAGCAACTCGTTGTAAATCAGATATTGACTATAGTAGGAGAGACAGACACCCGCTAGCCACTTATGCAAAACTAGTTGCATGTCAGTCGTGGAACCGGTCTCATGTACGATGACATGTAAGGTTGGTCCGGGACGCTTCATCCCACTATGCCACCAATATCCAAAGTACATAGAAGATGCAATAACATGATCATCATCGCCCACATATAAACATATGTGTACTACCCGTGTAAAGCACCTACGCATAGATCAGGCTCGATACCGCTGGGTCCGCAAAGATAGAAAACAAAAAAATTCCTACGATGAGAACTATACGCCAAGATCTATCTACTAGATACAGAGCAATGGGTGGACATACATCCATGGAGAACTTACCCTCAAAGACAACGAGTTTTGTTAACGAGTAGGAACTCGTGGTTGATGTAGTCGTACGCTTGCCGATCTCAAGATCGTGTGGAAGTCCGAGCGCCGCAAATCAGCAGCGCATCCGTGCTCGCACACACGTTCAAGCAACCGGACAACCTCCACCTCCTTGCTCCAGCGAATCAGCGGAAGCAGCAACTCCTTCCAGACGCAAGTCCACCGGGAACATGTATCTCGCTAATCTGAGACCATGGGGGAATATCTAGAGGGGGAGAGAGATCCTTCAGGAGGAGGTGTGGTTTGTGAGAGGGGAGAGGGGGGCTTTATATAGGAGGGAGGGAGACCCTCCTCCCATAGCCGCGCATGAGGGGGGACTCCTCCCCTCCTTCATTCATGTGGTGAACCTCCACTCACATAAACATGGCCTCCACCCAAAATCCCACTCACATGTATTTAATTTCCACCAAATTAAATGCAACTCTCAATTAATAAAACTCTTTTATTTATTTTATTCAGAATTTTGTTAATTACTTTAATTAACAAACATTCACATAAAACCCCTTGCAACATTTCAATATCACATGCAGAACCACTTTCTGCAATTTCACCCGAAACAATTCCTGCGCTTTGCAAACCTTTTGTCTGGAACATATGTGCTCCTAAATGGTGTCCGGCAACCCTTAAGTGTGTCACCCAACGGTTCGCGAATAATGCAGACATGATTGAGACTCCTCTCAGATCAATAATCGAGCGGGACACGGAGATCCATATCGACTCTGCATATTCAACAATGACTTCTGTGATCGTGAGAACCTTTAACATCAGCAATTTAATCCCTTTGTCTCATGATATAATACATGTCCGAGATTCGATCATCGGTATCCAAATACCTAGTTTGATCTCGTTACCGACATGCACTCTTTTCTCGTTCCCGTGATATAACATTCTAGTGATCACATCACTTGCTTGCAAGCTATCTTAATGTGATATCACCGAGAGGGCCCAGAGTATATCTATCCGTCATCGGGATTGACAAATTCCACTCTTGATCCATGAGCCTCAACATAGCACCTTCATAGCACTGAACCCACCTTTATGGTCACCCTGTTACGGTGTGACGTTTGATGTTATCAAGATACTCTTCCGGTGTTAGCAATTAACATGATCTCATGGTCTAAGGACTAAGACTACTTTGTATGATGTTATAGCAATATAAACATAATGACTTGATCGTAATGCTATACTTCGGATGAATGTTCATCACATTATTTCAAAAATGGTGTGACCTTGTTATTAACAACATTCAATGTCCATGATCAGGAAACCTTGATCATCTTGTTAATCAACAAGCTAGTCTATAAGAGAGGCATAACTAGGAACCCCTTTTGTTTATTAAACACACATGTATTGATGTTTCCTATCAATACAATTATAGCATGCAAAATAAACATCTATCATATACAAGGAATACATAATAACAACTTTGTTATTGCCTCTCAGGGCATATTTCCTTCAACGAGTACCGAACCTCATGCTACTCGACTTTAGTTAGAAGTAAGCTCTTATCATTGTAAGTACATATGTATCATAGAGAACCGCCAATGGGGTACCCCTTGCCCGATGATACGGAAGCATTCCCATATCAAAATGACAAGGCAAGAAGGCAATGAGCATCTCATCGATCTTTTTATTTGCTATTTGCATAGGTTTTTATTGAGGATGCTTCATAGAATGCTCATTATGGTAATGCTGCAAGTTTCCACCATGATTAGGCATGGCTTAGGCTAGCGTCCCATGAGTTTCTCTAACACACATACAAACTCATGATCTTACAATTTCCCCTTTTATTTCACACCGCCGGGATCCACAAGCAAAAGAACACAAATAAAGTGCAATGTTGAAAGCGTTCCCCATGGTAACAAGGTTCTGCTAATTCACAACTTATAAAGCGCAAGCACATACGCAACAAAGATGGACGCAATGGTTCAAGAATATTATGTGCAAGAAAGTAAAGTGTGCCATCAAGTTTGTGAGAGCTTTAATCACTAATTTTCACATAATAAGCTTAATTCGGAAGGTAGATAAAAACATGAATATACTTGGAAGTAGCAAATGCTAATAGGTAGGTATGGTGAACTCTTTGGAATAACTTGGTTTTATTTATAGTTTGGATGCATGAGTGGAACTCATACTTGGTTATGAAGGCTAGCAAAAGACTGGGAGCGACCAACTAAGAGATCAATAATGGCCATAATCATGCAAAGATCATTAATTAAAGCATAAAGTGATATTACAAGTCGAAAACTAAAGGATCATAGAGGCTATGGTGACTTGGTATAATCATAACATGGTGTGACCATGCGCCAAGTCAACCCAAATAAAGCACCAAAGGAGAATACCACAATATTATGCTTTAATATGCTAAAACAACGCATGATTCTTTCAAGGCACATTAAGCAATCTCAGTTGTTTATAACATGTCATGCTACAGCAATAATCACTAAGCATAAAGCCAAAACAATATCAAGCATGACATGACAAAGTATAGGACACCGTCAAAACAAGCTCTTTTTTACCACTTAAGCATGAACTTTCCTACACTTTTCCAATCCAAACCAACTTATTTGAAAACTAATGCATGAATGAGGGGGGTCAAACCAATTTATTCAAGCAAACTAAGCAAACGAAAACCAAAAACAAAAATTAAGACGCTCCAAGAACAACACAACTGTGTATGAAACAATAAAAATAAAGTGTTTGGAAGAAACCTGAGATTTTTATTGATGAACGGGATGCCTTGGGCATCCCCAAGCTTTGACGCTTGTACTTCTTGGATATTTCTTGGGGTGTCACGGGTGTCATCCCCAAGCTTGAGCTTTAGTATATTCTTCATCTCATTACATCATTCTTTCCCTACACCTGAAATTTTTCCTTCGTACAAAACTTCACACAATCTTCATTAGCAACATTAGTGTACTCAAGATAATAAGTATTTTGGTTAAGTTTCAACACAAGTAAATCTTTCATTAAAACACAAGCTACTGTAGCACTTCATTTAAAAAGTTCAAATGATCAAAGATAACTCAAAGAGAAAGAGATTAAGAGGCAAATGCAAATAATGGCAAAAATCTGTCAAAACAGACCAGTAGGTAAAAACCAATTTTTTCGAAGACCTTCTGTTGCTCAAATCAAAAAGTGTTGAACTAACGAAAGTTGGATAACAACCTGGGGCAGAAGCACAAAACATTACAGATCAAACCGATGTATAGAGAATTTTCACGAATTTTTACAGGGAAGAACAAAAATCGGTTTCGGGACAACAACTTTCCCAAACATTACTTCTCTCTCATTAGAGGTTACTCTTGGCAAAAAAAACACACAAAAATGATAAGGAGATGTTATTACTGAAGCAATAACTTCCAATACTCAACTAAAACTTTTGGGTTATCTCCCAATAAGTACTTTTCTTCAACGCCTTTAAGTTAGCCATAAGAAGCAAGAACAGAATCAAGTATTCTCAAACGAAAAAGCATTAAGAGCAAATTTTGTTTTAATAGAAGAGGCAAAAGGAATCTTCTCTCTCTTCTTAGGGAAGTGTTCTATACCTTTCTTGAGTGGAAGTTGATATTTAATGGTGCCTTCTTTCATATCAATAATGGCGCCAACAGTTCTAAGAAAAGGTCTTACCAAAGTAATAGGATAAGAAGCATTGCATTCAACATCCAAAACATAGAAATCAATGGGAACATAGGCATTGTTAACCATAATAAGAACATCATTAATACTCCCCATGAGTTTCTTTTTCGCATTATCATCAAGTGGGACATTTAAATAACAATCTTCCAATGGTGGAAAATCAAGCATTTCATAAATCTTTCTAGGCATAATAGAAACACTACTATCAAGATCACATAAAGCTTTGAGATCAAAATCATTCATTTTCATATTAATGATGGGTTCCTAACCATCTTATAATTTCATAGGAATAGAAGCTTTATGTTTCATCTTTTCTTCTTTAATTTTTATGAGAGCATCATTAATGTGTTTTGTAAAGGCTATATTCATAGCAGTAGCATTAGAACTTTTAGCAAGCTTTTGTAGGAACATAATTACTTCATAGATATTGCAACCATCAAGATCAAAATCATAATTATCATCTAAAGTAGTAGAGCTAATGTTTCCCATATTTCAAAGAATTTTAGCATTTTTATTAGAAAAGGTTCCATTGGGTTTACTAGCTTCAACATTAGTGGTAGTGATAGTACAAATACTAATATTTCTAGCAATTTCATCTTCTCTCTCCCACTTAGCATGCAATTCAGCTAATAGTCTAACATTTTTATCAATTCTAACTTGTATGGCATTAGTAGCAGCAAAGGGATTTTCAATAGTTTTAGATTTAACAGTCATTTTATTCAAAGAAGATTGAGCTTCAGACAATGATGCTATATTTCTTTCAGCATTAGATAGTTTTTCCTCAATAGTTTTATTGAAAGCAGTTTGTTTACTAATAAAATCTTTAAGCATAACTTCAAGTTCATAGGGTGCACTTCTATTATTGTTGTTGGAATTTCCATAAGCATTACCATTGGGAGGATATGGCCTATAGTTGTTATTACCAAAACTATTCATGTAGGCATTGTTGCTAAAATTATTATTTATAATAAAGTTCACATCAATTTGATCTTCTTGAGCAACCAAAGAGGCTAAGGGAACATGATTTGGATCAATATGAGCTTTCCCATTAACAAGCATAGACATAATAACATCAATTTTATCACTCAAGGAGGAGGTTTCTTCAACAAAATTTACCTTCTTACCTTGTGGAGCTCTCTCAGTGTGCCATTCAGAATAGTTCACCATTATATTATCAAGAAGCTTTGTTGCAGCACCCAAAGTAATGGTCATAAAGGTACCTCCAGCAGCAGAATCCAACATATTTCTTGAAGAATAATTCAGTCATTGTGAAGATGTCCTTAACTCCTCGGCAACAACGCCAGAAAAAGTCTTGCTTACTCAATATGTTGAGCTCGTTGGGGAACCCCAAGAGGAAGGTATGATGAGTATAGCAACAAGTTTTCCCTCAGTTATGAAACCAAGGTTATCAAACTAGTAGGAGCAAGGAAACACCTTCAAGGTGTTTTTTCCAACTTGGAATCCTGCACAACACAATCATAGAACTTTGCCCCCAACTTACAATGAGGTTGTAAATCTCACCGGTTTTGCTGAAAACAAAGGATTAAGCGTATTGTGTGGAAGATAGTAATTGCTTTGCAGAAAGTAAACATAAAATAGTAAATAGATTGTAGATTGATGGTAAAAGAAAGGATTGGGGTCCATAGTTCACTAGTGGTGATTCTCCTTAAGATAGATGACAAGTTGGGTGAACAAATTACAGTGGGGCAATTCACAAACGTCGAGAAAGCATACATGCATGTACTAATCATCTTGAATCCTATAAGATTTGATTGGGCATTACAACATTATACATAGACTATAATCCAACTGCATCTATGACTAATAATCCACCTTCAGGTTATCATCTGAACCCCCTCCAGTATTAAGTTGCAAGCAACAGATAATTGCATTAAGCAAAGTGTGTAAAGTAAACAATACAATTGTTCTATGAACAAATGATTGTTGTTTTCTCCCTAGTAGCAACAACACATCTGGTACCTTAGAGATTTCTGTCACTTCCCCAGATTCCTAGAGGCATGAACCCACTATCGATCATAAATACTCCCTCTTGGAGTTGCTAGCATCTACTCGACCAAGATAGCTACTAACAACAGAGAGCATGCAAGATCACAAATAACAAAGACATGATAGAATCAATAATCAATCTGAAATAAATCTCAATATCCATCGGATCCCAGCAAACACAACATGTAGGATTACAAATAGATGATCTTGATCATGAACGGAGCTCACAAGATCTAAACATGATAGCACAAATAAGAAGAACCAACCGTCTAGCTAGTACATGGACCCGTAGTCCAGGGATGAACTACTCACGCATCACACCGGAGGTGGTCATGGTGATGAAGAAGGCCTCCAGGGTGATCTCTCCCCTCCGGCAGGGTGCCGGGAAGAGCTTCAGATCCCTTCCGATCTAGGGATGGAGATGGCGGCGGCTACAGACTCTTTTGTGGAATTTTGATCGGGTTCTTAGGGTTTCTTTATCGGAGGCTTCTTATAGGCGAAAGGGGAGGCCGAGGGGGTGACCGGCGGCCGCACCACCCGCAGGCGCGGGCCAGGCCTGGCCGCGCGGAGAGGTGGTGTGGCCGGCCCCTGGCCCCTCTTCGTCTCGTATTCTGGCTCCGTGTTCCCCTCGGTGAAATATTGACTTTGGCTTTTGCCCCATCCAATTTCGGGAATATTTATTTTCTGGCTTTCTGAAACCAAAAACAGCAGAAAAAGCACTGTGGCATCTTGTTAACAGGTTAGTCCAAGAAAGTGTATAAAAATACTCGAAAGTGTGGAGAAAACATAAGAAAGTTGATATAAAACAAGTATGAAACATCAAAAATTATAGATACGTTAGCAACGTATCACTCACTTAAAGAGAAACTCTGTCTATGGTGTGATAATCTTGGTGCTACCTTCTTGTCTGCAAATCCTATTTTCACGCTCGCACCAAGAATATTGAGATAGATTTTTATTTCGTTCGAGAACGATTTGCCGGCAAACAACTAGACGTCACGTTTATTTCCAGTAAAGATCAGATAGCTGATGGCTTCACTAAGACTCTATGTTCTAAGAAATTAGATGAGTTTAAGCGTAATCTAAACCTCTCCCAGGTTTAGCTTAAGGGAGGTGTTAGAGATGTAATATGTATATGTATACGATAAGGAGTAGTATTCCGATCGGATACTATACAAACTGTATATACCACATAGGAGGCTTTTCTCTATCGTATAACATGCACCCGATCCCCCCTAGCCGGGGTACGATGGTTTCCACCTAAAATAACAGTGAGAAGTATGCGCCCACATGAACAGACGGCCAGATTAATTATAAACCTCTATTTCAAATATACCTAATTAGTATTCTCGAGAAAAAGATGCATGCCCTGTTATTTGTCTGCCAAGTCAAAGTTTCTAGAGTTTATCTTCCTCTCACTGTCGATAATCGCGTGCATGGAATTCATGGAAAATGTTAGGCTCTAGCGGCAACTTGGACCCACTTTTTGGAACCGGCACTTGCTCAAAATTGACCAGTATAATTCGTCAAGAAATTTTCCATTCCAGTTTCCTAGTAGCAAGGTACTAGCTAGCTTGGACAAGTCATCGCGCTAGTACTATAAATACATAACTCAGAGTGGCAACCTAGCTCATCGATCAGAGATTTACACATATACAATCTTTGCTCGTAAAGCATATAGCGCATTCAGCAATGGCGTACTCTCCAAAGCTAGCACTGCTCTTAGCTCTCGCGTCCGCCATGGCGGCCGCCGTGGCGGCCCAGAACTCCCAGCAGGACTTCGTGGGCCCGCACAACGCGGCGCGGGCCGACGTGGGCGTCGGGCAGGTGTCGTGGGACGACACGGTGGCTGCGTACGCGCAGAGCTACGCCGAGCAGAGGCGCGGCGACTGCCAGCTCGTCCACTCCGGCGGGAAGTACGGGGAGAACATCTTCTGGGGCTCCGCCGGCGCTGACTGGTCGGCGGCGGACGCGGTGAACTCGTGGGTGTCGGAGAAGCAGTACTACGACCATGGCAGCAACACCTGCTCGGCGCCGTCGGGCCAGTCGTGCGGCCACTACACCCAGGTGGTGTGGCGCGACTCCACGGCCATCGGCTGCGCGCGCGTCGTCTGCGACAACAACGGCGGCGTCTTCATCATCTGCAGCTACAACCCGCCGGGGAACTTCGTGGGACAGAGCCCATACTAGTGTTACGTATACTTCGTATGCTGGAGCCATGCATGCGTGCATATATCAGACCTAGCATATCTAAGAATGATGCATTCCGGCCGCACCGGATGGAATAAATGGTTAAGCTGCGATCAATGTTATGATGAATAAATACCCCTAATAACGTTACTCATAAAGTTGTATCAATAAGTACATGATGATTGCAATATAAGTATGCTTATGATAGTTTGTCCGAGTATTCGGTTTTCGTATTTTTTCCTGTGACCTAAATCATTCCTGACAAATATCGATCAAAACACTTAGAATGCTGAAAGTACAAACATCACCAGAAGATATAGATCGACTATCAATGACCACTAACATATAACCATCTCTAAGTCCTTTGTTGTAGTCGCCCCCTTGACTATGGTTAACAAGAGGTTGACTTGTAACAACTAATTACATGCTCTCAGGAACTCCGTGTCGTCTTTCCCCAAATGCTAAAAAGTGCTCGGTGGCTGGTTTGTTCCAGCGAGTCACCGATTCCTGGCCGTCCGATCGAATTAATCGTGCAAGTGTGGCTTCCACTTTCTGACAGCTTTCACCTGCAGACGCCCTCTATCCCCGCGTTCTTCCCATTCCCCCATGCGGGGATGGAGCGAGGTTGGTGTTGGAGAACGACGCACGTGCAAGAATAAATGGCCCTAATAACGTTAATGGTTAAGCTACGATCAGTGTTATGCTGGAGCCACGTGTAAGCATGCATGCGGCCGGCCGCCGGATGGAATAAGGCTGGTCATAGTGGTAGTATCATACTACTAATATTATACATATGATAGTAGTGTATGGTACTATCTCCATAGTGCATGGTATCATATGGTAGTATCATACTATTACTATATTTAATGATTTGTAGAATCTCAATGCAAAATTGTGTATAAGATTTATTTGCATGAGGATTTTCTAATTTTACGTGCTATGATACGGTATCTACCTATGATACTCTAACCATCTCTTTCTTCATTAATTGTTGTACCACATCAGATTTTTGCCAACATGGCATGTATGATACTAGCTATGATACTTTCATAGGACCAGTCTAAATGGTTAAGCTGCGATCGGTGTTATGATGAATAAATGCCCCTAATAACGTTAATAAAGTTGTATCAGTAAGTATATGATTGCAATATAATATAAGTTATATCAGTAAGTTTTCTATACGAGTTGCACTTTTCTCAGCAAATGTGTAACGCCGACCCTTTTTTGGTTCCGGGATACACCATTTCTCAAGAAATTTGAACTCTAGCCAAGTTTCGATACGAGTTGCAGTTTACTGAAGAAATGTGCAATCACCATATTTTTATTGGTTTCTATATTTATTTTTTTGTTCTTTGGCTTGTAAAATACATTTTCAAGTTAAGTGAGTTTTTTTTTGCGGGTACAAATTAAGTGAGTTGGTAAAGATGGTATTTTTTTTTCTATTTCTAATTAGCTCGTCCAAACAAGAATTCAGAAGATATGATAGAGGTATTTAAGTTAGCAGCAACTAGCACGACTTCACAAACAAAAATATATCGTACGGTGCATGCAGTGCAGGTGTCTCCGAACATTTTCGTATTTCATATGGGCCTGCAAAGAAAGAAACATCTAATAGGCCTGTAGAAACTAGAGCTCCGTTACATTTGTTTGCATGCAAAAAATGTTTCGGACCTAGAAAGCACAGAAATACAAGGAGACGTATGAGCGACGGAGCTATATACCGTCGACTTAGATATTCTCAATCGACTGCTCCCTAGACGCTCCCAATAACTATTCCGAAATCATCCCTGACAAATATCGATCAAAACACTTAGATTGGTGAAAGTACAAACATGGAGAGAAGATATTGATTGACTCTCAATCACCAGTAACAAATAACCATCTCTAAGTCCCGAGTTATACTCACTCACTTGACTTGGGTTAAAACGAGGTCGAGGTGTACTCCCTTCGTTCTAAAGTATAAGATATTTTATCTTTTTCTGAAACATATGTACCACGGCGTCTTTTAGTATAGATTCACTCATTTTGTTCTAAACCTATACACTAAAAAGAGTTTAGATATATGTATTTCAGAGAAAAGCTAAAATATCTTATAATTTAGAAATAAGGGAGTATCAAGTAATTACATGCTCAAATGCTCTCGGGGGAAGCACTACATCCCAGGGGATAATTCCCCGAATCCTCCTGCTTCCCTGCGTGACACGTGTCACTAAAAAAACCCTAATCCCGCTTTTGCTACATGTAAGATTCGTACCAAAAAATAGAACAAAAACTGTCTCGCCGGAGAGTTCGTCGGAGATCTCGTCGGAGACTTTGTAACAAAAAATTGTGCTAATATAGCAAACCCGACCTCACCAGAGACTCGTCGAAGACTTTTGCCGGAGACCTCGTTGGAGACCTTGTAGCAAAAAACTTGCGCAAGTGTAGCAAAATCACAAAGAGGTTGTAGAAAAAGTCATGCTAATGTAGCAAACATGACTTCGCCGGGACCTTTGTCGAGACCTTGTAGCAAAATATTTGCGCTATCTTTCAAAACCATAAAACGACAGTAGCAGATAAATTGTGTCATTGTAGCATCATTGAAGCATTTTTCCGTGGTAAAATATTACATAAAACAGTGTAGCGTCTAGAGAATAGCAAAAGTAGCAAAACAAATACGGTTATGTAGCTAAAAAATATGCAAATGTAGCAAAAAAAATAGAATAAAAATCTACGTCCCTAGAAAAATTGGGCGGAGGAGAGCGACCACGCAGGCCTCTACCTCCCTGGCCGCGAGCCACCTTCTGTGACCTCTCGCTCCCCACGGAGCGGAGATCCAAAAGCAGCAGTCTGGCATTGGCTTCGTCCATCAGCAGCAAGTCCGGTGGTGCTCCATGGGGAAACAGCACATAGGAGTGGTGGGATCATGTCGTCCGAGAGGAGGGGCACGCGGGAAAAGGCACTCCAGCCGGCGACGGGGTGATGCGCTCGGCTGGCGGGTGTGGTGCCGGCGGTGACCGCACGAGCTCCTAGTACAGGGGGCGCGGCGGCGCGGCCGGTAGAACGCGGAGGCACGGCGCTGCCGGTCGCAGGTGGAGGCGGCGACGCGACTGATAGCAGGTGGAAGCGTGTCGCAGCCTGTAGCAAGTTGAGCGGCGACGCGGATTGGAATCAGAGGGGAGAAAAAAAAAGATAAGAATAAAGAGACATGGGTCTCACCCAGTGCAACGCGTCCCTCCTGTTCGGTCAGCGAGCGAGTGATCCGGGGGATCGTGACATGTTATTCCCCGGTTGATACGTATCATTCTCCATTAAAAAAATCAGTAATTTGCAGGTGTTAGATAGGTTGTAATCAGCGAAATTATTGTTATATAGTACTAGCTACACTTTGGAAATGACCACTTCCGACTAAATTTTTACCGTCTTTCATCGTGAACTCGTGATGGGATGTGGAGAGGCAGTGTCGGCACATAACTACATCACTATTTCCTTTTAACGGGCAGGCCAGAAAGAGGCGTTTTCACTGGTTTTCTCAGATTTTAGGAAGGTTTTAGAACTTTTCGGTTCTGTTTTCTCTGGTTCTTCTTTTTTTTGTTTTTCTGTTTCATTTTAAAAAATCTGGATAGTTTTTAAATCTGAACAATTTCAAATCTAAATAATTTTCAAATTTGAAACCTTTTCAATTAACCATTGAACAAAATTCGAAACTGCCCAAATTTTAAATTGAACTTTTCAAAATCTAAACTTTTTTCAGAATCTGAATGTTTATAAAGAAAAAAAAAAAGAGAAACCGTAGGAGAGAAGCTGTGTATCTGGGCCGGCTCAACAGAATCACCACACGAGCGTTGACCCAGTAGCTAACGCTATGGGCGTGGGCGGGGGAGGCGCTAACAGCCGCTCCTTGCGACGCCCCAAGGGATGATATATGCCGCTTCAAAGCGATACGAGCGGCTCTTTTTAGAGAATTTCAGCGTTTTATTGGTTATGGAACATCAGTACAAAGTACTTCCCGAATACACTCTGGGATTACAGAAAAATCATGAAAAACTAGATGCTCACAACTAGGAGCTAGATTATGCGCCGCAATATTCATCTTCCGACCATAGTGCTTGACCAAACAAGAACTGAACCTGCTAATCAGAAATTTGATATCATCCACCGCTGTTCCAACTGTAGACCGGTCCCGAGCTGGAGATATGATTCTTTGAACCATAGACAGACAATCGGTGGCCAGCACAATGTCCTGGAAACCTTTGTCAACAACAACTCGTAAAGCTCCACGAATCGCCAAGGCTTCAGCCATTTCAGGGCATGGGGTACCGCTCAAACCTTCCCATGCGGCCAGAAGAAAGCTTCCTTGGTGGTCCCGAAACACTGCACCCCACCCCATTCTTTGCTCATCAGGGAAAAGAGCAGCATCTACATTAACACAAGTCGTGTCTACCGGCGATGGAATCCAACGAACCAAAGAGGAATCACACCTAATAGCAGGTCGTTTCTTATAACAATGCAGAATAACATTTTTAATATAGACTGCAATCTTCCAGCAACTCGCTCAACTTGGAGCATACCTTTGTCATTTTTGGCGTCATTCCGTGCCTCCCAGATGTGCCAACACGTCACCGCCAGCACAGTTGCCTGAATATCAGAACTTCTTCCGAGAAACTCAAAAAGCCACTGCTGCATACTCAGCATAGATTTCCTATTTAGCTCAACCGAAAACTGCTGCTTGACTGCATCCCAAACCTCACGAGCAAAAGGACACAGCAGAAACAGATGTTTAACATGTTCAGTTTTGCTGCAGAAAACACACGCATCACTAGCAGGTATGTGTCTGCTCTGAAGTTGAAAACCTGTTGGGAGACAGTCATGTGCCATGCGCCATAGAACTATCTTCATCTTCTCTGGACATTGGATTTTCCAGATCGATTTCCAATCCTTGGCCTGAGCAGTACCATTTGATCCACCTCTACGTACATCCTTAGCCTGCCCACAGAAGAAAGCTTCTGTGCGTGCGAGATTGTAAGCTGATCGTATTGTGTACATGTCGAATTTTGCATGGGGCCAAGAGGCAAAATCCTCACCTCCATGCTTGCTGATTGGAATTTGTCGGATCGCGTCCACCATCGGTTGAGGGAAGAAGGAACAGAGTTTACTCATATCCCAATCAGTGCCACCCGTATTGAATAGATAGCGACCTTGGCCCCTTCTAGAATCCCTTTTTCTGGCTTGTATGTTCCTAGCCGAAACCTAGGGATCCAATTATCATTCAGCACACTGATCCGATCACCAGTACCAACTCCCCATCGAAGCCCCTTCATAAGTAATTCGCGGCCAAACAAGATAGACCACCAGGTAAACGATGAGGCCCTTGGTTTGCCGGCCGAGAGGAAATCAGTGTTAGGAAAATAGCGACCCTTCAAGACTCGGCGTATAAAGACGTGACAAAGTCAACATCCTCGGTCAACATCCTCCAACATTGCTTTCCCAGCTGAAAGAGAATGTGAGCCTCCATGTATGGTTTTGGTAATTAATGACAATCTTTATGGACTAATGTGTGTATTAAGTTGCACTTGTAGGAATTGTCCATTGGCATCGCTTGGAGTATGTGTTGGCTCCAAGGTGGAAGATATGAAGAAGAAGATGCGTTGTGTAAGCTCAAAAGGCTTCATCCCGAAAAGATCTCATGTTTGTTGCTTGCCATCCTCGGTGTTCATGGATCGATGAAGACAAGATCAAGTATGCTCAAGGCAAGGTATCCTTGATAGGTTTTCCCTTTTGCCGGTCTCGTGTTGGTAGTTGAGAGACCGGGTTTAGGATAGATAGCCGTACTATCAAGAGGGGCTCTCGAGTGAGTAACTCGATCATGTCGTTCGGAGAGAGCTCAAACATTTGCATACTTGCATCATCGTATTTGGTTGTTTATTTGTCTTATCCATGTGAGGATATAGAGTTTGTGGTAATCTTCATAACATGCTCTTGCTCATCAAAATCGGATCCCCCTTTTATATCTTGTTGCGATTTTGATCTTTGCGGTTTTCCGGATTCTCACCGAGTGAGGTATCTCACATTATACCACTTGATACCTTCTCACTTGGTGATATCCAATATTTCCAACACAATTGGGTTCGAATCAATCGGAGTCTCCTAGCAAAAGTTATCGCCGTTGCAATATTTGCCTTTTGATTTAAAAAGAAAAAAAAGGAGTTCAGTTTTTTCTAGGTTGTCCGGTACTACCGGGCTAGTATCGGACACGTCTGATCCGGCCCCGACCCGTGCGCCTCCTGTCTGCCTCGCCCGGTGGCTGCATCCGGTGCCACTGGCCTAGCCCGGTAGTACCGCCCGGGTGGGCCAGTACTACCGGCCGGCCCAGTTGCTCACAGGCCTTGCCGCCTCCGCTCGCCCAGCTGGCCATCGCTCTTACTCGCCACGCATCGCCTCGCTCCCTGCCACCGCTCGTTCTCGCGCGCGCATTGGTGCCGTGCCCCGGTCCCCTGCTTCCCTTGCTCGCTCGCTGTGGGTTGGGTCCGGTAGTACCGGCCCACCCAGGCATTTCAGCCCCAACGGGCAAAAAAAGGCCTCCCCTTTATATAGCCCTTTGTTTTGTCCTTTTGACGGGTTCTTCTCCTCTATTTTCTTCAAGCCTTTGCCTATTTGACTTAATCTTCTTGGCTTGATTTCTTCCTCCCCCTCCAATGATTCTTGCCTATATTTGAGGGGAAGGTAGAGGAGATCTAGATCTATATTTTGACCAAACCAAATCACCTCTTTGTGAGTGATTCTTTGGAATCTAGATCTTTGGGCTTTTTGTGTTCTTTCTCTCTTGTTCCACCAATTGCTTTAGTAGCCTTGTTGGAACTTGAGAGTGGAGATTTGGGGCATCTTTGTGGTGTTCTTGCCATTTGCATTAGGTGCATCGGTTTGTGTTCTCTCCGGAGGATTTGTTCGGTGATATTCATTGAAGCTTGTCCCTCTTGGGTTCTTGGAATCCTAGATGGTTGTGTGGCCTTTGTGGCGTGTGCTTGGGGTCTTCAGTTAAGTTGTGAAGCTCTCCCAAGATTGAGGCCTTGGTGGTGATTATTGGGAGCCTCCAATTAAGTTGTGGAGATAGCCCCAATCTTGTACGGGTTCGGTGACCACCCTCAAGTGTACCATAGTGAAACGAGTGCTTACCCGCGTGGTGGGTGCTCGGGAAAATAGGGTGAGGCCTTTGTGGCGTTGGTGGTCTTAGTACCGCCCACCCCTCCAACAAGACGTACTCCCTTGTTGGGAGGAACTCGGTAAAACATCGTCGTCCCCGCGTGTCTCGGTTATCTCTATACCTTCTTTACTTATGCAATTTACATTGTGATAGCCATCGTGCTTGAAGTAATTATCTTTCTATAATATTGTTGCTTATCTTGCCTAGCATAAGTTGTTGGTGCACATAGGTGAACCTTAGTATATCTAGGCTTTGTGCTTAACAAAAGAAAACGCTAGTTTATTCCGCCATTGTTAAGCCCATCTCGTAGAAGTTTTAATCGCCTATTCACCCCTCCCCTCTAGGCGACATCCATGGTCTTTCAATTGGTATCAGAGCGAGGTCTCTCGCTTTTAGGCTTCACCGCCTTGAGAGTAAAGATGTCGTCTAGTGGAGTAGTGCACGATTCCTTTTATATATTCGATGGCACAAATAATTATGGTGTTTGGAAATCTCGCATGCTAGATTATTTTCGGGACATTCACCCATCTATTGAGGGAATTTTATATATGGGTTTCTATTCTCCTATGGATCCCCAAAACGAATCTTTAGAGGAGAAGATGAACTCTTATATAGATGCTCTAGCTACTAAAATTCTTTTACTTATTGTGAGCAATGTAGTTATTTCTTCAATCATGCCTTATCGGAGTGCTCATGATATTTGGACCAAGCTTCAAGATAAACATGGTGTGTCCAACATTATTGAGGATGATTGTATTCCCTCCACCTCCGTGCATGATGAGGTCTCATCTTCTACCACTTCACCTACATGTGATTTTTCACAAGGTAATGATATGGTGAGTGGTGATAGAAATTGCAATTTGGATAGTGTGCATACTATTTGTAATCCTTCATCTCTATCTAGTTGCAATGATCTATCTTTGGACTCTAACACTTGTAGCACTCAAAACTCCTCATATGCTAGTGTTGGTAGTCCTTGCATATCATGTAGAAATGGCTTGAATAATTCAAATGATGATATGCTTGTGTTGTATTGTTGCCATGATAAAAATGCTTCTATCTCCTCTATTGCTTATGTTGCTAACCATGTAGAGGAAACCGAAGATTCTATGGGCCAAGACAAGGTCTTGAATAGAGATACAATGCATTCCCATCATCACCTTCTTCCGGTTTTCACTTATGCCTTATGGCTAAGGGAACAAAGGTAACCTCTTTGGATCCCATTGTTGATGATGATGATGAGATTGAAATTGATAATGATAATGTAGCTGATTATGATATTGCCTCTATTCAAGAGATGGGATAGATTATCTATTCCTCTCTCCTTAAAAATAAACTTGCTTCCTCCAAATTTGTTGAAATATTGACTTGTGCTATTGAAATCAAGAAACTTATTGAGGATCAAGAAAATATCATTTCTAAAAATTATGAACATGAGCGTGAGTATGCTAATGAGATAGCTTATCTAGAGAGATCCCTTGAGGAAGCACAAACCACCAAAGAATCTCTTGAGGATACTTTTACTCTAGAATTGTCTAGAGTAAAGGAAAACCATGATAAAGAACTTTTGGTGGCAAGTGCTCACAAAACTAAAAATGATGAACTTGTAGTTGCCCATGCTAAACTCATTGAGGATTTTAAGCACCTCGAAAATGTCTCTCGGGTCATTAAGAGTGAGCTCATCAAACTCACCAAGTCACATGAGCAACTCAAAGCTTCATATTCAAAGGAACTTGCAAAGTTTCCCTCACCTCTTGCAATTAATAATGATGCTTGTGCTACTAATGCTATTTCCTGTGAAGCATCTATTTTGAAGGAGAATGTTGAGCTAAAGGCTCACCTTGCTTTGCTAACTAGCAAATATGGGAAATTGGAAGAAAGTCATGTTAATCTCTCAAGCTCGCATGATGATCTTCTAGTCTCCCATGATAGGCTAAAGTTAGCTCATGAGGCCATTATGTCGAAGGTAACATCTAGTAGGCCTCATGTGGACCTTAGCACTATTACTACTCCTAATGTTATATTGCCATGTGTTAGTCCTTGTAATTCATCCACTCATGCTATTGCTACATCTTGTGATGAATTACATTCCATGCCTTGTTGGTCTAACAATGTAGCATCTACCTCCTCTAGTATTATTGTTGATACTAACCATGTAGAGGAAAACAAGAAGCTCAAGGCTAAAGTCACTTCTTTGAAGAATGACTTGAAAAGGGGTCATAAAGGGAAGACCACACTCAACCACATCTTGAGTGTGCAAAAACCCCCCAATGACAAGAGTGGGCTTGGATTCAACTCCAATATCAAGAACAAGTCCACTAATAAGTCGAAGCATAAGGGCAACAAGAAGAATGGCCATGATCAAGTCAAGAATCCAGCCAACATTATTTGCTTCAAGTGCAAGGAAGAAGGGCATCATGTTAGATCTTGCCCATTGAAGAAGAAGCCTCTTGGTGTGAAGCAACAAGGGAAGCGGCCTCAAGCTCTACCTCAAGTGGTAGATGGGCCTATTCCTAGGAGGACTACTCGAGCTCTTCCTCAAGTTGTGGAATCACCTAAGAAGAAAGCTAGCAAGACAAGAACTTGCTACATTTGCCGTGAGAAGGGGCACATTTCTTCCTCATGCACCATTGGTAACTCCTCATCCAACCCTATCATGATTGATGATGCTTATTCACTTTGTAAGGATGAGGTGGGCAATGTGTTTGCCAAATATGTTGGTACCCAAAGTGGTGTCAAGAAAAGAGCCATTTGGGTTGCCAAGCCTATTGTGACTAACCTCTTAGGACCCAACTTGGTTGGGGACCAACAAGCCAAAACTTGATCAATAGGTGATTTGGGAGGATAATGGAGACTTGGTTTCATTATGAAGAATTGAGGGATCTTCATCTATTTTAATTGTCAAGCCAAGTCATGTGGATTATATTGCCTCTATTATATTTCCAATGTTCCTCCTTGCGGTAACATATGCTTAACTCATTACATTGAAAGTTACTCGCCCCCTTGTGCATGTGTTGGTTTTGTACCTTGCATGTTTGTTGTATATGTTGTGCTTACCATGTTCCTATCTTGAGTTATCAAGTATATTTGTGTTTATTGGTTTGCACACCATGTATGGGTGTTTCTTGTGTTGGAGCTATTGTTGAATTTTATTTGGTATCTTATTTAGCTCATGTGAGAGATTAATGGACTATCCCATTTTGGGGGAGTATTATGCTTTGGCATTTCACAATCCTAAAAATGTGTGTACATGAGAAATACCACCTAGTAGTGATTTAGCAATATTATCTAGTCTCTATGTGGTATGATTCTCATGAGAAATTTAAGTTCTATAATGTCCATTAATTATATCTATTTGTATTCCTTTGCCTCATGTTGAGATTTATTGTGTATCACATTATGGGGGAGTCATATGCTTAGTGCATATTAAAAGCCTAGAAAATGTGAAAATTCAAGGTTGTGTCACCTAGAATTGATATTGATAATTATCTAGCTCCTATGTGACACATTTGCTCAAACAAGTTCAATGCCTTTATTGCTCTTCTTTTGGATCTTGTTTGTGAGAGTGTTTCTTGGTATGTGTTTCCTCATATTTGGATCCTTATATCCTCATGGAAACCATTAGCTTCAATTCACTCCAATCACTTGTACGGGTTCGGTGACCACCATCAAGTGTCCCATAGTGAAACGGGTGCTTGCCCGCGTGGTGGGTGCTCGGGAGAATAGGGTGAGGCCTTTGTGGCGTTGGTGGTCTTAGTACCGCCCACCCCTCCAACAAGACGTACTCCCTTGTTGGGAGGAACTCGGTAAAACATCGTCGTCCCCGCGTGTCTCGGTTATCACCCGAGCTCTTTACGTATGCAATTTACATTGTGATAGCCATCGTGCTTGAAGTAATTATCTTGCTATCATATTGTTGCTTGTCTTGCCTAGCATAAGTTGTTGGTGCACATAGGTGAACCTTAGTATATCTAGGCTTTGTGCTTAACAAAAGAAAACGCTAGTTTTATTCCGCCATTGTTAAGCACATCTTGTAGAAGTTTTAATCGCCTATTCACTCCCCCTCTAGGCGACATCCGTGATCTTTCACCAGCATTGCTTGGTTAAAAATGACAAAGTCTTGGAAGCCCATACCACCAAGGTACTTCGGTGTTGTCATCCACTCCCACGACCGCTAATGCATTTTCTTTTTGCCATCCTCAACACCCCACCAGTGGTTAGAGATGCTCATTTTCATTTTGCCACAGATACCAACCGGAACCTAAAAACAACTCATCACAAAATTAGAGATAGATTGAGCAACTAATTTCAAGTGAGCCTCCTTTCCAGCACGAGATAAGTGTCGATCGGACCAGTTGTTCACACTTCTCCAAAATCTGTCATGAAGGAAATTGAAGGATGAAGAAATAGCCCTTGCAACTTTAGTAGGCATACCCAGATAAGTGTCCTGGAGAACTTCACTATCCACCTCTAGAGCCAACTTGACAGCCTGCTTAATATCCTCATGACACTTTTTTCCAAAAAAGACAGAAGATTTCTGTAGATTGATCTTCTATCCTGATGCTTTAGAGTAGATGTTCAACACATATTTCAGAGCACCCACGCTATGTTGATCACTTCCTGCAAAAAAATATTGTCATTTGCGAAGAGTAAGTTTGAAATAGAGGGACCTTGTCGACCATTCTTTAGACCTTGTAGCTCACCAATGGCCTCTTTCTTCTGCAATAAACATGATAGTCCTTCCGTGCACAAAAGGAACAAGTAAGGGCTAATTGGATCACCTTCTCAAATCCCACGAGATGGAATCACCGGTGATGTTAGATCTCTATTAATTTTCACAGCATACCTAGCGTTGGTAACACATCTCATTACCAAAGAGATCTAGCTAGGAGAAAAAACAAATTTCACCAAGCACCCATGAAGATAATCCCACTCAATACGATCGTACGCTTTCATCATGTCTATCTTGAGTGCAAAAACGGCCTCTTGATCTTCTGCTTGCGAATGGTTTGTAAGAATTCATACGCAACAAAGGCACTATCAGTTATCAATCGTGCAGGCACAAATGCATTCTGAAACTCTGAGATAATATCTGGCAGCCATACCTTCAGCCTATTTGAAAGAACCTTGGAAGTCAACTTATAAAGCACACTATGTAGGGGTTCACGTATGAAAACAATAAAATTTTACCCTACTCCCCTAAAACCCTGATGCTGCCAGGACCTATCTATTAGTAATGCAGTAACGGGAGGGGATTTTTGCAAACTTACCCTTGAAGACCAAAAAGCGTTGTCAACGCTTAGGAGAGCATGGTTGATGTAGACAAGCCGAAGCCAACCTCAAGTTCATGATGAAGTCCTTGTGCTCCTGCAGCTCCAATGACTCCTAGTGCCTCAAGTGTGACACATCGCGGGGGATTACATGCATCCGATGCCTGGCGATGACTCCCGCAGCAGCAGCTGCAGAATGGTGCTCTGTTGTGAAGATGTCTCGCGCTCGTGCAGTCCAAACTTGGGACCATAGTCACGGGAGAGAGAAAGAGAGAGAGAGAATACCATATGGAGGTCTCCCCAAAAGTGAGGAAACCTTTATTGAATATTATGTCTTTTCTAGTCAAAATACCCCCTATCTATAGGGGGAGGGGGGTACTACCTCTCTCAAAGTCCTAGGGTGGGATTAATCATGGGAGAGGTGGGGGCACGTGCTGTTGGCCACTCCCCATGAGCCCCACATGGCGGGCTGGCCCAATAGGGCCGCCGGCCACCCCCTCGGCCCCTTTCTCCTATTGCCTTTCCCTCATGCGCCCTTCTCCCTCTAGAATTTGGCCCATTAAGGCTTTTGACCATTTAATTGATTTTATCTTTTATTAAATAATTATGAATAAATGATTAAATCAATATTTAACATTCATTCACATATTATTCAATATCCTTGGCTATGGAACACCTTCCACCTCCACTCCGAACATCCTCCGGACTTACCGAAACCCTTCCGGTTTCTCTCTTCTCTTCTTTGGTGATTTTACTGATCCTATAAACACTATCTAAGCATCATCAAGCCCTTAAGTGTGATACCCTACGGTTCGGGAACACTCTAGATATGGTCGAGACACTCCCGGACCAATGATCGATAGAGGGACCTGGATGGCCATGTGACCCCTGTGCATTCCACGAAGATCTTTCGTCGTTTGAACCATGACTGTCACGTCTTATTCCTTTTATATCCCAATACTTGCATTCCCCGAGATATGATCAATGACATCACCATGTCGTGTTCAATATCGTTATCGAACAATGCTACTTGAGTCGTTTCGAAAAGTGATATCCCTGTGATCAAACGACATGATGCGCAGCTATTGGATATAACTTCTCTGAGTGGGCCCTCGAGTATCTTTCTGTCACACGGATGGAAAAATCCCGCTCTTGACATATATTGCCTCTACTGTTCCTCGGAATACCTGAACACACCTTTATTATCACTGTATTACCAAGTGACATTTGATGTTATCTAAGCATTCTCGGGAGACAGTGATTGATATAGCCTCACGGTCTAAGGAATAGTCTACTAGGTCTATTCTAATCATAGTAACTTGAACTTCGTGACATGATCAGATCACGATGTTTAGGTTGGGTATTGGTTCATCATCTCATTCTCAGAATGAGTAGACTCCATTTCCAACTGGCATAAATGCCACATGATCAGGAAACCTTGATCATCTGTTGACCAATGAACCAGTGACTAGAGTTTCACCGGGAACCCCTGGTTGTTTATATATCACACATGTATTGACATTTCCTTTCAATACAGTTATAGCATGATATAAAACTTAATCATAAACTTTATGAAATATGATAATAATCCTTATTATTATTTGTCTCTAGGCCATATTTCCAACAGTCTCCCACTTGCACTACAGTACAAATAAACTAGCTGCATTTGTTCTTAATCATTGGCACCATATATCCTGGTACCCTGAACATGCTTGCTCATGGAAGAGGTTGAGTATTGGGTATATCTTTACAGTCCCAAATCCTTTGCAACTTACTAATGTCACATTGATTGACATTAATACTTTATCATCACATGATAATATCTTTGTGTATGCATCGTCGTTATGGCAGCAGAATGAGGTCGGATTCCAGGAGCCAATATTGACGTTAGATCAACCTCGTGGGCTTTCTCATGGGCACTGTGCCCTGGGACACATCATTCTATGTTAAAGCAAACTATCCCCGCCATAACATTATACATCACCTTAGATGGTACCCTTATCTATTATAAATGTAATTATCGAAACACTAGTGCACCCTGTGCAACTTTCGGTGTTTTCGTTCACCTCGCTTCCTACTTGACTTTAGTCGATATCATCGATACAGGAGTTTCCAACATATTCCCTTATAACATAACTCTTTATGCTTTAAGATATGCCATCCTTTATGGATTTGGAAAACATGTCTACAGTACTTTATTAGACACTGCGGACAAACTTAGCTCAACTTTTCGTGATTCGAACTTAATCACTTTTCAAATGTTCCTTCTTGGATCATATACTATGGTAAGTTATCATCATGGTTTACTAAGATAGAACCTATGTCTCAACATAGTGGATGATTATCATCGTATTCTTTCTTTCAACCATTGATGTTAAACTTAATACTATTCCTAACTTGAGTTATTAAGGACCAGTTCCTTAACTAACTTCTATGAGTCACTACTCTTACTCAAAATATGTTCCTAACATATTTGGGTATGAGTCACTACTCTTACTCAACATATGTTCCTACATATTTGAATCTGAGACTTATTTTGCTCCCACTCAAAATGTGTTCCTGACACATTTCAGTTCGAGACTTTCATTGCTCCCACTCAAAAATATGTCATTCACATATTGTTTTAGGAAGACTTTCATAGCTCCCACTCAATTTCATGAAAATTGCATATTAACTCACTATTTTGAACAATTTCAAAATCCTTTGATCATTTAACAAACTTGAGAGTTTTACTATGATATACTAGCACCTTACTAGTTTTAAATCCACTAGACTTTCAGCACACTTGAATCAAATTCATTTGAATTTGTCTAATAATTGACAAATTGTGCTTTTGTCATTCACCCCTTTCCCACTAAGGCTTTGCAATCATTTGGGAAGATCCAAGTAACCCCTTTACTTGTGAAGATTTAGCAACGAATTGCTTTCTAATCTTAACTAAATTTTATCTTTAAGATTTCTCATAATTCTAGTTTACCATTATTTCCTTAGTAGGTCGTAGGTATGTCATATTCCGGTAATCATGACAAATGATTCAAAAATGTCTCCATACAAGATGTGGAGTATATTTTGAATCCTACTTTGTGTAGTGAAAACACTAGTGCGGAAACCACAATGATCACTATCATTGATTCTTTCCTTTGTGAAGAGTATCATTCATGAACGCTTTCCGTTGCGCTTCTCAACACTCTGATGCAGGGTTTTGAATCCTCATCATGTTTTTCACTATCTTCCATTTGCTCCATAATCGAGAAATACCACTGGATGTGAAACTTTCTTGAAAATGCACGAAAATCCAAGCAATACTAGTTTTGCTTTTCTTTTGGTTTTAGCTATGGATTTCGTATTCAAACTTTTCCAATGAACACTCTATAAGGACTTATTCACTATTGTTTTGGTTATATCGAATAACCCCAAAACTTTCACGATGATCCATACAATGTATGGTGCCGATTTCAAGAATTCAAATGGTTCACTATATATTCTAATTGAGTGCTAACTATTTCTAACTAATGGTCTTTTACATCTATACTACAATGATTTATTTGGCGCCATCTATTCACCCACTCGATATCAAATATCATATTGTGATGCTTTGCATTTTGACATTTCAAACACATTGCAATCCACAATTTCTTATGCCAATCTTATAAAGTCGAATTTCATTACTATTGATCAAATCATAGTAATTAGATTCTCTTTTATCTTTAATAACCCTTTGTTGATGAAATACTTTGATCATATCAAATAGTTTCATACTTATGTTTACTTTGGTAAACTTCTTTACAAAATTTAAACAATCATATAATGATAATCACCATTTTGTTAAACCATAATACATCGAATATGTATTCTCTTTTAACAATACTTTGTATTCAAGTAATACACAGTGTTCAAATTATTCTGCCAAACTTAGGCATGATTCATATGTGACAAGAATACAAGTTTCTTTCACATATTATCAATATAACTTGAGATTTAAACAATGATTTCATTCAGTAATGAACATATTATTAAGTTTGTTAGTTTCAAGGCATTTCAATATTTTACAAATGTTCATGTATTATCAATTAGTTTCAACAACAAGGATAATTCGTATATAATCAAACAAGATATGAAAACGAATAGAAATCATTCATAAAAGTGGAACACTTGTTTGTTACAAACTCATATGAATAACCGTCTCACGAAGTGTGAGACACACTAATGAAGTTCACATATCTCTCGATCACAATAACTATCCAAAACATAAACTAAGTGATAAATGTTGAGGGAGAGTGTCGTTGGCCATCATCATCATGCTCACCATCAACACGCAACGTCACCCCCTCTCCAGCAAGCACCTCTCATGCAGAAGGACTTGTTTTCAGCAAAACAGAACAAGTATCAAATATACTTAACACTTCAATATGTGTTTGCAAGATTATAACATTTATAAAATCGTATATCAAATATATACCTTTGTCATCGATGACCTCACCCACAATGGGTTCAACCTTCGCATTCCTGAGATGTGATATGAACCTGTGGAAATCATGTGTTTCCGCATCGCCTCTCATAATGCAACTCCTGACATGTGCTTGGTAGCTTGGTGGCAGCGACCATAGCACAACACCATTTGCAAAAGAGCTCGTCATCCAGCTATCCAGGAAGTATGCTGGCCTCATGTACGCATCATGCATGCGCTCCAAGTGTTCGTCAAGTGAAGAGTTCTCCTCCATCTTAATGGAGAGGAAGTCTCCCATCAGCTCATGCTCCCATATGCGTGCTTGTTCCACAAAATGTGTCCTAAGATGTACCATTGCCGCACAAGGGTCAAGATTACCCACGACTGGCCACAGCTCATCCACTATCCTGTAACACATTATAACTGATATGAAGGTGGACATCTCACGACGGTAAAAGTGGTATTCCCGCTGCTCTGGGGTCTCTAAGATACTGGGCTGCTCCAAATCTATCTCGTCGAGTATATAGTCGACCACGTCATTCTCGCTAAGGAGAATGTGGAGGCGCGCAACCCACATAGAGAAGTTTGATATGTCTAGCCCGAGCTTCTCTCCATCTAACCAATCGTCAACAGGAAAGGTAGCATCAGGGAGAACCATTTTCTACATTTATAATTGCAAAAATGAATTTAGACTAAGTTTGTAATTAAATGAGTTAATATAATAACTCCACTAAGAAACACCTATCCCCTAAAGGGTTCTAGCGATAACACGACCCCTTTTCCCCACATCTCCCCCGATCATCACGGCCATCATTGTGGGTTCTAGGGTGGACACTAAATGTCGGTCACATCATTTATGTGACTCGTGCTCGATCTTTCGACCATCCGTGTTCCGAGGCCATGTCTGTACATGCTAGGCTCACCAACTCAACCTTAGTGTATTTCGCTGTGCAACATGGCTTACACCCACTGTATGTGAACGTAGATATGTCTGACACCTGATCATCACGGCCTACCTCATATCGAAGAACTTTCTTGGTGGTGCACACTAAGGGAGAACACAATCATTGGTATTTTTAATAGGGATCATCTTATTAGGCTACCGCCGAGTATCTAATACTAGCACATAATAAGATATACAAACAATGTCATTGAATGTAAATGCGATGTGATATGGTCCTTCACGTCGTGATCTCCATCTGGCGCCACCGGATTCCGGCGCCAGGGTTCCGATGCCGTAGACACCATAGTACCGGTGTCTTTTCGGCGTAGTAGTCCGTCACCTCCGTGACTATCTACTACTTCGTAACACAAGGTAATCACTTTACCTTTGCCACAACCATATCACAAATCAACGCCCCCTTCAAAACAAAGTTAGATGCCTCTACTTTATCTTTGCATGTTTTACGTGGCTGAATGGGTTTCGTACAAAAACTGTTCTTACCTACAAACTTTCACCACAACGCTGATCGAGTAGTTGTCTATATATACCCCTTTCGGGGACCTCCATTGCAAATGGCATACCAACTAATGCCAGAGAGATAGACACCCCTAAATCCACTTTATACGGTACAAGTCATATGTCAAGCGTGGACCAGTCTCGCGAATGAATGCGTAAAGTCGGTTGTGGGCCGCTTCATCAAGCATTACTGTGGTATACACAAGTACACGTGGGAGGGTAACAACTAAAAGATCAATGCCCACACGCTACATCTTGTGTGTTCTACCCGTACTAGCATTACTACGCATAGATCTAGCTCTGATACCACTGTAGGGGTTCGCGTATGAAAACAATAAAATTTTACCCTACGCCCCTGATCCCCTGATGCTACTAGGACCTATCTATTAGTAATGCAGTAACGGGAGGGGATTTTCATGAACTTACCCTTGAAGACCGAAAAGCATTGTCAACACTCAGGAGAGCATGGTTGACGTAGACGAGCCGAAGCCGACCTCAAGGTCGTGATGAAGTCCTTGTGCTCCTGCGGCTCCAACGACTCCTAGTGCCTCAAGTGTGACACCTCACGGGGAGTTACATGCATCCGGTGCCTGGCGATGACTCCCGCTTCCCCGATCCAGCAGCAGTTGCGGAAGTAGAGCTCCTAGATCTGAATCCCGCAGCGCGACGACGCTCCACAGTGAAGATGTCTCTCGTTCGCGTAGTCCGAACTTGGGACCATGGTCATGGGAGAGACAGATAATACCAATTGGAGGTATCCCAAAAAGTAAGGAAACCTTTATTGAATATTTGATGTCTTTTCTGGTCAAAATACCCCACTATATATAGGGGGAGGGGGAGGGGGAGGTACTACCTTCCTCAAAGTCCCAGGGTGGGACTAATCATGGGAGAGGTGGGGGAGGCGCCACCGGACACCCCCATGGGCCCCACATGGGGGCTGGCCAAATAGGGCCACCGGCCACCCCCTTGGCCCCTTTCTCCTCTTGCCTTTCCCTCATGGGCCCTTCTCCCTCCGGAATTTGGCCCATTAAGGCTTTTGACCATTTGATTGATTTTCTCTTTTATTAAATAATTATGAATAAATGATTAAATCAATATTTAACAATCATTCACATATTATTCAATATCCGTGGCTATGGAACACCTTCCACCTCCACTCCGGACTTACCAAAACCCTTCCGGTTTTCTCTATTCTCTTCTTCGGTGATTCTACCGATCATGTAAACACTCTATAAGCATCATCAATCCCTTAAGCGTGATACCCTATGGTTCAGGAACACTCCAAACATGGTCGGGACAGTCCCATACCAATGATCGACAGAGGGACCTGGATGGCCATGTGACCCACGTGCATTCCACGAAGATGTTTTGTCGTTTGAACCGTGACTGTCGCATATTATTCCTTTTGTCTCTCGATACTTGCATTGCCCGAGATCTGATCAATGACATCACCATGTCGTGTGCAATCTCATTACCGAATAATGCTACTTGACTCGTTTTGACAAGTGATATCCTTGTGATCAAATCACACACTACATAGCTATTGGATATAACTTCTCCGAGTGGGCCCTCGAGTATCTTTCTGTCACACGGACAGACAAATCCCGCTCTTGACATATATTGCCTCTACTGTTCCTCCGAATACCTGAACACACCTTTATTGTCACTATATTAGCAAGTGATGTTTGATGCTATCTAAGCATTTTTGGGAGACAGTGATTGATATAGCCCCACGGTCTAAGGAATAGTCTACTAGGTCTAATATAATCATCATAACTTGAACTTTGTGACATGATCGGATCATGATGTTTAGGTTGGGTATTGGTTTATCATCTCATTCTCTGAAGGAGTTGACTCCATTTTCAACTGGCATAAATGCCACATGATCAGGAAACCTTGATCATTTGTTGACCAATGAACCAGTGACTAGAGTTTCACCGGGAAATCCTGGTTGTTTATATATCACACATGTATTGACATTTCCTTTCAATACAGTTATAGCATGATATAAATCTTAATCATAAACTTTATGAAATATGATAATAATCATTATTATTATTTTTCTCTAGGGCATATTTCCAACACATTGCATAAACTTATGGGTCTGAAGTTGGATAGACGTTGGGCCTTAGATACCTTGGGAATAAGTACAATGACGGAATCACACAGCCCCGTTGAGAAAACTGCGCACAGCATCACAAACTGCCTCCTGTATTAGGTCCCAGTGTGTTTGATAAAAAAGAGCATGCAAACCGTATGCCCAGGGGATTTGGTAGGCCCTGATGATCGGCTCAACACGTCGCTCTCGTTGGGGAACCCCAAGACGAAGGTATGATGAGCACAACAACATGTTTTCCCTCAGTTATGAAACCAAGGTTATCGAACCAGTAGGAGCAAGGAAACACCTCCAAGGTGTTGTTTCTAACTTGGAATCCTGCACAACACAACCACAGAACTTTGCCCCCAACTTACAGTGAGGTTGTCAATCTCACCGGTTTTGCTGAAAACAAAGGATTAAACGTATTGTGTGGAAGATAGTAATTATTTGCAGAAAGTAAACAGAAAACATTAAATAGATTTGTAGATTGATGGTAAAAGAATGGACCGGGGTCCATAGTTCACTAGAGGTGATTCTCCTTAAGATAGATGACATGTTGGGTGAACAAATTACAGCGGGGCAATTGACAGACACCGAGAAAGCATACATGCATATACTAATCATCTTGACTCCTATGAGATTTGATTGGGCATTACAACATTATACATAGACCGTAATCCAACTGCGTCTATGACTAATAACCCACCTTCAAGTTATCATCCGAACCCCTCTAGTATTAAGTTGCAAGCAACAGATAATTGCATTAAGCAAAGTGTGTAAAGTAAACAATACGATTGTTCTGTGAACAAAGGATTGTTGTTTTGTCCCTAGTAGCAACAACACATCTAGTACCTTAGAGATTTCCATCACTTCCCCAGATTCCTAGAGGCATGAACCCACTATCGAGCATAAATACTCCCTCTTGGAGTTGCTAGCATCTACTCGGCCAAGATAGCTACTAACAACAGAAAGCATGCAAGATCACAAATAACATAAACATGATAGAATCAATAATCAATCTGAAATAGCATCTCAATATCCATTGGATCCTCGCAAACACAACATGTAGATTACAAATAAATGATCTTGATCATGAACGGAGCTCACAAGATCTAAACATGGTAGCACAAAGGAGGAGAACCAACCATCTAGCTACTACATGGACCCGTAGTCTAGGGATGAACTACTCACGCATCACACCGGAGGCAGGCATGGTGATGAAGAAGGCCTCTAGGGTGATCTCTCCCCTCCGGCAGGGTGCCGGAAAGAGCTTCAGATCCCTTCTGATCTAGGGATGGAGATGGCGGCGGCTACAGACTCTTTCATGGAATTTTGACCTGGTCCTTAGGGTTTTCATCCCAGGAAAAATATATAGGCGAAGGGGCAAGGTCGGTGGAGGCCTGAGGGGCCCACACCACCCCCTGGCGTGGCCTGGCCTGGCCCGCGCCACCAGGTGGTGTGGCCAGCCCCTGACCCTCCTCCGTCTCTGCTTCCGGCTCCGTGAGTCTTCTAGTAAAATATTGACTTTGGCTTTTGTCCGGTCCAATTCCGAGAATATTTCTTTTCCATCTTTTCTGAAACCAAAACAGCAGAAAAGCAGTAACGCTTTGTGGCATCTTGTTAATAGGTTAGTTTCAGAAAATGTATAAAAATACCTCAAAGTGTGGACTAAACATAAGAAAGTAGATACTAAACAAGCATGGAACATCAAAAATTATAGATACGTTTTCGACGTATCAACATCCCCAAGCTTAACTCCTTCTCGTCCTCGAGTAGGTAAGTGATAAAAAAGAATAATTTTTTAGGTGACATGCACCATCATAATCTTGATCAAGGTGTTTGTAAAACATTGATAGCTGGGATCATAGTACTCTATCATAGACATGAAAAATATAGTTCTAACAATAAGACATAGCAACTATGTTGTAACATGAAAATATACAAACAAAAGATTCATGAATAACAATGCTTTTAAATACGTTTCTTTGTTTCACATACAGAAAACATAATGAGAATGGTATTCAGCTTGTCCCTCATGGTGTAGCGAAACATAAATGCATAGGACACCTTCAAAGTTCATAAGGGTGACTAGATACAAATATTTTAAGAACAAGCAATATCAAAGTGATGAATCAATCAACAAGTTTTGGGACAATGCACATTAAACTAAGAATGACCACTATGCTCTCTCAATAGGTGCATAAAGATAGAAGATGGAGACTCACCATAAAAAAGGTAAAATAAAGGCCTTTCATAGAAGGAAGCAGGGATTCAAGTCTCATAAAGAGCTTCCAAAAATTATGGTACTTATTAGCTTTCAGCTCTCATTGCCCCTATCATAAGCATCTTTAGGTGGTTAAGGTTAAAGTGTACAAATATGATGATATGCGTGACAAGTTATAAGCTGAAAGTCTCATGCCCCTTACTTACGAGTACCGTTCCTCATGCGACTCAAGTTTAGTCACATGTAAGTTCTTATCATTGTAAGTACATGTGTATCATAGAGAACCGCCAACGGGGTACCGCTTGCCCGATGATACAGAAGATTCCCCATATCAAAATGACAAGGCGAGTAGAAAATGAGCATCTCAGCGATCCTTTTATTTCCTATTTGCATAGGCTTCTTTTTTTCTTTTTTCTTTCCTATTTGCATAGGTTTTTTTCTTTTCTTTATTGAGGATGCTTCACAGATTGCTCACTATGGTTATGTTGCAGGTTTCCACCATGATTAGGCATGGCTTAGACCAGCTGCCCAGGCGTTTCTCTAACACATATACGAACTCCATGAGCCTTACAAGCTCCCCTTTCATTTCACACCACTGGGATCCATAAGCAAAAGAACATGATATCAACTAAATAAAGTGCAATGTTGAAAGCGTTCCCCATGATAACATGGTTCTGCTAATTCATAACTTACAAAGCGCAAGCATATATGCAACATAGATGGGCACAATGGTTCAAGTTTATTAAGTGCAATAAAAGTAAAGTGTGCCATCAAGTTTATGAGAGCTTTAATCACTAATTTTCACATAACAAGTTTAATTTGGAAGGTAGATAAAAACATGAATATACTTGGAATAGAAAATTCTAATAGGTAGGTATGGTGGACTGATACGTTGCTAACGTATCTATAATTTTTGATGTTCCATGCTTGTTTTATATCTACTTTCTTATGTTTTGTCCACACTTTGGAGTACTTTTATACACTTTATTGGACTAACCTATTAACAAGATGCCACAGTGCTAGTTGCCTATTTTCTGTTGGTTTTGGTTCCAGAAAGTAAGAAAATGATTATTCTCGGAATTGGATGGGACAAAAGCCAAAGTCAATATTTCACCGAGAGGGACACGGAGCCAGAAGACGAGCCGGAGAGGGGCCAGAGGCCGGCCACACCACCTGGCCACGTGACCAAGCCTGACCCGTGCCAGGGGTGGTGTGGCTGCCTAGGGCACCCCCTCGACCTCCCCTTTCGCCTATAAGAAGCCTCCGATACAGAAACCCTAAGTACCCGATCAAAATTCCACGAAAGAGTTTATAACCGCCATCATCTCCATCCCTAGATCAGGAGGGATCTGAAGCTCTTCCCGGAACCCTGCCGGAGGAGAGAGATCACCCTAGAGGCCTTCTTCATCACCATGCCTGCCTCCGGTGTGATGCGTGAGTAGTTCATCCCTGGACTACGGGTCCATGTAGTAGCTAGATGGTTGATTCTTCTCCTTTGTGCTACCATGTCTAGATCTTGTGAGCTCCGTTCATGATCAAGATCATCTATTGTAATCATACATGTTGTGTTTGCGGGGATCCGATGGATATTGAGATGTTATTTCAGATTGATTATTGATTCTATCATGTCTTTGTTATTTGTGATCTTGCATTCTTTCCGTTGTTAGTAGCTATCTTGGCCGAGTAGATGCTAGCAACTCCAAGAGGGAGTATTTATGCTCGATAGTGGGTTCATGCCTCTAGGAATTTGGGGAAGTGACAGAAATCTCTAAGGTACTAGATGTGTTGTTGCTACTAGGGAGAAAACAGCAATCCTTTGTTCATAGAACAATCGTATTGTTTACTTTACACACAATGCTTAATGCTATTATCTATTGCTTGCAACTTAATACTAGAGGGGGTTCGAATGATAACCTTAAGGTGGATTATTAATCATAGATGCAGTTGGATTACGGTCTATGTATAATGTTGTAATGCCCAATCAAATCTCATAGAAGTCAAGATGATTAGTATATGCATGTACGCTATCTCGATGTTTGTCAATTGCCCCGCTGTAATTTGTTCACCCAACATGTCATCTATCTTATAGGATTCAAGATGATTAGTACATGCATGTATGCTTTCTCGACGTTTGTGAATTGCCCCACTGTAATTTGTTCACCCAACTTGTCATCTATCTTAAGGAGAATCACCACTAGTGAACTATGGACCCCAGTCCTTTCTTTTACCATCAATCTACAATCTACTATTTACTATTTTCTGTTTACTTTCTACAAAGCAATTACTATCTTCCACACAATACGTTTAATCCTTTGTTTTCAGCAAAACCGGTGAGATTCACAACCTCACTGTAAGTTGGGGGCAAAGTTCTGTGATTGTGTTATGCGGGATTCCAAGTTGGAAACAACACCTTGGAGGTGTTTCCTTGCTCCTACTAGTTCGATAACCTTGGTTTCATAACTGAGGGAAAACTTGTTGCTATACTCATCATACCTTCCTCTTGGGGTTCCCCAACGAGCTCAACATCTTGAGTAAGCAAGACTTTTTCCAGCGCCATTGCTGGGGAGTCAAGGACATCTTCACAAGGGTAGTCCCTCATAACCAATCTCTTTACTTTGTTTTATTTGTTTTGCTTACTTTATTTCTGCTTTGTTTGCTTGTTTCTTTATCAAAAACACACAAAAATTAGTTGTACTAGTTTGCTTTCTATTTTAAAAACACAAAAAAATGACTACTCTTGAAAATACTAAGTTGTGTGATTTCACTAGCACCAACAGCAATGATTTCATGTGCACACCTATTGCTCCACATGTTCCTGAAGCTACTTTCTTTGAAATTAAACCTGCTTTACTCAATCTTGTTATGAGAGAACAATTTTATGGTATTGGTACTGAAGATGTTGCTGCTCATCTTAATAACTTTGTTGACCTTTGTGAGATGCAAAAACATAGGGATATAGATGGAGATATTATTAAGCTTAGATTGTTTCCTTTCTCTTTGAGAGGAAAAGATAAAGAACTGTTGCAATCCCTAACTAGAAATAGTATTGATTCTTGGACTAAATGCAAAGATGCTTTCATTGGAAAATACTACCCCCCACTAAGATTATATCTATGAGAAGTGAAATAATGAAATTTAAACAAACTGATAATGAACATGTTGCTCAAGCTTGGGAAAGAATGAAATCTTTGGTAAAGAATTGTCCCACTCATGGACTGACTGCTTGGATGATTATCCAAAACTTTTATGCAGGACTAAATTATTCTTTAAGAAATATACTGGATTCTACTGCTGGAGGTACCTTTATGACCATTACTTTGGGTGCTGCAACAAAGCTTCTCGATAGTATGATGGTTAACTATTCTGAATGGCACACTGAGAGATCTCCACAAGGTAAGAAGCTAAATTATGTTGAAGAAACCTCCTCCTTGAGTGATAAAATTGATGTTATTATGTCTATGCTTGTTAATGGGAAAGCTCATATTGATCCAAATCATGTTCCCTTAGCCTCTTTGGTTGCTCAAGAAGAGCAAGTTGATGTGAACTTTATAAGAAATAATAATTTTAGCAACAATGCCTATAGGAATAATTTTGGTAATAATAACTATAGGCCATATCCTCCCAATAATGGTAATGCCTATGGAAATTCCTACAACAATAATAGGAGTGAACCCTCTGAACTTGAAGTTATGCTTAAAGATTTTATTAGTAAACAAACTGCTTTCAATAAAACTATTGAGGAAAAACTCTCTAATGCTAAAAGAAATATAGCATCATTGTCTAAAGCACAATCTTCTTTGAATAAAATGGCTGCTAAATCTGAAACTATTGAAAACCCCTTTACTGCTACTAATGCCATACAAGTTAGAATTGATGAAAATGTTAGACTATTAGTTGGATTGCATGCTAAGTGGGAAAGAGAAGATGAAATTGCTAGAAATATTAGTATTTATACTATCACTACCACTAATATTGAAGCTAGTAAACCCAATGGAACCTTTTCTAATAAAAATGCTAAAATTCTTTGAAATATGGGAAATAATAGCTCCATTACTTGAGATGATAATTATGACTTTGATCTTGATGGTTGCAATATCTTTGAAGTAATTAACTTCCTACAAAAGCTTGCTAAAATTCCTAATGCTAGTGCTATGAATATGGCCTTTACAAAACACATTACTGATGCTCTCATAAATTAAAGAACAAAAGATGAAACATAAAACTTCTATTCCTATGAAATTATATGATGGTTGGGAACCCATCATTAATATGAAAGTGAATGATTTTGATCTCAAAGCTTGATGTGACCTTGATAGTAGTGTTTCTATTATGCCTAGAAAGATTTATGAAATGATTGATTTGCCACCATTGGAAGATTGTTATTTAAATATCCCACTTGATTATAATGCTAAAATGAAACTCATGGGGAGTATTAATGATGTCCTTATTATGGTTAACAATGCCTATGTCCCCGTTGATTTCTATGCTTTGGATGTTGAATGCAATGCTTCTTGTCCTATTACTTTGGGAAGACCTTTTCTTAGAACTGTTGGTGCCATTATTGATATGAAAGAAGGCACCATTAAATATCAACTCCCACTCAAGAAAGGTATAGAACACTTCCCTAAGAAGAGAGAGAAGATTCCTTTTTCCTCTCCTATTAAAACAAAATTTTCTCTTAATGCTTCTTCATTTGAGAACACTTGATTCCTTTATTGCTTCTTATGCCTAACTTAAAGGCGTTAAAGAAAAGTACTTATTGGGAGATAACCCAAAAGTTTTAGTTGAGTCTTGGAAGTTATTTCTTCAGTAATAACCTCTCCTTAACCTTTTTATTTGCTTTTTGTGCCAAGAATAACCTCTAATGAGAGAGAAGTAATGCTTGGGAAAGTTGCTGTCCCGAAACAGATTTTTGTGCTTCACTGTAAAAATTCGTGTAAAATTTCTGTACGTCGGTTTGAGCTGTAATGTTTTGTGCTTGTGTCCCTGGTTGTTATATAACTTTCGTTAGTTTAACACTTTTCGATTTGAGCAATAGAAAGTCTTCAAAAAAATCGATTTCTACCTGCTGGTCTGTTTTGACAGATTTCTGCCATTATTTGCATTTGCTTCTTGTTGATTCCTTTTTGGGTTATTTTTGGGGAAATTAAGCTTTTTGAAGGAAGTGCTACAGTACCTTGTGTTTTAACGAAAGTTTTACTTGTGTTGAAATTGAACCAAAAGACTTATTATCTTGAGTACACTAATGTTGCTAATGAAGATTGTGTGAAGTTTTGTATGAAGGAAAATTTTCAGGTGTAAGGGAAGAATGATGTAATGAGATGAAGAATGGACTAAAGCTCAAGCTTGGGGATGCCACCCCGTGTCACCCCCAAAAAAAATCCAAGAAGTACAAGCGTCAAAGCTTGGGGATGCCCGAGGCATCCCCTTCTTCACCAATAAAAACCTCAGGTTCTTCCAAACACTTCATTTTTATTGCTTCATGCACAATTGTGTTGTTCTTGGAGCGTATTTGTTTTCATTTTCGTTTGCTTGGTTTTCTTAGTTTGCTTGAATAAATTGGTTTGACCCCCTCATTCATGCATTAATTTTCAAATAAGATTGGTTTGGATTGGAAAAGAGTAGGAAAGTTCATGCTTAAGTGTAAAAAGAGCTTGTTTTTTACTGTGGCCTATGCTTTGTCATGTCATGCTTGATATTGTTTTGGCTTTATGCTTAGTGATTTTTGCTGTAGCATGACATGTTATGAACAATTGAGATTGCTTAATGTGCCTTGAAAGAATCATGTGTTGTTTTAGCATATTAAAGCATAGTATTGTGGTATTCTCCTTTGATGCTTTATTTGGGTTGACTTGGCGCATGCTCACACCATGTTAAGACTATCCCAAGTCACCATAGCCTCTATGATCCTTTAGTTTTCAACTTGTAATATCACTTTATGCTTTAATTAATGATGTTTTGTCGCTTTGCATGATTATGGCCATTATTGCTCTCTTAGTTGGTCGCTCCCAGTCTTTTGCTAGTCTCGATAACCAAGTATGAGTTCCACTCATGCATCCAACTCCAAATAAAACCAAGTTACTCAAAAGAGTCTACCATGCATACCTATTAGCATTTTCTATTCCAAGTATATTTATGTTTTTATCTACCTTCCGAATTAAACTTGTTCTGATAAAATTAGTGGTTAAAGCTCTCACGAACTTGATGGCACACTTTACTTTTCTTGCCCCTAATAAACTTGAACCATTGTGTCATCTATGTTGTATATGCTTGCACTTATACGTTGTGAATTAGCACAACCATGCTGTCATGGGGAACGCTTTCAACATTGCACTTGTACATTGTACCCAGTTGATATCATGCTCTTTTGTTTATGGATGTCATCGGTGTGAAATGAAATGGGAGCTTGTAAGTCCATGGAGTTATGTATGTGTGTTAGAGAGATGCCTGGGCCGCTGGTCTAATCCATGCCTAATCATGGTGGAAACCTGCAGTGTAACCATAATGAGCAATCTATGAAGCATTCTTCTTATAAAAAAAGAGATAGAGATTGAGAAAAAGAGAAAAAAAGAGATGAGAAAAGAGGAAAGAGAGAAAAAAGCACCATTTTCCCATGGTAAATAAGAAGATTGCTGAGATGCTTATTGTCTGCTTGCCTTGTCATTTTGATATGGGGATTCTTCCGTATCATCGGACAAGGGGTACCCCGTTGGCGGTTCTCTATGATACACATGTACTTACTATGACAAGAACTTACCGGTAACTAAACTTGAGTAGCATGAGGAGTGGCCCTCGTATTCAAGGGACATGAGATTTCCAACTTATACTTTGTCATGCATATACTCCATACTTTGTTCACTTTAACCTTAATCACTTCAAGATGCTTATGATAGGGGCAATGAGAGCTGAAAGCTAATAAGTACCATAAATTTTGGAAGCTCTTTATGAGACTTGAATCCCTGCTTCCTTCTATGAAGGCCTTTCTTTTACTTTTATGTTGAGTCTCCATCTTCTATCTTTATGCCCCTATTGAGATAGCATAGTGTCCATTCTTAGTTTAATGTGCATTGTCCCAAGACTTGTTGATTGATGCATAACTTTGATATTGCTTGTTCTTAAAATATTTGTATCTAGTCACCCTTATGAACTTTGAAGGTGTCCTATGCATTTATGTTTTGCTACACTATGAGGGACAAGCTGAATGCCATTCTCATTATGCTTTATTTATGTGAAACAAACAAACGTCTTGCAAAGCATTGTTATTCATGAATCTTTTGTTTGTACCTTTTCATGTTACAATATAGTTGCTATGTCTTATTGTTAGAACTATATCTTTCATGCTATGTTAAAGTACTATGATCCCAGCTATCAATGTTTTACAAATATCTTGATCAAGTTTGTGATGGTGCATGTCACCTAAAAAATTATTCTTTCTTTTTATCACTTACCTACTCGAGGACGAGCAGGAGTTAATCTTGGGGATGTTGATACGTTGCTAACGTATCTATAATTTTTGATGTTCCATGCTTATTTTATATCTACTTTCTTATGTTTTGTCCACACTTTGGAGTATTTTTATACACTTTCTTGGACTAACCTATTAACAAGATGCCACAGTGCCAGTTGCCTGTTTTCTGGTGTTTTTGGTTCTAGAAAGTCAGAAAATGAATATTCTCGGAATTGGACGGGACAAAAGCCAAAGTCAATATTTCACCGAGGGGCACATGGAGCCAAAAGACGAGATAGAGAGGGGCCACAAGCCGGCCACACCAC
Source organism: Avena insularis (assembly GCA_023614405.1). Lineage (NCBI taxonomy): Eukaryota > Viridiplantae > Streptophyta > Magnoliopsida > Poales > Poaceae > Avena > Avena insularis. The sequence continues at coordinate 412,218,400 of CM042686.1, read as the reverse complement.
CTGGCCGCGCGGCTAGCCTGGCCCACGCTAGGGGGTGGTGTGGCCACCTAGGGCACCCCAACAGCCTCCCCTTTCGCCTATAAGAAGCCTCCGATACAGAAACCCTAAGTACCCAATCAAAATTCCACGAAAGAGTCTATAGCCGCCATCATCTCCATCCGTAGATCGGGAGGGATCTGAAGCTCTTCCCGGAACCCTGTCGGAGGGGAGAGATCACCCTGGAGGCCTTCTTCATCACCATGCCTGCCTCCGGTGTGATGCGTGAGTAGTTCATTGATGCACTCGACGGTCGACGTAGGGCTCGTTGGGAACCCCAAGAGGAAGATATGATGAGCACAGCAGCAAGTTTTTCCTCAGTTATGAGACCAAGGTTTAATCGAACCAGTAGGAGAAAGGAAACACCCCAAAGGTGTTACTAGCTGAGCTTTGGCAGGGCGCACTACCGGTGCTAGTAGCAACGTGGAGACCTGCACAACACAACCACATAACTTTGTCCCCAACTTGCGATGAGGTTGTCAATCTCACCGTGTTTTGCGGAAAACAAAGGATTAAACGTATCGAATGGAAAGAAGTAAAAGTTTGCAGAAAGCAAACACAAAGCAGTAAAAGATTGTAGATTGTATGTAAAGAAAAAGGACCGGGATCCATAGTTCACTAGAGGTGGCTCTCCTTAGATAGATAACATGCTGGGTGAACAAATTACAGCGGGGCAATTGACAAACACCGAGAAAGCAATACATGCATATACTAATCATCTTGACTCCTCTGAGACTTGATTGGGCATTACAATATAATACATAGACCGCCATCCAACTGCATCTATGACTAATAATCCACCTTCAGGTTATCATCGAACCCCTCCAATATTAAGTTGCAACAGATTATTGCTTTATGAACTGCGTGTAAAGTAAACAATACAATTGTTCTATGAACAAAAGATCGTTGTTTTCTCCCTAGTAGCAACAGCACATCTAGTACCTTAGAGATTTCATCACTTTCCAGATTACCAGAGGCATGAACCCACTATCGAGCATAAATACTAACTCTTGGAGTTGCTAGCATCTACTTGGCCAAGATAGCTACTAACAACGGAAAGCATGCAAGATCTCAAATAACAAAGACATGATAGAATCAATAATCAATCTGAAATAGCATCTCAATATCCATCGGATCCCCGCAAACACAACATGTATGAATTACAAATAGATGATCTTGATCATGAACAGAGCTCACAAGATCTAAACATGAAAGCACAAAGGAGGAGAAACCAGCCATCTAGCTACTACATGGATCCGTAGTCCAAGGATGAACTACTCACGCATCACACCGGAGGCTTGCATGGTGATGAAGAAGGCCTCAGGGTGAATTCCCGGCAGGTGCCGGAAGAGCTTTAGAACCCTCGATCTAGGGATGGAGATGACAGACTCTGAGACTCTTTCGTGGATTTTTGATGGTGCTTAGGGTTTTTTCCTCCCGAGGCAACTATAGGAAGGAGAGGGAGGCCGGGGTCGGCGGACCACCCCGGCACGGGCCAGGCTGGCCAGCGTGGCAGTGGTGTGGCCCCAGCCCTTTCTCCATCTCGTATTCTCGCACTTGATCCTTAGGAAAAATAGGCACTTTGGCTTTTGTCCCGTCCAATTCGAATATTCATTTTCGACTTTCTGGAACCAAAAACATAAAAGCAGGCAGTAGCTTTGTGGCTCTTATTAATAGGTTAGTCCAAGAAATCATAATAGAAGTACTCCAAAGTTGGAACAAAACACAAGAAAGTGGATAAAACCAAGCATGGAACATCAAAAATTATAGATACATTTGCAATGTATCATTCATCCCTAGACTACGGGTCCATGTAGTAGCTAGATGGTTGGTTCTTCTCCTTTGTGCTACCATGTCTAGATCTTGTGAGGTCCGTTCATGATCAATATCATCTATTTGTAATCATACATGTTGTGTTTGCGGGGATCCGATGGATATTGAGATGCTATTTCAGATTGATTATTGATTCTATCATGTCTTTGTTATTTGTGATCATGCATGCTTTCCGTAGTTAGTAGCTATCTTGGCCGAGTAGATGCTAGCACCTCCAAGAGTATTTATGCTCGATAGTGGGTTCATGCCTCTAGGAATCTGGGGAAGTGATAGAAATCTCTAAGGTACTAGATGTGCTATTGCTACTAGGGAGAAAACAGCAATCCTTTGTTCATATAACAATCGTATTGTTTACTTTACACACAATACTTAATGCAATTATCTATTGCTTTCAACTTAATACTAGAGGGGGTTCAGATGATAACCTGAAGGTGGATTATTAGTCATAGATGCAGTTGGATTACGGTCTATGTATAATGTTGTGATGCCCAATCAAATCTCATAGAAGTCAAGATGATTAGTATATGCATGTATGCTTTCTCGATGTTTGTCAATTTCTCCGCTGTAATTTGTTCACCCAACATGTCATCTATCATAAGGAGAATCACCACTAGTGAACTATGGACCCCGGTCCTTTATTTTACCATCAATCTACAATCTACTATTTACTATTTTCTGTTTACTTTCTGCAAAGCAAGTACTATCTTCACAACAAAACGTTTAATCCTTTGTTTTCAGCAAAACCGGTGAGATTGACAACCTCACTGTAAGTTGGGGCAAAGTTCTGTGATTGTGTTGTGCAGGATTCCAAGTTGGAAACAACACCTTGGAGGTGTTTCCTTGCTCCTACTGGTTCGATAACCTTGGTTTCATAACCGAGGGAAAACTTGTTTCTATACTCATCATACCTTCCTCTTGGGGTTCCCCAACAAGCTCAACATCTTGAGTAAGCATGGACTCTTTGGAATAACTTGGTTTTATTTGGACTTGGATGCATGAGTGGAACTCATACTTGGTATGGAGGGTAGCAAAAGACTAGGAGCGACCAACTAAGAGAGCTATAATGACCATAATCATGCAAAGCGATAAAACATCATTGATTAAAGCATAAAGTGATATTACAAGTCAAAAACTAAATGATCATAGAGGCTATGGTGACTTGGTATAGTCTTAACATGGTGTGAGCATGCGCCAAGTCAACCCAAATAAAGCATTAAAGGAGAATACCACAATATTATGCTTTTATATGCTAAAACAACACAAGATTCTTTCAAGGCGCATTAAGAAATCTCAATTATTTATAACAAGTCATGCTACAACAATAATAACTAAGCATAAAGCCAAAACAATATCAAGCATGACATGATAAAGTCTATGTCACAGTCAAAAACAAGCTCCTTTTATACCAATTAAGCATGAACTTTCCTACTCTTTTTCAATCCAAATCAACTTATTTAAAAACTAATGTATACATGAGGGGGTCCAAACAACTTATTCAAGCAAACTAAGCAAATGAAAACTAAAAATCAAAACAAAGACGCTCCAATAATAACACAATTGTGCATGAAACAATAAAAATGAAGTGTTTGGAAGAAACCTGAAATTTTTATTGATGAAGAAGGGGATGCCTTGGGCATCCCCAATCTTTGACGCTTGTACTTCTTGAATATTTCTTGGGGTGACATGGGTGGCATCCCCAAGCTTGAGCTTTTCTCCATTCTTCATCTTATCACATTACTCTTCTCTACACTTTAAAATTTCCTTCATACAAAACTTCACACAATCTTCATTAGCAACATTAGTGTACTCAAGATAATAAGTCTTTTGGTTTAGTTTCAACACAAGTAAAACTTCCATTAAAACACAAGCTACTGTAGCACTTCCTTTAAAAAGTTCAAGTGATCAAAGAGAACTCAAAGAGAAAGAGATTAAGAGGCAAATGCAAATAATGACAAAAATCTGTCAAAACAGACCAGCAGGTAAAAACCAATTTTTTCAAAGAACTTATGTTGCTCAAATCGAAAAGTGTTAAACTAACGAAAGTTATATAACAACTAGGGCAGAAGCACAAACAATTACAGCTCAATCTGATGTACAGAGATTTTTCAAGAATTTTTATAGCGAAGCACAAAAATCTGTTTCGGGACAGCAACTTTCCCAAGTCTTACTTCTCTCTCATTAGAGGTTACCCTTGGCACAAAAAGGATAAGAAGAGGTTATTAAAGAGGCAATAACTTCCAAGACTCAACAAAAGGAAAATTTATCGACTAAAAATTTGGGTTATCTCCCAGTAAGTGCTTTTCTTTAATGCCTTTGAGCTAGGCGTAAGAATTTCGATGATGCTCACATAAGAATTTTGAATTGAAGTAAAAGAGAGCATCGAGAAGCAAATTCAAAACACATTTAAGTCTAACACACTTCCTATGCATAGGAATCTTATACGCAAATAAATTCACAAAGAACAAAGTGACAGGCATAGGAAGATAAAACGAGAGTAACTTCAAAACTTTCAGCCAATAGAGAGGTGTTTCAGTACCATAAAAATTTTACAACCATATTTTACTCTCTTATAATAATTTTCAGTAGCCTCATGAATAAACTCAACAATATAACTATCACATAAAGCATGCTTTTCATGATCTACAAACACATAATTTTTATCAAGCTCAAAAACAGTGGGATTAAAAACCTTCAGACCCACTTTTAACAATTTTATAACAAGATGACTGATCAATCTCATTTTCAATAGTAGTACAATTAATATTATCAACCAATATAGGACCATCATCTAGAGCTTTATTATAAAAAATTCAAAAGAATCTATAGGAACATAACATTCATCTTCCTTTGGTAAGCATGGAGGATAATCAAATAATGTAATGGGTAAAGAGTTACTCTCATTAGAAGGTAGGAATGGGTAGATCCATTCTTCCTCCTCTTGATCATCACTCTCCTCTTCTTTTTCATCCAATGAGCTTTCAGTTTCATCAATTTCTTCTTCCATAGGCTCCTGCAAGGCATTAGTCTCTTCCGTTGGTGGAGAGCATCTATTAAGATATTCAAGAATATATCCATTCTCTACCTTGTAATTATCAAAGCAAAATTTAAGTATATCATAAACCTCATATTTATAAGGTGCATCATCAGTATTTTCAAGCAAATAAGCATGTTCGACTGCACCCTTCCAAGCAATAAATTCTTCAATTTGTTCCACATCATAAAAGTCATAATTTCCCTTAACATAAGAAGATATGGTAACATCATCATTATACTCACATTAAAAAGGGAGGTGTTTATACCTCCTACAGCAACAAGATTTATCAAAGCAATAAGTAACATTATAAGTAGAGCACATGTTTCTAGCAATGGTACACAATTTATCAATTTGTTCCCATAAGAGTTTCCCTTTTGTGATAAGCGGTGTTCCTCATGATATTTTGTTGTTCCATGAACCCATCTTGCCAATAAGATCTAGTTTTAAAGAAACCTACTATTGATAGAAAGCATGATAAAGCAAGATAATAACCGATCAACAGAAATAACAACTATAGCAGGAACTAATTTTTTTTTGTGTTTTAAATAAAAGGAAGAAAACTAGTACAACTATTTTTTTGTGTTTTTGATAAAGAAACAAACAAAGAAAAAATAAACTAAGCAAAACAAAAAACAAAGTAAAGAGATTGGTTGTGAGGGACTCCCCTTGTGAAGATGTCCTTGACTCCCCGGCAACGGCGCCAGAAAAGAGCTTGATGATCGGCTCAACACGTTGATCTCGTTGGGGAACCCAAGGAGGAAGGTATGATGAGCACAACAACAAGTTTTCCCTCAGTTATGAAACCAAGGTTATCGAACCAGTAGGAGAAAGGAAACACCTCCAAGGTGTTGTTTCTAACTTGGAATCCTGCATAACACAATCACAGAACTTTGCCCCCAACTTACAGTGAGGTTGTCAATCTCACCGGTTTTGCTGAAAACAAAGGATTAAACGTATTCTATGGAAGATAGTAATTGCTTGCAGAAAGTAAATAGAAAACAGTAAATAGATTTGTAGATTGATGGTAAAAGAATGGACCGGGCTCCATAGTTCACTAGAGGTGATTCTCCTTAAGATAGATGACATGTTGGGTAAACAAATTACAGCGGGGCAATTGACAGACACCGAGAAAGCATACATGCATATACTAATCATCTTGACTCCTATGAGATTTGATTGGGCATTACAATATTATACATAGACCGTAATCCAACTGCATCTATGACTAATAATCCACCTTCAGGTTATCATCCGAACCCCCTCCAGTATTAAGTTGCAAGCAAGATATAATTGCATTAAGCAAAGTGTGTAAAGTAAACAATATGATTGTTCTATGAACAGATTGCTGTTTTCTCCCTAGTAGCAACAACACATCTAGTACCTTAGAGATTTATGTCACTTCCCCGGATTCCTAGAGGCATGAACCCACTATCGAGCATAAATACTCCCTCTTGGAGTTGCTAGCATCTACTCGGCCAAGATAGCTACTAACAATAAAAAGCATGCAAGATCACAAATAACATAGACATGATAGAATCAATAATCAATCTGTAATAGCATCTCAATATCCATCAGATAACCGTAAACACAACATGTAGATTACAAATAGATGATCTTGATCATGAACGGAGCTCACAAGATCTAAACATGGTAGCATAAAGGAGGAGAACCAACCATCTAGCTACTACATGGACCCGTAGTCTAGGGATGAACTACTCACGCATCACACCGGAGGCAGGCATGGTGATGAAGAAGGCCTCCAGGGTGATCTCTCCCCTCCGGCAGGGTGCCGGAAAGAGCTTCAGATCCCTTCTGATCTAGGGATGGAGATGGCGGCGGCTACAGACTCTTTCATGGAATTTTGACCTGGTCCTTAGGGTTTTCATCCCGGGAAAAATATATAGGCGAAGGGGCAAGGTCGGTGGAGGCCTGAGGGGCCCACACCACCCCCTGGCGTGGCCTGGCCTGGCCCGCGCCACCAGGTGGTGTGTGTGGCATCCCGCAAAACCACTACTAGAAAATCGCGTTGAATTTGTGCATTGCATCGTCATCATCATATGTTGTTTGTCTAAAACTATTTTCGCAAACCCGTTATGTCTTCTAAAACGCCCCATCTTTATTCAAACACCAAAACCGGGTCTCCGGATTATTTTGTTTTGTCCGCTATCGGATTGCAGAGGCTATGTTTTAATCAAATAAAAAAATATATATTATTTTTAGCGGGGCAGTCGAACGGGCCAGATAGACCCGAACGACCACCCCGGTTCAAAACGGTCCACCCTTAATCCTTTTTACACCCACCTAACCTACCCATCCCTCTGGCCACATCACCCCGGCCAACCCCGTCGCGCCACCTCGCCCCTCCCTCTCCCTCACCCAATCCTATCCTGCCACCTAGACCCACACCACACAACACACACCACACAACACCCACCATACAACCACACCAGACTCACCCCACACCGGATCCCCCTGGCCACACCCGATCCCCACCTCCCCGCGGGTCCCACGCCTGGCCCACCCCCTGGCCCCGCGACCTCTCCTCTCCTCCTCTCTCCCGCGCCCTCGTCGGCCTCGCCTCCTCCGTCAGCCTCCGCCGCCTCCTCCGCCTCGAGCCTCGCGCCTTGCTGTCCCGTCACCGCCTGCGCCCTTCAACCTCTCCTGCGCGCGCCCTCCGGCCGAGCGGCCGTCCGCGCTCGTCGCCCCCGGCCCCACCCCGACGCTCCTGCCTCCCATCCTCGCCGCCGGCCTCGCCCCGCCTCTGGCCGCGCTCGCCCCGCCCTTCAACCTCTCCGGCGCCGCTCAAGGCGTGCTCAGCTGCCGCCTCCCAGCTGTCCCGGCGTCCGCCTCGCCCAGCAGGCCCGCGCTTTCGCGACCCCTCCGCCCGTCCTCCCTCGGCCTCGCCCGCGCTCGCCGCCCCGTCTCCTCCTCCGTCGGCCTCGTCTGCGCCTCTCGCCCGCCATCACCGCCGTCGTCTCCCGCATCCTCGAGCGCGCCCGTGGCCACCGTCGCCCTCACCGCCAAGCTCCTCGCCGCCCGGTCCGTGCCCAAGCTCGCTGCCATCCTCTGTACCGAGGCCGCATGTCCTCTGCATGCATGCTGCTGCTGCCGTGGCGTTTTGGTGCTAGTTCAGGGTACCTCTAGTACCAGCGGGTTTGCTCCATGTGTCATGTTTTGGTGCTGGTCAGTAGAAGGACCGACAGGATCTCCAACACGGCCGCTAGTAACCTCATCGTGGAACGCCAAGCTCTCCTCGGGGACCCGAGAACGCTCCCGGATACACCGAGTTCTCCATCGAGGACACCAAGACCGTCGACATGAAACCAAATGACGTCAAGCACTTCGCCGCGGAACGCCAAGTACTTCACCCCGGACATCGAGACCCTGAACGACAAGTACTCCTTCCCGGATGCGATGCTCGAGAACCCGGACGGTAAGGACACCGACGCAGAACGCCAAGTTCTTCATCCTGTACGCCAAGATCTACTCCGTCATCCGAGAACGATCCCGCCTAGACCGAACCCCGAACCCCGGAACCCCAAGATCGCCGAACCCTAGTGTGTGACCCCTTTTCCCGAGCCCTATTTTATAAATGTAATATCAACTTGTTGCATATTAATTTGTCATACTCGCATGCATATTGTGTGGTTTGGGGGCCTTATGCCGATTCACTGCATAATTAAATATGGGGCCCATATGCGGGCAAATCTAGTCTTATATTGGCCTCATTTAAATTTGTGTAGCGAACCGGTGCTATCTTTTACCATGTTAATTCAACATTTAAATTGCGGGGTAGTTAAACAACAGGAACCACCTAATTAAATGTCGGGACCCCGGTTCCGCTTAATATTGCTCAATTGCATCGCACCTTTGCCATGTCATACCTCATACATGCATCATGCCCGATCTTCTGCCGATGTATTAAATATTGCATCCGGTGTTTCTTCTAGTGTTTTGCTTCTTCGCGGATAAGGTCGTTGAGTTGATGTGAGCTTCGCCCCGATCTCCGGTTGAACCTTCGACAATGTTTTCAGGCGAGCATCTCCCCCTTTCTACCCATCTTACTTTTATAGTATTTACTTCCTTCCTGTTGATCTATTGCTATCTGTGTTGCGATGCTCTAGATTCCGTACCCGTGATATCCCTTGCAGCCCTATATTGCCATGGCCACCTCCTATTACCTGTTGTTTGGTAGATAGTTGGACTTGCGCGTCGTAGTCGCTTGCTCAAGTGCTGTTGCGTGTCGTCAAGTACCACAGTGGTTGGAGAAGTGCCGCATGTCCAATGTTGGAGATGATCATGGTTTACTTATCGTTCACTTTAATTACTGTTTAACAACTAAAATTGAATTAAGCAGAGGCATCGGTGGGTGATAGGTAAGATTTGGTTTCCGATCACCACTTGTGTCCCGTGAGGACCGAGTTCTTGACACTGCTCCGAGATCGAGCGCGCTAACCACAGTTGGGGAGATATGGGCCCCCCATTGATTATTACCTGATTTCGAAGTATTGTACTGGGGGCCACAAACTAGTTTGAGGTTTTATTTACGATCCTGTACTTATGCCATGCTTTACTGCTTTATTTACGATTGTGCGAGCACTGCATCGCTTGTTAGGAGCGGGCCACGTTTATGTGTCGGCCCCCGTTTGGGGATTTTTGTCGTTCACAGCCGTTGCTCAAACCCAGTCCGTCTGAGACCGCCGACTTCGCTATGGGTGTCGACTTGGTGGGTGGCCTCACGCATTTGCTTTGGGTCTGGGAACGTCGTGACTTAGGCCCCGCCGACATACCGATGGGTGTATGTTAACTGATCTGGCAAAAAGGGTCGAAGTGACTGTGGATACTTTGGTGCACCCCTGCAGGGTTTAATCTTTTCGAGAAGCCGTGTCCGCGGTTATGGACGACTTGGAGCACAGTGCTTGATCATAGACAACTATAACTAAAGTTTATTGTTATGAATTGACTTGTATCCGATTTGACTAGTAATCAGCTTCACTACAACGGAATGGCTAAATAAAAGTACCAACAACTGCTGGGTTTTGGGTTATCTCATGCTCATTGTACCTGACTAGTAAGTGTTGCCACTATAACGGAATGGTTAATTAAAAGTGCCCACTGTTTAATTTATCAGGATGACTATCTAAACCTGACTAGTAATTGCTGCAACGATAACTGACTAAATAAAACTGCCAACCGTGTGAGTTCCTCGGCTGACTTCCTCGTTTGGTCTCGAGGGGGGAAACGCCAGGATGGGTTTTGTTTGATGGTAGTATCAGGCTGGTTCCGGATAGGTCTTTCTTACCCCTCTCTAATAGCCGCCAGTTTGTATCGAGTCTCTATAGGTTGTTTAGTGCATGCTGCCGCTGCCGCTTCAGTCCACCATACCTATGTAGGCGAGGACCGCCGAATTCTAGTCTCGCCGTGTACTGGCCTCAGTACTGACGCTCCTCTTTTTCCTTTGCCCTTTGTCGGCACCCCTTTTGTTTAAGCAGGTTTGAGTTCGACGCCGTTAGCAGGGTTACCCTTCCGGCTTGGCCTGGGCAGGGTTATGGACGCCATTGGTTATTCTTCAGGGCTCTTAGCCCCATTTGCATCTTGTCCGTAGCTGGACGCTATATCGTTTTCAAGGTGATTTGGATCTTTGTATATTATATCTGTATTCTTGACTCATTGAGTCGCTGTTATATATATTTGTTCTGTGGGTCCCATCGAGGACTGTTGTGTAATGTTATTACTTCGTTTTCCACCCGCACGAAAGTGCTTGGTGGGCACCTTTGAATCGTTCCTATGCGGGTTTGGCGGGTTTTCGCTAAAACTTGCATAGGGCCGATTTTGAGGGTGTTACAGTGTGGCCAGCCCCTGACCCTCCTCCGTCTCTGCTTCCGGCTCCATGAGTCTTCTAGTAAAATATTGACTTTGGCTTTTGTCCGGTCCAATTCCGAGAATATTTCTTTTCCAGCTTTTCTGAAACCAAAAACAGCAAAAACAGTAACCGCATCGTGGCATCTTGTTAATAGGTTAGTTTCAGAAAATGTATAAAAATACCTCAAAGTGTGGACTAAACATAAGAAAGTAGATACTAAACAGGCATGAAACATCAAAAATTATAGATACGTTTACGATGTATCAGGCCCCATCTGAAACTAAGCAGTTTTGATCTCATCATTTGTGTATGGTTTACACAACATGTCGTTCATATGGGTATCCACCTTGGTTGGCATAGCATCCAAGACATCTTCCATAGACTCAATATGTTCCGAAGTGAAAAGTTTCTCATATAACTGATGAACCATGGATTTCATTTCCCCATGGTCCTCACACTTCGATCCATCATCACGACGCAGTACACTGATACGGTTGGTCCTCTTACGCGCCGACGCACGGGCGTGGAAGAAAGTCGTATTGCGATCCCCCTCTCGGAGCCAATCCACTCTTGATCGCCGCCTCGACATAATCTCCTCCCTCTCGAAGAGCTCACACAGTTGTTGCTCGATATCACGCTCCTCAATGATTACCTCTGAGGTGACAGGAGACTGGCGCAGAAACTTCAGTCGCTTCTCTAGTTCCTGGATCGTCAAACGAATAGCACCGAAAGACACCTTACTCCAATCCTTAAGCGCGTGAGCTGTGTAATTCAAACGGGCCCAAGTGGATTGGAGTGCCGATGAATCATCAGAACCGGCCCGCCAAGCTTCCTCGACCGTGTCCTTATAGTCCCCTGCCCGTTTCTACACTGCCTCATAGCGAAAGCCCACCTTCATACTGGGTGGTAGTCATAGCCCACTGTCATCAAGTTTAATCTAGATAGCATAATGATCAGATGAAGTTGTAATCACATTCTCCAGCTGACACTCAGCAAACATCTCATCGAAAGATTCCTTCGCAACCCCTCGGTGCAAACACACTCGAACATTGCATTGTGCATCTTGCCGACTCGTCCAGGTGAACTTAGGGCCACTGAAGCCAGTATCCACTAAGCAGCAGTCCTCTAGACAATTTATAAACAGCTCCATCTAAGCATCAGAGCGATCCCGTGCAGCATAATGTTCGTCGTGACACAAAACCTCGTTGAAGTCACCACAAAAAAGCCACGGACCATCCCATTCAGGTCTCAGCCGCCTAAGTAAATCCTAGAATTCATGACGTAGTTCCCGCTTCGGCTCACCATATACAAAGGTAGCACGCCATTGAGCTGAATCCTCGTGTGTCACAGTCACATCAATGCAATGTGAGTTGAAACCCCTGAGCGAAACATTGTATGGCTGTTTCCAAAAGAGCACAAGGCCGCCGCTGCGACCCTCGCAACTGACAACAAAAGAACTTGAGTATCCCAAGAACCACATAAAGTTCTTTGCACGAGTATCCTGTTAAGGTGTATTAGTATTGGTCTAGGAGTCTATATTTGTCTAGATTTATCTTCTTGTACCTCAAGTCAGATGTACTATATATTATGGCCTTTGGCCCCCAGATAATACAAGTTGCTTATTCCTAACATGGTGTCAGAGCCTAGTTTAGTCTTCTCGCACACACAACTCGTGCAATTTTTCTGCCTCCTCTCACGTTGAGCCTCTTGGATCAGACCGATTCCCGTACCGAGCTACCTCACGTTGAGCTTCTTGGATCAGATCGACTCCCGCTGCTACATTTTTTTGGATCAATTTGATTCCGGCTAGACTACCTGGATCAGATCGCTTCAGGCTGGACTACTTGGATCAGATCGGGCCATGCTGCTGCCGGACGCCGCCACCTCTAATCTTGCGTGCCCTCACTACTATGCCATGGCTGCTAATAAATCAGATCTGTTTCTTGGATCTATTCTCCCGATGCTGCTTTTCGTTCGTGTCTTCGTGCTCCTTCTGGCAGTTATGCACGCACGGACCCCATTGCAGGAGCGGACCCTATGGTCTGTGTGTGGATTTCCTCTTGGCCGCCCTCTTGTCCCGCTTAAGGCCACCGCCGCTCTCTCCAAGTCACCGCCCGTCGCCTCTACTCTCCAGATAGTGGCCGTCCTCCAGATCGTGTCCTACTATCCTGACGTGGATTAGTCTCGTCTATACTTCTAAAAAAAGTGGCATATGTCATTTATCCGGCACGTCTCTCTTCACTTTTCGGTGATTTTCGACGGTGTCCGTTCCGACCGTGTTTCGCACATGCGTCTTCGTTGGGCTTAGTGCTCTGTTTTCCGCTGCGTCCACCAAATCCGTTGGTCTTTTGTGTTTTTCTTGTCATGCGAGTCCACCATACCTTTATCGCCAGCCTACTCTCCGGTCCTCTTGTGGCCTCCCTTTGCATTGTTGGTTGATCTATGCTCTTTGTCTTGACATCGAGCTTCTTTATCGTCGGTTTCTTGGGCTATGATCTAGTGCAACATGCTTGCTTCTCTTGATGTGCCATCTTTTGACAACACATCTTCTCTTGATGCGGTGTGTGTCTTTCTTTGATGTGCTATCGTCGCATTGTCTTTGATCTACGCATATTCTTTTGCCTGGTGAGCTTATATGATGTTGGCTTCTTGTGCTATGATCTTTTGTGACATGCTGTTCTTCTGACCGCCTCTCGCTCTGTGTCAATCTCTTCTTCGATCGACTGTGGCTTGACTCTACGGGCTTTGAAGACTCTTCATGCTATGACATCACTTTGAAGACGCGGATTTTGGATTATCATTTTTTGTTTGTGTACTTTTCACTTCTTCAAATAGAATGCTATTGCATACGCTTTGCATTTGAGGGGGGGTGTGTGTGTTAAGGTGTATTAGTATTGGTCTAGGAGTCCATATTTGTCTAGATTTATCTTCTTGTACCTCAAGTCAGATGTACTATATATTATGACCTTTGGTCACTAGATAATACAAGTTGCTTATTCCTAACATATCCCACATTTTAGTCTCTGACAAAAAGAGGATAGTCGGTCTGAAAAACTTCACTAACCAGCGAAGTTCACCTACTGTCGCGTCAGACTCCAATCCGCGACAGTTTTCTAGCATAACAGACTCATTGCGTTGGACGGGACTGCGCGGCAGCCTCCGCCAGATCTGCTGATTGAATTGGGGTCATTCTCTGTTTCTTGTTTGAGTCTGAGCTTAGTACATCAATTTGGAGCGTGTTTTGCTCCTGCTCCTTTAACAGGTTTACGCTTGAAAGGTGTCTCCTTAGTACGGGAAATGGGCTCGACCCAATATAGTCGGCAAAATATCCCTGGTTCCAATGTTTCACTGTTTAGCTCGTACCTGAGTTCGATTCTGCATTCCTTTTACTGTTTCTGTTTCTTATAGAACTGCACGTATATTGGTTCGATTCTGCGTACGAATCTGTTTGAACATTCGAACTTTGTTTCTACTTTTTCAAGAATATACTATAAATAAGCTTCCACTACCAATTTATTTAATACTAGTTATAATTTTCCTTTTTATTCTTTCTTTTTCTATATTTTTATTGAAACTCTGAACATTCTCTATAACTATGATTTAAGAACTGTTAATATTGGTGAAGATTTTTTAATATCATGAACAAATTTTCAAAAAAATAATTCAAAAATCATGAATAAAAAATTAAAAATTATGAACCAATTCCAAAAATTATAAATCAATTTCAAAAAAGTAATGAACTATTTTAGAAAATCATAAACCAATTTAGAAAACATGAACCTTTACAGAAAAAACATGAACCCAATTCAAAAAACCGCGAACTAAAATTTAGAAAAACATAATTTTTTACAAAAAATAATGAACATTTATTTTAAAAAAAATAACGTTTCTAAAAAACACAAACAAAAGGAAAAATAAAAAAGAAACAAAAAACGAAAAAGAAACAGAAAAAAGAAAGCAGATAAAAAGAAAAAAGAAAAGGTAAAAGAAAAATGTCCTAACGCTAACTGGGCCGGCCCAACAGGGCTTGCGCCTTGTGCGGCGCTAGTCACCCGCGCCGCCAGCGGGTGGCAAATAGCATTTCCGCGACGCCCGGGAGTCGCGCTGTCCGCAAGGCATCCATATGGGCCGGCCCATTAGATGAGGCTTCTTTTAGATGGGTCGTTGTATTCATAGTAGGTACTACTGCTTCTGATCGAACGCTGCAGCCAGCTGAGGTGCACTTTCTGTTCCCGCTGATCACTTGAACAACTAGGCACAGAAATTTGATAGACTCAAAAATGTTAGCATTTATTATTTTAATTCATGAACAAATTTTGAAAAATCATGAGCAATTTTCAAAAGTCATGACCAAAAATCGAAATTAATGAATATTTTTCAAAAGACATGAACATTTTTTTGAAAACGTGAACATTTTTCGAAATCATGAGCAAAAATTCTGAAACTTTTAAGAAAGGAGAAATAAAACAGAAAAAAAAAATGACAGCAAAAGAGAAAAGGCTAATTTGGGCCGGCCCAATGCGGCGCAGGGTGTGCGGCGCGAGCCACGCGCGCCGCATTGAGGGTCATTTAGCATTTTGCGCGTGCCCCTGTCCATCGCGTGGGTGGCGCCTAAAGGGAACTTGTCAAGGGCCCTTTGGGCAACTGTATCTCCTCTAAAGTTTGAGCCCAATCATATTGGGGTCCTAGCCGAGCATTACTGATCAGCTACAGCCCGCTTCTTAATTAGCGTGCTGACACTACATGGGCCAGATTTCTCTGTAACATCGACTGTCAGTATTGCAATTTCAAAAAAATATAAAAAAACAGTGCCTTGCAATTTGCAAATCGACTGTCAGTACTGCGATTTTCTGAAACTTTACAATTCTAATTCAGTCCACCTTGTAAGTATGCATAAACTGCTAGCACGAGCCTTTTACATAATAATTCTTTAAGACTCAACACATGACAACGTACACAACATGTTCCAGTACACACCGACTATCAAGCACTTTCAGGAACTACGGCTTTCGACACTATTCAGCCGGAACAATTATCTCTCCTGTTTTACTCTGTCACTATCAACGGTACCGTATAACATTTCGCATGCAGACCGGTTGTATTTTGACAGGTGGAGAGCATCACCATCCTATGCTCTACATGCGTTCCATTGTCAGGTAGGATCTGTTCTTGCACCATTTCTCAAAGCAAGAGAAAGAAAGGACGCATGGGATCAAATCAAAATCTCAACAAGTATCGAACCCGATCCAGAAAGAATTCCTGCAACTAATTCCTCCTTTTGCCTTTTTTTTAATCGACAGTAGCAGTGGAATCACCAAGAACAAATAGTAACGGGAAATGGAGATTAGGGAGCATGGGAGGAGAGAGAGAGAGATGTGGGGGAAAAGGCCTAAAGAGTTCCAGTGGAGTGACCGAGTTAAGAGGGGACAGAAGAGACGTTCGAGTTGACAGGGCGTAGGCCCATGCACAGCTCCTTTGTCCTTACGGTGTCCCCCTCTCTCTCCTCTCTACTACTAGCTGCAGCTTTCATTGCGCCACCCGCACTGTTCAACTTTTCTACGCGTCCAAAACCCTACCGTATTTTCTTTCGTAGCAACTACTAATAACCTTGTGTTGAATGATGACAAGTATACAGTAGATTGTTTGGTAGCGTATATTGCTGGACTACTACTAGCAGTCACGCAATAAAAGTGTCTTTATGTTGCATCACTAAGATCAACATACCGTCTCATGACATAATACTACGATAGTACTAAGTATGTAGCATGTATATATATATATATATATATATATATATATATATTATATATAGGAAAAATACTTCTTACTCTCGGGTGTAACTACACCCACGTCTTATATACTACCTTACGAAAGTATTTGTAATAATTTATCTGTTTGAGTATGTTTATATAGTATATCTAAGATACTTCCAAACAAGTTAGGTAAAAAACCTAGTATATATACTGCCCAAATATTCGTATATACTTCATACTGCCTATATATAGTCTCCAGTATGATAGATACTGGCTAAATAATGTGAAACACACGTGTGTGTAACTACACCCGGGTGTAGTATGAATATGTTACTCCCGGGTGTAACTACATCCACGTGTGTTTCACACCATCTAGGTAGTATATCTCATACCGAAAAGTATATAACTGTAGTATGAAGTACTATAAGACTATTTGGTAGTATATATACTACTTTTGAGGTAGTATGTACAAGTTTTTTACATACTCTTATTTTACGTACAAATATGAAGGCTATTTCGGAAATATAGTGCGAACTATGGCTTCACTTGCATTTTTTCATGTAACTTCATTTGAAGTATCTTAGATGTAGTATATGAACATACTCAAACCGATAAAGTATCACGTATACTTACGTATGAGAGTATATTACGTGAGTGTAACTACACCTAGGAGTAAGAAGTATTTTTCCTATATATATTCTTATAACGACGTACACACTGTATGGCCGCTAAGTTAAACTAACCTGTGAGGGTTCTTTTTGTTAATGTGTATTTTTTTCTTTTTTAAACACGAGACAAAATATTTATAAGTTATATTGATTAAGAAGAACGAGCAACTCATAAAATTGAAATTACGATTTTTATGAGACAAGACCAAAAATTGGTGGGATTTTTTTCTTCTAAACATCTATAGCTATGAGAAGTGCAAGATTAGCCTTTTTATCTTGTGGACATAGTACTGGACAAGCTATATATATGTGTGTCAAGTATTTGTGTCTTGCACAACACCAACACGTACCTTCAGCCAGTCAGTTGGTACGTAGTCGGATTGATTTGATAGTTGACACCGGTCGTGTTAATCCGTATTACTACCAGGATCTGATCTTCTAGCTTGCTAGCTTATCCTATGCTGAGAAAAGATATACCTTTGGCACTTGCGGTATCTAGCTAGTCACATCCGGAATTATACTTTTCCCACCAGGAAAATAAAGGCAGTATCCACAGAAAAGCAAAAGAAAGATAAAAAAATATTTATACGTCATCTATTCCATATTATAGCAAGTTTTGGCAAACTAAAAGAGGGAGTAACAAATAGTAATATCACCACTCGACCATACATAACACCACAAAGCTTAAATACAAATCAGAACATTTCTACAGAAAAAAAATTAGGACTACGATACAAACGTAAACTTTAAAAAAAAACGTGTAAACTATTTCAAATTTGCTTAGGAAAAAACTACAGGCAAGGAGGGTCGAGGCATCGCCCCGGATCGCGTATCCTTTGCTGAGATGAAGAGATAACGCTGCATCTACTATACAGTGCGCGCGTACTGTACACGGGGTAGTTCCAGTGAGCGGAGCTGGACCAGGTACGTGCGGGCCCTGCACGACCGGCAGCGACGCGACGGGAGACTGCAGCGCGCGCAGAAGTCCCGCGCGATTCGCGGGGCATTTTTCGTCCTGCCCCACTTTTCCTTTTTCTTTTCTCTGTGCAGCAGCAGAGGCGTCTGACCGTATAATTATTGTCCAAAAAGAAATTGCACACACGGACGCTCGCCCGCCCTCTCTCTCTACAGAGAAATGCAATTACAAACAAGCATTTAGGGCTGGTTTGATTCGTAGGATAGAAAAAATATAGGAATAGAAAAAATATAGGATTGAGATGTCGTGCCAACTTGAATCCTATGGAAAGATGAATCATGTTTGATATAGCAAATGATTTTTTCCATGAGGTTTGATCTATGTTTCTTTTCTATAGGAATTGCACTACAAGATTTCTATAAGATTAATTTCTATAGGATGTGTTCCTATGAATCAAACAATTATATAGAAAAAATTTCTATAAAATTTAAATCCTACACAATTTCTATGCAATTCCTATAAATCAAACAAGCCCTTAGAATCTACGCTGCATATCTGCGAGCGATCCTCGACTCTTTCTTCAGTTCGATTAAGTCAACTCATCTAACTTGTAGATAGGTTAACTTTTCCGCAAGATCTCAAACAAAGAAAACTTTCCCGCAAAGAGAAAAAACATACAATCAATACCATATATATATATATTCATAGTACTCACTCCGATCCAAATTAATGTTTAAATTGTACGTGGTAGAGATACATAAGCTTACTCGAGCGATTACAAAATAAAGTCTAAAGAAACTAGCAAATCTCCGAGGTCTTCAAACTCTTTTCTTCCGAGACACAATCAGGTACTTTTCTAAAGGCAGACAAAACAAACAAATAACAAACCATAATCTGTAAATACCATGAGGATTCTCCTATAATTTCAATTTAAACCACAATGCCAAGGCCACGTGCACGCCGCAACTATTGGAGTAATCAATCAATATCGGTAAGTGTACAACACCAGTATTTTAGAGAAAGCAACCGAACAACTTGATCAACATCGCTGGCAAACCGAGAGAACGAATCACCATTGCCGAGGACGTAGCAGCCGGGACACATATTGTGAGGATAAACCTCCTCGTGGCAACCATGAGAATCCAAAACCAATCTGGCGAAGCAAGATCTGAAAGACCATACCTATAGAAACTTAATCTTTCAACACCCCCATTGACACCGAGAAGGAGATCGTGTCGTCAAACGAAGGGCCAAAGATCACTTATTGTAGATGTGGCTATCTCCATTGATCGTAGAGGTCAAAAAGAAGATGACCAGAACACTAATATAATGTTTTGAAAACACTACTTTTATTGAAAACTCCACCCATAGATCGGGTTCCACATCCCTCCTGATGCTGGCAAGGCTGGCCGAAGGAGGGAGAACCGATCTATGGAGAGGAGACGGAGCGGAGGAGGCTAGGTCAGAAAAGAGGCGGCTGTTGCAGATCGTGCGTAAAAAAAATACTTAGATTGTTTAACTAGCTTACAATATTGAAAACTTTCTAACTTTACGGTGTAATTTCTTTCTGGGTGACAAGTATTTCATGAGGAGTCTTCTTGGCGAAGGGAAGGAGTAAGAAATACAGAAGTAAGAAGTACTAGTCATCCATATCACGGCATATTTCTAACGGAATACTTCTGTAGCTTACTTATTATTTCACTAACAAAATGCACGATCTGACCCATTGTCGTCTTTATAAAATGAGGTCTCTTTCCTAGTAAGTGAAAAACAAGATACAACATGTGACATGCTTTTACAATCTGTCCATGTCAATGCACAAATATAACTTTTACTTGGCAAACGTCGCCGTCTTAAATATAGACGATGTTACATGTTATAGATGCAAGAGCACGTAAGGTGTAGGAAAGTATAACATCCGTGCTACTGCGTTAAACTTGTTATGAGATTATAAAAAAGTCCCTACAAAAATTCGAAGGCGACGCCTGGATTACTCAGTTAATGCTATATCTACTTTCATTCTCTTGTTCGGTGATCTGACAACAATTCGGCGTGTAGTCTAGCCTCCTGGTCCCCTCGGACGACTCTGGAGCCGCTCCCTCACCTTCGCCACCCAAAAATACACTGCACCACCGCCCTGCTCACCCGGGTGTTGCCAGAGGAGACCACGGCGGACGGCGAGGATGCCGTGATATGGATGACAAGTATTCCATGAGAGGGTCTCTTGGCAAAGTGAAGAAGGAGGCGTAAGGCGTGTGGATATCCAGGACGGCAATGCACACAAGGTGTCCAAATTCAAATCTAACAGCGTGGCCTATGCCTACTCCTACTATAAATCACTATAATAGCAACAAGAGTACAACGTACAGGGACTGGTGTATGAAAAGCTTATGCCCTAAAGGCCGCCCATAGGCCGGCTTATATACATATCTAACCTAGTGTTTACCAAAGAATCTTGTCCGGCTACAATACAGATTCCTACACAAAGGACGTGTTCGGTAATTCCCCAGCTTCTCTAAATCCTCAAATCCGGCTCTAAAGTCCGATTTTGCACTCCTCCTGGAAGCTCAGAACATTCAGCCAACTCATGTCTCTTACCTGAGCTGCTGACAGATGGACCCCACTAGTCAGGGTCATCTTCCCCAAATCCACAATCATGCTTCTCCTCAAATTTGACGATTGAGGTCAAGGCAAGGAAGCTCAAGGGGGAGGTTGAGGCGGAGGAGCTCGCAGCGCAGGAAGGCAGGATGGTGCATGGCCGGGGCATAGGATCTCGTAGCGGGGGGTCAGGACAAAGGAGCTCGCGGCGGGGGTAGGTCGGGGTGTTGAAGTTCACAACAGAAAATGCCAGGGCGGACAACGTCATGTGGGTGATTGGGGAGACAGAAGGGGATGAGGCTAATGTGGTTGATTGGATTTTGACTAGATGGTGTTAGAGTCAAGTAACTTCTCGCTACTCCGCCCTTGCCGAACCGAGAATTCACGAATGTGGTTCTCCGCGACTTGTACGCAAATTTTTCTTGGCTTCTCGAATTTGACTACGTGGAGTTTAGATGTTCGGTGCTACTCTGCCGTGGATTTCTCGGAAGTTAGGAGCCAGAGAGTTACAGAACACGCACTAGAGCAGCAACACGACAGTGTCTTGTACTCCACGTCTACAGTCATCTGGTCTACAGGAAGTATGTCCATGGGCCTTATGTAGCCTGATGGGTCCCATCTTTGTCTTAACGATCTGGTAAGCCACTGGGATTACCACCAATGGGCCATCCTGGGTTGCTAGAATTAGTTATGACGTGGGTATATTTTTATTATATATATATATTCAACGGTAGCCCCCGAAATATTTCAAGATCTTCGTATGTATTAAGAAATGCTTGAGCTAGAATCCATCTTTAAACGATTGATGATATTGAAAGAAGAATCATGAAGGGTTCCTAAAACTTATCAAAAAACTAAAATCCAAGTCAAAGTAATATGCATAACCATTATTCTATTTTTCTCGTGGGCTCAAAAAACTGAGCCGACAGAAATTCTTGGTCAACCAAAGGAGACCGATTCCAAGTTTTCTCGCGCTTCTGTCACATTCAAGTCAAGTCATGTCACCTGACAAATATTCCCATCACTAGTGTTGTTAGTAGGACTTACCATGACCGTAGTCGCGTTAATATGTTGCGCGAGAAGCCAGATTATTTGTGCCACGTGGCTGAATTCACCACGCATGTTCCTTCGGGCATGACAAAGATTGATCATGTCCACACTACATGCACTAATCGCGATGCGAGTCTATAAAAGTACAATGCCGAGGAGCTTGTTTCCCCACTTTGAGATCCTGGTGCATGGCTTAATAGGATTGATAGGATACCCATATCAACAAGTTGCAACTTTTTTCCAAGGTTCATCATCAAAGGAACTCCATGTGAAGTGTGCTTGACCTGGAGGACCAATTGGGAAGTTATTTATAGGTGCACACGAGTGTGGACAAAATACGTAAAAAGACTAGTTTTGGTAGGTGGGGCTAGTCTAGAAATCTTAGAGAGTAGCCAGGGGTAAGAGCCGCCAGGCCCGGGGTGTTACAAGTGGTATCGGAGCCGGTCCTAATGGTTACACAGTTTTGTGTGGATCAAGGGCACGGACATGTCGCACATGACACATGTACCGATACTAGACGCATAGACGTGTGCTAATAGGGGACGTTCCTAGCCTGGATTGTTGATCGATAAGGATGTCGATATTTTAACAACACAAGCCCAAACGAAGGATCTAGAATTTGGCCCGCTTATTTCTAACGCAAATCCGCCTTCCTTCAAAAAACGAGAAGCAACCGGCGACCACCTTCGCAAATGATTCCCGAGCGTCTCCGCAGGAAAATGAAACGGTACCGATCCCTGCCCCTTTCGTTGCTTCTAATTACAGAGAATTGTCACCAGAGAGAATTTGGAGAAAAAAAGAAAAGAACCCACCGACTCGACCCTGTCCCTGTCCCTGACCCCGACCCACCCAGCCCTAGGAAGCCACTGCCTTCATTGCTGCTAGCTCTCGCCTCCGTTGAACCCACTCCGGCTCGCCCTCTACGACACTGAGGAATGATGGCCACATCCCCACACACCTCCTCGTCCACCTACAAGCGGTGTTGCGACCATGCCAACTGCGACCGCCCCGACGGTCGCCTGCCTCCGACTGCCATCTGCTGCCCTGCAGGCTAGCTCCGCCTCCCCAACCGGAGTCCTAGAGCTCGAGCTCGTCCTCCCCAAGCATGCTGTCGAGTTGCACGTCTCCGACGTTTGCGTCGCCTTCTACAATTGCTACTATGATTTCGGAAGACGCTGCATTAGCCGTCTTCTTCCTCGTGGTGATCAATACGATGCGCTAACATTCCTTTTGCCGCGCTTCAGCTCACGAAAACAATCTCTCCTAGAGCAACCTTGATGTTCTAGCTCATTGTTAATGTTCAAATGTATGCAAAGTATACGATGAGTTTGATGACTTCAAGTGCACAAATCGTTTGTAGCTAGTTTTGAAATAAAGATATCGATCCCATAGAGAGTAGGAGTCTGAATTCTAATAACTCTTGAAATAAATATACGATAGAAATGCTAGATTAAGTTCTAAGTAACAAGATAAAATGCAAGTATTATGTAAAAAGTTGTTTTGGGTTATAGATATAAGAGCAATAGTAAAGTAAAGTAAAATAGCTTAATACAGAAAGTAAGTATCGCGTATGTAAGAGAGATTGGAACTGCAATAGGGAAAAAGCGTTCTCAGAGAGTAGCGGATATACCACTAGTATTATAAGGATCTAAGATAAAGATTATTATCATGAACATTCTCAACTATGCATGTGTTGGAGGAACTCCATATTTGGACAATTAGGCAGCAACCGCTACTCTCATCATCCTCATAACCACATCAGTCAGCAATTGACATCAATCGAGTTACTGTGCTATTAAGGGACGTAATCTCGTAGGACGTGTCCCATGGCATGGATAGTGTTCCGTGAGTTTCCTCGGTTTCCCAAGTTGATACGTAAGGAGTGCCAACAGCTTTATAGTCACTATAAGTGCTAGCACACCTCCGTCTACCAACTAGTAGTTCCTGCCATCAAGTCCCTATGAGAGGCAAATATTGAGAGGTCGACTTCTCTAAACATCAAGATGTAGAAAATCTAACAGATGGTCACAGCGAAGAATATCGTAGTAGACTTTATTTTATTTCAATCTCATACTAGGGTTTGTCCATCTCCCCAAGAACTAGAGATCTACTCAGACATGGAGGCAATCAACATCATGGCAATGGTAATAGAAACAATCATAGATGAATAGTACTTGTATAAATCCACAATGATACGGGAATTACAACAAGATCTAGACAAGATGTAGATGGGATAGATGGAGATGGTGGTGATGTAGAGGTGGATGATGAAGATCGATGCCTTAGCCTCACGGATCTATCCAAGGCGAAGATGGATCCCTGGTGAATGAGTTCCCTCTCTAGATGCCTTCCGGAGATGAGATTTCGGCGATTTCTGGGTGTTCTATATGTCGTCTCACTGAACCAGTTGCATGGGGTGAAACTATTTGAGGAGGCGGAGGCGGCGCCAACTATACGACCAGAGCTATATGGCCAGAAAATTTGCTACCGCCGTATAGTTGGTCGTTGAACCTTCTTCCTCCCTTGTTCGCTTCTGGTTTTCTTCTGGTATTATTAATATTTCTGAAATAAGCGATTTACGTTGTTTTTGACTCCTTTTCTCCATAGTACAACTGCTCCAAGAATTGTATCCATTGGATCCATCATCTATCCTGATCCTGGTGAAAACAGACATAAAATGTACGCGCGAGCGCCTAAAATACTAAGATCCTACATCTACAATGCTAAATAATAACGTGAAACATGATGCAAATATGCACTCATCAACTTACCCAAGCTTAGACTCTTGCTCGTTCCGAGCAAGTTTTAGCTTAATGGATATGATCCTCATATTTATGAACCTGAGTCGATTAAAATAAATGAGGCAGTTGCAACATGTGTTTATCATATACGATACATAATAATAAGTTTGTGAATATTATCTTACTCGAACCATCTGAATAGTATTAGCAGGCTTCCACACCTTAGTGATTAACAGTTCATAAAAGATGAATCTCAACATAATGTAAAAGTATCCGGTTCAACCGAATGAGTTAACGAGGTAGTCCCAAGTGTTTTAGGATCAACGTATTCACTTGGGATTCAAAATCCCAAAAAGTGTCTCGTTGTCATACTACAATACAATGGTATATGCCTATTTGCTCTTTGCACACTCGCTCTTTTTCTTCTTTCTTCTTTCTTTTCTTTTGCATATATGCTCACACTTTTGTTTTAAGTGTTGTGCAAAGGAGCTAGCCATATATTCCACCTTATGTAGGAATTCAAAGTTTAACGATCTCAATTATCAAATTCCAACTGTATATGAAGCATTCTTATGACTTGGAGATTCTACCACGACTTGTTCTCACTCTATTTTCATAGCACTTTCATTTTCCTTTGTTCAAGGTTTCTTTTTCAGCTTAATTGTATAGATATTTTTTCTTTGTAAATCAAACCGTAGACGTACAATATATTGACCAAATTATCTTTATGTGTTCTATTAATACCAATGGGGAAGACTCCTATTGCTATCATCAAGTGAAAGTAAAATCATACTCAAGCCATTCATATATCATTAAAGAAAGCACAAACTCAATATTGCTCCATATATAATAATAAACTCGGAATTTCATTAAAGGGATCGACTATTTGTGAAGGGAATTCTAATGATGCAAAATTTATTGCTAGACTGAACTAATGCAAAAATAATAATAATAACTTATAGGATAGATTATAAGGTCTTAAAGATCTCCCGAAGCTTGGAATCAATACCGTGATTGTTGTAGATCATTGTGGCGCCATGGCATGTAACACCGCGGTGCGTAGCTTCATGTTGGTCTCCTATAGAGCAGTTATGCGGCTGTAGCACCTGCGTAGATCAGATTGCAGAGTGTCCACTCTATCTGTGAGCTTAATCACCAATGGAAGGAGGTCTTCCTTCTTCTCCATCTCATTGAGACGGTGACAGACTTCAATGCGATGGAGTAGCTCTTGCTTCTGATATATCTCCAGTGCCCGCACGCGATCCTTGGTCCTGGGGTGAGCTTCTTCTTCCTCATCCATAATTGATGGATCGGGGAAGTGGAAACCGTACCTCCATTCTTCTTGAGGCTTAACCTTCATAAGAGCACCGATGGTTGGCCTCGAGAGTGGTGCCTTCGCTCCCTTTCTAGCACCTACACCAATATTAGATAATTCCTTATG
Organism: Avena insularis; assembly: GCA_023614405.1. Classification (NCBI taxonomy): domain Eukaryota; kingdom Viridiplantae; phylum Streptophyta; class Magnoliopsida; order Poales; family Poaceae; genus Avena; species Avena insularis. The sequence goes on along the minus strand of CM042686.1, from coordinate 412,192,467 downwards.
CTTGTGTGGTCTTGGATCCGTGGTGATGAGCTTGACCGTCTCCACACGCCCTTTTCCATGTGGCTTTGGATCTTCTCTCTCTTGTTGAGCTTTCTTTATCGCCGCCCAATCAATCTCCGGTGGATCATAGACGTCTCGGTGGATGTAGACGTCAACCACGTCATGTTTGGAATCGTTGTTGAAGTAGCTTGGCTCGACGTACTCCTTGTACCTCGGGCTAAAACTCTCCACCTCCTCGTCATCGTCCTCCATGGACGGACTGCTAGATCGGTCCCTGGAAGGAGCAATGAGCCCCATGGGTTTCCCACGGCCTGGGACGGGATAGCGCATTGCTAGATTGGTTCCTGTAGATTATGATTAGAGAGAGAGACAATGGCGGTATATAAGGGGGTTCAGAGGTCGGTAAAACTCGCGAGAAACACCAAATTGTCTTCCAAGAAAAGAATCTTAACAAAATAGGGAAAGAAATTACGGATTTAGAAGAATCCTACCGTGTAACGACGAACTATACGGGCGCAGCCCGTATAGGTCCGGCCGTATAGTTAGTTCCGGGCAGATATTTCCAAATATCTCAAGTCCAGGTCGATTAAATCACGACTCAAAACCAAAAATAAGGTTTATTTTTTAGATGAATAAACAAAGAGACAAACGAAAAGTGTCTGAGAGTTTAACGACCAACTATAAGGCCGGAATTTCGGCTCCGGTCATATAGTTGCAACCGTATAGATACAAACACCAAAAATCAAAAGTGTCAAGAGTTTAACGACCAACTATACGGCCAGAATTTGGCTCCGATCGTATAGTTGTGACCATATAGATACAAACACCAAAAAGCAAAACTTTCTGAGAGTTTAATGACCAACTATACGGTCAGAATTTTGGCTTCGGTCGTATAGTTGCGATCGTATAGGCTCAGATAATGAAAACAATTTCACAAAGATGATACAGAGAGTTTAACGACCAACTATACGGCGGGAGCTCCCTCTCTGGTCGTATAGTTCCGCCCGTATAGTTGGTAAAAACCCTCTAAAATTTCAGAAAAATACAAGGAATTCAAAGGCAGAATTTTTAGGAGTAAAATTTGTGAAAACAAATCACTTATTTGGGTAAGAACACTTACCTTGCACTTACCATTTGCTTATTCGGGGATGAGAAAGTTCCCCCCAAAACAAAGACTTCTTCTCTCTTAAAGGAATTGAACTTAATTCGTTGAATAATTCTCATAAACGAAAATCACCAGGACTAAAGTTCCTCTCAACAAGATTGGTGTCTTGCTGGGCAATCATGGACACTACATCTAACATTTTTGTTTCTTGCCTCTGCATAATCTGCAACTCAAATTCGTGAAGTGATAGAATCCAACGAATTAGTCTTGGCTTATGTTCTTTCCTCTCAAGGAGTTATTTTAAGCCATCATGATCCGTATGAACTCTTACCTTTGCATCTACTATGTAAGAACGAAATTTATCACAAGAGAAAAATACAGCAAACAGTTCCTTTTCTTCCTTTGGGTAATTCTTCTGAGCACCATTTAGAGTTCTACTAACATGATGTATAATATTAAATCTACGACCAATATGTTGTCCCAGAGTTACTCCTACAACATCATCACTAGCTTCACATATTAAGTCAAAGGTTGTATCCCAGATAGGTGGTTTAATGATTGGAGCACGAGATAAAGCATGTTTGAGTTTATCAAAGGCTTCAAGACATTTATCATCAAAATTAAATCTTACTCCCTTTTGCAGGAGGTTAGTCAAAGGTTTAGATATTCCAGAGAAATTTCTAATGAACTTTCTATAAAAATCCACATGACCAAGGAAACTTCTTATACCCTTAATATCCCTAGGTTGTGGCATTCTCTCTATTGTCTCAACCTTAGCTCTATCAACTTCAATTCCCTTACCTGATACCTTGTGTCCAAGGACTATACCTTCTTTGACCATAAAATGGCACCTCTCCCAGTTTGGAACAAGACTAGTTTCTTCGCAACGCTGCAAAACTCTTTTGAGATTATCCAAGCAACTAGTAAACAAAGTTCCATAGACAGAAAAGTTATCCATAAATACTTCCATTATAAGTTCTATGAAATCAACAAAAATAGCAGTCATGCATCTTTGAAAAGTAGCCGGAGCATTACATAAACCAAAAGGCATATGTCGGTAAGCATGTAAACCATAAGGACTAATGAAAATTGTTTTAAGTTGGTCATTAGGATGAACAACTATTTGAGAAAAACCAGAGCATCCGTCCAAATAACAAAAATGAGTATGGTTTGCTAACCTCTCTAAAGTTTGATCTATGAACGGTAAAGGATAGTGATCTTTCCTAGTTTCTTTATTCAATTTTCTGAAGTCTATGCACATCCTATGCCCAATAATAGTTCTGGTAGGTATCAATTCATTATTTTCATTAGGAACAACAGTGAAACTGCCCTTCTTAGGGACACAATGAACATGACTTACCCATTCACTTTCTTTAACAGGATAGATTATACATGCGTCTAGTAGGTATACAATTTCTTTTCTTACCACTTATTTCATTTCAGGCTTCAAACTTCTATTAAATTCCGCAACCGGTTTAGCACCTTCCTCCATGAATATTCGATGGACGGCTATCATGGGACTTATGCCCTTCAAGTCATCCATTGAGTACCCAAAGGCCTTTCAACGCTCCTTAAGTATCTCCATAAGTTCTTCTTCTTCTTTTCATGAAAGTTTAGCACTAATAATAACAGGAATTTATTTGTATTATCTAGAAATCTGTATTTGAGATTATCTGGTAGAGTCTTCAACTCTAGGGGTTGTAGTTCCTCGTTCCCTCTCTTTTCTGGCTCTTCAAAAGCCTCATCAGTTGGAGGTCCCATTATGGGAAGTGAATCGAATTCATCTTCTAGTTCTTCCAAGGACATGTCCTCCATAACTATTTCTTCATAATTTGGATCTTTATTTATTTCCTCTTCTTGATTACCAAAGAAAAGAGCCACAATTTCTTCAATAGTTCTCTCTTCCTCTACTTCTTGTATTTGTGGAGGCCTGTCTTTAAATTTGGAAAAATGGAATTTATTTTCCGTCCCCCCAAGCTTAAGAGACACAATCTCCTTGTTGAAATTAACATAGGCACCTATATCACCCAAAAAGTTTCTTCCAAATATAATAGGGAAAAGAGTGTCAGCTGGCATATCAACAACTACAAAATCGATAGGAAAGTTTTTATTGCCAATTGTGACAGCTACATCTTCAACTACTCCCATTGGAATTCTATGATTTTTATTGGCTAACATAATTGTCATATCAGTATTTTCAATTATAGTCAGTTCTATTTCTTCTTTTATTTCTAAGTAGAAATCATAAGATATAACATTAACTTCAGTGCCAAGATCACATAAACCGTAATGCGAGGTTTCTTTAAATATGCAGGAAAGAATAGGCTTACCCACATCTTTTGCCTTTGTTTTACCTTCAACCAATACGGAAGTCTCTTCATCAAGTTCAACTATGTTACAATGTGCGTACGTAGCCATAATTGCTTCCTTGGTTACCTCTTCATCTTTAGTTTCTTCCAGATGTTCCACGACTTCTGGCATACTTTCTTCTTACTTTTTATCCTGTACTGCTTTAACCTGTTCATATTCAAGAATATACTTTCGTGCAGCGTTAGGAAAATGCATCTCATTTATTGGTTCTAAGGAGGCGAGTGTTGCTTTATCTTGTCTTTTCTTCTCAGGTTCGGGTGGTGGATCATACTTGACCAGTCCCTATTTTGGAGCCTTAATATGTTCTGTAAAAGCTTTAACAACTTGCAACACAAGATCTGAATCCAAATAAAGTTCTTTAGATAATTCTTTAACATGACCTTTTTATTATAGTCATGAATACAATCATGTTCTATTTCTATGCCTCCTTCACTTCCTAGACTAAAATTCCATGAAACTCTATGATCATGGATTCTATTTTTAGTAAAGCCCAAGATTTAGGTATAGGAAGATTCATAAAGGATCCTTCCGCGAAAGAGTCTAGTTCAATTTTATTAGATTCAATTAAGCCGCCATAAAAGATATGCAATAAATACCATTCAGGTAAATCATGATGTGGACATAGTCGTAGTAAGTCTTTAAATCCAATATAAGCTCTTACTAGTACTTCATTAAAACGATTTTTCCAAGTCATTATAAGACGCCCGATTCCAAAAGATTTTGACAATGGATAATATTTTGCTAGAAATTCACAGGCTAGATTATCCCAAGTAGTAGTGGCTTTAGGTGGTAGAGATCTATACCATGAGAGAGCTGTACTAGTCAAAGTTTGACTAAAAAGTTTAACCCTTACCTCACCAGCGGTATATTCCATTAGTAGAAAAGTGCCACATATATCTTTAAAACATGCAATATGCTCATATGGATCAGGATCTTCTTCATCTCTAGTAAATTGCTTCTTGTGTAAAATACCAAGTAGTAGAGGATTTATTTCAAACCCCCTTGTCTTCTCATTGGAGTTGTCTCTTTTATAAATATCATAGGGTGTCCCAAAGAAGTTGAGTGGATTAGCACTAGTCATATTCTCAAACTCCGTCATGTTGGTAGGAACCTGTAACTCAAAACAAAATTTAGCAAAACAAAAATAAATAAGCAAAAACTAAAAGACCTACAACGCTTAGCTCCCCGACAACGGTACCACAAAATAGCTTGATGACTGCAAGTGCACAGATCGTTTGTAGCTAGTTTAAAAATAAAGATATCGATCCCATAGGGAGAAGGAGTCTGAAGTCTAATAACTCTTGAAATAAATATTATGACAGAAATTCTAGATTAAGTTCTAAGTAACAAGATAAAATGCGAGTATTGTGTAAAAATGTGTTTTTGGGTTTTAGGTATAAGAGGAATAGTAAAGTAAAGTAAAATAACTTAATACAAAAAGTAAGTATCGCGTATGTAAGAGAGATTGGAACTACAATAGGGAAAAAGCGTTCTTAGGGAGTAGCGGATACACCAATAGTATTATAAGGATATAAGATAAAGATTATTATCATGAACATTCTCAACTATGCATGTGTGGGAGGAACTCCATATTTGGACAATTAGGCAGCAACCGCTACTCTCATCATCCTCAAAACCACAACAGTTAGCAATCGACATCAATCGAGTTACTGCTCTATTAAGGGACGTAATCCCATAGGACGTATCCCATGGCATGGATAGTGTTCCGTGAGTTTCCTCGGTTTCCCAAGGAGTGCCAACAGCTTTATAGTCACTGTAAGTGCTAGAACACCTCCGTCTACCAACTAGTAGTTCCCTCCATCAAGTACCCATGAGAGGCAAATATTGAGAGGTCAACTTCTCTCAACATCAAGATGTAGAAAATCTAACACATGGTCACAACGATGAATATCATACTAGACTTTATTTTATTTCAATCTCATACTAGGGTTTCTCCATCTCCCCAAGAACTAGAGACCTACTCAGACATGGAGGCAATCAACATCATGGCAATGGTAATAGAAACAATCATAGATGAATAGTACTTGTATAAATCCATAATGAGTACGGGAATTACAACAAGATCTAGACAAGATGTAGATGGGATGGATGGAGATGGTGGTGATGCAGATGTGGATGATGAAGATCGATGCCTTAGCCTCCCGGATCTGCGTAGGGCGAATATGGATCCTTCATGGAGGAGTCCCCCCTCCAGATGCCTTCTGGAGGTGAGGTTTCTGCGATTTCCGGGTGTTCTATATGTCGTCTCCCCGAACCAGTTGCACGGGTGAAACTATTTGAGGAGGCGGAGGCGGCACCAACTATACGGCCGGAGCTATACGGCCGGAAAATTTGCTCCCGCCGTATAGTTGGTCATTGAACCTTCTACCTCGCTTGTTCACTTCTGGTTTTCTTCTAGTATTATTAATATTTCCCAAATAAGCGATTTACGTTGTTTGACTCCTTTTGTCCACAATACAACTTCTCCAAGAATTTTATCCATTAGATCCACCATCTGTCCCGATCCCGGTGAAAACAGACATAAAATGTGCGCGCAAGCGTCGTAAAATACCAAGATCCTACATCTATAATGCAAAATGATAATGTGAAACATGATGCAAATATGCACCATCAGAGGTCAAAATTTAGAATAGGAAAGAGGACTACAAAGAGAGTCACACAAGGATGCAAGATTTTTCAGTCAAATAATGGTTAACCTTTCCTTCAATTGTTTAATTTTTCTCTAGATATTGATTTACCATTAAAATAATCTTCTAACATGTTGAATTCATATAACCCACACTGTATTCTACTTCCTTAACTTAAAGGGAAACTGAAGGTATATGGAAAAGTGGATATAGTGTGACATTTTTTAAAAAATCTTTTATTTTGGACATGTAATGAATTATACAACCTATGGTATCATCTCGTTTGGCTATTTTATAATCTTATTTATTCATTTCTATATCATTATGTACTAAAAACTAGCATACATATGAAATTAGGGGCGTTACATACATTTCACAACTGAGCACATCAAACAAGCCAAATGTCTAGAAGCCAAAAAGAATATAAGGAACCAGATTCTATGAGCTTCTCCCCACCACAACTTCTCCCCACAATCTTCCAAAAGCTAGCTTCTCTAGAATCACAAGATGAAAATAAGTCGGTCATACTCAGCCTCTATCATGGATGCATACACAGTCTCTTGCTTGGAACTCTTCTAGCTCACAACCCCTGCATTCATTACAAACACGTATCCGAATTGTGAACAAGAATCATCTTAGTCAGTAAGATAAGTCGCATCGGTGTAACCCTTTACAGTGAGTTCAACCTCACCTCCATAAACTAGGAACACATCCTTAGTCCTTCTCAAGTACTTAAGGATTGATGTTTTAACCACTGCCCAGTGGATCTCGCCAGGGTCAACCTGATATCCGCTCACAACATTTAGAGCATAGGAACATCTGGCCTAGTACAAATCATAGCATACATGATGGACCCAACTATGGAAGCACATATGGGATCAGAGTCATTCGCCTTCGCCCATTAGTGGTCCAAGTACATTGAGTCTTGCTAAGTTTTACACCATGGGACATTGGTAAGAACCCCTTCTTAGACGAGTCCGTGTTAAACATCTTCAACACATTGTCCAAATATGTACTCTGACTCAATCCAATGAGCCGCCTTGATCTATCTCTATAGATCCTGATTCCTAGTATGTAAGTTGCCTCACTCAAGTCCTTCATCGAGAAACTCCTTTCCAATGATTCCTTGGTTTCTTGCGACATCTAGAAATCATTTCCAATCAGTAATATGTCATCCACAGATAAGATTAGAAAGTTTACTTTGATCCCAATAAACTTCTTGTATAAATAAGAATCACGATCACTCTTGATGAAGCCAAATGAGTTGACTACCTCATCAAATCGAATGTTCCAACTCCGAGATGCTTGGTTCAACCCATAAATGGATTTATGAAGTTGGCATACCTTGTCAGCATTAGCCAGATCAACAAAACCCTTGGGCTGTATCATATACATGTCCTTGGTTAAATTTCCATTAAGGGAAGTTGTCTTGACATCCAGCTTCCATGTCTCATAGTTGATATGCACATTTGATAAACCTGGAAGCTAGGAGTCAATATTCACATACATTTGCAGATGGCTAAGCAATGTTGATGTTAAGAGCTTGGCCCAGCTTCTTAACCTTTTCGGGTGGCCTAGGCACTGGCACATGCTTTTCCTGTACAACATCAATCATCATCATGTTGTAATCCCCTAACAGTTGTCCATCATCCCATAGTGCATTCTTGTATGTGCAAGTTAACTTTCCAAATGAAACTGTCCTATCACTTGTCATGGATCGCAGACCCACTCTTGATTCAATCTATAGGAAGTAAATGTAGCATCAACAACATATGCATTCCTGACAGCTAACATATGTATAGAAGACATATACCTGAGTTACGTAGTTAGTCGAACTCAAAGGCTTGAGAACATCCTCTTCATGGTGGTCCTCGGACTATAAAAGTGCGAAGGTCAACAATTGCAATGCATAACACGGTAATAGGAAAAAGTAAGTACGAATTGTGCAATGATCACCTGCAACAAGCGCATGAAAACTGGAGGCCTCAAACGACCACGCCCTGATTTCTTCTTCTTGGAACTATTTTCACCAATAGATGAATCTACAACTCCCTTCAAAGCAAAAAACAACAGTGTGGGGGTTAGCCTCAACAATATCTGGAGGGGTCGTTATAGCAGTATCTGAAGGGATAGTTATAGCAACATCAACATCATGTAGATCTGTACCAGTAGCACCACCACCATCTGGAGGTGTACCAGCAGCAGCACCAACACCATCTGGAGGTGTACCAGCAACAACACCAACACCATCTAGAGTTAGCACTTAAGTATCACCAACTGCTCTAGTGAGGACATCATCAACACGAGTTGATAATAAAGGAGTAGTAGGAGTTTGAATTTTTCTAGTAGCTGCCATAGTACTAGCTAGCACCGAACGAGGAACAACTTCAGCACTTCTGACACTAGATGAGAGAGTAACTACAACACCATGAGGAGGTAGAATATAGCGAGGTGCCACTTCAGGAATTCTGATATCTATGGCATCAGAAAGTGCCACACCTGGGATAGGCTGCACAACTTGAGACATTTTTTAAAAAGGTGATTGCACACTAGCTTCTAGTCGACTAGTGCTCTTCCCTACTATGCAAGATTGGTAATAGAAATTTCTTGACTATCAAACTTCTGCTGCATTGTATTTTTTATTTCCTCCTGGGCATCCAACCCGGTGATAAGGACACCATTCATCGACCTAAGCTCATAGTTCTACTCTGATATTTCTATACACCTCGCATATGTTCTTGCAATCTCAACCACCTTGCAGGCATGAGGTAACAACCCCGATCCAAAAACTCTGCCTCTTGTATCTTTTGGAAAGGCACAGGCATAAAGGTCATGTTCTTCAATATCTTTGTACACAAGGCCTGGATCAAGTAGAAGTTCTCTTTGCATATTGGCCTAGCATATTGTTTGTACTAGCATTAGCACTATCATTAACCATCACGTATATACATCGTATGTTAGAAGATAGTGAATAATAACTTATAATATTTTTCTCAGACATTTCATCAACAAGTACGTTGTCTTTGTTCATGTGTGTGACTCTATACCATTCAGCTCTTGTTATTGGATGCTTATGAGTGTTCTCCTAATCAAAGATGCATACATTCAGATATAGGATATGAATCAAACAGAATGGATACCAAGTATAAATAGACATCTTAGATGCTACTGACCCCTATGTACCTCGCCCTAGCAGAACTCCTTGATCCAGAAGTATGACGGGAATTTGCTTGATTGGCACGATTTTGAACATTCTTTTGAGCTTTCTCCTTGGTGGAATCCAAGCTCCAATACTCACACAGTGCTGTCCAATCAGTGTGTGACATTCTATCTCCACAACCATTTGGAATATTCTCCTCAATCGTCAAGGTAGGTCTGTAATACATCTTTTTAGCGTGCTTTTGAAATCACGCCATTTCTTTCCAAATGACCTCATTACCCAAACTTTACACAAAGGATCAATATCAAAATATTTCTACATTTTGAGCAGCATGTGTCAAGATAATAATACTGATATAAAATAGCAAGAAGTGTTAATACGGAAAGTTGTGATTACGTTCAGTATGTCCCACAACTTCTGCTTCTGACTAGCTTTTCTCAAGTTTGTAAACCTAATGCATATGTCACCTTTTTTGCCAGGTAGGAAATATAGTTAGCAAAGTTGTCCATAGCAAGCCAACAAGGCTAGCCTAGTTTGTTGAATTTGACAAAAAAAATTGAACCTCCCATTACTCCTTATTATTGACCTCATCTTAGTAGCACCCCTCACGTTCCTCCCATTCATCACTCACACTGCATGTGTCAAGGATGCATGCATGTAACTCAGGGTAGGAAGCTATGTTATGTGCACTAAGATTAGCTAGCACTATGACTATAATTTATGTAGCACTATTACTAAAATTTAGGTAGCACTTCGACTAAAATTCAGTTAGCACGATTACCAAAATTCAGCTAACAGTATGACTAAAATTCAGTTAACACTACTATGGACAAAAATTCAGCTAGCACTATGACTAAAATTCAGTTAGCACTACTTTAGACTAAAATTCAGTTAGCACTACTATGGACTAAAATTCAGATTTCATAATATACCTTTGTTTTCCTCTTCGTCTACGTCTTCCCATGCCTCTTCCTATTCATCTTCCTCATTATTAGTGTCACTTTCATCCTCGTTGTTGTCATCATCAGTCCCATCCTCTTGTTCTTCTTCCTCTACCTCTTCAACCTCTTCTATAGCTCCCTGACCTTCTTGAAACAAAGGATCTTCTTGTTCATCCTCAGACTCATCTGGTGCGCAGGCTATAAGTGAAATTTAAGAGTAATCAGAAGAAGCTAAAGTAGATTTTTCTAGGTAAACCAGTAATGGTATAACTACAACCAAGCAAGTATACACACCTCATCTATATTGTTGTTCTGTATAGGAACAACTAGATCCTCGTGAGAGCATGACCGTATAAGGAACATGTGTGCAAAATTCCTTTCCCTGATTCTTTCATTGTTCGCTTCTATGGTTTCCAATCTTTGCTTTTCATATTCTGTTATTACAGCCAGGGCTTCTTCCAGCTATAAAGAAGACCTTCTCTTCTCGTGTGCCATCTATCGGATGGTAAAACGATGGGAACATAGTCATGTCCAATGCACAGATGGAGGTAGTAAACACAAGGGGGATGGTGGAAACAAAGCAGAGTATGCGCCAAAGACTTACCACAATGACCTAGGCGATGTAGGTGATGCATAGTGGAGGGGCGGATGCTGGCGGAAGGGAGTCACTCCTGGACGCCATCAACCAGCCTCGTCGGCGTAATCAGTGGGTGGTCTCCAGAGTCGAGGGTTTAGTGTGAAGAGGGAAATGGTGATTTCGAAAAGGGGAAAGGGAAAGCTTGCCTAAGGAGGGCCACAACGGTTTAATTTCAGGCTAGGCCACTCAAAATCTAAGTGGGACAAGCGAAAAGAGTAGAGGGTAAATAAAAATCGGTTGTGGGACCCGACAAATATGGATTCTGGCGCATACAGGCACCGGGAATCACACGACTATGGCGAAAAAACAGCTGCCATGATGAGATGGTGCCACAACAGCGCATCCGCCGAGCATCCAACTATTGCAGGTACTTTTTTCTTTTGCCTCCCCAAAAATCCACCGGGTATGGGGGTATTTTTGTAGTGACACGATAGCGGCGGATTTTGGTGCCGTGGTACGTGTCACATAAAAGCGGCAATTTTAATTGCCGCACTTGGGCAACGGTGGCATTCTCTTACTATGTTGTCCAATGAAAGCGCCCTTAATTGGTTAGCTGACAGGTGCGGGCCGCCACTTCCCACCTGAGCATTGCCTTTTATGTATTGGACTTTTGTGCAATTCGTCCCATGTGGCTGGCTTCATAGGTTCTACAGCCCAAGTAACAAACCCTAGATCTCACTAACCCCCATTCCTATGTAATACATGATCCCCTTAGTCCCCACACTCCACTAACCTCCCTCCGTACGATTTCGTGCTCCCACTCTCTGCACTAGTAATTAGCAACTCTCACAAACCCTAGATCTCACAAACTACTCATGCCCGTTTCATATGTTGCAATGCCTTGGAAGCTCAAGACCTACAAGTTGCATACTTGCGACAAATATGACGCAGCCTCCACACTGGAATCCTCTCAGCATAGGGTATCTTCATATAATTGATCTTGTTCTTGGTTTTTTCCACCAACTTTCATGTTGTGCTATCTCTAATGGATCTACTGTCTCTTTCAGATCCATGTCGTGGCGACCGTCGAAGTGAGGCGACTAGAGGATAACGGTCGTGTTGTTGTGGCCTTTGGAGTGAGGCGTGCGGAGGCTAGTGGCCACACCGTTGCGGCCATTAGAGTGAGGTGCGCAGAGGCTAGAGGCCACACCACCGCAAACGTTAGAGTGAGGCACGTTAAGATAGTGGCATGCACAGATGGCATGTTGCCGCAACCTTATCCCTAGTGCGAGCATAATAGAAAATCACTCAAGATTAAGGATTAGGGTTAAGGATAAGTGGAGAAATTTTCTCCACTTATCCTTAATTCATTTAGTTTTATTTTTTTCCTTTGGAATGAGTTCCAAAGGAATGTAATGAAAAGAGAGAGGCTCAACAAATCTTGTAAAAGAAATGTAATTATATCTTAATGTTATGGTAATTTTTGATTTGTTGAATTACAATGGAGTTTTAGCAACCTAAATCAGTTATTGTTAGGGTAATTAATTTTCAGTGATGTTGGAAGGTGTAACACGAAAAATAATTTGTGTTACACAACATAAAAGTTCTACCATCCTTAGTAATGTAACGAGGCACATCCTCTACCGCGCTGCAGAAGCACTAGTTCAGCAGATCATGTTGTGCCGCGCCAAAAAATCCGCCGCCATTTCAGAATCCCCAACACAGTTATCCCTGGTGGCTCTTTTTTGCTACGCCAACACAAGTGCGGTGACTAAGGCTGTGCCTTGGCGTCTATAAGCGCCAGCGCCTAGGCTTCATGTTGTAGTGTGATGGTGTAGCACCGGCGAGGAGACTGACTAGACCTTCTTTGAAGGATTTAAATTCTACCAACTATCTAATAGAGGTAAAACTAGAGACATAATAATAACACAAAATAAAGAAATTATAATGTGCAATGGTATGGCTCTCATCATGGTGATCTCCATCTCCACGAAACTTGTAAGTCGACTCGTGCCAACTCGTGTTATGTGCCATCTTTCGCCATGTCACCGACTTGTACATTGACTCGCATGCCATCCGAGTTCTCCAAAAAGCTACACTAGCTTAGTAATTATAATTACATAGAGAAACCGACACGCAGTTCATTGTATAATAAAATGATAGCACATAGGCTCTAGCTGACTGACAAAACCGTGATACGCAGATCACGTATGGATTACACACATTACATGCACATAAGTCATACCATTCACAACATCATCCTGCAAAAACTAGTTATGCATAGATATGATATCTGCCGGCATTGTGAAACTGGCAACGACATCTAAGGTGCTAAGACATGGTGAACATGGATTTCTTCATCGAATAATTTTTTTTTACTCAAATCCGATCCGTACTCCGATTCGATCAAACTCCTTTGATCTCCGATCACCGTATCTACACTTATGTGTCACAGTCTACCCTGATGGCAGAAACCGACCGGTAGGGATATGTCATTCCACATCCTCAGCAGTAAGATCACGGAAACTAGTTCATCCATTTCCGCGAGTACAGTTGATCCAATCAACCTCGTACAAAACCGATCTATCTCATAGATTGACACCAGAACAACAAATAGATCCAATCTAATGCTAACTGCATATCATATATGCATGATCTCGAGCCTAAAACCAGAAGTTATCGCTCTAATACCATAGTTGGGCCACATAGAGATAAACAAAACTTTTTCCCTATGCACTACACCCAAGATCTATCCAAGGTAGAAGGGCACAAGTTTTACCATTAGACACATGTGCGGATTATTGATGAAGCTCGTTAGTTGATGAAGTGCAGTACGATCCCACGAACATCACCTTCAGATCCACCATGAACTGCTTCGTCTTCAGCATCACACGTGCAATTCCTCTACCGTTATCCACACATGTGGGGAGGAGGATTTCTAAATCATGTCTAGCTCAAAATGGGAGTGGATAAATTGACGGCTAGGTCAGGAACTATCCATTATCACTCCACTTATATACACTCCTAGTTGGGTTCAACGCTTGAGGTCCATCTAGGTTGTACCCCAATTTCCGCATGGATTTAATCCACATGGGCTCCTTTCCCTTAAGAGTGTGACCCTGTAGGTTCACATACACCTGGACACGACACGTCTCACCAATACGAGTCGATAGTTGGTAGCGGCCTCTAGAAAGACATGCCAACTCCCAAGCATCGTAAAGTCAGAAGATGAACCTTCTCAATATGACTTCCGTCAAGTCCATTTGCCTCACGATATACCTGTTGAGCTATAGGCGAGTAGTTGCCATCTCTTCAATAGCTCAACTCTCGTTCCGTGATATACGATTTATTGGACTAACACTTAGTCCAACTCCTTGGTTAACACTTAACCAAGTCGCGCATGGCCATGCTTCCGAATCATATCACACGAGAGGGCCCAGAGAATATATCTCCATTATGGAGGGGAAATCCCATCTTGCTAATCCACGTCACGCAACTTGATTCACAACCATCCCAAACTCTACCTTTATAACTACCCATTTACGGAACAACGTTTGATAGAACCTAAGCTAGTGATCCACAACTCAGATCATGCGATCACCTCAGGTCAAAGGATTCCATTGCTTGAGACTGCAAATGACAACATGCTCGTTGCATCTCAACTGTGGGTCAGTCCGACTCGCTAAACTCTCTAGCCGAGTCTGTGTAAGTCGGAATAGCATCACCATTCCCATGACAAGTGCAACCTAGTCATCAACTAACTTTCACATTAGTCTAAGTTGCTTGTCCAACACAACCTCAACGATCAAGGATAGCTAGTATGAACAACATGAATATATAGTTCCACAACCAAATCACATACTCAATGATACGTATCAGATGTCCATACTAGGACATCTTAATAATTTATGAATACATTGGAAATTACATCATACATGATTGCCTCTACGGCATATTCCCAACACGCTCCTTCCACCGCTGACGAGGAGGACTCTGTCTCGTGTCTCTCCCTCGTCTCCATCGACGCCACCTCCAACTTCACCTCTCCCTACTCGATACAAGGTTGGTGGAAGCGGTTATCCAGCCTTGCTTCTTGGTGGATAGCATCCACGTCTGCCTCACCTCGATGGCGTGGCAGAATGCTCGCGCTTCCTCTGAGCACCACGACTGGATGTCAGCGAGGAGCACCCATAGGTTGATTGGGTTCTGAGCCTACTCATAGTAGTCGCCGAATTCAAAGTCTTTGTCATCCTCCTCCTTGTTGGTGGAAGCGAGCTCTTCCAACTTTTTCTTCCTTGACCTACTCTTGTTCTTGCTGGGGCATTCGATAGCGAGCGCGACAGGCTACTGAGAGATGAGACTAGGTGGTGGCAAAGTGTCAAGTCATGGTGAGAGGTCTGGTGAGCCATCTCCACCATGGTGGACCTCCCTATATAGCCGATGATACATTGCAAATGTATCTATAATTTTTGATGTTCCATGCTTGGTTTTATCTACTTTCTTATGTATTTCCACACTTTGGAGTACTTTTCATATGATTTCTTGGACTAACCTATTAACAAGAGCCACAGTGCTAGCTGCCTGTTTTCTGCTGTTTTTGGTTCCAGGAAAGTCAGAAAATGAATATTCTCAGAATTGGACGGGACAAAAACCAAATTCATTATTTTACTGGGGGACACCTGGAGCCATAATACGAGACGGAGAAGGTCCAGAGGGCAGCTACACCACCTGGTCATGCGGCTAGGCTTGGCCCACGCCAGGGGGTGGTGTGGCCAGCCCAGGCACCCCCTCGGCCTCTCCTTCCACCTATATATTGCCTCTGATACGGAAACCCTAAGGACCCGATCAAAATTCCACGAAAGAGTCTGTAGGCGCCTTCATCTCCATCCCTAGATTGGGAGGGATCTAAAGCTCTTCCTGGCACCCCACCGGAGAGGGGAATTCACCCTGGAGGCCTTCTTCATCATCATGCAAGCCTTGGTGTGATGCGTGAGTAGTTCATCTCTGGACTATGGGTCCATGTAGTAGCCAGATGGCTGGTTCTCCTCCTTTGTGCTATCATGTCTAGATCTTGTGAGCTCCGTTCATGATCAAGATCATCTATTTGTAATTCTGCATGTTGTGTTTGCGGGGATCCGATGGATATTGAGATGCTATTTCAGATTGATTATTGATTTTACCATGTCTTTGTTATTTGTGATCTTGCATGCTTTCCGTTGTTAGTAGCTATCTTGGCCAAGTAGATGCTAACAACTCTAAGAGTTAGTATTTATGCTCGATAGTGGGTTCATGCCTCTGGTAATCTGGGGAAGTGACAGAAATCTCTAAGGTACTAGATGTGCTGTTGCTACTAGGGAGAAAACAACAATCCTTTGTTCATAGAACAATCGTATTGTTTACATTACACGCAATTTGTAATGCAATTATCCGTTGCTTGCAACTTAATACTGGAGGGCGTTCGGATGATAACCTGAAGGTGGATTATTAGTCATAGATGCAGTTGGATGGCGGTCTATGTATAATCTTGTAATGCCCAATCGAATCTCAAAGGAGTCAAGATGAGTAGTATATGCTTGTATGCTTTCTCTATGTTTGTCAATTGCCCCGCTGTAATTTGTTCACCCAACATGTTATCTATCTTAAGGAGAGCCACCTCTAGTGAACTATGGACCCCGGTCCTTTCTTTTACATTCAATCTACAAACTGTTTACTATTTTGTGTTTACTTTCTGCAAAATATTACTTCCTTCCATTCGATACATTTAATCCTTTGTTTTCAGCAAAACCGGTGAGATTGACAACCTCATCGCAAGTTGGGGACAGAGTTCTGTGGTTGTGTTGTGCAGGTCTCCATGTTGCTGCTGGCACCGGTAGTGCACCCTGCCAACGTTCAGCTAGATACACCTTTGGGGTGTTTCCTTGCTCCTAATGGATTGATAACTTTGGTTTCATAACTGAGGGAAACTTACTGCTGTGCTCATCATACCTTCCTCTTAGGGTTCCCCAACGAGCTCGTTAATACACGAGTCAGCAAGTATTTTTCTGGCGCCGTTGCTGGGGAGTCAAGGACATCTTCACAAGGATTGAACTACTCTTCAAGGAACCTATTGGATTCTGCTGCTAGAGGTACCTTTATGACCATTACTTTGGGTGCTGCAACAAAGCTTCTGGATAATATGATGGTTAACAACTCCGAATGGCATACTGAAAGAGCTCCACAAGGTAAGAAGGTAAATTCTGTTGAGGAAACCTCCTCCTTGAGTGATAAGATTGGTATTATTATGTCTATGCTTGTTAATGGGAAAGCCCATATTGATCCAAATAATGTTCCCTTAGCTTATTTGGTTGCTCAAGAAGAGCAAGTTGATGTGAACTTTATAAGAAATGATAATTTTAGCAACAATGCCTACAGGAATAATTTTGGTAACAACAATTATAGGCCATATCCTCCCAACAATGGCAATGCTTATGGAAATTCCTACAACAACTATAGGAGTGCTCCCTCTGAACTTGAAGTTATGCTTAAAGACTTTATTAGTAAACAAACTGCTTTCAATAAAATTATTGAGGAAAAACTCTCTAATGCTAAAAGAAATATAGCATCACTGGCTGAAGCTCAATCCTCTTTGAATAAAATGGCTGCTAAACCTGAAACTAATGATAATACCTTTGCATCTACTAATGTCATACAAGTGAGAATTGATGAAAATGTTAGACTATTAGCTAAATTGCATGCTAAGTGGGAAAGAGAAGATGAAATTGCTAGAAACATTAGTGTTTCTACTATCACTACCACTAGGGTTGAGGCTAGTAATAGTTCTACTACTCTAGATGATAATTATGATTTTGATCTTGATGGTTGCAACATCTCTGAAGTTATTAAGTTCCTACAAAAGCTTGCTAAAAGTCCTAATGCTAGTGCTATGAACAAGGCCTTTACAAAACACATTACTGATGCTCTCATAAAGATTAAAGAAGAAAAGATGAAACATAAAGCTTCTATTCCTATAAAACAAGAAGATGGTTGGGAACCCATCATTAATATGAAAGTGAATGATTTTGATTTCAAAGCTTTATGTGATCTTGATAGTAGTGTTTCTATTATGCCTAGAAGGATTTATGATATGCTTGATTTGCCACCACATGAAGATTGTTATTTGAATGTCCCACTTGATGATAATGCTAAAAAGAAATTCATGGGGAGTATTAATGATGTTCTTATTATGGTTAACAATGCCTATGTACCCGTTAATTTCTATGTTTTGGATGTTGAATGCAATGCTTCTTGTCCTATTACTTTGGGAAGACCTTTTCTTAGAATTGTTGGTGCCATTATTGATATAAAAGAAGGCACCATTAAATATCAACTCCCACTCAAGAAAGGTATAGAACACATACCTAAGAAGAGAGAGAAGATTTCTTTTGCCTCTCCTATGAAAACAAAATTTGCTCTTAATGCTTCTTCATTTGAGAACACTTGATTCTTTTTCTTGCTTCTTATGCCTAACTTAAAGGCGTTACAAAAAAGTACTTATTGGGAGATAGCCCAAAAGTTTTAGATGAGTTTTGAAAGTTATTACTTCAGTAATAACCGCTCCTTATCCTTGTTATTTGCTTTTTGTGCCAAGAGTAACCTCTAATGAGAGAGAAGTAATGATTGGGAAAGTTGCTGTCCCGAAACAGATTTCTATGTTTCCGTGTAAAAATTCATGTAAAATATCTGTACGTCCTTTGGAGGCGTGAATTTTTGTGCTTCTGCCCCAGGTTGTTATCTAACTTTCGTTAGTTCAACACGTTTTGATTTGAGCACCAGAAGGTCTTAGAAAAAATTCGTCTTTACCTGCTTGTCTGTTTTGACAGATTTCTGCCATTTTGTGCATTTGCTTCTTGTTGGTTCCTTTTTGAGTTCTTTTGGGGAATTGAGCTTTTTGAGGGAAGTGCTACAGTAGTATTAGAACTGAACCTAAGACTTATTATCTTGAGTGCACTAATGTTGCTAATAAAGATTGTGTGAAGTTTTGTATGAAGTAAAAATTTTAGGTGTATGGAAGGAATGAGTAATTAGATGAAGGATGGACTAAAGCTCAAGCTTGGGGATGCAACGTGTGTCACCTCAAGAAATATCTGAGAAGTACAAGTGTCAAAGCTTGGGGATGCCCAAGGCATCCCCTTCTTCATCAATAAAAATCCCAGGTTTCTTCCAAACACTTCATTTTTATTGTTTCATGCACAATTGTGTTGTTCTTGGAGTGTCTTCTTTTTCGTTTTTGTTTTGGTTTTTTGTTTGCTTTTGTTTGCTTAGTTTGCTGAATAAATTGGTTGGACCCCCTCTTTCATACATTGGTTTTCAAGTAAGTTCGGTTTGGTTTGGAAAAAGAGTAGGAAAGTTCATGCTTATGTGGTGAAGAGAGCTTGTTTTTGACTGTGGCCTATGCTTTGTCATGCCATGCTTGATATTGTTTTGGCTTTATGCTTAGTATTCTTTGCTGTAGCATGACATGTTATAAACAAGTGCCTTGGAAGAATCATGTGTTGTTTTAGCATATTAAAGCATAGTATTGTGGTATTCTCCTTTGATGCTTTATTTGGGTTGACTTGGCGCATGCTCGCACCATGTTATGACTATCTCAAGTCACCATAGCCTTTATGATCCTTTAATTTTCAACTTGTAGTATCACTTTATGCTTTGATCAATGATGTTTTGTTGCTCTGCAGGATTATGGCCATTATTGCTCTCTTAGTTTGTCGCTCCCAGTCTTTTGCTAGCCTCCGCAACCAACTATGAGTTCCACTCATGCAACCAACTCCCTAAACCAAGTTATTCCAAAGCGTCCACCATACCTACCTACTAGCATATGCTATTCCAAGTATATTTATGTTTTTGTTTACCTTCCAAATTAAACTTGTTATGAGAAAACTAGTGATTAAAGCTCTCACGAACTTGATGGCACACTTTACTTTTCTTGCCCTTAATAAACTTGAACCATTGTGTCGTCTATGTTGTATATGCCTGCACTTATTTGTTGGGGATTAGCAGAACCATGCTGTCATGGGGAATGCTTTCAACATTGCACTGGTACTTTGTACCTAGTTGATATCATGCTCTTTTGTCTATGGATGTCGTCGGTGTGAAATGAAAGGGGAGCTTGTAAGTCCATGGAGTTATGTATATGTGTTAGAGAAACGCCTGGGCTGCTGGTCTAATCCATGCTGACATGGTGGAAACCTACAGCGTAACCATAATGAGCTGTCTATGAAGCATTCTTCTTATAAAAAAAAGAGTCAGATGTTGAGAAAAAAAGAGATTGTGAAAAGAGGAAAGAGAGGAAAAGCACCATATTCCCATGGTAAATAAGAAGATTGATGAGATGCTCGTTGTCTGCTTGCCTTGTCATTTTGATATGGTGATTCTTCTGTATCATCGGGCAAGGGGTACCCCGTTGGCGGTTCTCTATGATACACATGTACTTACGATGACAAGAACTTACCGGTGACAAAACTTGAGTAGCATGAGGAGCGACCCTCGTATTCAAGGGACATGAGATTTCTAACTTATACTTCGTCAAGCATGTACACCATAGTTTGTTCACTTTAACCTTAATCACTTCAAGATGCTTATGATAGGGGCAATGAGAGCAGAAATCTATTAAGTACCATAATTTTTGGAAGCTCTTTATCAGACTTGAATCCCTACTTCCTTCTATGAAGGCCTTTCTTCCACTTATCTATTGAGTCTCCACCTTCTACCTTTATGCAGCTACTTTGAGAGCATAGTGGCCATTCTTAGTTCTATGTGCATTGTCCCAAGACTTGTTGATTGATGCATACCTTGATATTGCTTGTTTTAAACTATTTGTGTCAACACCCGGATTTTTAATCCCAGATGCCCGTTATGCCATACCTCGCAATCCCAGGATTACCATTTTTGTGAGACATAACGGATTGGATATCACAGTACATCATCCTTTACAAACCATACATAAGGTCTTACACAAATAAGGATCTCATGATCCAGTCTTAATACAACAAGCAGCAGAAATAAAAGATAAGCGTAGCGGTGGGGTCCATCTTTAGGGGCACAGGCAATCTTGACAAGGAGATAGTCCTAGTTATCATAGCCGTCCTGCTGGCCATCATCTTGATAGTCTCCTTCATAGTCTGGCCATGAGAATAGCCAGGGACAAAAGCCATGAGTACTCTTTAAGTACTCGCAAACTACCACTAACAAGTAGTATAGTGCTAAGTTAAAGTACTAAATCTAAGTTTAACTATAAAGTTAAGTTTGAAACCTAAGCTGAGTTCTGAAGCAAAGAAAGATAAAATAAAGTTCTAGAATCACTTAAGTTGGGAAGCTATTGTCATAAACACAACCCTGTTGTGGTCAAGTCAAGATTCATCATTCCTTTCATAAGTCATTTTGAAAACATCTGACAACGAAACAGTATGGCCATTCCAACTGTCCATAACCGCGGACGCGGCTATTCGAATAGTTTGACACTCTGCAGAGGTGGTACACTTTCACCACAAGATTCGATACATCTGTTAGGGATAACCCTGAATCATCATACTTAGTATGCATATAATCAAACATAACCTTCCCTTTACACACCCTAGTATAAGCACCTCTCCTATGAGCATGGCCTCCCAACCATGACCATCTGTCATCTTGGGCACTGCATAGGTGGACAACATTGAGAGGTAGCCTCAACTCAAACCTCTCCCGTGAGGGAACTAATACTAATGCATATAAACTTCCGGCTAAGCCTTACCCAATTCAGGTAGTGTGGTTGTACGGTAAATTTGGAATGGTATCGCATCCGAATCCAACCATCAGTTTTATAAAACGGTTAAGGCTCATGCCTCAACATTTTCATCATCATAAACCATTTGTGTTTCTCAACCAATGTTAAAACATCTCAATAGAATGACTCATCATTCCAAGGTTTTCACAATTCATTTTCACCAATTGTTCCCATCTAAAGTGACTCAAGTTTTGATCTACTCTAAACTACTAAGTTAAGAGTGTTCACTAAGGTGGAAAGATGATGGGTTCAATCTCATGCCATAGAATGACATCTAAAGCTTATCTAAATAGGTCAAGTTTTATACTCTTTATGCTACCTTCAAAACAAGTAAGGGACTTTGTGTAAAGTAAAGGAAGTAAAGCTTGTAAGGTAATACTTGGGGTAGTAATAGTCAAAGTGGTGTGACCAAAGCATGCCTAAGCATCTTTGCTCATTCATCTAGCTTAATTCTAGCTTGCTAACAAAAGCTTGCCTTGGTTGGTACAGTGGTTGAAGTTTTCTTCTTCTTCTTCTTGGTAGAACTCCTCCTCCTCCTAGACTTGGTCGGTACTATCTTCTATAAATACATACAGAGTACACAATCACCAAACAATACTTAACTAGTCTAATTAGTATTCTAAGGCACACAATTGATGATCTATTATCATCACAATCATCACAAGTTTTATTCAATAGTTTCCTCCGTTTTATTTTAAAAAAGGAATTTCTACTCATTGAAAAATTAACTAAGATTTAATATTCACCACTTAAAATATGGGATCATGTGGACACATGTCATCACCACATATTCTAACATGTGGGAATGTAATTTAAGGGTTGGATCATAAATATTTTGGTTTAAGTTCATTATTTAATGATTTAAAGTGACTAGAAATGCCTATATAGCATTATTTTGGTACTAATCCAAAGTCACTGCATGTAAATCCTAACATTATTACATATTTAGATAGGTATGGTGAAATGTGATTTTTGAGAGTTGGAATCAACTCAAAAGCTAACTTGGTTGATTTTATAAAAAGGTTGCAAGGTGCAAAAGCTTCTGTCTTGTTATTTTTACTAGGAGAGATTTCTAACTCTAAATGAATTAAATTCAACGGGCTTGGATAGATCTTTTCAGTAGCTTTCCAACAAAATTGTAATCACTTCATTTGGATTGGTAAATCTCTCTGAATTGAATTTTGAACTAAGGGACAAAACTAAGTTTAAACTAAAAAGAAAAATCCTAATTCAAACTAACTGGGTCGCGTGGGAAACGCTAACGGGCCGGCCCAATGGCTCACGACAGAGAACGCCGATGTGGGGGTCCACCTGTCATTGGCTCTTTACACGCGAAGCGGTACGAGGCGATGTGGGCCGTTAGATTAGAAGGGGAATCTACGGCTGAGAGGTGTCATCTCCGGCGAACAGTTCGTCGACGAGGACAAACCCTAGCGGCTCGGTGGGGGTGCTCAGGGGGCATACCAGGGCTCCAGCTATGGTGGCGATGGGGGCGATCGAACGTGCTATCGATGGCGGGCTCAAGGGTGGTCGCGGCAGCTCCTGGGGTGGACGAAATCAACGGCGCCTTCTCCTCCTCTGCAGCGGGCTCCTCCGGCGAAATTCTGGGGAACCAAGGCTTGAGCGGCTCCGGCAAGAGGTGGGGAAGGACTAGTAAGGAGAGGGGAGTGGAATGGTGTGAGTCTTTGGTGTTGGGGAGGGCTCCTTTTATAGGCGCGGCTGAGCGGCAGAGAAGCATGCTCGATGCTGACTTGACGCAATGAGCTAGAGTCGTGGGCGGTGCGCTAGGACGGTGGGCAGTGCCCTGGCGAGTGTCATGGTGGTGCTTGTGCAGTGGTTTGTGGTCGGGGAAAGTGAAGAGCGCGGTGCGCACTAAGTCTCTACCGACGTTGAGTTTTATGGCGGCCGGTGACTACGGGGCATGGTCGCGGGATTAGGCATGTCCGTTAGCTTGCTAGGACGGTGGGGATCGTGTAGACGGGCGGCTGGAGATAGGCGAGGTCTGGCTACACGGGGACAGGGCGCGCTCTGCGGGCGGCGTCGGCATGGTCGACAGGCTTCGGGCGTGGCGGTTCCTGGCCGTTCTGGTCGCTGTCCTTGGGCTGGGGCTGGTTGGACGGTGGAGGTGGACCACGGGCTACCTCCAGGACACGGTGGATGGTGCCGGCGGCGGCTGTGGCGTGCTGTCGCCAGTGAGGTGCCCAAATGGGGGCTCGGCCTTAATGGCCATGACCATTTGGTCGTGGCACAGTGTGTGGCTGGGCTAGAGAGGGGTAGAGGGAGTAGTGGAGAGATTTTGGTGGCAATGTGGGGGACAAGTTTGGCCAGAACACTATTTAAAAATAGTGAAATTTGTTTGGTTTGAATTCTGCCTACCAAGTGTTTGATGAAATGGCCGCATGAACCTTACTTTGGAATTTTGGGTTCAAAAATTTTGAGTGATCTCCACTAGTACTAGGTAGTCTCTGGTTGCAAGGGTTTTGAAAATGGAGTTCAATTGGATGGTTTTTGAAATAGGGGTGATCTAGGCATATGCATTGAATTCAATTTTAAACTGTCATTTAAAATTAGTATTTGATTGTTTTTAGCAGATCACAAAGTGGGCCTTGGTACCCCATTATGTGTACTAGCAAGGGGTGCAAAGATTTAGAAATATTTCTGTTGGGAAATGAGTGCTAGGAACACTCAAAGTAGTGTAGTGGATTAAAATGACCAAAGTGACCATTCCTCATATTTAATTGTTTTTTATTTGATTTTCTTTGGGATTTGCTTGGGAATGATTTAGATGATGTTTATTTCACCTAACAATCATTTTACAATCAATGGATCACAGAACCATGGCAATTCAAACAACTCCTATTTTTAAATGCACACACATATGAATGCTTTCATATTTTGAAATGGAAAAGTTTTTGTTAACCCTAATTTGGATGATTTGGATCTTGATAAGCTTGGATTAAAGTTTTGGGATGTTACAAACCTTCCCCCCTTAAAAAAAATCTAGTCCCAAGATTTACAAAGAAAACTAGGAACTAAAGAGATCTGGGAACTCTGTCCTAATGTAATCTTCGCGCTCCCAAGTGGCTTCCTCCTCAGTATGGTTGCTCCACTGAATCTTGAGAAACTTGATGCTCCTAGTCCTGGTGGTTCTGCAGGCTTCTTCTAAGATACGGCTGGGCACTTCCCGATAGGTCAGGTCATTGTTGATTTCTACAGCTCTGTGATCTATGTTCTTGAAAACTTCAGTCTTCTCCGACACTTCTAGGCATTTGCGAAGTAACGAGATATGGAACACATTGTGGATGGCTGACATCTCTTCAGATAGTTCCAGTTGATACGAAACTTCTCCTCGACGGTTCAGAATTTTGAAGGGCCCGATATATCTGGGGGCTAACTTTCCTTTCAGACTAAAGCGTTGAGTTCCCTAAAATGGTGAAACCTTGAGATATACAAAATCTCTGACATTGAAAGTCAGGTCTCTCCTTCTCTTGTCAGCATAACTCTTCTGTCTGGACTGGGCGGTCTTGAGGTGCTCACGGACTTTGTGAACCTCTCTTCGGCTTCTCGGAGAATGTCGGGTCCAAATATCTGACTCTCTCCTACTTGCGACCAATTTAAAGGGGTACGGCACTTCCTTCCGTATAGGAACTCAAATGGTGCCATCTGCAAACTAGCTTGATAACTGTTGTTATATGAGAATTCTGCGAAAGGCAGGCAGTCTTCCCATTTTGATCCGTATTCCAACACACAAGCTCTAAGCATATCCTCCAGGATCTGGTTAACTCTCTCCGTCTGTCCATCGGTTTGCGGGTGATACGCGGTGCTGAAGTTCAACTTGGTTCCCAATCCTTCCTGAACTTTCTGCCAAAATCTCGAGGTAAACTGGGTTCCTCGATCTGATACTATGGTCTTGGGGGTTCCATGCAGACTAACAATCCTAGCAATGTACAGTTCTGCTAGTTTCGCACTCTGGTAGGTAGTCTTGACAGGTATAAAGTGGGCTACCTTGGACAGTCTATCAACTATGACCCAGATTGAGTCATTTCCCCTACTAGAAGTAGGCAAACCGGTGATAAAGTCCATTCCGACGGAATCCCATTTCCATTCCAGAATCTGCAATGGTTGCAACAGTCCTGCGGGTCTCTGATGCTCTGCTTTGACTCTTTGACAGATGTCACACTTGGCGATGTAGGTTCCGATTTCTCTTCATCTTGTGCCACCAAAATTGCTCTTTCAAATCCTGATACATCTTCGTTCCTCCGGGGTGGATAGAATAAAGAGTATCATGAGCTTCTTTCATGATAACTTTCTTCAGCTCCGAATTTGCTGGAACACAGATACGTCCTTTGTACCACAGTACTCCTTCTTCGTCTTCAGTGAATCCAGGTACCTTTCCTGTACCAATACGACGTTTGATTCCGTCGATACTTTCATTTCCTTTCTGGGCTTCCTTGATTTGGCTAATCAAAGTGGGTTGAAGTTCAATGCTAGCTAAGAATCCTTGGCTAACTAATTCAGTTCTGAATTGCTCCAACTCCTCATACAAACTTGGTTGCTTCTCCTTGATCATGGTGTTTAGCCTACACGGCAATCTGCTAAGAGCATCCGCTACCACATTGGCTTTACCAGGGTGATAGTGAATGTCAAGGTCATAATCCTTGATTAACTCTATCCATCTCATTTGCCTCATATTCAGCTTCTTCTGAGTGAAAATATACTTTAAACTCTTGTGATCTGAGTAAATCTCACAGCGATTACCCATCGAATAATGACACCATGTCTTCAATGCAAAACTATGGCTGCTAATTCAAGATCATGGGTCGGATAGTTCTGCTCATGCTGCTTCAGTTGTCGAGACAGATACGCGATGACTTTGCCTTCTTGCATCAACACACATCCTAAACCAATCTTGGATGCGTCACAATATACATCAAATGACTTCTTGATGTCTGGCATGATCAAAATTGGGGTTGATATCAATCTCTTCTTCAGCTCCTGAAAACTGGCTTCACATTTGTCTGACCATTCAAACTTCTTGTCCTTCTTCAACAATTGGGTCATGGGTCTGGCGATGCTCGAGAATCCTTCTACGAACTTGCGGTAGTATCTCGCTAATTCGAGAAATGCACGGACTTGGGTTTGAGTGGTTGGGGCTTCCCATTCTTCGACATCTTTGATCTTGGCGGGATCAACAGAGACTCCTCCGGTAGACACAATATGTCCTAGGAATCCTACTTCTTTCAGCCAAAACTCACACTTGCTGAACTTGGCATATAACTGATGCTCTCTCAGGGTTTCTAGGATGATTCTCAGATGTTTTTCATGCTCTTCTTCTGACTTGGATTAGATAAGGATGTTGTCGATAAATAGAACTACAAACTTATCTAGGAAATTCATAAAGATCTTATTCATGAGATTCATGAAATAAGCGGGGGCATTGGTTAATCCAAAAGACATAATCGTATACTCGTATAAACCATAGCGAGTAGTAAAGGCGGTCTTCGGAATATCCATTGCACGAATCTTAAGTTGGTGATAACCAGTCCTAAGATCAATCTTTGAGAATACCTGGGCTCCGGTCAATTGATCAAAGAGATCCTCTATCTTTGGCAAGGGGTACTTGTTCTTGCTGGTGACGTCATTCAACTTTCTGTAATCTGTACACAGACGATTGCCTCCATATTTCTTGTCGACAAATAACACTGGTGATCTCCATGGCGATGCGCTTGGCTGAATCAAGCCTGTTGCTAACATGGCATCTAACTGCTTCTTTAACTCAACTAACTCTGAGGGGTTCATGCTATAGGGTCTCTAGGCTATGGGCCCGATTCCGGGGATTAGTTCGATAATAAACTCAATATCCCTATCCGGGGGCATACCTAGCAATTCATCTGGGAATACGTCGAGGTATTCACAGACTACTCTTACTTGGTCTATGGTGGGTAGGGCTAGACTCTTGTTGCACTTGAATTGACGAGGTAAGGTTTCAAATATATGCTCTACTGTGACTCCAGAACTACTGGTCATGGTGATGGCTTTCTTAGCACAGTCTATCAGTCCTTTATGCCTTGACATCCAGTCCATACCTAGTACTACTTCCAATCCTTTGGTTCAAAGTACTATTAGGTTGGCATAAAAATCTATCCCATGTATTCGGATAGGTGCCGCTTTGCAAATTTTTCTAGCTTTTGTAGTTGAACCAGGGATTTGAACTATCATGACATGCTTCAGGTTGGTTGGGTGAATCTTACCAGTGCATGCAAATTCTTCGGTGAAAAATGAATGCGATTCTCCTGAATCAAACAATACTCTTGCTAAAACTGAGTTGACAAAAAACATACCCAACACTACATCTGGCGCTTCTTGGGCTTCTTCTGCATTCATGTGGAAGAGACGACCGTTGCGGTTGTGAGGGTTCCCTGGGGCAAATCTTCTCCCTGGTTGAACACGACGCTGTTGTTGAGCTGGGGCATTCACATTGGCATTGGCGGCAGTCTTCTTGGGACACTCATTGGAATAGTGACCCTTTACTCCACACTCAAAACAAGTGATCTGGGACTTGTCCTTAACTGTGACAGGCATAGCATTGCTGCCAGTTCTGGGTGCAATGTTGTTGTTGTTGTTGTTGTTGTTGTTCTTGGGAGGTGCACGGTGGAAATTGTTGGCGTTGCCGGAGTTGTGATGGTTTCCTCCGGACTTCACATTTCCTCCACTACGGTTGGGGTAGCTTGGGAGAGACATTGGGGGTCGGTTGTTCCTTGGTGCATATCCTGGTCAGGGGTTGGGACGGTACTTATGGTGACTGCTGGATCCTGATTGGTCCATCATATGATGTTTGTGGTTGTCGTTTGCCGGATTAATCTTCCCTTCCATCTGAATGGCCGAGTCGACTAGCTCTTCGAGATCCTGAAAATGAATGTTGACTAGGACAATCTGCATCTCATCATGCAGTCCGTTCAAGAATCTCTCCTTCTTCTTTGCCTTCGTGTTGATCTCATCAGGTGCATGTCTAGAAAGTGACAGGAATCTGTCACGGTACTCCACCACAGTCATTCTTCCTTGCTTCAATTCGCGGAAGTCATCTCTCATTCGGTTGACTAGACCCTGCAGCACGTGGGTGCGGCTGAACTTGACTTTGAATGCTTCCCATGTCATAACCTGACTATGGTTCATATTGCGGATACTATTCCACCAAGATCTTGCATTTCTCGCCAGATAGTGGGTGGCAAAGAGAACTTTCTCATTTTCATCAACTCCTGCAACTTCTAGGTTGTTTTCCATTGTCTGTAACCAGTCATCAGCATCTAATGGGTATTCTGAAAATTTTGAGTTTGGATCCATGGTGATCCTGATTTCCATGCCCTTGGTTGTTGAGAGCCATCTGGGAGATCTACTGCAGTGTTGCTAAGTTGGGTTGACGTTCTGCCCTGCTTGCTTCACGGTTTGCGATGAGATTCTGCAAGATCTGCAGCATTGGGTCTTGCGACGAGCTGCTCCCTCCTTGGTTTCCATTAGTCATCTGAGGATTGAGATAGATATAGGGGTAAGAGGGAAATTCTAAGGTTCATGGTTTTGGTTTCAAAGCTAAAACTTTGAGTTAGACTCAGGTTTTTCAACTAACTCCATTTCATTCATGCAAACAAGTACATGATACAACACACACCATAACAATCAAAAGAAAACAGATGGTTTGAAGAACCATTCTGCAAGCTACGATACAATGGGACCGATACATCTCATGCTACGACAGTGCTCTAGTGCATCTACTCATCGTCGATGAAGTCGGAGTCCTCATCGTTAGTGTAGAAGTCCACGACATCCTCCTCCAGAGAGTCATCATCATTTCTGAGGTAAGAATCCATGTCTCCCTGGATGTCTTCACCCTCATCTTCTTCTTCCTTGGCGGCAAGCTGAGCTTCCTGCTCCTTGACGGTCTTCTCGAGGTTGGCCACCTTCTTGCAAAGACGGGCGATGGTGCGATCCTTCTTGGCACGCTGGCGGCGAAGAGACTGACGATCTTGGACGAGCACTGCGAAAGTCTGGGCCTTCTGGTCGGCAATGGCACAGTTTTGGTTGGCTAACTCCCTGGCATTGTCCAGTTCCTGCTGTCTGTCGTGCAGCAAGAAGTCAAGATTCTCCACTTGATGCCTCAACTCTGGGTGACTTGGCATCTCCATCGGCATTCCCATGAAGTCACGTCTTGCATAGTGAGCAAAACGGGTTCCTTGGATTTTGTTGACGTTGAGGGCACATAGACGTGCGAGAGCTTCATGCATTGCCCTGGCTAATCCATCCAGCCAGTTGTTCTCTCTCACGGAGAACTGAATTCTCCCAGAAGTTGGTGCTTTGATGCTTCCTCTAAGATCTGCGGTGACTAGCCACTGTAGGTCTCCTCCTGGGGGTCCTGGAAGTTGAGCTCCTAGAAACTCCGGATGTGGGCGTCCCAATAACTCTGACAGTGAATCCAGATCCCTCTCGAAGATCAGCTGACCTCCGTTTCCCAACTGGTAGAACTTGCTGAACTGAGTCTCCATCTACAAGAATTAAGGATGAGAAAATTAGTGAAGTGATCAAGTGTGTCAAATTTTAAGTAGTAATGTAAGAATTTTGAGGAACATGAATTTTTGAGAAAGAAAGAATTCCCAAGGATAAGAGAGGAGATAGTTTTTCGTAAATACTCACTTTGGTTTTGAAACTAAGTTTTTGTTCGGACGTCCATTCTAACTAGGGTCTCCTATGGTTAGGATGGCTTTGATACCAACTTGTCAACACCCAGATTTTTAATCCCAGATGCCCGTTATGCCATACCTCGCAATCCCAGGATTACCATTTTTGCGAGACATAACGGATTGGCTATCACAGTACATCATCCATTACAAACCATACATAAGGTCTTACACAAATAAGGATCTCATGATCTAGTCTTAATACAACAAGCAGCAGAAATAAAAGATAAGCGTAGTGGTGGGGTCCATCTTCAGGGGCACAGCAATCTTGACAAGGCGATAGTCCTAGTTATCATAGCCGTCCTGCTGGCCATCATCTTGATAGTCTCTTTCATAGTCTGGCCATGAGAATAACCAGGGACAAAAGCCATGAGTACTCTTTAAGTACTCGCAAACTACCACTAACAAGTAGTATAGTGCTAAGTTAAAGTACTAAATCTTATTTTAACTATAAAGTTAAGTTTGAAACCTAAGCTGAGTTCTGAAGCAAAGAAAGATAAAATAAAGTTCTAGAATCACTTAAGTTGGGAAGCTATTTTCATAAACACAACCCTGTTGTGGTCAAGTCAAGATTCATCATTCCTTTCATAAGTCATTTTGAAAACATCTGACAACGAAACAGTATGGCCATTCCAACTGTCCATAACCGCGGACGCGGCTATTCGGATAGTTTGACACTCTGCAAAGGTGGTATACTTTCACCACAAGATTCGATACATCTGTCAGGGATAACCCTGAATCATCATACTTAGTATGCAGATAATCAAACATAACCTTCCCTTTACACACCCTAGTATAAGCACCTCTCCTATGAGCATGGCCTCCCAACCATGACCATCTGTCGTCTTGGGCACTTCATAGGTGGACAACATTGAGAGGTAGCCTCAGCTCAAACCTCTCCCGTGATGGAACTATTACTAATGCATATAAACTTCCGGCTAAGCCTTACCCAATTTAGGTAGTGTGGTTGTATGATATGATACATTGCAAATGTATCTATAATTTTTGATGTTCCATGCTTGGTTTTATCCACTTTCTTGTGTTTTGTTCCAACTTTGGAATACTTTTCATATGATTTCTTGGACTAACCTATTCAGGTAGTGCCAGCTGCCTGTTTTCTGCTGTTTTTAGTTCGAGGAAAGTCAGAAAATGAATATTCTCGGAATTGGACGAGACAAAAGCCAAAGTGCCTATTTTTCCAGAAGGGATCAAGTGCCAGAATACGAGACGGAGAAGGGCCAGGGAGCCACCACACCACCTGGCCACGCGGCAAGGCGTGGCCCACGCCAGGGGGTGGTGTGGCCGCTCCTGACACCCCCTCGGCCTCTCCTTCCGCCTATATATTGCCCTCGGGACGAAAACCCTAAGTACCCGATCAAAAATCCACGAAAGAGTCTGTAGCCCCGTCATCTCCATCCCTAGATCGGGAGGGATTTGAAGCTCTTCCCGGCACCCTGCCGGAGAGGGGAATTCACCCTGGAGGCCTTCTTCATCACCATGCAAGCCTCCGGTGTGATGCGTGAGTAGTTCATCCTTGGACTACGGATCCATGTGGTAGCTAGATGGCTGGTTCTCCTCCTTTGTGCTTTCATGTTTAGTTCTTGTGAGTTCCGTTCATGATCAAGATCATCTATTTGTAATTCATACATGTTGTGTTTGCGGGGATCCGATGGATATTGAGATGCTATTTCAGATTGATTATTGATTCTATCATGTCTTTGTTATTTGTGATCTTGCATGCTTTCCGTTGTTAGTAGCTATCCTGGCCAAGTAGATGCTAGCAACTCCAAGAGTTAGTATTTATGCTCGATAGTGGGTTCATGCCTCCGTAACTGGGGAAGTGATAGAAATCTCTAAGGTACTAGATGTGCTGTTGCTACTAGGGAGAAAACAACAATCCTTTGTTCATAGAACAATCGTATTGTTTACTTTACATGCAGTTCGTAAAGCAATAATCTATTGCTTGCAACTTAATACTGGAGGGGGTTCGGATGATAACCTGAAGGTGGATTATTAGTCATCGATGCAGTTGGATGGCGGTCTATGTATTATGTTGTAATGCCCAATCAAGTCTCAAAGGAGTCAAGATGATTAGTATATGCATGTATTGCTTTCTCGGTGTTTGTCAATTGCCCCGCTGTAATTTGTTCACCCAACATGTTATCTATCTAAGGGGAGCCACCTCTAGTGAACTATGGATCCCGGTCCTTTTTCTTTACATACAATCTACAACTGTTTACTGCTTTGTGTTTACTTTCTGCAAACTTTTACTTCTTTCCATTCGATACGTTTAATCCTTTGTTTTCCGCAAAACACGGTGAGATTGACAACCTCATCGCAAGTTGGGGACAAAGTTCTGTGGTTGTGTTGTGCAGGTCTCCATGTTGCTACTAGCACCGGTAGTGCGCCCTGCCAAAGCTCAGCTAGTAACACCTTTTGGGTGTTTCCTTGCTCCTACTGGTTCGATTAAACCTTGGTTTCATAACTGAGGGAAAACTTGCTGCTGTGATCATCATACCTTCCTCTTGGGGTTCCCAACAAGCTCTATGTCGAACGACGAGCACATCAAGATCTTTTCTGGCGCCATTGCCGGGGAGTCAAGGACATCTTCAGAAGGGAAGTCCCTCATAACCAATCTCTTTACTTTGTTATTTTTGTTTTGCTTAGTTTCTTTTTGTTTTGTTTGCTTGTTTCTTCAAAAAACACAAAAAAATTAGTTTTGCTTGTTTGCTTTCTTATTTCAAAAAAAAACACAAAAAAATTAAGTCTCCCTTAGTACTCACCTCTCCCTTAGCTCATCATGTTGATCCCTACATTCACCTTGAAAGACCTTTCAATTGGTAGTGGTTCTATAATTGGGAAAGACAATATTGAAGAATTCTTCAATCATGTTAGTAAGCATGAAGATACTGAGGATAGATCCCTTGCAGAACTTGCCCCAAACTATGAGATTGCTGCAGCTTCTTTAATTCACATGTTAGAAGCTAGGTTTGTTAACCTCAACCCCTTAATGCAAGTAATATTTCTTAAGCTTAAAGAAATTGAGGACCCTGAAAAGAGGGATTTTATTCGAGAAACTTTGTTTAAGGAGTTCTATGATGTTGCCAAGGAAGCTAGAAAAGTCTTTGAACGTTTCAATATGCTAGGCTCATGTGTATATGTTGTTGGTACACGACAAAAGATGAACAAAACCGAACCTAATGGGGAGGAACCTAAGATACCAATACCCTTTAAACTAGTAGCAATACATGATGCCATAGAAAAGAATTTTGATTGGATTGTTCCTGCAAACCCGTTTGGTGAGAATAGTGAACCTAAGAGCATTGAGAGAGGATCCTCTAGAACCTATTTTGGATGATATACCTTGCCTTGTTGAAAATATTTCTGGTATTGATCTTAATGCTTCTTCATTTGAGAACACTTGATTCTTTCTTTGTTTCTTATGCCTAACTTAAAGGCGTTAAAGAAAAGTACTTATTGGGAGATAACCCAAAAGTTTTAGATGAGTCTTGGAAGTTATTACCTCTGTAATAACCTCTTCTTATCCTTTTTATTTGCTTTTTGTGCCAAGAGTAACCTCTAATGAGAGAGAAATAATGATTGGGAAAGTTGCTGTCCCGAAACAGATTTTTGTGCTTCACCGTAAAATTCGTGAGAGAGCTCTGTATGTCGGATTGAGCTGTAATTTTTTGTGCTTCTGCCCCAGGTTGTTATATAACTTTCGTTAGTTCAACACTTTTTTCTTTGAGAAACATAAGGTCTTCTAAAAAATTCGTATTTACCTGCTGGTCTGTTTTGACAAATTTCTGCCATTTTCTGAATTTGCTTCTTGTGGGTTCCTTTTTGAGTTCTTTTGGGGAATTGAGCTTTTTGAGGGAAGTACTACAGTATATAGTGTTCTAATGGAAGTTTATTTGGTGTTAGAACTGAACCTTAAGACTTACTTATCTTGAGTGCACTAATGTTGCTAATAAAGATTGTGTGAAGTTTTGTATGAAGGAAAATTTTCAGGTGTATGGAAGGAATGAGTAATGAGATGAAGGATGGACTAAATCTCAAGCTTGGGGATGCCACGGGTGTCACCCCAAGAAATATCCAAGAAGTACAAGCGTCAAAGCTTGGGGATGCCCAAGGCATCCCCTTCTTCATATATAAAAATCCCAGGTTTCTTCCAAACGCTTCATTTTTATTGTTTCATGCACAGCTGTGTTGTTCTTGGAGCGTCTTCTTTTTTTTCATTTTCGTTTTGGTTAGTTTGCTTGTTTTGCTTAGTTTTCTGAATAAATTGGTTGGACCCCCTCTTTCATACATTAGTTTGCAAATGGTTTGGTTTGGTTTGGAAAAGAGTAGGAAAGTTCATACTTTTGTGGTAAAAAAGAGCTTGTTTTTGACTGTGGCCTGTGCTTTGTCATGCCATGCTTGATATTATTTTGGCTTTATGCTTAGTATTCTTTGCTGTAGCATGACTTGTTATAAACAATTGATATTGCTTAATGTGCCTTGGATGAATCATGCGTTGCTTTAGCATATTAAAGCATAGTATAGTGGTATTCTCCTTTGATGCTTTATTTGGGTTAACTTGGCGCATGCTCACACCATGTTATGACTGTCTCAAGTCACCATAGCCTTTATGATCCTTTAGTTTTCAACTTGTAGTATCACTTTATGCTTTGATCAATGATGTTTTGTCGCTCTGCTTGATTATGGCCATTATTGCTCTCTTAGCTTGTCGCTCCCAGTCTTTTGCTAGCCTCCACAACCAAGTATGAGTTCTACTCATGCATCCAACTCCCTAAACCAAGTTATTCCAAAGAGTCCACCATACCTACCTACTAGCTTATGCTATTCCAAGTATATTCATGCTTTTGTTTACCTTCCAAATTAAACTTGTTATGAGAAAACTAGTGATTAAAGCTCTCACGAACTTGATGGCACACTTTACTTTTTGCCTCTAATAAACTTGAACCATTGGGTCCTTCTTTGTTGCGTATATGCTTGCGCTTTATAAGTTGAAATTAGCAGAACCATGTTTCATGGGGAACACTTTCAACATTGCACTTGTACTTTGTACCCCGTTGATATCATGTTCTTTTGCTTACGGATCCCGGCGGTGTGAAATAAAAGTGGAACTTGTAAGATCATAGAGTTTGTATGTGTGTTAGAGAAACGCCTGGGCCGCTAGCCTAAGCCATGCCTAATCATGGTGGAAACTTGCAGCATCACCATAATGAGCACTCTATGAAGCATCCTCAATAAAACCTATGCAAATAGCAAATAAAAAGATCGCTGAGATGCTCATTGTCTGCTCGCCTTGTCATTTTGATTATGGGAAAGCTCCCGTATCATGTGCAAGGGGTACCCCATTAGCGGTTCTTAATGATACACATATACTTACAATGACAAGAGCTTACTCGTGACTGAAGTTGAGTAGCATGAGGATTGGTCTTCGTAAGTAAGGGGCATGAGATTTCGGTTTATAACTTGTCAAGCATATCCTCTTAGTTGTGTCACTTTAACCTTAATCACCTTCAAGATGCTTATGATAGGGGCAATGAGAGCTGAAAGCTATAAGTACCATAATTTTTGGAAGCTCTTTATGAGACTTGAATCCCTACTTCCTTTTACAAAGGCCTTTCTTCCACCATTATATTGTGTCTCCACCTTCTATCTTTATGCACTTACTTTGAGAGCATAGTGGCCATTCTTAGCTCTATGTGCATTGTCCCAAGACTAGTTGATTGATGCATAACTTGATATTGCTTGTTTTAAACTATTGTATCTAGTCACTCTTATGAACTTTGAAGGTGTCCTATGCATTTATATTTGCTACTCTATGAGGGACAAGCTGAATACTATTATGCCATGCTTTCTTTATGTGAAACAAACAAACGTCTTGCAAAGCATTGTTATTCATGAATCTTGTGTTTGTGCCTTCATGTTGCATCATAGTTTCTTTGCTTATTGCTAGAACTTTGTCTTTCATGTTATGATTGAAGTACTATGATCCCAACTTTGAATGTTTTACAAATACTTTGATCAAAGTCTTTGATGGTGCATGTCACCTCAAAAATTATTCTTTCTTTTTATCACTTACCTACTCGAGGACGAGCAGGAGTTAAGCTTGGGGATGTTGATACATTGCAAATGTATCTATAATTTTTGATGTTCCATGCTTGGTTTTATCCACTTTCTTGTGTTTTGTTCCAACTTTGGAGTACTTTTCATATGATTTCTTGGACTAACCTATTAACGAGAGCCACAGTGTAAGCTGCCCGTTTTCTGCTGTTTTTGGTTCCAGGCAAGTCAGAAAATGAATATTCTCAGAATTGGACGGGACAAAAGCCAAAGTGCCTATTTTTCCAGAAGGGATCAAGTGCCAGAATACGAGACGGAGAAGGGCCAGGGAGCCACCACACCACCTGGCGGGCTGGCCAGCGCCCAGGGTGGTGTGTGGCTGACACCCTCGGCCTCTCCTTCCGCCTATATATTGCCCTCGGACGAAAACCCTAAGTACCGATCAAAGCCCACGAAGAGTGCAGAGTCATCTCCATCCCTAGATCGGGAGGGATCTGAAGCTCTTCCCGACATCCTGCCGGAGAGGGGAATTCACCCTGGAGGCCTTCTTCATCACCATGCAAGCCTCCGGTGTGATGCGTGAGTAGTTCATCCTTGGACTACGGATCCATGTAGTAGCTATATGGCTGGTTCTCCTCCTTTGTGCTTTCATGTTTAGATCTTGTGAGTTCCGTTCATGATCAAGATCATCTACTTGTAATTCATACATGTTGTGTTTGCGGGGATCCGATGGATATTGAGATGCTATTTCAGATTGATTATTGATTTTATCATTTCTTTGTTATTTGTGATCTTGCATGCTTTCCGTTGTTAGTAGCTATCTTGGCCAAGTAGATGCTAGCAACTCCAAGAGTTAGTATTTATGCTCGATAGTGGGTTCATGCCTCTGGTAATCTGGGGAAGTGACAGAAATCTCTAAGGTACTAGATGTGCTATTGCTACTAGGGAGAAAACAACAATCCTTTGTTCATAGAACAATCATATTGTTTACTTTACACGCAGTTCGTAAAAATAATCTGTTGCTTGCAACTTAATACTGGAGGGGGTTCGGATGATAACCTGAAGGTGGATTATTAGTCATCGATGCAGTTGGATGGCGGTCTATGTATTATGTTGTAATGCCCAATCAAGTCTCAAAGGAGTGAAGATGATTAGTATATGGATGTATTGCTTTCTTGGTGTTTGTCAATTGCCCCGCTGTAGTTTGTTCACCCAGCATGTTATCTATCTAAGGAGAGCCACCTCTAGTGAACTATGGATCCTGGTCCTTTTTCTTTACATACAATCTACAATTGTTTACTGCTTTGTGTTTACTTTCTGCAAACTTTTACTTCTTTCCATTTGATACGTTTAATCCTTTGTTTTCCGCAAAACACGGTGAGATTGACAACCTCATCGCAAGTTGGGGACAAAGTTCTGTGGTTGTGTTGTGCAGGTCTCCATGTTGCTACTAGCACCGGTAGTGCGCTCTGCCAATGCTCAGCTAGTAACACCTTTGGGTTGTTTCCTTGCTCCTACTTGTTCGATTAAACCTTAGTTTCATAACTGAGGGAAAACTTGCTGCTGTGCTCATCATACCTTCCTCTTGGGGTTCCCAACGAGCTCTACGTCGAACGACGAGCACATCACGGTAAATTTGGAATGGTATCGCATCAGTTTTATAAAAGGGTTAAGGCTCATGCCTCAACATTTTCATCATCATAAACCATTTGTGTTTCTCAACACATGTCAAAACATCTCAATAGAATGACTCATCATTCCAAGGTTTTCACAATTCATTTTCACCAATTGTTCCCATCTAAAGTGACTCAAGTTTTTATCTACTCTAAACTACTAGGTTAAGAGTGTTCACTAAGGTGGAAAGATGATGGGTTCAATCTCATGCCATAGAATGAGATCTAAAGCTTATCTAAATAGGTCAAGTTTTATACTCTTTATGCTACCTTCAAAACAAGTAAGGGACTTTGTGTAAAGTAAAGAAAGTAAAGCTTGTAAGGTAATACTTGGGGTAGTAATAGTCAAAGTGGTGTGACCAAAGCATGCCTAAGCATCTTTGCTCATTCATCTAGCTTAATTCTAGCTTGCTAACAATAGCTTTCCTTGGTTGGTGCAGTGGTTGAAGTTTTCTTCTTCTTCTTCTTCTTGGTAGAACTCCTCCTCCTCATAGACTTGGTCGGTACTATCTTCTATAAATACATACGGAGTACACAATCACCAAACAATACTTAACTAACTTCTAATTAGTACTCTAAGGCACACAATTGATGATCTATTATCATCACAAGCATCACAAGTTTTATTCAATAGTTTCCTCCTTTTTAGTTTAGAAAAGGAATTTCTACTCATTGAAAAATTAACTAAGATTTAATATTCACCACTTAAAATATGGGATCATGTGTACACATGTCATCACCACATATTCTAACATGTGGGAATGTAATTTAAGGGTTGGATCATAAATATTTTGGTTTAAGTTCATTATTTAATGATTTAAAGTGACTAGAAATGCCTATATATCATTATTTTGGTACTAGTCCAAAGTCACTGTATGTAAATCCTAATATTATTACATTTTCAGATAGGTATGGTGAAATGTGATTTTTGAGAGTTGGAATCAACTCAAAAGCTAACTTGGTTGATTTTATAAAAATGTTGCAAGGTGCAAAAGCTTCTGTCTTGTTATTTTTACTAGGAGAGATTTCTAACTCTAAATGAATTAAATCCAACGGTCTTGGATATATCTTTTCAGTAGCTTTCCAACAAAATTGGAATCACTTCATTTGGATTGGTAAATCTCTCTGAATTGAATTTTGAACTAAGGGACAGAACTAAGTTTAAACTAAAAAGAAAAATCCTAATTCAAACTAACTTGGTCACGCGGGAAACGCTAACGGTCCGGCCCAGTGGCATTCCGCGGCACAGAGAACGTCTGACAGGGGGGTCCACCTGTCATTGGCTCTTGACACGCGAAGCGGTACGGGGCGATGTGGGCCGTTAGATTAGAAGGGGAATCTACGGCTGAGAGGTGCCGTCTCCGGCGAACAGTTCGCCGTCGAGGACAAACCCTAGCGGCTCGGTGGGGGTGCTCAGGGGGCATACCGGGGCTCCAGCTACGGCGGTGATGGGGGCGATCGAACGTGCTGTCGACGGCAGGCTCAGGGGTGGTTGCGGCAGCTCCTGGGGTGGACGAAATCGACGGCGCCTTCCTCTCCTCTATTTTAGGCTCCTCCGGCGAAATGCCGGCGAACCAAGGCTCGAGCGGCTCCATCAAGAGGTGGGGAAGGACCAGTGAGGAGAGGGGAGTGGAATGGTGTGAGTCTTTGGTGCTGGGGAGGGTTCCTTTTATAGGCCCGGCTGAGCGGCAGAGCAACAATGAGCTAGAGGCGTGGGTGGTGTGCTAGGACGGTGGGCGGTGCCCTGGCGAGTGTCACGGTGGTGCTTGTGCAGTGGTTTGCGGTCGGGGAAAGTGAAGAGCGCGGAGCGCACTAAGTCTCTGCTGACGGCGAGTTTTACAACGGCCGGCGACTACGGGGCACGGTTGGGGGATTGGGCATGTCCGTTAGCTTGCTAGGCCGGTGGGGATCGTTTAGACGGGCGGCTAGAGCTAGGCGAGGTCTGGCTACGCGAGGACAGGGCACGCTCTGCGGGCAGCGTCGACAGGCTCCGGGCGTGGCGGTTCCTGGCCGTTCTGGTTGCTGTCCTTGGGCTGGGGCTGGTTGGACGGTGGAGGTGGACCACGGGCTACCTCCAGGACACGGGGGATGGCGCTGGCGGCGGCTGTGGCGTGCTGTCACCGGTGAGGTGCCCAAATGGGGGCTCGGCCTTAATGGCCATGACCATTTGGTCGTGGCACAGTGTGTGGCTGGGCTAGAGAGGGGTAGGGGGAGTAGTGGAGAGATTTTGGTGGCAATGTGGGGAACAAGTTTGGCCAGAACACTATTTAAAAATAGTGAAATTTGTTTGGTTTGAATTCTGCCTGCCAAGTGTTTGATGAAATGGCCGCATGAACCTTACTTTTGAATTTTGGGTTCAAAAAATTTGAGTGATATCCACTAGTACTAGGTAGTCTCTGGTTGCAAGGGTTTTGAAAATGGAGTTCAATTGGATGGTTTTTGAAATAGGGGTGATCTAGGCATATGCATTGAATTCAATTATGAACTGTCATTTAAAATTAGAATTTGTTTGTTTTTAGCAGATCACAAAGTGGTCCTTTGTACCTCATTATGTGTACTAGCAAGGGGTGCAAAGATTTAGAAATATTTCTGTTAGGAAATGAGTGCTAGGAACACTCAAAGTAGTGTAGTGGATTAAAATGACCAAAGTGACCATTCCTCATTTTTAATTGTTTTTTATTTTATTTTCTTTGGGATTTGCTTGGGAATGATTTAGATGATGTTTATTTCACCTAAGAATCATTTTACAATCAATGGATCACAGAACCATGGCAATTCAAATAACTTCTATTTTTAAATGCACACACATATGAATGCTTTCATATTTTGAAATGGAAAAGTTTTTGTTAACCCTAATTTGGATGATTTGGATCTTGATAAGCTTGGATTAAAGTTTTGGGATGTTACAATTTGTATCTAGGCACTCTTATGAACTTTGAAGGTGTCCTATGCATTTATATTTTCTACTCTATGAGGGACAAGCTGAATGCCACTATGCTATGTTTTCTTTATGTGAAACAAACAAACATCTTGCAAATCATTGTTATTCATGAATCTTTTGTTTATGCCTTTTCATGTTGCAACATAGTTTCTTTGTCTTATTGCTAGAACTTTGTCTTTCATGTTATGATTGAAGTACTATGATCCCAGCTTTGAATGTTTTATAAACACTTTGATCAAGTTTATGATGGTGCATGTCACCTCAAAAATTATTCTTTCTTTTTATTACTTACCTACTCGAGGACGAGCATGAGTTAAGCTTGGGGATGTTGATACATTGCAAATGTATCTACAATTTTTGATGTTCCATGCTTGGTTTTATCTACTTTCTTATGTTTTGTCCACACTTTGGAGTACTTTTCATATGATTTCTTGGACTAACCTATTAACAAGAGCCACAGTGCCAGCTGCCTGTTTTCTGCTGTTTTTGGTTCCAGGAAAGTCACAAAATGAATGTTCTCGGAATTGGACGGGACAAAAGCCAAAGTCATTATTTTACTGGGGGACACCTGGAGCCAGAATATGAGACAGAGAAGGGCCAGAGGTCGGCCACACCACCTGGCCGCATGGCCAGGCTTGGCCCACGCCAGGGGGTGGTGTGGCCAGCCTAGGCACCCCTTCGGCCTCTCCTTCCGCCTATATATTGCCTCTGATACGGAAACCCTAAGGACCCGATCAAAATTCCACGAAGAGTTCAGAGTCAGTCATCTCCATCCCTAGATCAGGAGGGATCTGAAGCTCTTCCCGGCACCCTGCCGGAGAGGGGAATTCACCCTGGAGGCCTTCTTCATCATCATGCAAGCCTTCGGTGTGATGCGTGAAGTTCATCTCTATACTAGGGGTCCATGTAGTAGCCAGATGGCTAGTTCTCCTCCTTTGTGCTATCATGTCTAGATCTTGTGAGCTCCGTTCGTGATCAAGATCATCTATTTGTAATTCTGCATGTTGTGTTTATGGGGATCCGATGGATATTGAGATGATATTTTAGATTGATTATTGATTCTATCATGTCTTTGTTATTTGTGATCTTGCATGCTTTCTGTTGTTAGTAACTATCTTGGCCAAGTAGATGCTAGCAACTCCAAGAGTTAGTATTTATGCTCGATAGTGGGTTCATGCCTCTGTTAATCTGGGGAACTGATAGAAATCTCTAAGGTACTAGATGTTTTGTTGCTACTAGGGAGAAAACAACAATCCTTTGTTCATAGAACAATCGTATTGTTTACATTACATGCAATTCGTAATGCAATTATTCGTTGCTTGCAACTTAATACTGGAGGGGGTTCGAATGATAACCTGAAGGTGGATTATTAGTCATAGATGCAGTTCGATGGCGGTCTATGTAT
Organism: Avena insularis; assembly: GCA_023614405.1. Taxonomy (NCBI): domain Eukaryota; kingdom Viridiplantae; phylum Streptophyta; class Magnoliopsida; order Poales; family Poaceae; genus Avena; species Avena insularis. Next base: position 412,150,045 of record CM042686.1, on the reverse strand, counting down.
AATGTTGTAATGCCTAATCGAATCTCAAAGGAGTCAAGATGAGTAGTATTTGCTTGTATGCTTTCTCGATGTTTGTCAATTGCCCCGCTGTAATTTGTTCACCCAACATGTTCGGGTTTCCAGCTTGAAATTCAAACTAAGCCGAAACTTGGTCTCTAACGCAACCTGACATTAGTCAAGGTCAAGTCACGTCACTGACAGACATTCCTATGAGTAGGACCGTTGGTGGGTCCGCCTTTTGTGGAACCGGGACGTCGTCTTAATGCATGCGTGGAGATCGAGGCGGCGTAATCCTCGTGAGGAGGTTACTGATACGTCCAAAACGTATCTACTTTCCTGAACACTTTTGCTATTGTTTCTCCTCTAATTTGTGTGATTTGGATACAACAAATGTAGACTAACGCTGTTTTCAGCAGAATTGCCTCGGTGTCTCGTTTTTGTGAGGGAAATCAACTTTCAGGAAAAAACCCGGAAAATATTGCAAAACTCCTATTTTACCAGAAGACTCATGGAGTCAGAAGATGGGACAAAGAGGAGCCACGAGGGGCCCACACTCCCTAGCCGCGCGGGCCAGGCCAAGCCGCGCCAAGAGGGGGTGTGGCTGCCTCGGACTTCGCCTCGACCTCTCCTTTCGCCTATAAAATCCCTCTGACCTAAAACAGACGGGGGGTCCGACGTTTTTCCAGATAGAGTTCCGCTGCGCCGCCACCACCAGATACCGCAATTCGGAACCAGAAACTCCGTTCTGGCACCCTACCAGGATGGGGAATTGGGGGAGATCATCGCCATCATCATCACCATCGCTCGCCATCAACCATCCATGATTCCCCCATCCATGAGTGAGTAATCCCCCGCTGTAGGTTATGGGGATGGTAGGGATTGGATGGGATCGATCATGTAATGGCATCAAATTGTTAGGGCATGGTGCATAGTATCTACTATTAGTGCTTTTTGACTTTGTTGCAACTTGTTATGCTTAATGCTTGTCACTAGGGCCCGAGTGCCATGATTTCAGATCTGAACATGTTATTGATTCATGATGATAGTATTGTTTATGATATTACCTGCAAATTGTATACACATATTATTGTCCGGAACTGAAGGCCCCGAAGTGACAATAATTGGGATAACCGGAGGGAATGGCTATGATATGAGGGTCACATGTGTTCACGGGGTGTTAATGCTTTGCTCCGGTGCTCTATTAAAATGAGCACCTTAATTGGCGGTAGTTCCCTTGAGGCCTCGCTGCAAACGGGCTGGCAGGACAAAAGATGTTGTTCAAGTTCTCATTACGAGCATGTATGACTATATATGGAACAAATGCCTATGATTATTTAGTACTTGGATGCTTTACCTTATTTGTCTTCAAATTCCCTATATCTTGATTGCTACATGAATTGTCTTGTCCATGCAACGCTCGTCCATCCATCCCTATGCCTACCGTGCTTTAATCCTACTGTTTACTGCAATTATTACTACCGTCTTTACTTTTACTACTGCTTTTACGTTGCTATTGCTATTACAAAACTGTTTCTACTGATAAACTACTACGAGCAAGATTGTTTCTAGGTGTAGCTGAATTGACAACTCAGTTGTTAAGGCTTATAAATATTCTTTGGCTCCCCTTGTGTCGAATCAATAAATTGGGTTTTACTTCCCTCGAAGACTGTTGCGATCCCCTATACTTGTGGGTCATCAAGACTATTTTCTGGCGCTGTTGCCGGGGACCATATCTCTATTTATCAAGTTCACTTGGAATCACTATTGTTCACCGACATCCATTCATCATGGGTAAATCTCGTGATGGCAAGGTTCCTATATTACCATCCACTACAAGGAGAGGTACGGTTCTGAACACCTCTGTTGCTCTTGATTCACCATCTGTGATGAGTAAGCTCCTTACACCACCACCACATACACATGCTACATGTACTACTACTTCTGCTGAATCTGAAACTTCTGATACTTATGATGCTGCTTTGACTGTGCTTGATAAGAGTGATTTATTAGGTCCTTTCCTAGATGCTACGATTGCTAGAACTATAGCTGGAAATACTGAAACTCCTAATGAAGACACTACTACACCTGTAAGTTCACCTGAGTCTGTAGAGAGCTATGAAATTGAAGACGGATATATAGAAATGACAGATGAATTTATTAAAGAATGTCAAAATACTCATGGTAAAAGTGCTATTAAGAGTCTCCGTGAGAGGCGTACTATAAAACGCAAAAATTATCTCCTAAACATATGTTTGCTACATCTCCCATAAACATTAAAGATAAGGATTATGATTTCTCCCTTGATTTATCTTACATAACCATTTTGTGGGACTAAGAATGAAAGTGCTGTAGCACATATGACTGAGCTTTCTACCATGAGTGGCCTATTTTCTGATGATATTAAGATGCGCACCTACTTTGTTGCTAAAATTTTCCCTTTTTCACTAAAAGGAGAAGCTAAGGCTTGGTTTAATAATTTACCTCTTGGATATATTGATAGCCCTGATTGGTTGATTAGTACTTTCTTTCAGAAATATTTCCCTCCTAGTGCTAGACATGCCATTTTGCAGTAACTTTTTGATTTTAAACAGTGAGAAAAGGAGATATTGCCTGAATCATGGGCAAGGTTTTGTGCTTTGATTCATGCACAACCTGGATGTCCATACCTAAAAATGAGCTTATTGATATATATTATAATGGACTAATTGAAGAATCTAGGATATACCTAGATAATTATGTTGATTGTGTCTTCAGGAAGAGAACTCCAAAAGAAGCTGAGGAATTAATGGCTAAAATAAGCAAGAATTATGATGACTGGACTTCACCTGATTCAACTCCACCTGAGGCAACTCCACCTGAGTTAGTTGTGCTTGAGCCAACACCAACATCAAATAAGAGGGGAGTGATTGAACTAAATGATGAAGTGATGAAGGAAGCTAAGAAATGTCTTAAGGAGAAGGGTATTAAAGCTGAAGACGTGAAGAATTTACCTCCTATAGAAGAATTATGTAAGCCAATCTCCCACTCGTCCACTATTGAGGTACACTCTCTCCAACATTTTGATGAAGGTGATATTCCTTATTCTAAACCTCCTGATCAATGCTTAGAAGAATTTGATATTTTTATTGTTAAGCAAGATAATTTTAATAAAAGAGTGCAGAATCATTTGATGGAAAACTCTAGAGCTATTATTGAGTTAAGGGATATTGTGGAAAGAACCTCTAATGATGTTAAAATGCTTGTTAAACATTTCCAAATGGTTCAAACTCAAATTGATCAGCTTATTAAACTAAAAAAAGATTTTCTAGTTAATGCTTCTAAAGAAAAACATGCTTATGAAATTAGAACTAGAAGTGGTGATGCCACCCAGGATCCTCTATATCCTGAGGGTCATCCTAAAAGAATTGAGCAGGATTCTCAACAAACTGAAAATAGAGGTACTTCTTTTAAGAGAAAGAAAAAGAAACATAAAACAGATGTAGAATCTTCTGAACTTGCTAAAGATCCTAATAGTATATCTGCCTCTGATGCTAAAACTGAGAGTGGTAATGAGAAAAATGACGCTCCTGATAAAGAAGAACCTGAAAGGAACACTAAGAGTTCTAAGTACACTAAGGAAGATTTTGTTGCTAATAAACATGGTAGTGAAAGAGAGCCATGGGTTCAAAAACCAAGCCTTTCCCTGATAAGAAACACAAGTCAAAGGAAGACGAACACTATAATAAGTTTTGTGAGTGGATGAAACCTTTATTTTTACAATTTCTTTTAACTGATGCTATTAAACTGCCTCCTTATTCAAAGTATATGAAGGATATTGTCTCTAATAAAAGGAAGATCCCTAATGAGGAAATTTCTACTTTACTTGCTAATTATTCCTTTAATGGTAAGGTTCCAAAGAAACTTGGAGACCCAGGGATTCCAACTATTCCATGCTCTATTAAAAATAATTATGCTAGAACTGCCTTGTGTGATTTGGGAGCAGGAGTTAGTGTTATGCCTTTTTCTCTCTATAATAGACATCAATTGGAGAAATTAATACCAACTGATATATCTTTGCAAATGGTTGATAAATCTACTACTATTCCTATTGGTATATGTGAGGATGTACCTGTTCAAGTGGCTCATAATTGCTTGATATTAACTAACTTTGTTGTGCTTGAAATGCCTGAAGATGATAATATGTCTATTATTCTTGGGAGACCTTTTCTTAACACTGCAGGAGCTATCATTAATTGTAATCAAGGAAAGGTAACTTTTAATGTTAATGACAAGGAGCATACTGTCTATTTCCCCAAGAAGATTGATAGGACTTATAGCTTAAATTCAATTGAAAATGTTGAGGGCATCCAAGTTGGAGAAATATATTGTCCCATACCACAAGAAAAATATGAAACTATTATGATTGAGACCATTGCAAAGTTTTGTTTCATATAATTTTGTTTTGGTAACAAGACCTGATCAACCTTGTTAACAAAGGGATTTTGATGAACAAAACAATGTTTTCACCATGATTATCTTTGCTTACTTTTAGTTTATCCATTTTAATTTTTCCTTTCACTTTGTTTACTTTTCTATTGATAGTTGCGTGCATATTAGAGTGTCTTAGAACTTCTGAAGTTTTAGTTTTGTTTTGTTATTGCATCATTCCAAAATCATCTTTCTGTCAGAAAATCATTCATCAATACCTGAAAATTGCTAAAAAATAAAGTGTCTCCAAATATTCCAAAAAATTCATATTAAATTTTTACGTGAAAATAGAGGTAGAGAAGTACCTGGAGTGACTCAGGGGGGCCCCACCAGGCATGCCCACCACTTGGTGGCGCGTCCACTCCAGGGGCGCGCCTGGCCATGGGGTGGGCCACCCCTGGCCCTCCACTTATTCTCCTACCTGCCACTCCTTTCTCTCTCCCGAGAAAACAGTAGTTCATTGCTCAAACCCGTGTTCTTGCTCGCAATTTTCAATCTCCTTGCTCAACCCATCTTTGCTGCTGAGATTTGGAGCATTTGATCTCTGGTATGTGACTCCTCCGCTTGTCCAAGTAGATTTGTGTTTAGTGGATTATATCTTGATTATTTTGCTACTATAGGTGACAAATTATATGAGCTTGTAAGCTTGTTCAATGCTTAGAAAAATTGTTTTGATGCATGTTTAGGCCTCTTACAAGTCCCTATTAGTAGTTCCTTTCATTATGTGATCACTTTGCAATCACTTGTATGATGGATGTTTAAATTTCAGAATAGCGGAGATGAACAACCACACTTTTGGAGAAGTATTTGAGAGGGACACACCCAGGAGGGCAAGGCCTTCAAGATCAGCTTCTCAATTTAGGCCATGATATAATGAAGATCTTATTGCACCATGATTTGGCAATGAAGGAGATGCTCACCCATCTACCTTCCCTAGGTTTGCCTTTTTGCAAGCTGCAGGAATCCTCGATGATTTCTTACTCCTTGTTCAGAGGGTTGGTCTGACCACTTACATGGAAGATGAGAGTGAGCAATATGCCGTGCTCACCAAAACTTTCATTGAAAGTTTCATTTTCACTAACACCCCTTATCATTCAACTTTTTCGTTCAAAATTTATAATATGCATATTACCATGCCATTGGAAAGATTTTGCAGCATTATAGGCATAGGCATGACTGGGATAGTGAAGAAGATTCAAGGTCGACCCGCTGACTTGCTGGAGCTCTACTGAAGTGTCACAAATGATGATGACCGCACAACTCAGCGCGGGAAGATAAGGAATATTCAACTCCCAGCTCTTAGATATTTTTGCTTATTATCTTGCCACTAGCATTCTTGGTAGGGAGAACACTGGTAATATTTCTAATCATCATTTAGCCTTTCTTGCTGCTGCACTTAATAATGATACCAAGTATAATCTTGGTTCTCTCATTGCTTGCCGCCTAGCCGCTAGAGGACCTATTTATGTGGGCATTATTGCCACACACATGGTTGCTACCTTAGAACTTTCTGTGGATCCTAATGACACTGTGTTGACACCACAAAGGCTTGATCTTGCTGCTATGAAAACACATCCTTTGTTACTACTGACTCTAGTACCGAGAATTTAGTTTACATGATGTTGTTTACCAATGGAGACAAGAGGGAAATTCCTTTGCCATAGTCCACTTTGTTCAGTATTTGTAGGATGCCATGGTCACGTTCCAAGGAGGAGGTGGACGAGCAACTCCGCTTGCTTGGTTTCCATGGGCAGCACCAGGGGGATGTGCCCTCTTACGACTACTCTGCGCACTATGCTGGGGCGTCCTCGAGTTCGTATCAGGACGAAGGCACTTCTTCATCGTATTACGGAGGCGCTCCATCTTGGCCATCTTGGGATTGATACCCACCTAGGCCAAAATCCTAAGCTTGGGGGGGGGGGGGGGTATACCGACATCACACTCATCTACATATCATGTTCAGTCGGTACTTTGCATATCCATGTTTCGTTTTATTTTTAGTTTTTGTTCTTGCTTTATTTCTGCTTTCCAAAACACAAAAATACCAAAATTATTTTCTTTATTTCTCTTTGTTTGCTTCTTTATCTTTTAACCTTGGCTTGCTTCTTTCTTTTAGCTTTGTTTTGATTAATCAAAAAACCCAAAAATATTTCACTTTGCTTGTTCTTCCTTTCGGTTCTTGCCTTTAAAAATAGAAAATCCAAAAATATTTATTGTTCTTCTCTGGTTTTTTAGAGTTCATTGCAGGGTTCAGTGGTCCTCAGTGATTCCTCGGAGTTTGGGTTTACCTTATTATTCAAGTCCCACAAGTGAAAGGCAATAATGATTTATGACAACTCGAGGGGTGGTAAGAGGCTGGTATGAACTCTATTTGTTTTCAATTTTGTACATATACTCATCATTGTGAGCATGCTTAGTCTGTTTATGTAAGGTGTATGTTATTTAATGGATACTTAGTAGTCCTTGCCTGCTTATGATCAGTTCCAATCCATTATTAGTTCGTAACAGGTCATATAAATGTTTGCTTGAATTTTTCTATTCATAACTTGGTATAACATTGTGGTGTCCTCCTCTGAATGTTTTATTTGAATGGACTTGGCACATGCTCACGCATGCATATGACTAAACAAAAAGTCAGTTAAGCCTTGATGATTTATTCTGCCTCGGAGTTCTTGTGTCACTTTTATGCCACTATTAATTTTGTTTTGTTGCAAGCATGATTATGACAGTTATTGCTCTCTCGGTTGTCGCTCCCTTTCTATTGCTAGCCTTCACTTGTGCTGAGTACTTTACTCGTGCATCCAACTCCCTAAAACCAAAGTTGTCAACAAGAGTCCACCATATCTACCTATTAGAATCATTGCTATTCCTTGCATGTTTATTATGCTCTGTTTTCTTCCAATAAAAATGTTTGCTTGTTATGAGAAAATTAGTTAGTAAAGCTCTCAAAAACTTGATGGCACACTTTACTTTTCGTGCACTTAATAAACTTGAACCATTGTGCCCATCTATCTTGCGTATATGCTTGCACTTTATAAGTTGTGAATTAGCAGAACCATGTTACCATGGGGTACGCTTTCAACATTGCACTTTATTTAGTTGATGTCATGTTCTTTTGCTTATGGATCCCGGTGGTGTGAAATAAAAGGGGAGATTGTAAGCTCATGGAGTTTGTATATGTGTTAGAGAAATGCCTGGGTCGCAAGCCTAAGCCATGCCTAATCATGGTGGAAACTTGCAGCATAACCATAGTGAGCAATTTGTGAAGCACCCTTAATAAAAACCTATGAAAATAGCAAATAAAAAGATCGCTGAGATACTCATTGTCTGCTTGCCTTGTCATTTTGATATGGGAATGCTTCCGTATCATCGGGAAGGGGTACCCCGTTGGCGGTTCTCTCTGATACACATGTTGGGTCCGCAGCATAGAAAACAAAAAAAATTCCTACGGTGTGAACTATACGCCAAGATCTATCTACTAGGTACAAAGCAACGGGTGGACATACATCCAACAAGAACTTACCCTTGTAGACAACAAGCTTTGTTAACGAGTAGGAACTCGTGGTTGATGTAGTCGTACACTTGCCGATCTCAAGATCGTGAGGAAGTCCGAGCGCCGCAACTCAGCAGCGCATCCGCACTCGCACACACGTTCAAGCCACCGGACAACCTCAACCTCCTCGCTCTAGCGATCCAAATGGAAGCAAAGAACTCCTTCCAGATGAAATGCCACCGGGAACATGTATCTCGCTAATCCGAGACCATGGGGGAATAATTCTAGAGGGGGAGAGAGATCCTTCACAAGGAGGTGTGAGGATGAAGGAGGGAATGGGTGGCCTTTTATAGGAGGAGGGGTGCCCCTATCTCCATGGTCATGCATGGGGGTGACCCCTCACCTCCCCCATTCATGTGGTGGTAACCCCTCCACATTAAAATGCCTCTTCACATTCCCTTTTAAAGTCTCCACTTTAAATGCATTGAATTTCTCCAAATTTAATGCTCTCTCATTTAATAAAACTCTTTTTATTAAATTTGTTCATAATTTTGTTAATTACTTTAACTAACAAACATTCACATATAGCCCCTTGCAATATTTCAATATCACATGCAGAACCACCTTCTGCAATTTCACCCGAAACAATTTCCGTTTTCTATTGAAACAATTCCTGCGCTTTGAAATTCTTTCGTCTGAAACATATGTGCTCCAAAATGGTGTCCGGTAACTCTTAAGTGTGCCACCCTACGGTTCGCGAATAATGCATACATGATCGAGACCCTTCTCCAATCAATAATCAGCAGCGGGACCTGGAGATCCGTACTGACTCCTACACATTCAACGATGACTCCTGTGATCGTGAGAACCTTTAACGCTTGTAGTTAAATCCCTTTGTCTCTCGATATATTACATGTCCGAGATTCGATCATCGGTATCTCCATACCTACTTTGATCTCGTTATCGACATGCACTCTTTTCTTGTTCCCGTGATATAGAGTATATCTATCCATCATCTGGATTGACAAATTCCACTCTTGATCCATGAGCCTCAACATAACACCTTCGTAGTACTGAACCCATCTTTATAGTCACCCTGTTACGGTGTGACGTTTGATGTTATCAAGATACTCTTCCGGTGTTAGCAATTAACATGATCTCATGGTCTAAGGATAAAGATTACTTCGTATGATGTTATAGCAATATAAACATAATGACTTGATCGTAATGCTATACTTCGGATGAATGTTCATCACATCATTCCACCAATGGCGTGACCTTGTTATTAACAACATCCAGTGTCCATGATCAGGAAACCTTGATCATCCTGTTAATCAACAAGCTAGTCTATAAGAGAGGCATGACTAGGAACCCTTTTTGTTTATTAAACACACATGTATTGATGTTTCCGAATCAATACATTTCTAGCATGTAAAATAAACATCTATCATATATAAGGAATATATAATAACAACTTTATTATTGCCTCTCACGGCATATTTCCTTCAACACATGTACTTACAATGACAAGAACTTACTCGTGAATAAAGTTGAGTAGCATGAGGTCCGGTCTTCATAAGTAAGGGGTATGATATTTCAACTTATAACTTGTCAAGCATATCCTCATATTTGTTCACTTTAACCTTAAGCACCTAAAACATGCTTATGATAGGGGCAATGAGAGCTCAAAGCTAATGAGTACCATACTTTCAACATTTGGAAGCCTTTCAAACTTTTAAATATTTTTATTTCACTTTTATGTTGAGTCACCATTTTTTCTTTGAGCACCTTACCGAGAGCATAGTTGTCATTCTTAGTGTAATGTGCTTGTCCCAAGACACGGTTCATTATGACATAACTTTGACACTTGTCTATTTGATATTTTTATTTCTAGTCTCCACTTAAACTTTAGAGGTGCCTTGGCATTTATGTTTTGCTCCAAATAAAGGCAAGCGAGATACCACTTTATCATATCTTGTTATGAGAACTACAATCCTGCATATTCTTATGTGTCATGTTGCTTATTATTAATGAGTTGGAATCTCTTCATAGCCTGCATGACTACTGGGTAAACTTATTTGCATACTCTTTATTATGAATTTCCTAAGTATTTGATCATATGCTGGGAATATATACATCTTATAAAGCAAATGTGTTCGTGAATGTTTCTTTTATCGCACTCAGTTTTCAACTGAATTGCTTGAGGACAAGCAATAAGCTAAGCTTGGGGGAGTTGATACGTCCAAAATGTATCTACTTTCCCGAACACGTTTTCTATTATTTCTCCTCTAATTTGTGTGATTTGGATACAACTAATGTGGACTAACACTGTTTTCAGCAGAATTGCCTTGGTGTCTCGTTTTTGTGCAGGAAATCAACTTTCAGGAAAAATCCCGGAAAATATTGTAAAACTCCTATTTTACCAGAAGACTCACGGAGCCAGAAGACGGGACGAAGAGGAGCCACGAGGGGCCCACACCCCTTGGCCAAGCGGGCCAGGCCAGGCCACGCCAGGAGGGGGTGTGGCCGCCTCGGACTCCGCCTCGACCTCTCCTTTTGCCTATAAAAGCCCTCTGAACTAAAATAGACGGGGGGTTCGACGTTTTTCCAGATAGAGTTCCGCTACGCCGCCGCCACCAAAAACCGCGTTCAGAACCAGAAACTCCGTTCTGGCACCCTGCAGGGATGGGGAATTTGAGGAGATCATCGCCATCATCATCAACATCGCTTCTCCATCAAGCATCCATGATTACCCCATCCATGAGTGAGTAGTCCCCCGCTGTAGGCTATGGCGATGGTAGGGTTTGGATGAGATCGTTCATGTAATGGCATCAGATTATTAGGGCATGGTTCCTAGTATCTACTATTAGTGCTTTTTGACTTTGTTGCAACTTGTTATGCTTAATTATTGTCACTAGGGCCCGAGTGCCATGATTTCAGATATGAATATGTTATTGATTCATGATGATAGTATTGTTTATGATCTTACCTGCAAGTTGTATACACATATTATTGTATGGTACCAAAGGCCCCGAAGTGACAATAATTGGGATAATCGGAGGGAATGACTGTGATATGAGGATCACGTGTGTTCACAGAGTGTTAATGCTTTGCTCCGGTGCTCTATTAAAAGGAGCACCTTAATTGCCAGTCGTCCCCTTGAGGGGCCTGTTCGTCTGCGGTACCAAAGTTCGCAGGCCAGCGCATGGCGGTACCTAAGTTGCCTGAAATTACCACGTTTCGAAAAGTTGGGCCGCCAACTACTGAGGGGCCATTTCGAGGCAAACTCATCTCACCCCTGGCAAATTCAAACATTCTGTGAAACTGCCCCATGGAGTAGACGGTCGGGACCCACATGTCGGTCATCTGTCCATGACGCGGACGCCAACGCAGCAACCTCTTAGGCAAATCGAGCAGCTAAGTGGATTGGATGCGTTGACCAATTTCACAAGTCCATTCCCAGCTTTCCCCTAGCACCGGCGGTGTCGGAATCCACCCTTTGGACATTTGACTTTCGGGGCCAAGTTGTTGCGCCCAGTCGCTGATACCGAGCTCCAATGGTGCATGCCGTAGCCACTGTTGCGAGGCTCTAGCCCGCCTCCGCTGCCAATGAGCCGAGCAGTTCGGAGGATGGCAGATCCTACTATCAAGGAAGAAGAAGTTCTGGCTACAAGCGGGTGAGCTACCCTTCTCTTTGCTATTTGCACTAATTATAACTGCTAGCTGGCTACTGAACCTCAAATTGTTTGTTAGCCCAACGCTGACAAACATATTTTGTCCACAGTTTTCTGTCAAGTGGGATATGCGCGGACCCCCTTACCTGGTTACGGTAGTCCTCTATAGGTACGACTCTAAGGGCAAGTGGTATGGAAGCCATTGTTTCATGATGGAAGAAGCACCTACGCAGACCTGCACTATATCTGGTATGGTTGCTGCTCTATGTAATCATGTTGAATTATGGCCGAAGCAGACAGCAAAGTTCAGCTTCATGGATGAACGTGGCATCATGGTTCCTATAACGTGTGACAGTTAGCTAATTGGGTTGATGAAAAGGTATGCCTCGGCTGCCATGTTTGACCTGAAATGTCATGTACTGGATGTGGAAGCTTCTGCAACTAGGAGTCGCCCTTCTATTCTTGGACAGGGTGGTTGCTCGAACCCGATTAGCTCCTGGTAAGCAAAGGTCGCTTGGGGTTCGCATGTTTGTGCTGAATTGTAATTTTTGTTTTATTTACTCTGTAGATATTGGGCAGTTATGCAACAGTCTTATTTCTTTGACAAGAAGCGCCGCAAGGTTAGAAACATGACTGCCGAGTCAGTCATTTTGCTGCCCGAAGAAATTAAAAACGAGTGGAAAGATGATGCTGGACATGATTCTGGTGCCCATTGTCCTGGCGATGCAGAGTACGTGAAGCTAAGAAAATTGGCACCAAGGAAGAGGAAGAAGGAAGGAAATGAAGAAGCCAGTGGACGTGAAGGCTTGGCACCCAGGCTGCGGAAGAAGGCTGCTGGCAATGAAGATGCATAGTAATGTGTGGAACTTGAACCTATATTTGTAATTCTGTTAAATTCTGGAGCTCTGTGTGTGGCACGTTGCTGGACGAAACAATCTACCCACGTTCTCTGAGTAAAATGTACCACGACTTAGGGTTTGGAAACGCCCGAGTCAGTAGTTGAATCCGAAATTGTGATTGTGCCACTGCTATCTGAAAACAAGGATCCACTGGTTCCACGATTGCTGAGGGGTAGGAGGTCTCCAAATACGACGGAATGTAAGTGGCACAGAAATAAATTATTTAAGCTGCCACACTCCATGAAGCAACAACTTATTTTAGATGCTGCACAACGATGTGGCAACATAAACAGCAATGTTCTCACCGATAATGCCCAGATGAGGAGGAAATCGGTACCACTTTCTGGCCTAATCTTGAGCCCGTATATCTCACCGCCTCTCTGCTCCTGCATCCCCTGCATCTGGCGAAGCTCCCGGATCTCCAGTAACCGGGTGTACGTGCTTCCACTTTATAAATTGTGGTTGTGCCATTTGTATGCCGCCAAATCCACGTAGATTACGTTTAAACAAACCACCAATGTTAGAATACACTAGTAGAAAAGGGGTCTTTGGTCCACGGTCACGTTCCCAATCCGGGACAGAGATCTAAATCAAGGCAGAAATTGATCTAAATCACAAATTCTTCCACAAATTAATCGAGACAGAGATCTAAATCAAGGCATTTCATTAATTCAACCACAAATTCTTCTAAACAAAGGTGCGATTTCACATCCTACATTAATTCAACCACTAGTCAACAATTTCACTTCCGCTGCCGCTGTCCTCCGAGCCGCCAGCTTCCTCGTCGTCGTCGGACGGAACCTCCACGATTTCCGCATTGTTCGCAAGACGGAGCACCTCTTCGCGACGAGCGGCGGCGATGACGGTGAACTTGGTCCATCCAGGGACGGACCAGAACCTCTCCCGCCCTTCTCGGTTGCGGAGATCCCGGTGCACCATGCGCCCGTAAACGATGCGGTTGCCAATCTTTGCCTTCCGCTCCTTGTTGAACAACACCGGCCAGTACGGGCATTTGGTGGCGGCACGCCGTGATTTCGCTCTCCATCACGGCTTCGCCGGGGACGAGGAGTGGAGCCACCAGCACCCCCGCATAGCTGATGCGCCATCCGTGGGGCACCGTCGCGGCCGGCGGCGCGAGGATGTCGAAGTGCGCGAATATCACCGCCTCGTAGAAGTTCAGCGAAGGCATCTCTATGGCGGCGCGGTGGATATTGGAGAGGAAGCGAGGGGGTGGACGATGAAGCAACGACGCGGTGGAGATTGGAGAGGGCAAGGGGATGGGCGACGAAGCGACGCGTTGTGGCGCCTCCTATTTGTACACGAGGACAACGACGCGATGGGCGGAATATCCAAGGGGCATTGGTCAGACAAAAGGAAGTAATGCAGGGTTAAGACAGATTAACGGGCAACCAATTTTTTTACTCCCAGGACTCCGGGGCCAGAAAATTCAGACCGCTAGGTAAACAATAACAACTATTACAACTTAAAAAAGGCATGGAGCTTAAGCTAAATAGAACTAGTTATCACACATCTCCTTGATCTTCCTAATCTTAGCCCGATGCACATCTTCCTGCGAGAGTAAGGATCGAATCATCTGCTCCTTCCTTTTAGCATCTTCCTTGCACAACTTCAATTGTTTCTCTTCATCTTTCCTCATGCACTTGTCAATACTCGTAGTTGTGAACTGCAGGACTTTGGCATGGTGAAGATCCTTCCTTGCTTGAGTCAGTCCTTGCTCTGCTTTAGCCTTCAGGGCCAATGCCGCGTCCCTATCCTTCTCGACTTTGCTAACCTTGTCTTCCACCCACCTGAGATCTCGCTTATGCTTGGTCGTGTCAACTGGTTCTCATAGCTTCATCTCAACACTGTCAAGAAGTGAGCTGAATGCGGATTCTTTCAACTCAACAGTTATTTCCCATAGTTTGTCTAGCGTTTTCTGCATCGATTTGGGCCACTCTAGATCTACCCATTTGAAAACACCGCAACTTCCGCCTCACATCATTGCACGATGTCCTTGACATCATAGAAACCTCCTTCCTGCGTTTCGTCCTTCGAACGCTACAAATTTAGCGGGCACATATCCATGTTTACATACCAGAGGACTGTCTTCATCCGCTAAACCATGATAGTCGGCGTCATACATCATCTGGTTGGCCTAACACATCATACGCGCATGAGTAAACAGAGTAGATCTGGCTCAAAAAATAGATAACTGACCACGGATGATAGAGATAGAGATGAGACGACTCACATTAGAATCACCGTCCCTGTCATCATGATGCGTTTCCTCGCCATCTCCCCTTGAACACATGGCGAGAGGGGAGGGGGTGGCTACCGGAGAGGGGATTGGGATGGAGGCGCCATCGGCTTGCGGCTACGGCAGGATGGGAGTGAAGTGGGGAAAGTGGCTTCGAGGGGGAGGAAGAGAAGTACGAGGAGGCAGAGAAGTAATATGGACGTGACACTAGGATATGGCCCACTCAACTCGTGAGTCGTGACACTCGCAACAGGGGAGCCCCCGGTGTTGCCAGTTTGTCCAGAGCAAGCGTGGCCAATCATGCCACAGAACAGACTACACGCGGATCGATCTCACGAAAACCATCCCAATCGTCCAAGCGCCCCTCGAACGGTATGTAACAATCGTCAAGCAGAACAACTGTGTTAGGACGTTCCTTCTAGAATACTCGGTCTAACGCTAAGGTTAGGGCTCTCCTAAGGTTAATTAGGATCCATATGTGGTTTATGAAAAGAACATGCATCCAATGACACTGGTGGAACCATATGTGGTTTGTGAGAAGAACACACATGCAATGACACTGGTGGATCCATGTGTGGTTTATGAGAGGAACACACATGCAGTGACACTGGTGATATGTGGTTTGTGAAAAGAACAGACATGCAATGACACTGGTGTGGTTCATAGGAAGAACACACATGCAATGACACTGGTGGATCCATGTGTGGTTAATGAGAAGAACACACATGCAATGACACTGGGGGTGGTTCAGGATATGGTTTTTGAGAAGAACACACATGCAATGACTCTAACTGTGGTTCATGAAAAGAGCAGACATGCAATGACACTGGTGGATCCATGTGTGGTTAATGAGAAGAACACACATACAATGACTCTAGTTGTGGTTCATGAGAAGAACACACATGCAATGACACTGGGTGTGGTTCATGATATGGTTTGTGAGAAGAACACATATGCAATGACTCTAGGTATGGTTCATGAGAAGAACATACATGCAATGACTCTAACTGTGGTTCATGAAAAGAGTAGACATGCGATGACACTGGTGGATCCATGTGTGGTCTATGAGAGGAACACACATGCAATGACACCAGTGGATTCTTACGTGGTCTATGAAAAGAACACACATGCAATGACACTGGTGGATCCATATGTGGTCTATGAGAAGGACACACATGCAATGACACTGGTGGATCCATCTGTGGTTTGTGAGAAGGACACACATGCAATGACATTGGTGGATCCATGTGTGGTCTGTGGGAAGAACACACATGCACTGACACTGGTAATATGTGGTTTGTGAAAGGAACAGACTTGCAATGACTCTAACTGTGGTTCATGAAAAGAGTAGACATGCAATGAGACTGGTGGATCCATGTGTGGTTAATGAGAAGAACACACATGCAATGACACTGGGTGTGGTTCATGATATGGTTTGTGAGAAGAACACACATGCAATGACTCTAGCTGTGGTTCATGAGAAGAACACAAATGCAGTGACTCTAACTGTGGTTCATGAAAAGAGCAAACATGCGATGACACCGGTGGATCCATGTGTGGTCTATGAGAGGAACACACATGCAATGACACCGGTGGATCCTTACGTGGTCTGTGAGAAGAACACACATCCAACGACACCGGTGGATCCATACGTGGTTTGTGAAAAGAACACACATGCAATGACACTGGTGGATCCATATGTGGTTCGTTGGAATGACACACATGCAATGACACTGGTGGATCCATGTGTGGTCTGTGAGAAGAACACACATGCAATGACTCTAACTATGGTTCATGAAAAGAGCAGACATGCAATGACACTGGTGGATCCATGTGTGGTTAATGAGAAGAACACACATGCAATAATACTGGGTGTGGTTCATGATTTGGTTTGTGAGAAGAACACACATGCAATGACTCTAGCTGTGGTTCATGAGAAGAACACGCATGCAATGACTCTAACTGTGGTTCATGAAAAGAGCAGACATGCGATGACACCGGTGGATCCATGTGTGGTCTATGAGAGAAACACACATGCAATGACACCGGTGGATCCTTACGTGGACTGTGAGAAGAACACACATCCAATGACACTAGTGGATCCATACGTGGTCTGTGAGAAGGACACACATG
Organism: Avena insularis; assembly: GCA_023614405.1. Taxonomy (NCBI): domain Eukaryota; kingdom Viridiplantae; phylum Streptophyta; class Magnoliopsida; order Poales; family Poaceae; genus Avena; species Avena insularis. The sequence goes on along the minus strand of CM042686.1, from coordinate 412,133,122 downwards.
CAATGACACTGGTGGATCCATATGTGGTTCATGGGAAGGACACACATGCAATGACACTGTTGGATCCATGTGTGGTCTATGAGAAGAACACACATGCAATGACACTGGTGATATGTGGTTTGTGAAAGGAACATACATGCAATGACTCTAACTGTGGTTCATGAAAAGAGCAGACATGCAATGACACTGGTGGATCCATGTGTGGTTAATGAGAAGAACACACATGCAATGACACTGGGTGTGGTTCATGATATGGTTTGTGAGAAGAACACACATGCAATGACTCTAGATGTGGTTCATGAGAAGAACACGCATGCAATGACTCTAACTGTGGTCCATGAAAAGAGCAGACATGCGATGACACCGGTGGATCCATGTGTGGTATATGAGAGAAACACACATGCAATGACACCGGTGGATCCTTACGTGGACTGTGAGAAGAACACACATCCAATGACACTACTGGATCCATACGTGGTCTATGAGAAGGACACACATGCAATGACACTGGTGGATCCATATGTGGTTCATGGGAAGGACACACATGCAATGACACTGGTGGATCCATGTGTGGTCTATGAGAAGAACACACATGCAATGACACTGGTGATATGTGGTTCGTGAAAGGAACATACATGCAATGACTCTAACTGTGGTTCATGAAAAGAGCAGACATGCAATGACACTGGTGGATCCATGTGTGGTTAATGAGAAGAACACACATGCAACGACACTTGGTGTGGTTCATGATATGGTTTGTGAGAAGAACACACATGCAAGGACTCTAGCTGTGGTTCATGCGAAGAACACACATGCAATGACTCTAACTGTGGTTAACGAAAAGAGCAGACATGCGATGACACCGGTGGATCCATGTGTGGTCTATGAGAGGAACAGACATGCACTGACTCTAACCGTGGTTCATGAAAAGAGCAGACATGCAATGACACTAGTGGATCCATGTGTGGTTAATGAGAAGAACACACATGCAATGCCACTGTGTGTGGTTCATGATAGGATTTGTGAGAAGAACACACATGCAAGGACTCTAGCTGTGGTTCATGAGAAGAACACACATGCAATGACTCTAACCGTGGTTCATGAAAAGAGCAGACATGCGATGACACCGGTGGATCCTTACGTGGTCTATGAAAAGAACACACATGCAATGACACCGGTGGATCCTTACGTGGTATGTGAAAAGAACACACATGCAATGACACTGGTGGATCCATATGTGGTTTGTGAGAAGGACACACATGAAATGACACTGGTGGATCCATGTGTGGTCTATGATAAGAACACACATGCAATGACACTGGTGATATGTGGTTTGTGAAAGGAACAGACATGCAATGACTCTAACTGTGGTTCATGAAAAGAGAAGATATGCAATGACACTAGTGGATCCATGTGTGGTTAATGAGAAGAACACACATGCAATGACACTGGGTGTGGTTCATGATATGGTTTGTGAGACATGCAATGACTCTAGTTGTGGTTCATGAGAAGAACACACATGCAATGACTCTAACTTTGGTTCATGAAAAGAGCAGACATGCGATGACACCGATGGATCCATGTGTTGTCTATGAGTGGAACACACATGCAATGACTCTAACTATGGTTCATGAAAAGAGCAGACATGCACTGACACTGGTGGATCCATGTGTGGTTAATGAGAAGAACACACATGCAATGACACTGGGTGTGGTTCATGATATGGTTTTTGAGAAGAACACAAATGCAAGGACTCTAGTTGTGGTTCATGAGAAGAACACCCATGCAATGACTCTAACTGTGGTTCATGAAAAGAGCAGACATGCGATGACACCGGTGGATCCTTACGTGGTCTGTGAAAAGAACACAGATGCAATGACACCGGTGGATCCTTACATGGTCTGTGAAAAGAACACACATGCAATGAAATTGGTGGATCCATATGTGGTTTGTGAGAAGGACACACATGCAATGACACTGGTGGATCCATGTGTGGTCTGTGCGAAGAACACACATGCAATGACACTGGTGTTATTTGGTTTGTGAAAGGAACAGACATGCAATGACTCTAATTATGGTTCATGAAAAGAGAAGACATGCAATGACACTGGTGGATCCATGTGTGGTTAATGAGAAGAACACACATGCAATGACACTGGGTGTGGTTCATGATATGGTTTGTGAGAAGAACACACATGCAATGACTCTAGATGTGGTTCGTGAGAAGAACACGCATGCAATGACTCTAACTGTGGTTCATGAAAAGAGCAGACATGCGATGACACCGGTGGATCCATGTGTGGTCTATGAGAGAAACACACATGCAATGACACCGGTGGATCCTTACGTGGACTGTGAGAAGAACACACATGCAATGACACCGGTGGATCCATACGTGGTCTGTGAAATGGACACACATGCAATGACACTGGTGGATCCATATGTGGTTCATGGGAAGGACACACATGCAATGACACTGGTGGATCCATGTGTGGTCTATGAGAAGAACACACATGCAATGACACTGGTGATATGTGGTTTGTGAAAGGAACATACATGCAATGACTCTAACTGTGGTTCATGAAAAGAGCAGACATGCAATGACACTGGTGGATCCATGTGTGGTTAATGAGAAGAACACACATGCAACGACACTGGGTGTGGTTCATGATATGGTTTGTAAGAAGAACACACATGCAATGACTCTAGCTGTGGTTCATGAGAAGAACACACATGCAATGACTCTAACTGTGGTTCACGAAAAGAGCAGACATGCGATGACACCGGTGGATCCATGTGTGGTCTATGAGAGGAACAGACATGCAATGACTCTAACCGTGGTTCATGAAAAGAGCAGACATGCAATGACACTGGTGGATCCATGTGTGGTTAATGAGAAGAACACACATGCAATGCCACTGGGTGTGGTTCATGATATGGTTTGTGAGAAGAACACACATGCAAGGACTCTAGCTGTGGTTCATGAGAAGAACACAGATGCAATGACTCTAAGCATGGTTCATGAAAAGATCTGACATGCGATGACACCGGTGGATCCTTACGTGGTCTATGAAAAAAAAACACATGCAATGACACCGGTGGATCCATGTGTTGTCTATGAGAGGAACACACATGCAATGACTCTAACTATGGTTCATGAAAAGAGCAGACATGCAATGACACTGGTGGATCCATGTGTGGTTAATGAGAATAACACACATGCAATGACACTGGGTGTGGTTCATGATATGGTTTTTGAGAAGAACACACATGCAAGGACTCTAGTTGTGGTTCATGAGAAGAACACCCATGCAATGACTCTAACTGTGGTTCATGAAAAGAGCAGACATGCGATGACACCGGTGGATCCTTACGTGGTCTGTGAAAAGAACACACATGCAATGAGACCGGTGCATCCTTACGTGGTCTGTGAAAAGAACACACATGCAATGAAATTGGTGGATCCATATGTGGTTTGTGAGAAGGACACACATGCAATGACACTGGTGGATCCATGTGTGGTCTGTGCGAAGAACACACATGCAATGACACTGGTGTTATTTGGTTTGTGAAAGGAACAGACATGCAATGACTCTAACTATGGTTCATGAAAAGAGAAGACATGCAATGACACTGATGGGTCCATGTGTGGTTAATGAGAAGAACACACATGCAATGACACTGGGTGTGGTTCATGATATGGTTTGTGAGAACAACACACATGCAATGACTCTAGATGTGGTTCGTGAGAAGAACACGCATGCAATGACTCTAATTGTGGTTCATGAAAAGAGCAGACATGCGATGACACCGGTGGATCCATGTGTGGTCTATGAGAGAAACACACATGCAATGACACCGGTGGATCCTTACGTGGACTGTGAGAAGAACACACATCCAATGACACTAGTGGATCCATACGTGGTCTGTGAGAAGGACACACATGCAATGACACTGGTGGATCCATATGTGGTTCATGGGAAGGACACACATGCAATGAAACTGGTGGATCCATGTGTGGTCTATGAGCAGAACACACATGCAATGACACTGGTGATATGTGGTTTGTGAAAGGAACATACATGCAATGACTCTAACTGTGGTTCATGAAAAGAGCAGACATGCAATGACACTGGTGGATCCATGTGTGGTTAATGAGAAGAACACACATGCAACGACACTTGGTGTGGTTCATGATATGGTTTGTAAGAAGAACACACATGCAATGACTCTAGCTGTTGTTCATGAGAAGAACACACATGCAATGACTCTAACTGTGGTTCACGAAAAGAGCAGACATGCGATGACACCGGTGGATCCATGTGTGGTCTATGAGAGGAACAGACATGCAATGACTCTAACCGTGGTTCATGAAAAGAGCAGACATGCAATGACACTGGTGGATCCATGTGTGGTTAATGAGAAGAACACACATGCAATGCCACTGGGTGTGGTTCATGATATGGTTTGTGAGAAGAACACACATGCAAGGACTCTAGCTGTGGTTCATGAGAAGAACACAGATGCAATGACTCTAACTGTGGTTCATGAAAAGAGCAGACATGCGATGACACCGGTGGATCCTTACGTGGTCTATGAAAAAAAAACACATGCAATGACACCGGTGGATCCATGTGTTGTCTATGAGAGGAACACACATGCAATGACTCTAACTATGGTTCATGAAAAGAGCAGACATGCAATAACACTGGTGGATCCATGTGTGGTTAATGAGAATAACACACATGCAATGACACTGGGTGTGGTTCATGATATGGTTTTTGAGAAGAACACACATGCAAGGACTCTAGTTGTGGTTCATGAGAAGAACACCCATGCAATGACTCTAACTGTGGTTCATGAAAAGAGCAGACATGCGATGACACCGGTGGATCCTTACGTGGTCTGTGAAAAGAACACACATGCAATGAGACCGGTGGATCCTTACGTGGTCTGTGAAAAGAACACACATGCAATGAAATTGGTGGATCCATATGTGGTTTGTGAGAAGGACACACATGCAATGACACTGGTGGATCCATGTGTGGTCTGTGCGAAGAACACACATGCAATGACACTGGTGTTATTTGGTTTGTGAAAGGAACAGACATGCAATGACTCTAACTATGGTTCATGAAAAGAGAAGACATGCAATGACACTGATGGGTCCATGTGTGGTTAATGAGAAGAACACACATGCAATGACACTGGGTGTGGTTCATGATATGGTTTGTGAGAAAACCACACATGCAATGACTCTAGATGTGGTTCGTGAGAAGAACACGCATGCAATGACTCTAATTGTGGTTCACGAAAAGAGCAGACATGCGACGACACCGGTGGATCCATGTGTGGTCTATGAGAGGAACAGACATGCAATGACTCTAACCGTGGTTCGTGAAAAGAGCAGACATGCAATGACACTTGTGGATCCATGTGTGGTTAATGAGAAGAACACACATGCAATGCCACTGGGTGTGGTTCATGATATGGTTTGTGAGAAGAACACACATGCAAAGACTCTAGCAGTGGTTCATGAGAAGAACACACATGCAATTACTCTAACTGTGGTTCATGAAATAAGCAGACATGCGATGACACCGGTGGATCCTTACGTGGTCTATGAAAAGAACACACATGCAATGACACCGGTGAATCCATGTGTTGTCTATGAGAGGAACACACATGCAATGACTCTAACTATGGTTCATGAAAAGAGCAGACATGCAATGACACTGGTGGATCCATGTGTGGTTAATGAGAAGAACACACATGCAATGACACTGGGTGTGGTTCATGATATGGTTTTTGAGAAGAACACACATGCAAGGACTCTAGTTGTGGTTCATGAGAAGAACACCCATGCAATGACTCTAACTGTGGTTCATGAAAAGAGCAGACATGCGATGACACCGGTGGATCCTTACGTGGTCTGTGAAAAGAACACACATGCAATGAGACCGGTGGATCCTTACGTGGTCTGTGAAAAGAACACACATGCAATGAAATTGGTGGATCCATATGTGGTTTGTGAGAAGGACACACATGCAATGACACTGGTGGATCCATGTGTGGTCTGTGCGAAGAACACACATGCAATGACACTGGTGTTATTTGGTTTGTGAAAGGAACAGACATGCAATGACTCTAACTATGGTTCATGAAAAGAGAAGACATGCAATGACACTGATGGGTCCATGTGTGGTTAATGAGAAGAACACACATGCAATGACACTGGGTGTGGTTCATGATATGGTTTGTGAGAACAACACACATGCAATGACTCTAGATGTGGTTCGTGAGAAGAACACGCATGCAATGACTCTAATTGTGGTTCACGAAAAGAGCAGACATGCGACGACACCGGTGGATCCATGTGTGGTCTATGAGAGGAACAGACATGCAATGACACCGGTGGATCCTTACGTGGACTGTGAGAAGAACACACATCCAATGACACTAGTGGATCCATACGTGGTCTGTGAGAAGGACACACATGCAATGACACTGGTGGATCCATATGTGGTTCATGGGAAGGACACACATGCAATGACACTGGTGGATCCATGTGTGGTCTATGAGAAGAACACACATGCAATGACACTGGTGATATGTGGTTTGTGAAAGGAACATACATGCAATGACTCTAACTGTGGTTCATGAAAAGAGCAGACATGCAATGACACTGGTGGATCCATGTGTGGTTAATGAGAAGAACACACATGCAACGACACTTGGTGTGGTTCATGATATGGTTTGTAAGAAGAACACACATGCAATGACTCTAGCTGTGGTTCATGAGAAGAACACACATGCAATGACTCTAACTGTGGTTCACGAAAAGAGCAGACATGCGATGACACCGGTGGATCCATGTGTGGTCTATGAGAGGAACAGACATGCAATGACTCTAACCGTGGTTCATGAAAAGAGCAGACATGCAATGACACTGGTGGATCCATGTGTGGTTAATGAGAAGAACACACATGCAATGCCACTGGGTGTGGTTCATGATATGGTTTGTGAGAAGAACACACATGCAAGGACTCTAGCTGTGGTTCATGAGAAGAACACACATGCAATGACTCTAACTGTGGTTCATGAAAAGAGCAGACATGTGATGACACCGGTGGATCCTTACGTGGTCTATGAAAAGAACACACATGCAATGACACCGGTGGATCCTTACGTGGTATGTGAAAAGAACACACATGCAATGACACTGGTGGATCCATATGTGGTTTGTGAGAAGGACACACATGCAATGACACTGGTGGATCCATGTGTGGTCTGTGAGAAGAACACACATGCAATGACACTGGTGATATGTGGTTTGTGAAAGGAACAGACATGCAATGACTCTAACTGTGGTTCATGAAAAGAGAAGATATGCAATGACACTAGTGGATCCATGTGTTTAATGAGAAGAACACACATGCAATGACACTGGGTGTGGTTCATGATATGGTTTGTGAGACATGCAATGACTTTAGTTGTGGTTCATGAGAAGAACACACATGCAATGACTCTAACTTTGGTTCATGAAAAGAGCAGACATGCGATGATAGCGTTGGATCCATGTGTTGTCTATGAGAGGAACCCACATGCAATGACTCTAACTATGGTTCATGAAAAGTGCAGACATGCAGTGACACTGGTGGATCCATGTGCGATTAATGAGAAGAACACACATGGAATGACACTTTGTGTGGTTCATGATATGGTTTTTGAGAAGAACACACATGCAAGGACTCTAGTTGTGGTTCATATGAAGAACACCCATGCAATGACTCTAACTGTGGTTCATGAAAAGAGCAGACATGCGATAACACCGGTGGATCCTTACGTGGTCTGTGAAAAGAACACACATGCAATGACACCGGTGGATCCTTACGTGGTCTGTGAAAAGAACACACATGCAATGACATTGGTGGATCGATATGTGGTTTGTGAGAAGGACACACATGCAATGACACTGGTGGATCCATGTGTGGTCTGTGAGAAGAACACACATGCAATGACCCTGGTGATATGTGGTTTGTGAAAGGAACAGACATGCAATGACTCTAACTGTGGTTCATGAAAAGAGAAGACATGCAATGACACTAGTGGATCCATGTGTGGTTAATGAGAAGAACACACATGCAATGACACTGGGTGTGGTCCATGATATGGTTTGTGAGACATGCAATGACTCTAGTTGTGGTTCATGAGAAGAACACACATGCAATGACTCTAACTTTGGTTCATGAAAAGAGCAGACATGCGATGACACCGGTGGATCCATGTGTTGTCTATGAGAGGAACACACATGCAATGACTCTAACTATGGTTCATGAAAAGATAAGACATGCAATGACACTGGTGGATCCATGTGTTGTTAATGAGAAGAACACACATGCAATGACACTAGGTGTGGTTCATGATATGGTTTGTGAGAAGAACACAGGTGATACTTATGTTATTTCATCTATTTTGCATGGTTGATGACTTTTGGAGCATGGACCGCTACAGTCAGGATTCTGATGGAAAATGTGCTGTTTGGAGGCAAAATTCGCGACGATCAGAAAATCCGGGAAAATATACGGAAAATCCTATTTTCCAGAAGACTAAGGATGCCAGAAGACGGAGTGGAGATGGGCCACAGGGGCCCACACCGCCCCATGGCGTGGCGACCCTAGGCCACGCCAGAGGTGGTGTGGCCACCAGCCCAGCCTCTCCCCTCTGGTGTATATCATCCTCCCGAAACCCTAAGACTCGGGGAGCAACCACAGAAAGATTCCGCCGCCTCTGCGGGGCGAAAAACACCGAGAGATAAAGATCTCTCTGACAGACAGATTTCTGCCGGGGAATTCCTTCCCGGAGAGGGGAGATCATCGCCATCAACACCACCATCAAGCTGGACTTCATCGGGATCATCATCATCATCATTACCATCATCACCATTAGCACCCTCATCACCATCTCCATATTGCTATAACAATTGCGTTGGATATTGCATAGTTCATAGGGGAAACTTTCCCGGTGTTGATTACTCTTTGTAGTTGATGCTATTGAGTGAACCATTGAATTATTGTTTATGTTCAGATTGTTATACATCATTATTCCTTCTCTGATAATGATCCATATGATGTCTTGTGAGTAGTTCGTTTTGTTCTTGAGGACATGTGAGAAGTCTTGTTGTGAGTAGTGGAGTTGCGTTGAGAAAGATTCAATAGATTGTTATTTAAGTTGTGGTGTACTTCTTCTAGTGGTGTCATGTGAACGTCGACTACATGACACTTCACCTATATGGGCCTAGGGGAATGCATTGTGTATTTGGCTACTAATCATAGGGGTTGCCGGAGTGACAGAAACTTGAACCCCCGTTAGGAAACCATTGCACAAGGGACGTAAGGGTCTTAGAGTTTAAATCCGTGGTTAGGTTTCTACCTAAATTACTTTCTTGTACTTATGGACGTTTACAAGGGGTATAATCACAAGTATGTATTAGTCTTGGATTGGGCGGTACATTAGCACAGGTTCACCCACACAACACTTAGCAAGCTGAGGAAGATTAATCAACTATATGAAGCGAAAGCACTTGAGAGTCTTCCCATGTGTCCTCGAGAATGTTTGGTCATCTTAAGTAATACAACCGGGTTGTCCTTTGCTGCATAAAGGATTGGGCCACTTGCTGCATTTATTCCTACTGTCTTTTATTTACTCGTACTTTGTTTGCTTGCTTTATCAAAAACCCCTCAAAATCCATTTGCTAAGTATTTACAGAGAATTCCTGATCCATACCACTAGCCAGCACCTTCTGCTCCTCGTTGGGTTCGACACTCTTACTTATCGAAAATACTGCGATACACCCCCTATACTTGTGGGTCATCAAGACTATTTTCTGGCGCCGTTGCCGGGGAGTGAAGTGTTATTGGAGAGTGGAACTGGTAAAGGAAACTTCTACTGTGAGTATTGTTTACTTCTGTTAGTTGCTTTATTTTCGTTATGGATAATTCGCTGAGTTTCTTATTTGGTAATGCTACTACCACTGCTAAGGTAGTAGATAAGCCACCACCTGCTAAGAATGATGTTTTCAAAATACCTACAAGAATTATTGATCGTGTTATGGATAACTACTATGTTGGGGATGGAACTGTCCATCCCGGTGATCATTTACTCTTTATACACGAATTATGCGGGTTGTTCAAGTGTGCAGGTATTACTACAGATCAAGTTAAGAAGAAGTTATTCTCATTATCACTAAAAGGAAGAGCTGAGGAATGGTATAAGCTGCTGAAGAATGGTCAAGCTCTGGAATGGGAGGAAATAGTGCCTCTCTTTTATTCAAAGTTTTATCCTCCTAGTGAGATTCATAAAGATTGGAATCAAATATACAACTTTTGGCCTTTTGATGGAGAGAGTACAGCTCAAGCTTGGGGGAGATTGAAGTTACTAATGCTCAAATGTCCCATTCATGAGCTCCCCAACAATATTATTATCAATAACTTTTATGCAAGGCTCCCTCTACATGATAAGGATTTATTGGATGCTTCTTGTGCTGGATCATTCACTCGCATGGAAGAAGCTAAATGGGATCTTCTGGACCGTATTCAAGACAATGCTGAAGCTTGGGATAATGACAAAGGTAGAAAGTCAGGTATAAATTATGATTATGAATGCATTGAATCTTTTATGGGAACTGATGACTTTCAAAATATTAAAAATGCTTATGGTCTAGACTCTCAAGCTATTGCTTCTTATTTTAAGGCTTTTGCTTCCTATATTGAAGTGCCTAAAAAGAAGTGGGATAAGTATCATGAACCTTATAAAGATATTGCTAAGAGTGTTCCTTTAAGAAATACCGAAGTTTATCGCTAATCATGTTTTACCTGAACCTTATATTGTGAAAATGCCTTTCCCAGTTAGGATTAAGGAACATTCTATGATAGCTAGTATGGTTAATGAAAGTACAAGAAAAGCTGCTGAACCTGATAAACAAATGGTTGATGAACCTACAATAGCAAATGTGAAAGACTTTGTTACTAAATATGAAAAAGAGGGACACACTATCCTTTGTAAGGATACCTCTAATATTGTTTCACATAGTAGTGTTATGAGAGCTAGTATTCCTGTGTTTTTTGTTAGAATAAGTGATCATTGCTATGATGGTCCTTGTGATAGCTATATTGTTAAGTTTATGCATGATACTGAAAGCTACTATGAGAGAGGGAAAAGTGTTCTTATGCATCTCAATAATATCAAGTTTCCTCGTTTTATGCTGAAAGTTTTTATGTTGCACTTGTTTTGCCTTCTTATGCAAGAAGCCTCTGGTTTCAATAACTTGTTTTTTTAAAAAATTCCCTTGCATAGGGAGTGGGTTAGACTTAAATGTGTGTGTGTTTTTGCTTCTTAATGCTCTCTTTCACTTCAATTCATATTCCTGAATGAGCATCTTCAAAATTATCATGCCCATCTTAATGGCTATAAAGAAAGAGCTTTCTGGGAGACAACCCAATTTGTTTTTGATTTCATTTTGTTTTTGTTTCTTTGAGTCTTGGAAGTTATTACTTTGGTAATAACCTCTCCTTATCCATTTTGTTTGGTTTTTGTGTCAAGATCAACCTCTAATGAGAGAGAAGTAAGATTTGGGGAAGTTGCTGTCCCGAAACAGATTTTTGTGCTTCACCATAAACATTCGCGAGAGATCTCTGTATGTTGGATTGAGCTGTAATGTTTTGTGCTTCTGCCCTAGGTTGTTGTTTAACTTTCGTTAGTTTTGCACTTTTTGATTTGAGCAACAGAAGATTTTTGAAAAAATTGATCTTTACCTGCTGGTCTATTTTGACAGATTTAGCCAATCTTGCATTTGCTTCTTTATTCGATTTCCTTTTTGAATTCTTTTTGGGTTTTCGGAAGGAGTTGCTACAGTAGCTTATGTTTTGATGGTTTTCAGTTGAAGTTGGACTCAAAAGGTTTTATCACTTCACTTATACTAATGTTGCTAATGAGAACTGTGTGAAGTTTTGTGTGAAAGAAATTTCCAGGAAGTGGAGACAATGGTGTAATAAGGAAGAGAAGGGTTTTATGACTCAAGTAATAAGTATATGAAGATGAGGATATTGATGATATTCAAGAGATGACTCCGGAAGAATCTACTAGATACCAAATTCAGAGACCTGCAGAGTTTGTTTTCAAATAGGTAACAATTCGGGTAAGAAAAGTTCCGCGAAAATACAATACAACTATATTTTTGCAGTTTTCAGTCGATAAGGGAAGTTACGAAGCGAAAAAGGCACAGAACCGGAGTCGGGGTAGCCCACACCACCCTGTGGTGTGGGCCCACCCTTGGCTGCGCGACCAGGTGGTGAGGCCACCCCAGACTCCGCCTCCGACCCGTTTTCACCTATTACCTTCCTTTTGATATGAAACTTCGTAATATATAACCCCCCGGATCCCCCGAAGTCCGTATATCGTGTTTTCGTCATGTTTTTATTTCGATCTGTTTCTACTAGGTAAAATCTCAGATTTGTAGCCTCAATGTCTTCCACTGAATCAGTTAAGGGAGATTCCTTAGAAGATATCATCAACCCATACATGAGAGAATTAAAGATTCATCCCAAGGAGTTATTGCTCGAAGGTGGGGAGGTTCGGATTAAAGAGGTTCAAGGCCCTAAAGGTGAAGGAAGTCTGGAGGACAGGATGGAAGCATTGGAACAAGAAGTCTTTAGGTACAAGAAGATGGCGGAGCGCGAAGTGGATATCATCCATAAGATTTGTTCCAAACTCATCACCGAGCACCAAAAGGAGACTGCTGAACTCAAAGACGAAGTCCTCTCACTCCGCCAAACAACCAACAAACTGCAAGCACAGTTCTATGACGTTCAAAATCAAAACTGTGAGTATGAGGCTAGATTTGAACTCATAAGTGCTGCTGCAAGTTTCAGGATGTTGGAAACCACGATGTCCTTTGTTGATGGGAAGCCTTTACCTTGGAAGACGTACGAAGATGAGAGGATACCACCACCACCAAAGGAGTAATTCATCATCAGGTTTGGGATCCCCTTGGTTTGTTCCAAGCTTGGGGGAGTGCCACGGTATCATATCACTATCTTCTATCTTTTATACCTTATTAGTAAAGTCATATCATGAATAGAGGAATTATTATGTAGTATGGTTTGCATTATGGAAGTGTCCCCTCTCTCGTTAGATTTGTATCCCTTGGTGTGAGTTGCCGTTATGGAATATTAATGAGAAGTTCTATCATCCACTCTTTTGCATAGCTTATATTAGTTTTCAATTCGTGGTTATATGATTGATCTTGTTGTTAGTATTGGTATCTCTCTGGGATCATTGAGTTAATTTAGTTGGTTTTGGCAAACCTGGCTCAGTCAGTAGCAACACTATTTTTGAGAGTTGAATGAAAAAGATAAAAGTACCTTTAAAGAAGAATTATTTCATCATCTTTCTTTCTTGATTTGCTCATAAGTCTAGTATTCTCTAGTTAAGATCTTTTGTGCTTCCAAGGAAGATTGCATGTTTGTCTTTATCACTCGTATGTTTGGTTGTTTCCTTCAACTCTTATACTTGCTACCCAGCCTTGCTAGCCAAAAACCTGTACTGAGAGGGTATTCTTCTCGTGCATCCACCTCCTTTAAACCAAAACCTTTGTCATTTGTGTCCACCATACCTACCTATTAGCATTATTGCTATTCCAAGTAAATTCTTGTTTTATCTACCTCCCAAATTAAACTTGTTATGTGAAAATTAGTGATTAAAGCTCTCACGAACTTGATGGCACACTTTACTTTCTTGCATTTAATAAACTTGAACCATTGGGTCCTTCTTTGTTGCCTATATGCTTGCGCTTTATGAGTTGAAGTTAGCAGAACCATGTATCATGGGGAACGCTTTCAACATTGCACCTTTTGTACCTAGTTGATATCATGATTCTTTTGCCTATGGATCCCGACGGTGTGAAATAAAAGGGGAACTTGTAAGATCATGGAGTTTATATGTGTGTTAGAGAAACGCCTGGGCCGCTAGTCTAAGCCATGCCTAATCATGGTGGAAACTTGCAGCATAACTATAGTGAGCATTCTATGAAGCATCCTCAATAAAAACCTATGCAAATAGCAAATAAAAAGATCGCTGAGATGCTCATTGTCTGCTTGCCTTGTCATTTTGATTATGGGATAGCTCCTGTGTCATGTGCAAGGGGTACCCCGTTGGCGGTTCTCAATGATACGCATGTATTTACAATGACAAGAGCTTGCTCGTGACTGAAGTTGATTAGCATGAGGATCGATACTCATAAGTAAGGGGCATGAGATTTCAACTTATAACTTATCAAGCATATCGTCTTAGTTGTGTCACTTTAACCTTAATCACCTAAAGATGCCTATTATAGGGGCAATGAGAGCTGAAAGCTAGTAAGTATCATAATTTTTGGGAGCTCTTTATGAGACTTGCGAACCCCGCTTCCCTCTTTGAAGGGCCTTTCTTTTACTTTGTAGTTGAGTTAGTAAACCTACTCCCTTTTATCTCAGCAAGTATTTTGAGTTGTTGTGTTTCATTCATTCATATGATGATTTATTCAATCATGTCCTATGTTCCTTGTTTTGCACATTGCTCTTATCTTGATGTTTACTACTTTGAAAGCTATCATTGAAAAACCAGCTATTTGTGAACTCCAGCAAATTATCAACTATTCTGCGACCAAGAGCTAAGTTTGCCATTACCAATTACGATTCACTTTATGTATCTTTATTGTGTTTCCTTCACTTATTACAAGTTGAGTTATATAATAGTGAGTTGTCTTCTATTATGATCTATGTATTTGATGAATGTGATGCTTCTTGTCCGTATTCTTTTATCGACTCTTCACTCCATAAACCTGAGGCCATGTTTATTGAGCTTAGTTTCGCTTGGGGACAAGCGAAGTCTAAGCTTGGGGGAGTTGATACGTCCATTTTGCATCACTATTCTATGTCTTAATTCACTATTATTCATTTATATATTTCATATTTAGAGGTGATACTTATGTTATTTCATCTATTTTGCATGGTTGATGACTTTTGGAGCATGGACCGCTGCGGTCAGGATTCTGATGGACTGTTTGGAGGCAAAATTCGCGAAGATCAGAAAATCCGGGAAAATATACGGAAAATCCTATTTTTCCAGAAGACTAAGGATGCCAGAAGACGGAGTGGAGATGGGCCACAGGGGGCCCACACCACACCATGGCGCGGGTAGCCCTAGGCCGCGCCAGGAGGTGGTGTGGCCACCCTGGGCTACTCCAGCCTCTCCCCTCTAGCGTATATCATCCTCCTGAAACCCTAAGACTCGGGGAGCGACCATAGAAAGATTCTGCCGCCTCTACAGGGCGGAAAACACCGAGAGATAAAGATCTCTCCGGCAGACAGATTTCTGCCAGGGGAATTCCTTCCCGGAGAGGGGAGATCATCGCCATCAACACCACCATCAAGCTGGACTTCATCGGGATCATCATCATCATCACCACCATCATCACCCTCATCACCATCTCCATATTGCTGTAACAATTGCTTTGAATCTTGCATAGTTCATAGGGGAAACTTTCCCGGTGTTGATTACTCTTTGTAGATGATGCTATTGAGTGAACCATTGAATTATTGTTTATGTTCAGATTGTTATACATCATTATTCCATCTCTGATCATGATCCATATGATGTCTTGTGAGTAGTTCGTTTTGTTCTTGAGGACATGGGAGAAGTCTTGTTGTTAGTAGTGGAGTTGCGTTGAGAAAGATTCAATAGATTGTTATTTAAGTTGTGGTGTACTTCTTCTAGTGGTGCAATGTGAACGTCGACTACATGACACTTCACCTATATGGGCCTAGGGGAATGCATTGTGTATTTGGCTACTAATCGTAGGGGTTGCCGGAGTGATAGAAACCTGAACCCCCGATAGGAAACCATTACACAAGGGACGTAAGGGTCTTAGAGTTTAAAGTTGTGGTTAGGTTTCTACCTTAATTACTTTCTTGTACTTACGGATGTTTGCAAGGGGGATAATCACAAGTATGTATTAGTCTTGGATGGGGCGGTACATTAGCACAAGTTCACCCACACAAAACTTAGCAAGCTAAGGAAGATTAATCAACTATATGAAGCAAAAGCACTTGACAGTCTTCCCATGTGTCCTCGAGAATGTTTGGTCATCTTAAGAAATACGACCGGCTTGTCCTTTGCTGCATAAAGGATTGGGCCACTTGCTGCATTTATTCTACTGTCTTTTATTTACTCGTACTTTGTTTGCTTGCTTTATCAAAAATCCCTAAAAATCCGTTTGCTAAGTATTTGCAGAGAATTCCTGATCAATACCACTAGCCGACACCTTCTGCTCCTTGTTGGGTTCAACACTCCTACTTATGGAAAATAATACGATACACCCCCTATACTTGTGGGTCATTAACATGCAAGGACTCTAGCTGTGGTTCATGAGAAGAACACACATGCAATGACTCTAACTATGGTTCATGAAAAGAGCAGACATGCGATGACACTGGTGGATCCGTGTGTGGTTAATGAGAAGAACACACATGCAATGACACTGGGTGTGGTTCCTGATATGGTTTGTGAGAAGGACACACATGCAATGACTCAAGCTGTGGTTCATGAGAAGAACACACATGCAATGACTCTAAATGTGTTTCATGAAAAGAGCAGACATGCGATGACACCTGTGGATCCATGTGTGGTCTATGAGAGGAACAAACATGCAATGACTCTAACTGTGGTTCATGAAAAGAGCAGACATGCAATGACACAGGTGGATCCATGTGTGGTTAATGAGAAGAACACACATGCAATGACACTGGGTGTGGTTCATTATATGGTTTGTGAGAAGAACACACATGCAAGGAATCTAGCTGTGGTTCATGAGAAGACCACACATGCAATGACTCTAACTGTGGTTCATGAAAAGAGCAGACATGCGATGACACCGGTGGATCCTTACGTGGTCTATGGAAATAACACACATGCAATGACACCGCTGGATCCTTATGTGGTCTATGAAAAGAACACACATGCAATGACACTGGTGGATCCATATGTCGTTTGTGAGAAGGACACACATGCAATGACACTAGTGGATCCATGTGTGGTCTGTGAGAAGAACACACATGCAATGAGACTTGTGATATGTGGTTTGTGAAAGGAACATACGTGCAATGACTCTAACTGTGGTTCATAAAAAGAGCAGACATGCAATGACACTGGTGGATCCATGTGTGGTTAATGAGAAGAACACACATGCAATGACACTAGGTGTGGTTCATGATATGGTTTGTGAGAAGAACACACATGCAATGACTCTAGTTGTGGTGCATGAGAAGAACACACATGCAATGAATCTAACTGTGGTTCATGAAAAGAGCAGACATGCGATGACATCGGTGGATCCATGTGTGGTCTATGAGAGGAACACACATGCAATGACTCTAACTGTGGTTCATGAAAAGATCAGCTATGCAATGACACTAGTGGATCTATGTGTGGTTAATGAGATGAACACACATGCAATGACACTGGGTGTGGTTCATGATATGGTTTTTGAGAAGAACACACATGCAAGGACTCTAGCTGTGGTTCATGAGAAGAACACACATGCAATGACTCTAACTGTGTCTCATGAAAGAGCGGATCATGATGACACCGGTGGATCCATGCGTGGTCTATGAGAGAACACACATGCAATGACACCGTGGATCCTTACGTGGTCTTAGAAAAGATCACATATGCACTGACACTTGTGGATCAATCTGTGGTTTCTGAGAAGGACACACATGCAATGACACTGGTGGATCCATGTGTGGTCTGTGAGAAGAACACACATGCAATGACACTGGTGATATGTGGTTTGTGAAAGGAACAGACATGCAATGACTCTAACTGTGGTTCATGAAAAGAGAAGACATGCAATGACACTAGTGGATCCATGTGTGGTTAATGAGAAGAACACACATGCAATGACACTAGGTGTGGTTCATGATATGGTTTGTGAGAAGAACACACATGCAATGACTCTAGCTGTGGTTCATGAGAAGAACACACATGCAATGACTCTAATTGTGGTTCATGAAAAGAGCTGACATGCGATGACACCGGTGGATCCATGTGTGGTCTATGAGAGGAACACATGCAATGACTCTAACTATGGTTCATGAAAAGATCAGCTATGCAATGACACTAGTGGATCCATGTGTGGTTAATGAGAAAAACACACATGCAATGACACTGGGTGTGGTTCATGATATGGTTTGTGAGAAGAACACATATGCAAGGACTCTAGCTGTGGTTAATGAGAAGAACAAACATGCAATTACTCTAACTATGGTTCATGAAAAGAGCAGACATGCGATGACACGGTGGATCCATGTGGTCTATGAGAGGAACACACATGCAATGACACAGGTGGATCCTTACGTGGTCTATGAGAAGAACACACATCCAATGACACCGGTGGATCCATACATGGTCTATGAAAAGAACACACATGCAATGACACTAGTGGATCCATATGTGGTTCATGGGAAGAACACACATCCAATTACACGTGTGGATCCATACGTGGTCTGTGAAAAGAACACACATGCAATGACACTAGTGGATCCATATGTGGTTCATGGTAAGGCCACACATGCAATGACACTGGTGGATCCATGTGTGGTCTGCGAGAAGAACACACATGCAATGACACTGGTGATATGTCGTTTGTGAAAGGAAGAAACATGCAATGACTCTAACTGTGGTTCATGAAAAGAGCAGATATGCAATGACACTGGTGGATCCATGTGTGGTTAATGAGAAGGACACACATGCAATGACACTGGGTGTGGTTCATGACATGGTTTGTGAGAAGAACACACATGTAATGACTCTAGCTATGGTTCATGAGAAGAACACACATGCAATGACTCTAACCGTGGTTCGTGAAAAGAGCAGACATGCAATGGCACCGGTGGATCAATGTGTGGTCTGTGAGAGGAACACACATGCAATGACACCGGTGGATCCTTACGTGGTTTGTGAGAAGAACACACATGCAATGATATCGGTGGATCCATACATGGTTTGTGAAAAGGACACAGATGCAATGACACTGGTGGATCCATCTATGGTTCATGGGAAGGACACACATGCAATGACAATGGTGGATCCATGTGTGGTCTGTGGGAAGAACACACATGCAATGACACTGGTGATATGTGGTTTGTGAAAGGAATAGACATGCAATGACTCTAACTATGGTTCATGAAAAGAGCAGACATGCAATGACACTGGTGGATCCATGTGTGGTTAATGAGAAGGATACACATGCAATGACACTGGGTGAGGTTCATGATATGGTTTGTGAGAAGGACACACATGCAATGACTCAAGTTGTGGTTCATGAGAAGAACACACATGCAATGACTCTAACTGTGTTTCATGAAAAGAGCAGACATGCGATGACACCTGTGGATCCATGTGTGGTCTATGAGAGGAACAAACATGCAATGACTCTAACGGTGGTTCATGAAAAGAGCAGACATGCAATGACACTAGTGGATCCATGTGTGGTTAATGAGAAGAACACACATGCAATGACACTGGGTGTGGTTCATTATATGGTTTGTGAGAAGAACACACATGCAAGGAATCTAGCTGTGGTTCATGAGAAGACCACACATGCAATGACTCTAACTGTGGTTCATGAAAAGAGCAGACATGCGATGACACCGGTGGATCCTTACGTGGTCTATGAAAAGAACACACATGCAATGACACCGGTGGATCCTTACGTGGTATGTGAAAAGAACACACATGCAATGATACTGGTGGATCCATATGTGGTTTGTGAGAAGGACAAACATGCAATGACACTGCTGGATCCATGTGTGGTCTGTGAGAAGAACACACATGCAATGACACTGGTGATATGTGGTTTGTGAAAGGAACAGACATGCAATGACTCTAACTGTGGTTCATGAAAAGAGAAGATATGTAATGACACTAGTGGATCCATGTGTGGTTAATGAGAAGAACACACATGCAATGACACTAGGTGTGGTTCATGATATGGTTTGTGAGAAGAACACACATCCAATGACTCTTGCTGTGGTTCATGAGAAGAACACACATGCAATGACTCTAATTGTGGTTCATGAAAAGAGCTGACATGCGATGACACCGGTGGATCCAAGTGTGGTCTATGAGAGGAACACACATGCAATGACTCTAACTACGGTTCATGAAAAGATCAGCTATGCAATGACACTAGTGGATCCATGTGTGGTTAATGAGAAGAACACACATGCAATGACACTAGGTGTGGTTCATGACGTGGTTTCTGAGAAGAACACACATGCAAGGACTCTAGCTGTGGTTCATGAGAAAACACACATGCAATGACTCTAATCATGCTTTATGAAAAGAGCAGACATGCGATGACATCGGTGGATCCATGCGTGGTCTATGAGAGGAACACATTCAATGACACCGGGGGATCCTTAGGTGGTATGAGAAAAGAACACACATTCAATGACACTGGTGGATCCATATGTGGTTCCTGGGAAGGACACACATGCAATGACACTGGTGGATCCATATGTGGTTTGTGAGAAGGACACACATGCAATGACACTGGTGGATCCATGTGTGGTCTGTGAGAAGAACACACATGCAATGACACTTGTGATATGTGGTTTGTGAGAAGAATACACATGCAATGACTCTAACTGTGGTTCATGAAAAGAGAACACATGCAATGACACTGGTGGATCCATGTGTTGTTAATGAGAAGAACACACATGCAATGACACTGGGTGTGGTTCATGATTTGGTTTGTGAGAAGAACACACATGCAATGCCTCTAGCTGTGGTTCATGAGAAGAACAAACATGCAATGACTCTAACTATGGTTCATGAAAAGAGCAGACATGCGATGACATCGGTGGATCCATGTGTGGTCTATGAGAGGAACACACATGCAATGACTCTAACTGTGGTTCATGAAAAGATCAGACATGCAATGACACTAGTGGATCCATGTGTGGTTAATGATAAGAACACACATGCAATGACACTGGGTGTGGTTCATGATATGGTTTATGAGAAGAACACACATGCAAGGACTCTAGCTGTGGTTCATGAGAAGAACACACATGCAATGACTCTAACTATGTTTCATGAAAAGATAAGACATGCGATGACACCGGTGGATCCATGTGTGGTCTATGAGAGGAACACACATGCAATGACACCGGTGGATCCTTACATGGTCTGAGAAAAGAACACACATGCAATGACACTGGTGGATCCATATGTGGTTCATGGGAAGGACACACATGCAACGACACTGGTGGATCCATGTGTGGTCTGTGAGAAGAACACACACATGCAATGACACTGGTGATATGTGATTTGTGAGAAGAACAGACATGCAATGACTCTAACTGTGGTTCATGAAAAGAGCAGACATGCAATGACACTGGTGGATCCTTAAGTAATACAACCGGCTTGTCCTTTGCTGCATAAAGGATTGGGCCACTTGCTGCATTTATTCCTACTGTCTTTTTTTACTCGTACTTTGCTTGCTTGCTTTATCAAAAATCCCTAAAAATCCGTTTGCTAAGTATTTGCAGAGAATTCCTGATCCATACCACTAGCCGGCACCTTCTGCTCCTTGTTGGGTTCAACACTCCTACTTATCGAAAATACTATGATACACCCCCTATACTTGTGGGTCATCAACATGCAAGGACTCTAGCTGTGGTTCATGAGAAGAACACACATGCAATGACTCTAACTGTGGTTCATGAAAAGAGCAGACATGCGATGACACCGGTGGATCCGTGTGTGGTCTATGAGAGGAATACACATGTAATGACACTGGTGGATCCTTACGTGGTCTGTGAAAAGAACACACATGCAATGACACTGGTGGATCCATATGTGGTTTGTGAGAAGGACACACATGCAATGACACTGGTGTATCCATGTGTGGTCTGTGAGAAGAACACACATGCAATGACACTGGTGATATGTGGTTTCTGAAAGGAACAGACATACAATGACTCTAACTGTGGTTCATGAAAAGAGCAGACATGCAATGACACTAGTGGATCCATGTGTGGTTAATGAGAAGAACACACATGCAATGACACTGGGTGTGGTTCATGATATGGTTTGTGAGAAGAACACACATGCAATGACTCTAGCTGTGGTTCATGAGAAGAACACACATGCAATGACTCTAATTGTGGTTCATGAAAAGAGCTGACATGCGATGACACCAGTTGATCCATGTGTGGTCTATGAGAGGAAAACACATGCAATGACTCTAACTGTGGTTCATGAAAAGAGCAGACATGCAATGACACTGGTGGATCCATGTGTGGTTAATGAGAAGAACACACATGCAATGACACTAGGTGTGGTTCATGATATGGTTTGTGAGAAGAACACATATGCAAGGACTCTAGCTATGGTTAATGAGAAGAACAAACATGCAATGACTCTAACTATGGTTCATGAAAAGAGCAGACATGCGATGACACCGGTGGATCCATGTGTGGTCTATGAGAGGAACACACATGCAATGACACAGGTGGATCCTTACGTGGTCTATGAGAAGAACACAGATCCAATGACACCGGTGGATCCATACATGGTCTATGAAAAGAACACACATGCAATGACACTAGTGGATCCATATGTGGTTCATGGGAAGAACACGCATCCAATGACACCTGTGGATCTATACGTGGTCTGTGAAAAGAACACACATGCAATGACAATGGTGGATCCATATGTGGTTCATGGGAAGGACACACATGTAATGGCACTTGTGGATCCATGTGTGGTCTGTGAGAAGAACACACATGCAATGACACTGGTGATATGTGGTTTGTGAAAGGAACAGGCATGCAATGAATCTAACTGTGGTTCATGAAAAGTGTAGAGATGCAATGACACTGGTGGACCCATGTGTGGTTAATGAGAAGAACACACATGAAATGACACTGGGTGTGGTTCATGATATGGTTTGTGAGAAGAACACATATGCAATGACTCTAACTGTGGTTCATGAAAAGAGCAAACATTCGATGACACCGGTGGATCCATGTGTGGTCTATGAGAGGAACACACATGGAATGTGTCACATCCCAAGATTTTCCAAATCTTGTAATGTGAAAATAAAATAAACAAAATAAATTTTTGTTGAAAATTAGGGTGAAAAGAAACTTTTGTTTCTAAAAGGAGACTTAAAATCCCATCTTGAACAAACTTTGGTAGAAGTTTGAATTCAACAAAAAATTCAAATCAAGGGAAATGCATTCCTCAATGAATGTATCTGGAAATTTGAACATTTGGAAAGAAATCCAAAACCCTAAACCCTAATGGAAGGAAATCATTTTCCAAAGTATCTCCAAATCCATGGATTTGATCCATATCAAGTTGATCAACAAATTTTCACAAAGGATCAAGAAAGACCTTAGAGATTAGTTTCACTTAGTTTGGAACCATAAACAAGATCTTGTGAATATAATAAGATAAGGAAATTGAATTTCCAAAGTCAATAAAGCCCTTACCAAAAGCCATACCAAATGGTGAACAAATAATCCTAAAGGGATTTATTTGGATAAACATTTATCAAAGGAAAATAAATTGTTTTGGAAACACTGTTTTAGATCTTTTAATAAAAGACTTTGGTTTCAAATGAAAAGATAAGCCAAATTAATTTTGGCCAAGCTTTTGAAATAAAATATTTTGTTTTGATAAAATGAGTAAAGGTTTATTTAAATAAAATAAAGGATCTAAATATCCAAATTTTATTTAAGTAAGAGCTTTTCCCATTTTAAATAAACACCAAGTATTTTATTACTACTTTGAAATCTTTTATTAAAAGGTTTTGCTTTGATTAAAATGAGTAATGGATTATTTAAATAAAATAATAAGGATTTAATTATCCAATTTTATTTAAGTAAAGGCTTTCCCATTTTAATTAAACACCAAAACTTATTTATTTATTTAAATAAGTTTCCAAGTATTCTTTTACTTTTTTTCAAATTAAACCTTCTGGTTTGGTTTTGAAAGTAATTGGATTTCAAATGGAAATTTTATTTAATAAATCAAACCCCAATAATTAAAGATCCATTTTATTTAATTATTAAATGGATCCTAAAATAAATAAAAATAATATTTCATTTTGAGATTTGGATTATGTTGTCAAACAGAACCAAATTCAAATGAAAGGTTGCTGGTTGTTTGAATTGATTTGAACCTTGTTTGATTGTTTGAATAATTGTTTGAAATTGAAAACAGAAAAAGAATTAGAAAAAGAAAAAGAGAGCAGACAGAAAAAAAATAAGAAAACAGAACAGCAGCCCACTAAGGCCCAACAGCAGTCCAGCCCAGTACTCCCCCCCGAAGGAATCTCTTCTCACTAAGAAATCTACCCACACAGAGACAGACAACCGGGACCCACTTCTCCCTCTCCCTCTCTCGCTGACGAGACGACCCCACCTCCACTTATTTCCTCCCCGAACAGTTTTTCTGTACCGCGAAAGAAACCCACTGAGACACCGACTGGTGGACCCCGTTCCTTCTCTTTTTCCCACTGACGCGTCGGTCCCACTTCTCTAGCCATCGTCTTCCCCGCGACTTCTTCTCCCCCAGACGACGCTGCCGTTTCTGCCCGTTGAAAGCTCGCATCAATTCGCGTTAACCACGGACTTTACTCCCCCTGCGACGACGCCTACTTAAACGCCTTCCTCTCCTCTGTCTTTTCCCTCAGACCCCTTCCCCAAGCTCGCCCCCAGGCCGCCTCAATTTCTCCCCGAGCCACCTCTGTCCGACGATGTTCCGGTGACGATTCCGACAAAACCTCACCGCCCCTAGCCTCCCTGAGTACGCTGGAAGCTTCACCACTCTCTGACGCACCGCTCAGCAGCCTCAGCTCGCCCGCGGGTGCACCAGAACCTCGCCTCTGTCATCGACAGTAAGCACCACCGTCTGCTTCATCTCCGGCGAGCCCCACAGGTAGAATCCGTCCGCCCCGCACCCTCTCGATCACGCACACACCTCTGTCGTGTCTTGGCGCATCTGACCATGCTTTTCGTTTGCCTTGAGTGGATTCACAGCAACGCCAACGACGACCACCCGAGAACCCCGCCGCTGTTCCCAACTCCGACGAGGAATTGCGACTGCCCCTGAGCGCCCCTTGTCAAGCCAGCAGTACCCTAAGCTTCACCGTAACCTCCTGAACCTGGTGAGCATCTCCTCCTTCTCCCTCACCCCCTGTAGCATCACCACCGTCATCGACCGACGACTCCGCCGCCGGTAGCCACCGCAGCGCCGCTCGCAAATGGTCGAGCACGTTAGCACCGTAGGATCTGGATCTGACGGATACGATAGAATCACTTAACGCGAAGGGGTATGTCCTCTGTGCCGTGCGATCAAACTTGATCCAACGCTCCACGTTGCCGATCCACACCGAACCGGTACCGGCCAATCACAGCGCAACGCGTGGCACCAGTTGATCTGAATTAGAATTTTGAAAACAGAATTTCTTGCTAACTTCAAACCCATGTATCTTTTGATCCACACGTCCAAATTTTACAAATTTGATGTCGTTGGAATCAGCAAGACAAGCCCTAGCCAACCCTGCCCTTACTTTAGCAAATAGTATCTGTTAACTTGTTTAACTTTGCAGATTCTTTTGTATGCTTGCTAACATTAGAAAAATCATTTAAAAATGATATTTAGGTTAAAACCTTTGCCAATTAGTTTGTTGTGACCTTGCTGACCATAGGAACCAACCCATAGTTTGGAAAGTGATTTTGGAAAAGAATAGAATGGATTAATTAGTTTAGTCCATTTCTAGCTAACTAAAACTATTTGCTTTGTTTATGAAAATGCTTTCATAAAGAAAACCTTGAGAAAATGTTTGGACCAAACCTACTGACCAAAAGCACCAAGTTTTGCAATAGCAACTCATTTGGTGAACCCTATAGACTAAAACCCTAGTAGACATATTTCTGCACCACATAAAATGACCAAATAGGTGCCTTGTTTTGAAATTAGTTTTTGAGGTGAAACCTTTTGCTAACAACTTTGCCACTTTGGTAAATGACCAATTTGGATCTTACAAAGTTTAGGAATCTAATAGAAACCCTTTTGCAAATGACTTTGCCATCTTGGTAAATGACCAATTTGGAACTTACAAAGTTTAGAAGCCTAGTGAGGACCATCCCTACATTAGAACCAACCTTTGCATGCCTATGCATGACTTTGCCACTTTACAAAAATGACCATTAGGTGTACCCAAATGTCTATGACCCACTAGGAACCACTTTTTGCAAACAAAGCAAAGCTTGGCATGCTTGCATGCATTTCTTTGACTTTGTTATTTTATGTGTGTTGATTTGCTTGATTGGTAGATTGAGTTTGTGCTTTGCTTGATTGATTGTAGTGACTTGAAGAGTGTGAGTGTTGCAAGGACAAGGAGTGAACTTATACCCTCTACCAAAAAGGCAAGTGATACTTCATACTATCTGTCCTATTATTTTCACTATGCATTAGTGTTTTTGCTAAAGTAAAAATCTTGCATGGTTTTTTTTTATTTTTGCTAAGTATAGACCTTGCTATAGGAAATCCAGTAGATGAATCCTTAGTAGGATTTTCCTAAGTTAAGAATCCTATTACTACCAAGCTTAGCCTAGCTAATAGAAAACTTGGGTGGGATATATATTCACACTATGAAAAATATTCTAAGTCTGAGGACTTGTGTTTTGTTTAATAAAACAACTAAGATTAATGAAACACCTGGGTGGAAATGGAAGGAATGGGTTATGTTGAGTGGTTCACAAGGCCAGGGACTGGCTTGTGTATCTCACTTGTGGATGGCCACCCAGGAAACAAAGAGATTTGAGATGTCAAATGTTGAGAAACTTCAAGTGCAACCACTTGGCATTATGGGCTCTGCCATGATCTTAGGATGCTGGAACTTAGTCTTTTGGACAGTGGGTGGTAGTGATTGATAGGTTGGAGCGCGTCCAATTGACTAAGGAAAGGCTACTGAAGGATCATTCTTGTGAAACCAAGACTTGTGGGGAAAGTGCACCACCTCTGCAGAGTGTAAAACCTAAGTACTTAGCCATGTCCCTGGTAAAGGACAATTTGAGCATCAAGACATGGAAGCAATCAAGAATCTCATCATTCCAATTTCTAAATTAAAACTTGTGGGTGAACAAGGGTTGTGTGAAATCTTAAATCTTTGATTGGTAGATGCCTTGAGAGGATCTTCAATCATTGGTTGAGAATTTGTTTTTGCCAAGTAAATCTTCAGTCTCTGATTGGTAGATGCCCTGAGTGGATCTTCAGTCTTTGATTGATAGATGCCTTGGAATTTGTTTTTGCCAAACCAAAACTTATTTTCAAATGATAGGAAAAAAAAATCTATTTTGAGCAATGCAAAGCCTCAACTCCACTTAGCCAAATGCATATAGATGATAGACTCCACTATACTACCAAAGTATCACTTGCCAATACAATTCAAATGTATTGACCCTTGTGGCTGTAACTTATTATGTTGCAGGTTTGATTGTTTTAGTGAGGATTGATTGATTAGGATTACAAAGTCTACAACCAACATCTGCCTGTGGCACTTTGAAGATGAAGGACCCAATGCTTATAGTTATTCCGCTGCAATGTAATGTAATAGCCTAATGAGCTATGTTTGATGTAATAAAATTATGTTATTCCTGGTTATAAAGTTGTATTATGACCTTTGTTTCTCGATATTACATCTGAACTGTGGATGCTAGCTATTGATCCAGGGACTAGCATTGTAAAGACAGGGGACTCAATCTTATTAAAGGTTGGGGACGCTACAGAATGACACCGGTGGATCCTTACGTGGTCTGTGACAAGAACACACATGCAATGACACCGGTGGATCCATACATGGTCTGTGAAAAGGATACACATGAAATGACACTGGCGGATCCATATATGGTTCATGGGAAGGACACACATGCAATGACACTGGTGGATCCATGTGTGGTCTGCGGGAAGAACACACATGCAATGACACTGGTGATATGTGGTTTGTGAAAGGAATAGACATGCAATGACTCTAACTATGGTTCATGAAAAGAGCAGACATGCAATGACACTGGTGGATCCATGTGTGGTTAATGAGAAGAACACACATGCAATGACACTGGGTGTGGTTCATGATATGGTTTGTGAGAAGGACACACATGCAATGACTCAAGCTGTGGTTCATGAGAAGAACACACATGCAATGACTCTAACTGTGTTTCATGAAAAGAGCAGACATGCGATGACTCTAACTGTGGTTCATGAAAAGAGCAGACATGCAATGGCACTGGTGGATCCATGTGTGGTTAATGAGAAGAACACACATGCAATGACACTGGGTGTGGTTCATTATATGGTTGGTGAGAAGAACACACATGCAAGGAATCTAGCTTTGGTTCATGAGAAGACCACACATGCAATGACTCTAACTATGGTTCATGAAAAGAGCAGACATGCGATGACACCGGTGGATCCTTACGTGGTCTCTAGAAATAACACACATGCAATGACACCGCTGGATCCTTATGTGGTCTGTGAAAAGAACACACATGCAATGACACTGGTGGATCCATATGTGGTTTGTGAGAAGGACACACATGCAATGACACTAGTGGATCCATGTGTGGTCTGTGAGAAGAACACACATGCAATGAGACTTGTGATATGTGGTTTGTGAAAGGAACATACGTGCAATGACTCTAAATGTGGTTCATAAAAAGAGCAGACATGCAATGACACTGGTGGATCCATGTGTGGTTAATGAGAAGAACACACATGCAATGACACTAGGTGTGGTTCATGATATGGTTTGTGAGAAGAACACACATGCAATGACTCTAGTTGTGGTGCATGAGAAGAACACACATGCAATGAATCTAACTGTGGTACATGAAAAGAGCAGACATGCGATGACATCGGTGGATCCATGTGTGGTCTATGAGAGGAACACACATGCAATGACTCTAACTGTGGTTCATGAAAAGATCAGCTATGCAATGACACTAGTGGATCCATGTGTGGTTAATGAGATGAACACACATGCAATGACACTGGGTGTGGTTCATGATATGGTTTCTGAGAAGAACACACATGCAAGGACTCTAGCTGTGGTTCATGAGAAGAACACACATGCAATGACTCTAACTGTGCCTCATGAAAAAGGGCAGAGATGCGATGACACCGGTGGATCCATGCGTGGTCTATGAGAGGAACACACATGCAATGACACCGGTGGATCCTTACGTGGTCTGAGAAAAGAACACACATGCAATGACACTGGTGGATCCATATGTGGTTTGTGAGAAGGACACACATGCAATGACACTGGTGGATCCATGTGTGGTATGTGAGAAGAACACACATGCAATGACACTGGTGATATGTGGTTTGTGAAAGGAACATACATGCAATGACTCTAACTGTGGTTCATGAAAAGAGCAGACATGCAATGACACTGGTGGATCCATGTGTGGTTAATGAGAAGAACACACATGCAATGACACTGGGTGTGGTTCATGATATGGTTTGTGAGAAGAACACACATGCAATGACTCTAGCTGTGGTTCATGAGAAGAACACACATGCAATGACTCTAGTTGTGGTTCATGAAAAGTGCTGACATGCGATGACACCGGTGGATCCATGTGTGGTCTATGAGAGGAACACACATGCAATGACTCTAACTATGGTTCATGAAAAGATCAGCTATGCAATGACACTAGTGGATCCATGTGTGGTTAATGAGAAGAACACACATGCAATGACACTGGTGTGGTTCATGGTATGGTTTGTGATAAGAACACATATGCAAGGACTCTTGCTGTGGTTAATGAGAAGAACAAACATGCAATGACTCTAACTATGGTTCATGAAAAGAGCAGACATGCGATGACACCGGTGGATCCATGTGTGGTCTATGAGAGGAACACACATGCAATGGCACAGGTGGATCCTTACGTGGTCTATGAGAAGAACACACATCCAATGACACCGGTGGATCCATACAAGGTCTATGAAAAGAACACACATGCAATGACACTAGTGGATCCATATGTGGTTCATGGGAATAACACACATCCAATGACACCTATGGATCAATACGTGGTCTGTGAAAAGAACACACATGCAATGACACTGGTGGATCCATATGTGGTTCATGGGAAGGACACACATGTAATGACACTTGTGGATCCATGTGTGGTCTGTGAGAAGAACACACATGCAATGACACTGGTGATATGTGGTTTGTGAAAGGAACAGACATGCAATGAATCTAACTGTGGTTCATGAAAAGTGTAGAGATGCAATGACACTGGTGGATCCATGTGTGGTTAATGAGAAGAACACACATGAAATGAAACTGGGTGTGGTTCATGATATGGTTTGTGAGAAGAACACATATGCAATGACTCTAACTGTGGTTCATGAAAAGAGCAGACATTCGATGACACCGGTGGATCCATGTGTGGTCTATGAGAGGAACACACATGCAATGACACAGGTGGATCCTTACATGGTCTATGAGAAGAACACACATGCAATGACACCGGTGGATCCATACATGGTCTGTGAAAAGGATACACATGAAATGACACTGGTGGATCCATCTATGGTTCATGGGAAGGACACACATGCAATGACACTGGTGGATCCATGTGTGGTCTGCGGGAAGAACACACAAGCAATGACACTGGTGATATGTGGTTTGTGAAAGGAATATACATGCAATGACTCTAACTATGGTTCATGAAAAGAGCAGACATGAGATGACACTGGTGGATCCATGTGTGGTTAATGAGAAGAACACACATGCAATGACATTGGGTGTGGTTCATGATATGGTTTGTGAGAAGGACACACATGCAATGACTCAAGCTGTGGTTCATGAGAAGAACACACATGCAATGACTCTAACTGTGTTTCATGAAAAGAGCAGACATGCGATGACACCTATGGATCCATGTGTGGTCTATGAGAGGAACAAACATGCAATGACTCTAACCGTGGTTCATGAAAAGAGCAGACATGCAATCACACTGGTGGATCCATGTGTGGTTAATGAGAAGAATACACATGCAATGACACTGGGTGTGGTTCATTATATGGTCTGTGAGAAGAACACACATGCAAGGAATCTAGCTTTGGTTCATGAGAAGACCACACATGCAATGACTCTAACTGTGGTTCATGAAAAGAGCAGACATGCGATGACACCGATGGATCCTTACGTGGTCTCTAGAAATAACACACATGCAATGACACCGCTGGATCCTTATGTGGTCTGTGAAAAGAACACACATGCAATGACACTGGTGGATCCATATGTGGTTTGTGAGAAGGACACACATGCAATGACACTAGGGGATCCATGTGTGGTCTGTGAGAAGAACACACATGCAATGAGACTTGTGATATGTGGTTTGTGAAAGGAACATACGTGCAATGACTCTAAATGTGGTTCATAAAAAGAGCAGACATGCAATGACACTGGTGGATCCATGTGTGGTTAATGAGAAGAACACACATGCAATGACACTAGGTGTGGTTCATGATATGGTTTGTGAGAAGAACACACATGCAATGACTCTAGTTGTGGTGCATGAGAAGAACAAACATGCAATGAATCTAACTGTGGTTCATGAAAAGAGCAGACATGCGATGACATCGCTGGATCCGTGTGTGGTCTATGAGAGGAACACACATGCAATGACTCTAACTGTGGTTCATGAAAAGATCAGCTATGCAATGACACTAGTGGATCCATGTGTGGTTAATGAGATGAACACACATGCAATGACACTGGGTGTGGTTCATGATATGGTTTCTGAGAAGAACACACATGCAAGGACTCTAGCTGTGGTACATGAGAAGAACACACATGCAATGACTCTAACTGTGCCTCATGAAAAAGAGCAGACATGCGATGACACCGGTGGATCCATGCGTGGTCTATGAGAGGAACACACATGCAATGACACCGGTGGATCCTTACGTGGTCTGAGAAAAGAACACACATGCAATGACACTGGTGGATCCATATGTGGTTTGTGAGAAGGACACACATGCAATGACACTGGTGGATCCATGTGTGGTCTGTGAGAAGAACACACATGCAATGACACTGGTGATATGTGGTTTGTGAAAGTAACATACATGCAATGACTCTAACTGTGGTTCCTGAAAAGAGCAGACATGCAATGATACTGGTGGATCCATGTGTGGTTAATGAGAAGAACACACATGTAATGACACTGGGTGTGGTTCATGATATGGTTTGTGAGAAGAACACACATGCAATGACTCTAGCTGTGGTTCATGAGAAGAACACACATGCAATGACTCTAGTTGTGGTTCATGAAAAGTGCTGACATGCGATGACACTGGTGGATCCATGTGTGGTCTATGAGAGGAACACACATGCAATGACTCTAACTATTGTTCATGAAAAGATCAGCTATGCAATGACACTAGTGGATCCATGTGTGGTTAATGAGAAGAACACACATGCAATGACACTGGGTGTGGTTCATGATATGGTTTGTGAGAAGAACACATATGCAAGGACTCTAGCTGTGGTTAATGAGAAGAACAAACATGCAATGACTCTAACTATGGTTCATGAAAAGAGCAGACATGCGATGACACCGGTGGATCCATGTGTGGTCTATGAGAGGAACACACATGCAATGACACAGGTGGATCCTTACATGGTCTATGAGAAGAACACACATCCAATGACACCGGTGGATCCATACATGGTCTATGAAAAGAACACACATGCAATGACACTAGTGGATCCATATGTGGTTCATGGGAAGAACATACATCCAATTACATGTGTTGATCCATACGTGGTCTGTGAAAAGAACAGACATGCAATGACACTGGTGGATCCATATGTGGTTCATGGGAAGGACACACATGTAATGACACTGGTGGATCCATGTGTGGTCTATGAGAAGAACACACATGCAATGACACTGGTGATATGTGGTTTGTGAAAGGAACAGACATACAATGACTCTAACTGTGGTTCATGAGAAGTGTAGAGATGCAATGACACTGGTGGATCCACGCGTGGTTAATGAGAAGAACACACATGCAACGACACTTGGTGTGGTTCATGATATGGTTTGTAAGAAGAACACACATGCAATGACTCTAGCTGTGGTTCATGAGAAGAACACACATGCAATGACTCTAACTGTGGTTCATGAAAAGAGAAGACATGCGATGACACCGGTGCGTCCATGTGTGGTCTATGAGAGGAACACACATGCAATGACTCTAACCGTGGTTCATGAAAAGAGCAGACATGTAATGACACTGGTGGATCCATGTGTGGTTAATGAGAAGAACACACATGCAATGCCACTGGGTGTGGTTCATGATATGGTTTGTGAGAAGAACACACATGCAAGGACTCTAGCTGTGGTTCATGAGAAGAACACACATGCAATGACTCTAACTGTGGTTCATGAAAAGAGCAGACATGCGATGACACCGGTGGATCCTTACGTGGTCTATGAAAAGAACACACATGCAATGACACCGGTGGATCCTTACGTGGTATGTGAAAAGAACACACATGCAATGATACTGGTGGATCCATATGTGGTTTGTGAGAAGGACAAACATGCAATGACACTGCTGGATCCATGTGTGGTCTGTGAGAAGAACACACATGCAATGACACTGGTGATATGTGGTTTGTGAAAGGAACAGACATGCAATGACTCTAACTGTGGTTCATGAAAAGAGAAGATATGTAATGACACTAGTGGATCCATGTGTGGTTAATGAGAAGAACACACATGCAATGACACTGGGTGTGGTTCATGATATGGTTTGTGAGACATGCAATGACTCTCGTTGTGGTTCATGAGAAGAACACACATGCAATGACTCTAACTTTGGTTCATGAAAAGAGCAGACATGCGATGACACCGGTGGATCCATGTGTTGTCTATGAGAGGAACACACATGCAATGACTCTAACTATGGTTCATGAAAAGAGCAGACATGCAATGACACTGGTGGATCCATGTGTGGTTAATGAGAAGAACACACATGCAATGACACTTTGTGTGGTTCATGATATGGTTTTTGAGAAGAACACACATGCAAGGACTCTAGGTGTGGTTCATGAGAAGAACACACATGCAATGACTCTAACTGTGGTTCATGAAAAGAGCAGACATGCGATGACACCGGTGGATCCTTACGTGGTCTGTGAAAAGAACACACATGCAATGACACCGGTGGATCCTTACGTGGTCTGTGAAAAGAACACACATGCAATGACATTGGTGGATCCATATGTGGTTTGTGAGAAGGACACACATGCAATGACACTGGTGGATCCATGTGTGGTATGTGAGAAGAACACACATGCAATGACACTAGTGATATGTGGTTTGTGAAAGGAACAGACATGCAATGACTCTAACTGTGGTTCATGAAAAGAGAAGACATGCAATGACACTAGTGGATCCATGTGTGGTTAATGAGAAGAACACACATGCAATGACACTGGGTGTGGTTCATGATATGGTTTGTGAGACATGCAATGACTCTAGTTGTGGTTCATGAGAAGAACACACATGCAATGACTCTAACTTTGGTTCATGAAAATAGCAGACATGTGATGACACCGGTGGATCCATGTGTTGTCTATGAGAGGAACACACATGCAATGACTCTAACTATGGTTCATGTAAAGAGCAGACATGCAATGACACTGGTGGATCCATGTGTTGTTAATGAGAAGAACACACATGCAATGACACTAGGTGTGGTTCATGATATGGTTTGTGAGAAGAACACAGGTGATACTTATGTTATTTCATCTATTTTGCATGGTTGATGACTTTTGGAGGATGGACCGCTGCAGTCAGGATTCTGATGGAAAATGTGCTGTTTGGAGGCAAAATTCGTGACGATCAGAAAATCCGGGAAAATATACGGAAAATCCTATTTTCCAGAAGACTAAGGATGCCAGAAGACGGAGTGGAGATGGGCCACAGGGGCCCACACCGCCCCATGGCGCGGGCAGCCCTAGGCCACGCCAGGAGGTGGTGTGGCCACCCTGGCCCACTCCAGCCTCTCCCCTCTGGTGTATATCATCCTCCCGAAACCCTAAGACTCGGGGAGCAACCACAGAAAGATTCCGCCGCCTCTGCGGGGCGGAAAACACCGAGAGATAAAGATCTCTCCGACAGACAGATTTCTGCCGGGGAATTCCTTCCCGGAGAGGGGAGATCGTCGCCATCAACACCATCATCAAGCTGGACTTCATCGGGATCATCATCATCATCATTACCATCATCACCATTAGCACCCTCATCACCATCTCCATATTGCTATAACAATTGCGTTGAATATTGCATAGTTCATAGGGGAAACTTTCCCGGTGTTGATTACTCTTTGTAGTTGATGCTATTGAGTGAACCATTGAATTATTGTTTATGTTCAGATTGTTATACATCATTATTCCTTCTCTGATAATGATCCATATGATGTCTTGTGAGTAGTTCGTTTTGTTCTTGAGGACATGTGAGAAGTCTTGTTGTGAGTAGTGGAGTTGCGTTGAGAAAGATTCAATAGATTGTTATTTAAGTTGTGGTGTACTTCTTCTAGTGGTGTCATGTGAACGTCGACTACATGACACTTCACCTATATGGGCCTAGGGGAATGCATTGTGTATTTGGCTACTAATCATAGGGGTTGCCGGAGTGACAGAAACTTGAACCCCCGTTAGGAAACCGTTGCACAAGGGACGTAAGGGTCTTAGAGTTTAAATCCGTGGTTAGGTTTCTACCTTAATTACTTTCTTGTACTTATGGATGTTTGCAAGGGGTATAATCACAAGTATGTATTAGTCTTGGATGGGGCGGTACATTAGCACAGGTTCACCCACACAACACTTAGCAAGCTGAGGAAGATTAATCAACTATATGAAGCGAAAGCACTTGAGAGTCTTCCCATGTGTCCTCGAGAATGTTTGGTCATCTTAAGTAATACAACCGGGTTGTCCTTTGCTGCATAAAGGATTGGGCCACTTGCTGCATTTATTCCTACTGTCTTTTATTTACTCGTACTTTGTTTGCTTGCTTTATCAAAACCCCTCAAAATCCATTTGCTAAGTATTTACAGAGAATTCCTGATCCATACCACTAGCCAGCACCTTCTGCTCCTCGTTGGGTTTGACACTCTTACTTATCGAAAATACTGCGATACACCCCCTATACTTGTGGGTCATCAAGACTATTTTACGGCGCGTTCTTGGGAGTGAAGTGTTATTGGAGAGTGGAACTGGTAAAGGAAACTTCTCTTGTATTGTTTACTTAGTTGCTTTATTTTCGTTATGGATAATTATTGAGTTTCTTATTTGGTAATGCTACTACCACTGCTAAGGTAGTAGATAAGCCACCACCTGCTAAGAATGATGTTTTCAAAATACCTACAAGAATTATTGATCGTGTTATGGATAACTACTATGTTGGGGATGGAACTGTCCATCCCGGTGATCATTTACTCTTTATACACGAATTATGCGGGTTGTTCAAGTGTGCAGGTATTACTACATATCAAGTTAAGAAGAAGTTATTCTCATTATCACTAAAAGGAAGAGCTGAGGAATGGTATAAGCTGCTGAAGAATGGTCAAGCTCTGGAATGGGAGGAAATAGTGCCTCTCTTTTATTCAAAGTTTTATCCTCCTAGTGAGATTCATAAAGATCGGAATCAAATATACAACTTTTGGCCTTTTGATGGAGAGAGTACAGCTCAAGCTTGGGGGAGATTGAAGTTACTAATGCTCAAATGTCCCATTCATGAGCTCCCCAACAATATTATTATCAATAACTTTTATGCAAGGCTCCCTCTACATGATAAGGATTTATTGGATGCTTCTTGTGCTGGATCATTCACTCGCATGGAAGAAGAAGCTAAATGGGATCTTCTGGACCGTATTCAAGACAATGCTGAAGCTTGGGATAATGACAAAGGTAGAAAGTCAGGTATAAATTATGATTATGAATGCATTGAATCTTTTATGGGAACTGATGACTTTCAAAATATTAAAAATGCTTATGGTCTAGACTCTCAAGCTATTGCTTCTTATTTTAAGGCTTTTTCTTCCTATATTGAAGTGCCTAAAAAGAAGTGGGATAAGTATCATGAACCTTATAAAGATATTGCTAAGAGTGTTCCTTTAAGAAATACCGAAGTTTATACTGCTAATCATGTTTTACCTGAACCTTATATTGTGAAAATGCCTTTCCCAGTTAGGATTAAGGAACATTCTATGATAGCTAGTATGGTTAATGAAAGTACAAGAAAAGCTGCTGAACCTGATAAACAAATGGTTGATGAACCTACAATAGCAAATGTGAAAGACTTTGTTACTAAATATGAAAAAGAGGGACACACTATCCTTTGTAAGGATACCTCTAATATTGTTTCACATAGTAGTGTTATGAGAGCTAGTATTCCTGTGTTTTTTGTTAGAATAAGTGATCATTGCTATGATGGTCCTTGTGATAGCTATATTGTTAAGTTTATGCATGATACTGAAAGCTACTATGAGAGAGGGAAAAGTGTTCTTATGCATCTCAATAATATCAAGTTTCCTCGTTTTATGCTGAAAGTTTTTATGTTGCACTTGTTTTGCCTTCTTATGCAAGAAGCCTCTGGTTTCAATAACTTGTTCTTTTACAAAATTCCCTTGCATAGGGAGTGGGTTAGACTTAAATGTGTGTGTGTTTTTGCTTCTTAATGCTCTCTTTCACTTCAATTCATATTCCTGAATGAGCATCTTCAAAATTATCATGCCCATCTTATGGCTATAAAGAAAGAGCTTTCTGGGAGACAACCCAATTTGTTTTTGATTTCAGTTTGTTTTTGTTTCTTTGAGTCTTGGAAGTTATTACTTTGGTAATAACCGCTCCTTATCCATTTTGTTTGGTTTTTGTGTCAAGATCAACCTCTAATGAGAGAGAAGTAAGATTTGGGGAAGTTGCTGTCCCGAAACAGATTTTTGTGCTTCACCATAAACATTCGCGAGAGATCTCTGTATGTTGGATTGAGCTGTAATGTTTTGTGCTTCTGCCCTAGGTTGTTGTTTAACTTTCGTTAGTTTTGCACTTTTTGATTTGAGCAACAGAAGATTTTTGAAAAAATTGATCTTTACCTGCTGGTTTGTTTTGACAGATTTAGCCAATCTTGCATTTGCTTCTTTATTCGATTTCCTTTTTGAATTCTTTTTGGGTTTTCGGAAGGAGTTGCTACAGTAGCTTATGTTTTGATGGTTTTCAGTTGAAGTTGGACTCAAAAGGTTTTATCACTTCACTTATACTAATGTTGCTAATGAGAACTGTGTGAAGTTTTGTGTGAAAGAAATTTCTAGGAAGTGGAGACAATGGTGTAATAAGGAAGAGAAGGGTTTTATGAATCAAGTAATAAGTATATGAAGATGAGGATATTGATGATATTCAAGAGATGACTCCGGAAGAATCTACTAGATACCAAATTCAGAGACCTGCAGAGTTTGTTTTCAAATAGGTAACAGTTCGGGTAAGAAAAGTTCCGCGAAAATTCAATACAACTATATTTTGCGTTTTGATCGATAAGGGAAAGTTCTGAAGCGAAAAAGGCTGAAATCGAGTCGGGGTAGCCCACACCACCCTGTGGTGTGGGCCCACCCTTGGCTGTGCGACCAGGTGGTGTGGCCACCCCAGACTCCGCCTCCGACCCGTTTTCACCTAGTACCTTCCTTTTGATATGAAACTTCGTAATATATAACCCCTCGGATCCCCCGAAGTCCGTATATCGTGTTTTCGTCGTGTTTTTATTTCGATCTGTTTCTGCTAGGTAAAATCTCAGATTTGTAGCCTCAATGTCTTCCACTGAATTAGTTAAGGGAGATTGCTTGGAAGATATCATCAACCCATACATGAGAGAATTGAAGATTCATCCCAAGGAGTTATTGCTCGAAGGTGGGGAGGTTCGGATTAAAGAGGTTCAAGGCCCTAAAGGTGAAGGAAGTCTGGAGGACAGGATGGAAGCATTGGAACAAGAAGTCTTTAGGTACAAGAAGATGGCGGAGCGCGAAGTGGATATCATCCATAAGATTTGTTCCAAACTCATCACCGAGCACCAAAAGGAGACTGCTGAACTCAAAGACGAAGTCCTCTCACTCCGCCAAACAACCAACAAACTGCAAGCACAGTTCTATGACGTTCAAAATCAAAACTGTGAGTATGAGGCTAGATTTAAACTCATAAGTGCTGCTGCAAGTTTCAGGATGTTGGAAACCACGATGTCCTTTGTTGATGGGAAGCCTTTACCTTAGAAGATGTACGAAGATGAGAGGATACCACCACCACCAAAGGAGTAATTCATCATCAGGTTTGGCATCCCCTTGGTTTGTTCCAAGCTTGGGGGAGTGTCGCGGTATCATATCACTATCTTCTATCTTTTTTACCTTATTAGTAAAGTCATATCATGAATAGAGGAATTATTATGTAGTATGGTTTGCATTATGGAAGTGTCCCCTCTCTCGTTAGATTTGTATCCCTTGGTGTGAGTTGCCGTTATGGAATATTAATGAGAAGTTCTATCGTCCACTCTTTTGCATAGCTTATATTACTTTTCAATTCGTGGTTATATGATTGATCTTGTTGTTAGTATTGGTATCTCTCTGGGATCATTGAGCTAATTTAGTTGGTTTTGGAAAACCTGGCTCGGTCAGTAGCAACACTATTTTTGAGAGTTGAATGAAAAAGATAAAAGTACCTTTAAAGAAGAATTATTTCATCATCTTTCTTTCTTGATTTGCTCATAAGTCTAGTATTCTCTAGTTAAGATCTTTTGTGCTTCCAAGGAAGATTGCATGTTTATCTTTATCACTCGTATGTTTGGTTGTTTCCTTCAACTCTTATACTTGCTACCCAGCCTTGCTAGCCAAAAACCTGTACTGAGAGGGTATTCTTCTCGTGCATCCACCTCCTTTAAACCAAAACCTTTGTCATTTGTGTCCACCATACCTACCTATTAGCATTATTGCTATTCCAAGTAAATTCTTGTTTTATCTACCTCCCAAATTAAACTTGTTATGTGAAAATTAGTGATTAAAGCTCTCACGAACTTGATGGCACACTTTACTTTCTTGCATTTAATAAACTTGAACCATTGGGTCCTTCTTTGTTGCCTATATGCTTGCGCTTTATGAGTTGAAGTTAGCAGAACCATGTATCATGGGGAACGCTTTCAACATTGCACTGGTACTTTGTACCTAGTTGATATCATGATTCTTTTGCCTATGGATCCCGGATTGTGAAATAAAAGGGAACTTGTAAGATCATGGAGTTTATATGTGTGTTAGAAAGCGCTGGGTAGCTAGTCTAAGCCATGCCTAATCATGGTGGAAACTTGCAGCATAACTATAGTGAGCATTCTATGAAGAATCCTCAATAAAAACCTATGCAAATAGCAAATAAAAAGATCGCTGAGATGCTCATTGTCTACTTGCCTTGTCATTTTGATTATGGGATAGCTCCTGTGTCATGCGCAAGGGGTACCCCGTTGGCGGTTCTCAATGATACGCATGTATTTACAATGACAAGAGCTTGCTCGTGACTGAAGTTGATTAGCATGAGGATCGATACTCATAAGTAAGGGGCATGAGATTTCAACTTATAACTTGTCAAGCATATCCTCTTAGTTGTGTCACTTTAACCTTAATCACCTAAAGATGCCTATGATAGGGGCAATGAGAGCTGAAAGCTAGTAAGTATCATAATTTTTGGGAGCTCTTTATGAGACTTGCGAACCCCGCTTCCCTCTTTGAAGGGCCTTTCTTTTACTTTGTAGTTGAGTTAGTAAACCTACTCCCTTTTATCTCAGCAAGTATTTTGAGTTGTTGTGTTTCATTCATTCATATGATGATTTATTCAATCATGTCCTATGTTCCTTGTTTTGCACATTGCTCTTATCTTGATGTTTACTACTTTGAAAGCTATCATTGAAAAACCAGCTATTTGTGAACTCCAGCAAATTATCAACTATTCTGCGACCAAGAGCTAAGTTTGCCATTACCAATTACGATTCACTTTATGTATCTTTATTGTGTTTCCTTCACTTATTACAAGTTGAGTTATATAATAGTGAGTTGTCTTCTATTATGATCTATGTATTTGATGAATGTGATGCTTCTTGTCCGTATTCTTTTATCGACTCTTCACTCCATAAACACGAGGCCATGTTTATTGAGCTTAGTTTAAACAGGGACAAGCGAAGTCTAAGCAGGGGAGTTGATCGTCCATTTGCATCACTATTCTATGTCTTAATTCACTATTATTCATTTATATATTTCATATTTAGAGGTGATACTTATGTTATTTCATCTATTTTGCATGGTTGATGACTTTTGGAGCATGGACCATGCGGTCGAGATTCGATGGACTTGTTTGGAGGCAAAATTCGAAGATCAGAAAATCCGGGAAAATATACGGAAAATCCTATTTTCCGGAAGACTAAGGATGCCGGAAGGCGGAGTGGAGATGGGCCACAGGGGCCCACACCACCATGGCCTGGTAGCCCTAGCGCGCCAGAGGTGGTGTGGCCACCCTGGGCTACTCCAGCCTCTCCCCTCTAGCGTATATCATCCTCCTGAAACCCTAAGACTCGGGGAGCGACCATAGAAAGATTCTGCCGCCTCTACAGGGCGGAAAACACCGAGAGAGAAAGATCTCTCGGCGGGCAGATTCTGCGGGAATTCCTTCAGAGAGGGAGATCATCGCCATCAACACCACCATCAAGCTGGACTTCATCGGGATCATCATCATCATCACCACCATCATCACCCTCATCACCATCTCCATATTGCTGTAACAATTGCTTTGAATCTTGCATAGTTCATAGGGGAAACTTTCCCGGTGTTGATTACTCTTTGTAGATGATGCTATTGAGTGAACCATTGAATTATTGTTTATGTTCAGATTGTTATACATCATTATTCCATCTCTGATCATGATCCATATGATGTCTTGTGAGTAGTTCGTTTTGTTCTTGAGGACATGGGAGAAGTCTTGTTGTTAGTAGTGGAGTTGCGTTGAGAAAGATTCAATAGATTGTTATTTAAGTTGTGGTGTACTTCTTCTAGTGGTGCAATGTGAACGTCGACTACATGACACTTCACCTATATGGGCCTAGGGGAATGCATTGTGTATTTGGCTACTAATCGTAGGGGTTGCCGGAGTGATAGAAACCTGAACCCCCGATAGGAAACCATTACACAAGGGACGTAAGGGTCTTAGAGTTTAAAGTTGTGGTTAGGTTTCTACCTTAATTACTTTCTTGTACTTACGGATGTTTGCAAGGGGGATAATCACAAGTATGTATTAGTCTTGGATGGGGCGGTACATTAGCACAAGTTCACCCACACAAAACTTAGCAAGCTAAGGAAGATTAATCAACTATATGAAGCAAAAGCACTTGACAGTCTTCCCATGTGTCCTCGAGAATGTTTGGTCATCTTAAGAAATACGACCGGCTTGTCCTTTGCTGCATAAAGGATTGGGCCACTTGCTGCATTTATTCTTACTGTCTTTTATTTACTCGTACTTTGTTTGCTTGCTTTATCAAAAATCCCTAAAAATCCGTTTGCTAAGTATTTGCAGAGAATTCCTGATCAATACCACTAGCCGACACCTTCTGCTCCTTGTTGGGTTCAACACTCCTACTTATGGAAAAT
Source organism: Avena insularis (assembly GCA_023614405.1). Classification (NCBI taxonomy): domain Eukaryota; kingdom Viridiplantae; phylum Streptophyta; class Magnoliopsida; order Poales; family Poaceae; genus Avena; species Avena insularis. The sequence continues at coordinate 412,090,249 of CM042686.1, read as the reverse complement.
AATACGATACACCCCCTATACTTGTGGGTCATTAACATGCAAGGACTCTAGCTGTGGTTCATGAGAAGAACACACATGCAATGACTCTAACTATGGTTCATGAAAAGAGCAGACATGCGATGACACTGGTGGATCCGTGTGTGGTTAATGAGAAGAACACACATGCAATGACACTGGGTGTGGTTCCTGATATGGTTTGTGAGAAGGACACACATGCAATGACTCAAGCTGTGGTTCATGAGAAGAACACACATGCAATGACTCTAAATGTGTTTCATGAAAAGAGCAGACATGCGATGACACCTGTGGATCCATGTGTGGTCTATGAGAGGAACAAACATGCAATGACTCTAACTGTGGTTCATGAAAAGAGCAGACATGCAATGACACAGGTGGATCCATGTGTGGTTAATGAGAAGAACACACATGCAATGACACTGGGTGTGGTTCATTATATGGTTTGTGAGAAGAACACACATGCAAGGAATCTAGCTGTGGTTCATGAGAAGACCACACATGCAATGACTCTAACTGTGGTTCATGAAAAGAGCAGACATGCGATGACACCGGTGGATCCTTACGTGGTCTATGGAAATAACACACATGCAATGACACCGCTGGATCCTTATGTGGTCTATGAAAAGAACACACATGCAATGACACTGGTGGATCCATATGTCGTTTGTGAGAAGGACACACATGCAATGACACTAGTGGATCCATGTGTGGTCTGTGAGAAGAACACACATGCAATGAGACTTGTGATATGTGGTTTGTGAAAGGAACATACGTGCAATGACTCTAACTGTGGTTCATAAAAAGAGCAGACATGCAATGACACTGGTGGATCCATGTGTGGTTAATGAGAAGAACACACATGCAATGACACTAGGTGTGGTTCATGATATGGTTTGTGAGAAGAACACACATGCAATGACTCTAGTTGTGGTGCATGAGAAGAACACACATGCAATGAATCTAACTGTGGTTCATGAAAAGAGCAGACATGCGATGACATCGGTGGATCCATGTGTGGTCTATGAGAGGAACACACATGCAATGACTCTAACTGTGGTTCATGAAAAGATCAGCTATGCAATGACACTAGTGGATCTATGTGTGGTTAATGAGATGAACACACATGCAATGACACTGGGTGTGGTTCATGATATGGTTTTTGAGAAGAACACACATGCAAGGACTCTAGCTGTGGTTCATGAGAAGAACACACATGCAATGACTCTAACTGTGTCTCATGAAAAGAGCAGACCTGCGATGACACCGGTGGATCCATGCGTGGTCTATGAGAGGAACACACATGCAATGACACCGGTGGATCCTTACGTGGTCTGAGAAAAGAACACACATGCAGTGACACTGGTGGATCCATATGTGGTGTGTGAGAAGGACACACATGCAATGACACTGGTGGATCCATGTGTGGTCTGTGAGAAGAACACACATGCAATGACACTGGTGATATGTGGTTTGTGAAAGGAACAGACATGCAATGACTCTAACTGTGGTTCATGAAAAGAGAAGACATGCAATGACACTAGTGGATCCATGTGTGGTTAATGAGAAGAACACACATGCAATGACACTAGGTGTGGTTCATGATATGGTTTGTGAGAAGAACACACATGCAATGACTCTAGCTGTGGTTCATGAGAAGAACACACATGCAATGACTCTAATTGTGGTTCATGAAAAGAGCTGACATGCGATGACACCGGTGGATCCATGTGTGGTCTATGAGAGGAACACACATGCAATGACTCTAACTATGGTTCATGAAAAGATCAGCTATGCAATGACACTAGTGGATCCATGTGTGGTTAATGAGAAAAACACACATGCAATGACACTGGGTGTGGTTCATGATATGGTTTGTGAGAAGAACACATATGCAAGGACTCTAGCTGTGGTTAATGAGAAGAACAAACATGCAATTACTCTAACTATGGTTCATGAAAAGAGCAGACATGCGATGACACCGGTGGATCCATGTGTGGTCTATGAGAGGAACACACATGCAATGACACAGGTGGATCCTTACGTGGTCTATGAGAAGAACACACATCCAATGACACCGGTGGATCCATACATGGTCTATGAAAAGAACACACATGCAATGACACTAGTGGATCCATATGTGGTTCATGGGAAGAACACACATCCAATTACACGTGTGGATCCATACGTGGTCTGTGAAAAGAACACACATGCAATGACACTAGTGGATCCATATGTGGTTCATGGTAAGGCCACACATGCAATGACACTGGTGGATCCATGTGTGGTCTGCGAGAAGAACACACATGCAATGACACTGGTGATATGTCGTTTGTGAAAGGAACAAACATGCAATGACTCTAACTGTGGTTCATGAAAAGAGCAGATATGCAATGACACTGGTGGATCCATGTGTGGTTAATGAGAAGGACACACATGCAATGACACTGGGTGTGGTTCATGACATGGTTTGTGAGAAGAACACACATGTAATGACTCTAGCTATGGTTCATGAGAAGAACACACATGCAATGACTCTAACCGTGGTTCGTGAAAAGAGCAGACATGCAATGGCACCGGTGGATCAATGTGTGGTCTGTGAGAGGAACACACATGCAATGACACCGGTGGATCCTTACGTGGTTTGTGAGAAGAACACACATGCAATGATATCGGTGGATCCATACATGGTTTGTGAAAAGGACACAGATGCAATGACACTGGTGGATCCATCTATGGTTCATGGGAAGGACACACATGCAATGACAATGGTGGATCCATGTGTGGTCTGTGGGAAGAACACACATGCAATGACACTGGTGATATGTGGTTTGTGAAAGGAATAGACATGCAATGACTCTAACTATGGTTCATGAAAAGAGCAGACATGCAATGACACTGGTGGATCCATGTGTGGTTAATGAGAAGGATACACATGCAATGACACTGGGTGAGGTTCACGATATGGTTTGTGAGAAGGACACACATGCAATGACTCAAGCTGTGGTTCATGAGAAGAACACACATGCAATGACTCTAACTGTGTTTCATGAAAAGAGCAGACATGCGATGACACCTGTGGATCCATGTGTGGTCTATGAGAGGAACAAACATGCAATGACTCTAACGGTGGTTCATGAAAAGAGCAGACATGCAATGACACTAGTGGATCCATGTGTGGTTAATGAGAAGAACACACATGCAATGACACTGGGTGTGGTTCATTATATGGTTTGTGAGAAGAACACAAATGCAAGGAATCTAGCTGTGGTTCATGAGAAGACCACACATGCAATGACTCTAACTGTGGTTCATGAAAAGAGCAGACATGCGATGACACCGGTGGATCCTTACGTGGTCTATGAAAAGAACACACATGCAATGACACCGGTGGATCCTTACGTGGTATGTGAAAAGAACACACATGCAATGATACTGGTGGATCCATATGTGGTTTGTGAGAAGGACAAACATGCAATGACACTGCTGGATCCATGTGTGGTCTGTGAGAAGAACACACATGCAATGACACTGGTGATATGTGGTTTGTGAAAGGAACAGACATGCAATGACTCTAACTGTGGTTCATGAAAAGAGAAGATATGTAATGACACTAGTGGATCCATGTGTGGTTAATGAGAAGAACACACATGCAATGACACTAGGTGTGGTTCATGATATGGTTTGTGAGAAGAACACACATCCAATGACTCTTGCTGTGGTTCATGAGAAGAACACACATGCAATGACTCTAATTGTGGTTCATGAAAAGAGCTGACATGCGATGACACCGGTGGATCCAAGTGTGGTCTATGAGAGGAACACACATGCAATGACTCTAACTACGGTTCATGAAAAGATCAGCTATGCAATGACACTAGTGGATCCATGTGTGGTTAATGAGAAGAACACACATGCAATGACACTAGGTGTGGTTCATGACGTGGTTTCTGAGAAGAACACACATGCAAGGACTCTAGCTGTGGTTCATGAGAAAAACACACATGCAATGACTCTAACTGTGCTTTATGAAAAGAGCAGACATGCGATGACATCGGTGGATCCATGCGTGGTCTATGAGAGGAACACACATGCAATGACACCGGTGGATCCTTACGTGGTATGAGAAAAGAACACACATTCAATGACACTGGTGGATCCATATGTGGTTCCTGGGAAGGACACACATGCAATGACACTGGTGGATCCATATGTGGTTTGTGAGAAGGACACACATGCAATGACACTGGTGGATCCATGTGTGGTCTGTGAGAAGAACACACATGCAATGACACTTGTGATATGTGGTTTGTGAGAAGAACACACATGCAATGACTCTAACTGTGGTTCATGAAAAGAGAACACATGCAATGACACTGGTGGATCCATGTGTTGTTAATGAGAAGAACACACATGCAATGACACTGGGTGTGGTTCATGATTTGGTTTGTGAGAAGAACACACATGCAATGCCTCTAGCTGTGGTTCATGAGAAGAACAAACATGCAATGACTCTAACTATGGTTCATGAAAAGAGCAGACATGCGATGACATCGGTGGATCCATGTGTGGTCTATGAGAGGAACACACATGCAATGACTCTAACTGTGGTTCATGAAAAGATCAGACATGCAATGACACTAGTGGATCCATGTGTGGTTAATGATAAGAACACACATGCAATGACACTGGGTGTGGTTCATGATATGGTTTATGAGAAGAACACACATGCAAGGACTCTAGCTGTGGTTCATGAGAAGAACACACATGCAATGACTCTAACTATGTTTCATGAAAAGATAAGACATGCGATGACACCGGTGGATCCATGTGTGGTCTATGAGAGGAACACACATGCAATGACACCGGTGGATCCTTACATGGTCTGAGAAAAGAACACACATGCAATGACACTGGTGGATCCATATGTGGTTCATGGGAAGGACACACATGCAACGACACTGGTGGATCCATGTGTGGTCTGTGAGAAGAACACACACATGCAATGACACTGGTGATATGTGATTTGTGAGAAGAACAGACATGCAATGACTCTAACTGTGGTTCATGAAAAGACCAGACATGCAATGACACTGGTGCATCCATGTGTGGTTAATGAGAAGAACACACATGCAATGACACTGGGTGCGGTTCATGATTTGGTTTGTGAGAAGAACACACATGCAATGACTCTAGCTGTGGTACATGAGAAGAACACACATGCAATGACTCTAACTGCGGTTCATGAAAAGAGTAGACATGCGATGACACCGGTGGATCCATGTGTGGTCTATGAGAGGAACACACATGCAATGACACCGGTGGATCCTTACATGGTCTGTGAGAAGAAAACACATCCAATGACACCGGTGGATCCATACGTGGTTTGTGAAAAGAACACACATGCAATGACACTGGTGGATCCATATGTGGTTCATGGGAAGGACACACATGCAATGACACTGGTGGATCCATGTGTGGTCTGTGAGAAGAACACACATGCAATTACACTGGTGATATGTGGTTTGTGAAAGGAACAGACATGCAATGGCTCTAACTGTGGTTCATGAAAAGAGTAGACATGCAATGACACTGGTGGATCCATGTGTGGTTAAAGAGAAGAACACACATGAAATGACACTGGGTGTGGTTCATGATATGGTTTGTGAGAAGAACACACATGCAATGACTCTAGTTGTGGTTCATGAGAAGAACACACATGCAATGACTCTAACTATGGTTCATGAAAAGAGCAGACATTCGATGACACCGGTGGATCCATGTGTGGTCTATGAGAGGAACACACATGCAATGACACCGATGGATCCTTACGTGGTCTGTGAGAATAACACACATGCAATGACACCGGTGGATCCATACGTGGTCTGTGAAAAGGACACACATGAAATGACACTGGTGGATCAATCTATGGTTCATGGGAAGAACACACATGAAATGACACTGGTGGATCCGTGTGTGGTCTGTGAGAATAACACACATGCAATGACACTGGTGATATGTGGTTTGTGAAAAGAACAGACATGCAATGACTCTAACTATGGTTCATGAAAGAGCAGACATGCAATGACACAGGTGGATCCATGTGTGGTTAATGAGAAGAACACTCATGCAATGACACTGGGTGTGGTTCATGATATGGTTTGTGAGAAGAACACACATGCAATGACTCTAGCTGTGGTTCATGAGAAGAACACATGCAATGACTCTAACCGTGGTTCATGAAAAGAGCAGACATGCGATGACACCGGTGGATCCATGTGTGGTCTATGAGAGGAACAAACATGCAACAACTCTAACTGTGGTTCATGAAAAGAGCAGACATGCAATGACACTAGTGGATCCATGTGTGGTTAATGAGAAGAACACACATGCAATGACACTGGGTGTGGTTCATTATATGGTTTGTGAGAAGAACACACATGCAAGGACTCTAGTTGTGGTTCATGAGAAGAACACACATGCAATGACTCTAACTGTGGTTCATGAAAAGAGCAGACATTCAATGACACCGGTGAATCCTTACGTGGTCTGTGAAAAGAACACACATGCACTGACACCGGTGGATCCTTACGTGGTCTGTGAAAAGAACACACATGCAATGACACTGGTGGATCCATATGTGGTTTGCGAGAAGGACACACATGCAATGACACCAGTGGATCCTTACGTGGTCTGTGAAAAGAACACACATGCAATGACACTGGTGGATCCATATGTTGTTTGTGAGAAGGAGACACATGCGATGACACTGGTGGATCCATGTGTGGTCTGTGAGAAGAACACACATGCAATGACACTGGTGATATGTGGTTTGTGTAAGGAACAGACATGCAATGACTCTAACTCTGGTTCATGAAAAGAGCAGACATGCAATGACACTGGTGGATCCATGTGTGGTTAATGAGAAGAACACACATGCAATGACACTGGGTGTGGTTCATGATATGGTTTGTGAGAAGAACATACATGCAATGACTCTAGCTGTGGTTCATGAGAAGAACACACATGCAATGACTCTAACTGTGGTTCATGAAAGAGCAGACATGCGATGACACCGGTGGATCCGTGTGTGGTCTATGAGAGGAACACTGTAGCATCCCAATTGTTTAACAATTGTAATGCTACTTGGTCTAGTAATATAATGGCTACTTCATATATATAATTGTTGCATCATAATTACATCATGCTCATGTCATCATGCCACCTTGCATTTGAGCATCATATAAAACCTTTTTTGTTTTGGTTCTTCTCTCATATGCATTGTAAATTGTATTTGCCTCTTGATATTGTATTTGGTTATTGATATATTGTGTAAATGCCCAAGTTGAGTTGGGGGCATATCTTTTATTCCACTCCACCACCCTTTCTTTCACCACCTTATAATTCCACCATCCCATTATCCATGAGCTTGTATTTTATTTTCTTTTGGTAATTAATCTAGCTCATGGGAGATAGGATGGATCTACTTCTACAAATTCTTTTGTTTGGCTTTTATTCCACTTTTGGGAATGCATAAGAATAATGCCATGTTAATATTATTGTTTTCACAAGAATAAACATGGCATTAATTATTTTGCATGGGCCATGCAAGCACCACCACATTCAAGTCCTTTGGGATTTTATATGAATTTTTGAGTGGTGTATATCTCTTGGAGCTCTCCCTTCTCTCTCAAATCTTTCACCTTGTTTGGTTTATTTCTTTTTGCCTAGTGCTCATCAAGATTTTCTCACATGTGTATGCCATGTAACCATCTCCATCTTTGGTCCTCCTTTGTTTTTATTTTGATTTTTGAGTGGATCATCTCCCATCTCTCTCTCTACCCCTCTTCATGCTTGATCTAGTTTGGTTCATGTTAAAAACCCTACAACCATTCCCCCATCCATGCAAGCCATGTGTGGGCATATTCAATCCTTAGCTCTAAACCCTAAGCCATCTCCCTCTCCTCTCTCTAACCTAGCTAACCCAAAACCTAAACTTAGTTTCCTCTCTAACCTAACCCTAGTTACACCCATCTCCCCCTCTCATCTCACCCTCTCACCTCACCATGCCGAGGTGTCCTCCCTACCTTGCTGGCCCCACCTGGCCACCCTTCCCCCTGGCCGAGCTACCCTCCAACCCCAACCCTAGCACCAGCCCTAACCCGAGCCTACCCCATCCAACCCTAGCTCCATGCCATACCCCCTCTCTCCCTCTCTATCCCTGCCAGGCCGACCCCACAACCGAGCCAGCCACCTTGGCCTCGCCCTGACCCCACCGCAGCTCCACCACCCTACCCTGCCCCTGCCGGCCAGGCCGAGCACGTGCTCGAGGAGAAAAAGGTGGCAACCGAGCCACCCTATCTACCCCATGCCCACACGCTGCCTCCTCCCTCTCCCTCCTTTTTCCTCCTTCCCCATGGCTTCTCTGCTTCTCCCAGATCCGCCCAGCGCCCTTCCCTCCTCCCCTTCTTCTGCACCGACGCCCACCAGCAGCCGACGTCGCCCGCCGCCAGCACACCGTCGCCCTCGTCGAACCAGCCGTGAAGCGCGACCGTGAAGCGGCCTGAGAGATCGAGGACGTCCCTCTTCCTGCCCACGCTTAGCGAGGAGGAGAAGCACCAGCTCGCCAAGATCAGCGCCACCGACACTAAACCCTAGCCCGCCGGAGCGTCTGCGACGACGACGATCCACCACGCCCCCGGCCGATCCACCTCCTCCGGTCTCTCCGCGGTAACCCCTTCTCCCTCTCTGACACCCTTTGCCTCGACGCCGACCCTAGCTCCGCCATTTACTTTGTCGAACGCCTCGATGCCCGCCTGGTGCGCACACCCGCCGCGTAGCCTCAATTTGTCGCCTAGCCCCACGACACTCAAGCCTAAGCCACCGCAGCCGCCCTCCGCCATACGCCTGTGTCGCGAGTTCGAGTCCTCCGCGTGCCGCGCTCTGCCTGTCGCACACGGATCTGTCCGCGAAGACGAAGAACAGTACGGGCTCCGTGGAAGTTTACGAATAGCCCCCCTTTTTATCTCCCGCTCAACCCGCGCTCCTCGAGACCCCACCTGCCAATGCCTGTGGCGTTTATGCAAAAACGCACCCGCAGTTTTGAACCCTTAACCCGGTGGCCCCACATGTCATTCACAGAGGCTAGGAAAGACCGCGAGAAAACCCTTTCAGGCGTGTGTCCCAGGACCCTGGCCCCCATGTCAATCGGCCCCATTTGTCAATGTTGCTAGAGTCGTGAGTGACAAAAGGTTTTCTGATTTTCTATTTTAATTTAAACTTTTCAAATTTGTTTTAAATTCAAATTCAAATCTGTTTTCAAATAACTTTTAAAATATAATTTCAAATTAAACATGTAATATATGTTTTGAAATCAGAAAAATGTGAGGAATTCAAATATGCTATTCAAAATAATGTTTAAACACTTTAATTTTCGAGTTGATTAAAATTACAAATAAAATGCCCTTTGCCTTAATTAATTAATAACTTTTGTTTTATAACTCCAAATTTGACAAATAATATGTCTAAATCGATTAGCTCGACGATACCTCTCTGTTTATGCATTCCTTGTTCTGATTTGCAGCATGCATCATGTAAATATAAAGTATACAGCAACTTATTTGAGTATAAAAGGTGATTAAAACACCATAAAATGATTTATTCTTGTATTCCACACCTCACCCATGCCATGCTACATTATTGCCATGCAAAGTGTGCATCATTCATCATGGCATGATTGTTTGCTTGTCGCATTTTATTCATATGCTTGTGCACTTTGTTTATGTTGGTCCTTGTTTGTTTGGTTCTTCTTCGAATAGACGCTGAGCAGGGGATATATCAAGAAACCCAGGAGCACTACCCAGATCCTTTTCTCGCTTCAACTGAGCTGCCAGGCAAGCACTACCACATGCTTGCATACATATAGTACCTATTGCCTCTATCTTAGTTTCTTGCATCATTGAGTCGCAATTGCAGTAAACTGAATCCCAAGTACTGCATAGCCTTTACTTTTAAAACCCCACTGAAGCTTGTTCCTCCATCCCATGAGCCATTACTACAGGAGTTGTTTGAGCCATGCGGGTCGTAGAACAGCATGTGTAGGGTATGTGAGTGTCTGATGGATAATGAGGTACCTAAACAACTTAACCTGAGTAGTAATGAGATAACTAATGAAAGTGGCACCGGTGAGCAATATCTGCTATTTGGTTTTTCATGCTCACTTGTGTCCCGTAGGACCCCGAGTACTTGATTCCTGTTCCTTGAATATTCGCGCTATCCACATCCGGGAGGCTTATGAACCCCCCTGAGCCAGATCTTGATTCATTCTTATTTCTTGGGGCCATAAAGTAGTTTGGGGCTTTATTACTATCCTGTACTTATGCCATGCTTTACTGCTTTATTTAAGATTGTGCGAGACACACCTGTACTGTTTTTGATGCGGAGTGTTTTCGCGGTATCGACAAGCCCAGTCACACTTTCGGGTTCCCAGTCGTTACGTACCAGCAGCGCAAACCCCGGTCCGTTTGAGCCGCCAACTTCGTTGCGGGTAGCTCAGTGGGGTGGCCCCCTGAAAAATTTCTGAATCCTGTGATCGGTTTTGGGGGAATGCCTCGTTGGGTTTTGATTTGGTTTTTCCAAGGTTGATCAGTGTGTGTTGCTATTTGTGCACCTGTGGTAAATCTTCTGAAAGCCGTGTCCGCGGTTATGGACGACTTGGAGCACAGTTTCTCGATCATAGACAAGTATAACTAAAGTACCGCTTTTAAATTGACTAAGTACCTGACTAGTAAATAGCGCAACTCCCATGGAATGGATAATAAAACTGCCAACGGATGGGAAGTTGTTCGTCCGCTTCCTCGTTGGTAAGCGGGGAGGAGGATGGATCGGTTGATATTACTGTTATAACTGCTGTTATTATTTCACGGACATCCATCTGTCTTTGGTTAGGCGGATGGTTAGCGAGCATCTATAGAATTGTTAGGTATTATCTTTTGCTGCAATTGCGTCACCCCAAGTTGTGTCCCCTCTAGAGGCATAAAGACTTGCTGAGTACCCCTAGGGTCTCACACGATAAATTGTTTGATTCAGATGAACAGGTAAACGCGCAAGATGGATACTGGGTGGAGGAGGCGGACGATGTGGGCAACGATCACTCGGTGTAGAGATTCCGGGAACGGGGATCCGTGAGATCTGTGGGCGGGATGTGTTTATTTATGGGGCATCTTATGTCGATTTGCTTCTTATCCGTACTCGGATCTTGTTTTCCGCTTCCGCCTGATACTCTGATGTTTGATGTATGAGGAGATATCCTAAACTATTATATCTATCTAGGATATTTGGATCTTGCCGTATGGCGTTGCAATATTTCTATTTCTTTTAGATGGAATGGCTCTGAGGACTGTTGTATGGTGGCTTGCATACATACTCATTTGTGTATGTAGTTGATCCCTTCGCTTTGCCGACACGCCATCGTTCTTGTCCCGATGTTTGGAAATGGTTAGACGGCGAAAAGGTCTACTGTGAGTGGCATTTGGGCCCCAGTACTATTTTAACCATTTCCTCATCCGTGCTTGTAACTAAGAGCGTAATTCACCGAGGTAGTTACAATTGGTATCAGAGCCATCCCGCCCTTCAGGGTCTCAGCCAAATGGTCGTTGTCAGTCTAGCAAATATTTTTGGTAGCTATGTATACTAGGGAAAAAAAACAAAACGTGAGAGTAGGACTGCTTCCACTTTTCTTCTTAACCACCCACCACCCTTTTCTGGTAAGGAAGTGTAACGTTTTCAATCCTCTTCTTAAAATTCAAACTAGGATTCACATGTTCTGGGTTTCCATAGTACCATAGAATGTGTGTGTGTGTGTGTGTAATTCCTTGTCTATCTGTTGCATCCAATTTGTTATCAATCTGCCTTTGGTTATCAACTGTTGATACATTCCATACCGACAGGCTTTTGCAAACCGACGCGATCTATCTGATTCGTTGTATACCGCCGTGATCTGTCTTACTCTTTGTTATCCGACGTTATCTTGTTTGGGGTGTTTGTTTCCGTAGTTACTAATCTTTAGGTTCATCTTGAGAAGAAGGTGTTGGGATACGTGTTCTACTTATTCATGTGCGGAGTAATGATTTGAGTGCGGGATGGAGTCGCGACCATACCACTACTTTTATCATTCGCTCTTGTATATTGAATTGGTAGAGTCACTAATCTTGATTCGTTAAGTGAATTTGCGCATCTATTGGTATTTTAATGCCGAAAATGCGGAAAATTTTTCTTTGACACATCTGTGTACCACACTCCTTTTCAGTCGTGTGCGATATGCTTAATATCTTCTAGGTGCTTTGAACTTTGTTGATATTTTAATATCATCTTAGTAAATTGTATCCTTAAATCTTGGTTAATTCCATCTTGGTACTATTTTGGATTATTATTATTCTCTATTATAGTACTGACTTGTGTTTTATATCAATCACAGGATGGCACCACCACGCCGTTCTGATGAGGACATACAACCTGAACTGGGGGCCGCGTTGTCAAGCATCGCCAATGCCTTGGCAGCAGTGCAGCAGAACCAGCAGCGTTTTGAAGAAAGTGTCAGGAGGAATGAGTTTGTTCCGCTACCTCCACCTCCCAAGCGAGGAGACATCAAAAGCTTCCTGAAGTTCAACCCACGCCAATTTGATGTGTCCGATCAACCACTTGATGCTGATGATTGGTTGCGTGAGATGTCCAGGTTACTGGTGACTGCTGATGTTCCTGAGCAAGAATGGGTAAAATGTGCCACTCACCTTCTGAAGGGAGATGCAGCTCTGTGGTGGGAGAATTACCTTAAGGCAAACCACACTGGTTTTCAGCCTACTTGGGAACAGTTCACTGGAGCTTTCAAAGCAAAGATTCATCGAAAATTGCCATGGTGAGGATTAAGGAAGTGTTTCTCAACCTCAAGCAGGGCAATGACAATGTCAATACCTACATCAGAAACTTCATGAACCTTAAGCGGTTCCGGCAAGGGCTCAATGCATCAATTAAATATGCAATCACACATGCAAGGCCGACGTCTTTTCTGGAACTTCAGCATACAACTCTGCAGGAAGAAGCAAGTAGGAAAGTGTTTGAGGAGTCAAAGAAACACAACCGCGATGCAGCAAGCTCTTCAGCTATGTCAACTCCTTCTAAGCGTCGTGTCTGGGTTCCTAACACTCCACCGTCGCTCCAGGCTCCACCAAGACCTTCAAGCTACACGGCAAGGCCACCGAACTTCCTCACTGCTGCTCCCAGGGGCTACAACCACCACTACCTGAGCACTGGCGGAGAGTCCCCGCTACGTTGCTCCACGTCCACCTGGTGCTTGTTACACTTGTGGAAACACTGGGCATCAACACTGGAACTGTCCGATGAACAACAAAGCTCTTCCTCCACCACCTCCAAGACCTGCGGCAAGCTCTCCTATGGTTCGTGCACCACCACCTCGGCCTCTCAACATCAACACCAAGCCCGGGTCTACTGTTGCTCGTGCCAACTGTGTCAACGCCGCTCAAGCTGAGCATGCACCTGGAGTTGTGATGGGTATGCTTCCCGTTAACTCAGTCCCTGCACGAGTTTTGTTTGATTCTGGTGCATCGCATTCTTTTGTTTCTCACAAATTTGCACATGAGAATGAGTTAGCTATGGATCCTCTCCTTAAGCGGTTAATGGTCCTTTCTCCTGGAGCAAAATGGCAGCTTCTAAAATCAGCCATGGCAATCAAATTGAGATTGGTGGTTCTTCGTTCCCGGCTTCCTTGATTGTTCTGGGCAATTCTGACATTGATGTCATCTTGGGCATGGATTGGTTGACAGCAAATGCAGCTGTGATTGATTGTGCTGAACGCTCGGTTTCTCTGAAAATTCCTGAAGGCCATATAGTCTATTCTCCAAGTCTGACTCCTGCTATTCAGCTTTTCTCTTTGGCGGCTCTGAATGCTGATGCTATGGAAGCTATTCAGAGTGTTCCGGTGGTCTGTGAGTTCCTAGATTTCTTTCCTGAAGAGTTGCCAGGTATGCCTCCGGATCGTGAGGTTGAGTTTGTAATTGAGCTTGAACCTGGAACGGCTCCTATCTCCAAGCGGCCTTATAAAATGGGTCCTACTGAGTTGGCTGAACTCAAACGTCAGCTTGATGAACAAGAGAAGTTGGGTTTCATTCAACACAGTACTTCTTCTTGGGGTAGCCCAACCATCTTTGTGAAGAAGCGAGACAAGACTGATAGACTTTGTGTTGACTATCGGGCTCTCAATGCTAAAACCATCAAGAATAAATATCCCCTTCCGCGGATTAATGATCTCTTCGATCAGCTAGCTGGAGCTGTGGTATTATCTAAGCTTGACTTGAGGAGTGGGTATCATCAAATCAAGATTCGCAAGGAAGATGTTCCTAAAACAGCTTTCACCACCCGCTATGGCCTGTATGAGTACACGGTCATGTCTTTCGGTCTCACCAACGCACCTGCCACCTTCTCGAGGCTTATGAACTCGGTTTTCTTGGAGTATCTTGATAAGTTCGTTGTGGTCTATCTGGATGACATCCTAGTCTATTCTAAGTCAAAGGAAGAACATGAACAACACCTTCGGTGTGTCCTAAACAAGCTTCGTTAGAACCACTTGTATGCAAAGTTCTCCAAATGTGAGTTTTGGCTGCCTCAAGTCACCTATCTTGGTCACGTCATCTCTGCCAAGGGCATTGCCGTCAACCCGGAAACTGTAAAGACAATTGTTGACTGGCTTCCTCCTGTAAATGTCAAAGAAGTCCGGAGCTTCCTTGGTTTGGCTAGTTATTGCCGTCGCTTCGTTCAGAACTTTTCGAAGATAGCGAAGCCTCTTACCGATCTCCTCAAGAAAGGCAAGAAATACCTTTGGACTCCTGCATGTCAAGCAAGCTTTGAGACACTCAAAGAGAAGCTCACTTCCACACCAGTCTTGGTTCCTCCAGATACATCCAAGCCTTTCCAGATATTCTGTGACGTATCTTTGCAAGGATTGGGTGCGGTCCTTATGCAAGAAAAACAAGTTGTTGCTTATGCCTCTCGACAGTTGAAGACGCATGAGATCAACTATCCTACACATGACCTCGAACTCGCAGCAGTTGTCTTTGCTTTGAAAGTATGGAGGCATTACTTGCTGGGCAACCGTTGTGAAATCTTTTCTGATCACAAGAGTCTGAAGTATATCTTCACTCAGCCTGATCTCAACCTTCGTCAGAGGAGGTGGATTGAAGCAATCAATGATTTCGACTTGACCATCAACTACACTCCGGGCAAAGCTAA
Organism: Avena insularis; assembly: GCA_023614405.1. Classification (NCBI taxonomy): domain Eukaryota; kingdom Viridiplantae; phylum Streptophyta; class Magnoliopsida; order Poales; family Poaceae; genus Avena; species Avena insularis. Next base: position 412,074,934 of record CM042686.1, on the reverse strand, counting down.
TGTCATGGCCGATGCTCTCAGCCGCAAAGCTTATGTCAACAACCTCATGTTGGAAGAACAACAACCGCTCTTGTGCGAGGAATTCCGTCAGCTCAACCTTGAAATTGTGGATCAAGGGTATCTTCTGAACCTTCTGGCAACCCCTCTCTTGGAAGAAAAGGTTCGCTCCATTCAACTTGGTGATCCGTACACCAAAAAGGTCATCTCCAACATGCAGCTTCCGAAGTATGAGTCCTTCCACGTCGATGACCAAGGCACGCTTTTCTTTGAACACCGGATGTTTGTTCCGAACTACCCGGGTTTGAGAGAGCAAGTTCTCAAGGAGGCGCATGATTCTGTTATTTCTATCCACCCTGGCAGCACAAAGATGTACATGGACTTGAAAACACAATATTGGTGGCCGGGATTGAAACGATATTGTGCCAAGTATGTCTCGGAGTGTGATGTATGCCGCAGAGTTAAAGCTGTCCATCAGAAACCTTCCGGTCTTCTACAGCCATTGAAACCCCCGGAATGGAAATGGGAGAAAGTAGAGATGGACTTCATCACTGGTTTTCCAAGGTCGCAGAAGGGCAACAATGCAATCTTTGTTGTCATTGACAGGCTTTCTAAAGTGGATCACTTCTTTCCCGTCAAGGAAACAATTTCTGCAATTCAGTTGGCTGAGCTCTATATCAACAGAATTGTTTCTCTGTATGGGGTTCCGCTTGAGATCAGTTCAGACCGTGGAAGCATCTTCACTTCCAAGTTCTGGGAAAGTTTCCAAAATGCTTTGGGAACAAAATTGAACTTCAGCACAACTTACCACCCTCAGTCGCAAGGAAAAGTTGAAAGGATCAATCAGATTCTGGAAGATATGCTCCGTGCTTGCGTCATCTCTTTCGGCATGAAGTGGGAAGAATGTCTTCCTTATGCTGAATTCTCTTACAACAATAGCTTCCAGAAAAGTCTAAAGATGGCACCATTTGAGGCTCTCTATGGTCGCAAATGCAGAGCTCCGATTGGTTGGTCGGGTGCAGGAGAAAGAATATTGTTTGGCCCCGACATTGTAACTCAAGCGGAGGAGAAGGTTCGCATCATTCTTGAAAATCTGAAGATTGCTCAAAGTCGCCAGAAGAGCAATTATGACAGAAAGCACACGGACATGGAGTATGTCCCTGGTGATCTCGTTTACCTTCGTGTCACTCCCATGAGAGGCACGCACCGTTTTGGTATCAAAGGAAAGCTGGCTCCTAGATACATCGGTCCATTCAAAATTCGTGGAAGAAGAGGAGAAGTTGCTTATGCTCTCGAGCTCTCGGAAAAACTCAAGGTCCATGATGTTTTCCACATCTCTCAACTCAAGAAGTGCTTCAAGGATCCCGGCAGGACCGTGGACCATGAGCTTATCAATCTCCAAGAAGACCTGTCTTATCAAGAACACCCCACAAAAATCCTTGAAGTCGCAGAAAGAAGGAATCGCAACAAGTCCATCAAGTTCTGCAAGGTGCAGTGGTCGCACCATTCTGTTGATGAAGCCACTTGGGAATGTGAAGATGAGCTCCGTGCCAAGTATCCTACACTCTTTGAGTCTTCTTCTTCTTCCTAGAATCTCGGGGCGAGATTCCTGTTTAGTGGGGGAGAGTTGTAGCATCCCAATTGTCTAACAATTGTAATGCTACTTGGTCTAGTAATATAATGGCTACTTCATATATATAATTGTTGCATCATAATTACATCATGCTCATGTCATCATGCCACCTTGCATTTGAGCATCATATAAAACCTTTTTTGTTTTGGTTCTTCTCTCATATGCATTGTAAATTGTATTTGCCTCTTGATATTGTACTTGGTTATTGATATATTGTGTAAATGCCCAAGTTGAGTTGGGGGCATATCTTTTATTCCACTCCACCACCCTTTCTTTCACCACCTTATAATTCCACCATCCCATTATCCATGAGCTTGTATTTTATTTTATTTTGGTAATTAATCTAGCTCATGGGAGATAGGATGGATCTACTTCTACAAATTCTTTTGTTTGGCTTTTATTCCACTTTTGGGAATGCATAAGAATAATGCCATGTTAATATTATTGTTTTCACAAGAATAAACATGGAATTAATTATTTTGCATGGGCCATGCAAGCACCACCACATTCAAGTCCTTTGGGATTTTATATGAATTTTTGAGTGGTGTATATCTCTTGGAGCTCTCCCTTCTCTCTCAAATCTTTCACCTTGTTTGGTTTATTTCTTTTTGCCTAGTGCTCATCAAGCTTTTCTCACATGTGTATGCCATGCAACCATCTCCATCTTTGGTCCTCCTTTGTTTTTATTTTGATTTTTGAGTGGATCATCTCCCATCTCTCTCTCTACCCCTCTTCATGCTTGATCTAGTTTGGTTCATGTTGAAAACCCTACAACCATTCCCCCCATCCATGCAAGCCATGTGTGGGCATATTCAATCCTTAGCTCTAAACCCTAAGCCATCTCCCTCTCCTCTCTCTAACCTAGCTAACCCAAAACCTAAACCTAGTTTCCTCTCTAACCTAACCCTAGTTACACCCATCTCCCCCTCTCACCTCACCATGCCGAGGTGTCCTCCCTACCTTGCTGGCCCCACCTGGCCACCCTTCCCCCTGGTCGAGCTACCCTCCAACCCTAACCCTAGCACCAGCCCTAACCCGAGCCTACCCCATCCAACCCTAGCTCCATGCCATACCCCCTCTCTCCCTCTCTATCTCTGCCAGGCCGACCCCACAACCGAGCCAGCCACCTTGGCCTCGCCCTGACCCCACCTGGCAGCCTCCACCACCCTACCCTACCCCTGCCGGCCAGCCCGAGCACGTGCTCGAGGAGAAAAAGGTGGCAACCGAGCCACCCTATCTACCCCATGCCCACACGCTGCCTCCTCCCTCTCCCTCCTTTTTCCTCCTTCCCCACGGCTTCTCTGCCTCTCCCAGATCCGCCCAGCACCCTGCCCTCCTCCCCTTCTTCTGCACGCCCACCGGCGTGCTGCGTCGCCGCCAAGACACCGTCGCCTTCGTCGAACCAGCCGTGCAGCGCGACCGTGAAGCGGCCTGAGAGATCGAGGACGTCCCTGCTTCACCACTGCGCTGAAGGAGGAGAAGCACCAGCTCTTGATACCGCGCCACCGACGCCAAACCCTAGCCTGCCGGAGCGTCTGCGACGACGACGATCCGCCACGCCCCCGGCCGATCCACCTCCTCCGATCTCTCCGCGGTAACCCCTTCTCCCTCTCTGACACCCTTTGCCTCGACGCCGACCCCTAGATCCGCCGTTACTTTTGTCGAACGCCCTCAGTGCACCGCCAGACGATGGTGTCTGCATGCCCCGCGCCGCGCGTAGCCTCAATTGGTCGTCTAGCCCCCACCTGACACCAAGCCTAAGACACCGCAGCGGCTTCGCCCTTCGCGCGCATGCCCAGGTCGCGAGTTCGAGTCCTCCGCGTGCCGCGCTCTGCCTGTCGCACACGGATCTGTCCGCGGAGACGAAGAACAGTACGGGCTCCGTGGAAGTTTACGAATAGCCCCCCCTTTTTATCTCCCGCTCAACCCGCGCTCCTCGAGACCCCACCTGCCAATGCCTGTGGCGTTTATGCAAAAACGCACCCGCAGTTTTGAACCCTTAACCCGCGCTCCAGCACGCTAACCACCTGTCAGCCTCTGCCGGTTCACCCACTGGCACCTGGACCCTAGCCAGCTGGCCCCACATGTCATTCACAGAGGCTAGGAAAGACCGCGGTGAGAAAACCCTTTCTGTGCGCGTGTGTCCCAGTCAGCCCTGGCCCCATTTGTCAATGTCTGTGGCTAGGTCTGTGTGAGTGACAAAAGGTTTTCTGATTTTCTATTTTAATTTAAACTTTTCAAATTTGTTTTAAATTCAAATTCAAATATGTTTTCAAATAACTTTTAAAATATAATTTCAAATTAAACATGTAATATATGTTTTGAAATCAGAAAAATGTGAGGAATTCAAATATGCTATTCAAAATAATGTTTAAACACTTTAATTTTCGAGTTGATTAAAATTACAAATAAAATGCCCTTTGCCTTAATTAATTAATAACTTTTGTTTTATAACTCCAAATTTGACAAATAATATGTCTAAATCGATCAGCTCGACGATACCTCTCTGTTTATGCATTCCTTGTTCTGATTTGCAGCATGCATCATGTAAATATAAAGTATACAGCAACTTATTTGATTATAAAAGGTGATTAAAACACCATAAAATGATTTATTCTTGTATTCCACACCTCACCCATGCCATGCTACATTATTGCCATGCAAAGTGTGCATCATTCATCATGGCATGATTGTTTGCTTGTCGCATTTTATTCATATGCTTGTGCACTTTATTTATGTTGGCCCTTGTTTGTTTGGTTCTTCTTCGAATAGACGCTGAGCAGGGGATATATCAAGAAACCCAGGAGCACTACCCAGATCCTTTTCTCGCTTCAACTGAGCTGCCAGGCAAGCACTACCACATGCTTGCATACATATAGTACCTATTGCCTCTATCTTAGTTTCTTGCATCATTGAGTCGCGATTGCAGTAAACTGAATCCCAAGTACTGCATAGCCTTTACTTTTAAAACCCCACCGAAGCTTGTTCCTCCATCCCATGAGCCATTACTACAGGAGTTGTTTGAGCCATGCGGGTCGTAGAACAGCATGTGTAGGGTATGTGAGTGTCTGATGGATAACGAGGTACCTAAACAACTTAACCTGAGTAGTAATGGGATAACTAATGAAAGTGGCACCGGTGAGCAATATCTGCTATTTGGTTTTTCATGCTCACTTGTGTCCCGTAGGACCCGGAGTACTTGATTCCTGTTCCTTGAATATTCGCGCTATCCACATCCGGGAGGCTTATGAACCCCCCTGAGCCAGAGCTTGATTCATTCTTATTTCTTGGGGCCACAAAGTAGTTTGGGGCTTTATTACTATCCTGTACTTATGCCATGCTTTACTGCTTTATTTAAGATTGTGCGAGGCGCACCTGTACTGTTTTGGATGCGGAGTGTTTTCGTGGTATCGACAAGCCCAGTCACACTTTCGGGTTCCCAGTCGTTTACAGCCACTGACGCAAACCCTAGGTCCGTTTTGGAGCCGGCCAACTTCGTTGCGGGTAGCTTAGTGGGGTGGCCCCCTGAAATATTTCTGAATCCTGTGATCGCTTTGTCGTGAATGCCTCGTTGGGTTTTGATTTGGTTTTTCCGAAGTTGATCGAGTGTGTGTTGCTATTTGTGCACCCCTGCAGGGTAAATCTTTCTGAAAGCCGTGTCCGCGGTTATGGACGACTTGGAGCACAGTTTCTCGATCATAGACAAGTATAACTAAAGTACCGCTTTTAAATTGACTAAGTACCTGACTAGTAAATAGCACAACTCCCATGGAATGGATAATAAAACTGCCAACGGATGGGAGGTTGTTCGTCCGCTTCCTCGTTGGTAAGCGGGGAAGAGGATGGATCGGTTGATATTACTGTTATAACTGATGTTATTATTTCACGGACATCCGTCTGTCTTTGGTTAGGCGGATGGTTAGCGAGCATCTATAGAATTGTTAGGTATTATCTTTTGCTGCAATTGCGTCACCCCAGGTTGTGTCCCCTTTAGAGGCATAAAGACTTGCCGAAAATTCTAGTTTCTCACACGATAAATTGTTTGATTCATGAGCAGTAAACGTGCAAGATGGATACCGGGTGGAGGAGACGGACGATGTGCAACGATCACCGGTGTAGAGATTCCGAACGGGATCCGTGAGATCCGTGGGCGGATGTGTTTATTTATGGGGCATCTTATGCGATTTGCTTCTTATCCGTACTCGGATCTTGTTTTCCGCTCACCGATACTACGATGTTTGATGTATGAGGAGATATCCTAAACTATTATATCTATCTAGGATATTTGGATCTTGCCGTATGTATGCAATATTCTATTTCTTTTAGATGGAATGGCTCGAGGACTGTTGTATGGTGGCTTGCATACATACTCATTTGTGTATGTAGTTGATCCCCTTTTGCCGATTCGCGCCGTTCTTGTCCCGATGTTTGGAAATGGTTAGGACGGCCGAAAGGTCTACCTGTGAGTGGCATTTGGGCCCCACCGTACTATTTTAACCATTTCCGCTCATCCAGGCTTGTAACTATGAGCGTAATTCACTGAGGTAGTTACAAACACACATGCAATGACTCTAACTGTGGTTCATGAAAAGAGCAGACATGCAATGACACTAGTGGATCCATGTGTGGTTACTAAGAAGAACACATATGCAATGCCACTGGGTGTGGTTCATGATATGGTTTGTGAGAAGAACACACATGCAAGGACTCTAGCTGTGGTTCATGAGAAAAACACACATGCAATGACTCTAACTGTGGTTGATGAAAAGAGCAGACATGCGATGACATCGGTGGATCCATGTGTGGTGTATGAGAGGAACACACGTGCAATGACACCAGTGGATCCTTACGTGGTCTGTGAAAAGAACACACATGCAATGACACTGGTGGATCCATATGTGGTTTGTGAGAAGGAGACACATGCAATGACACTGGTGGATCCATGTGTGGTCCGTGCGGAGAACACACATGCAATGACACTGGTGATATGTGGTTTGTGTAAGGAACAGCCATGCAATGACTCTAACTCTGGTTCATGAAAAGAGCAGACATGTAATGACACTGGTGGATCCATGTGTGGTTAATGAGAAGAACACACATGCAATGACACTGGGTGTGGTTCATGATATGGTTTGTGAAAAGAACATACATGCAATGACTCTAGCTGTGGTTCATGAGAAGAACACACATGCAATGACTCTAACTATGGTTCATGAAAGAGCAGACATGCGATGACACTGGTGGATCCATGTGTGGTCTATGAGAGGAACACACATGCAATGACTCTAACTGTGGTTCATGAAAAGAGCAGACATGCAATGACACTAGTGGATCCATGTGTGGTTACTGAGAAGAACACACATGCAATGCCACTGGGTGTGGTTCATGATACGGTTTGTGAGAAGAACACACATGCAAGGACTCTAGCTGGGGTTCATGAGAAGAACACACACGCAATGACTCTAACTGTGGTTGATGAAAAGAGCAGACATGCGATGACATCGGTGGATCCATGTGTGGTGTATGAGAGGAACACACATGCAATGACACCAGTGGATCCTTACGTGGTCTGTGAAAAGAACACACATGCAATGACACTGGTCGATCCATATGTGGTTTGTGAGAAGGAGACACATGCAATGACACTGGTGGATCCATGTGTGGTCTGTGCGGAGAACACACATGGAATGACACTGGTGATATGTGGTTTGTGTAAGGAACAGACATGCAATGACTCTAACTCTGGTTCATGAAAAGAGCAGACATGCAATGACACTGGTGGATCCATGTGTGGTTAATGAGAAGAACACACATGCAATGACACTAGGTGTGGTTCATGATATGGTTTGTGAGAAGAACACACATGCAATGACTCGAGCTGTGGTTCATGAGAAGAACACACATGCAATGACTCTACCTGTGGTTCATGAAAAGAGCAGACATGTGATGACACCGGTGGATCCATGTGTGGTCTATGAGAGGAAACACATGCAATGACACCGGTGGATCCTTATGTGGTCTGTGAGAAGAACACACATGCAATGACACCGGTGGATCCATACGTGGTCTATGAGAAGGACACACATGCAATGACACTGGTGGATCCATCTGTGGTTCATGGGAAGGACACACATGCAATGACACTGGTGGATCCATGTGTGGTCTGTGCGAAGAACACACATGCAATGCCACTGGTGATATGTGGTTTGTGGAAGGAACAAACATGCAATGACTCTAACTATGGTTCATGAAAAGAGCAGACATGCAATGACACTGGTGGATCCATGTGTGGCTAATGAGAAGAACACACATGCAATGACACTGGGTGTGGTTCATGATATGGTTTGCGAGAAGAACACACATGCAATGACTCTAGCTATGGTTCATGAGAAGAACACACATGCAATGACTCTAACTGTGGTTCATGAAAAGAGCAAACATGCGATAACACCGGTGGATCCATGTGTGGTCTATGAGAGGAACACACATCCAATGACACCGGTGGATCCTTACGTGGTCTGTGAGAAGAACACACATCCAATGACACCGGTGGATCCATACGTGGTCTGTGAGAAGGACACACATGCAATGACACTGGTGGATCCATATGTGGTTCACGGAAGGACACTTATGCAATGGCACTGGTGGATCCATGTGTGGTCTGTGAGAAGAACACACATTCATTGACACTGGTGATATGTGGTTTGTAAGAAGAACACACATGCAATGATTCTAACTGTGGTTCATGAAAAGAGCAGACATGCAATGACACTGGTGGATCCATGTGTGGTTAATGAGAAGAACACACATGCAATGACACTGGGTGTGGTTCATGATATGGTTTGTGAGAAGAACACACATGCAATGACTCTAGCTATGGTTCATGGGAAGAACACACATGCAATGACTCTACCTGTGGTTCATGAGAAGAACACACATGCAATGACTCTAACTATGGTTCATGAAAAGAGCAGACATGCGATGACATCGGTGGATCCATGTGTGGTCTATGAGAGGAACACACATGCAATGACTCTAACTGTGGTTCATGAAAAGATCAGACATGCAATGACACTAGTGGATCCATGTGTGGTTAATGAAAAGAACACACATTCAATGACACTAGGTGTGGTTCATGATATGGTTTGTGATAAGAACACACATGCAAGGACTCTAGCTATGGTTCATGAGAAGAACACACATGCAATGACTCTAACTGTGTTTCATGAAAAGAGAAGACATGCGATGACACCGGTGGATCCATGTGTGGTCTATGAGAGGAACACACATGCAATGACACCGGTGGATCCTTACGTGGTCTGAGAAAAGAACACACATGCAATGCCACTGGTGGATCCATATGTGGTTCATGGTAAGGACACACATGCAATGACACTGGTGGATCCATGTGTGGTCTGTGAGAAGAACGCACATGCAATGACACTGGTGATATGTGGTTTGTGAGAAGAACACACATGCAATGACTCTAAATGTGGTTCATGAAAAGAGCAGACATGCAATGACACTGGTGCATCCATGTGTGGTTAATGACAAGAACACACATGCAATGACACTGGGTGTGGTTCATGATTTGGTTTGTGAGAAGAACACACATGCAATGACTCTAGCTGTGGTACATGAGAAGAACACACATGCAATGACTCTAACTATGGTTCATGAAAAGAGCAGACATGCGATGACACCGGTGGATCCATGTGTGGTCTATGAGAGGAACACACATGCAATGACACCGGTGGATCCTTACGTGGTCTGTGAGAAGAAAACACATCCAATGAGACCGGTGGATCCATACGTGGTCTGTGAAAAGAACACACATGCAATGACACTGGTGGATCCATATGTGGTTCATGGGAAGGACACACATGCAATGACACTGGTGGATCCATGTGTGGTCTGTGAGAAGAACACACATGCAATGGCACTAGTGATATGTGGTTTGTGAAAGGAACAAACATGCAAGACTCTAATTGTGGTTCATGAAAAGAGTAGACATGCAATGACACTGGTGGATCCATGTGTGGTTAAAGAGAATAACACACATGAAATGACACTGGGTGTGGTTCATGATATGGTTTGTGAGAAGAACACACATGGAATGACTCTAGTTGTGGTTCATGAGAAGAACACACATGCAATGACTCTAACTATGGTTCATGAAAAGAGCAGACATTCGATGACAACGGTGGATCCATGTGTGGTCTATGAGAGGAACAGACATGCAATGACACCGGTGGATCCTTACGTGGTCTGTGAGAAGAACACACATGCAATGACACCGGTGGATCCTTACGTGGTCTGTGAAAAGGACACACATGAAATGACACTGGTGGATCAATCTATGGTTCATGGGAACAACAGACATGAAATGACACTGGTGGATCCATGTGTGGTCTGTGAGAAGACAACACATGCAATGACACTGGTGATATGTGGTTTGTGAAAGCAACAGCCATGCAATGACTCTAACTGTGGTTCATGAAAAGAGCAGACATGCAATGACACTGGTGGATCCATGTGTGGTTAATGAGAAGAACACACATGCAATGACAGGTGGTTCATGATATGGTTTGTGAGAAGAACACACATGCAATGACTCTGTTGTTCATGAGAAGAACACACATGCAATGACTCTAACTGTGGTTCATGAAAAGAGCGGACATGCGATGACACGGTGGATCCATGTGGTTTATGAGAGGAACACAAATGCAATGACACGGTGGATCCTTACGTGGTCTGTGAGAAGAAAACACACATCCAATGACCGGTGGATCCATATTAGTGCGTGAAAAGAACACACATGCAATGACACCGGTGGATCCATATGTGGTTCATGGGAAAGACACACATGCAATGACCTTTGGTGGATCCATGTGTGTCTGTGAGAAGAACACACATGCAATGACACTAGTGATATGTGGTTTGTGAAAGGAACAAACATGCAATGACTCTAACTGTGGTTCTGAAAAGAGTAGACATGCAATGACACTGTGGATCCATGTGTGGTTAAAGAGAAGAACACACATGAAATGACACTGTGTGGTTCATGATATGGTTTGTGATAAGAACACACATGCAATGACTCTAGTTGTGGTTCATGAGAAGAACACACATGCAATGACTCTAAGTGGTTCATGAAAAGAGCGGACATTCGATGGCACGGTGGATCCATGTGTGGTCTATGAGAGAACAGACATGCAATGACACGGTGGATCCTTACGTGGTCGTGAGAAGAACACACATGCAATGACACCGGTGGATCCTTACGTGATGCGTGAAAAGGACACACATGAAATGACACTGGTGGATCAATCTATGGTTCATGGGAAGAACACACATGAAATGACCTTTGGTGGATCCATGTGTGGTGCGTGAGAAGACAACACATCCAATGACCTGTGATATGTGGTTTGTGAAAGAATGGACATGCAATGACTCTAATGTGGTTCATGAAAAGAGCAGACATGCAATGACCTGGTGGATCCATGTGTGGTTAATGAGAAGAACACACATGCAATGACACTTGGTGTGTTCATGATATGGTTTGTGAGAAAGACACGCATGCAATGAACTCTCGTTGTGTTCATTGAGAGAACACACATGCAAATGAATCTAACTGTGGTTCATGAAAAGAAGCGGACATGCGATGACACGGTGGATCCATGTGTGGTCTATGAGAGGAACAAACATGCAACGACTCTAACTGTGTTTCATGAAAAGAGCAGACATGCAATGACACTGGTGGATCCATGTGTGGTTAATGAGAAGAACACACATGCAATGACACTAGGTGTGGTTCATCATATGGTTTGTGAGAAGAACACACATGCAAGGACTCTAGATGTGGTTCATGAGAAGAACACACATGCAATGACTCTAACTGTGGTTCATGAAAAGAGCAGACATTCAATGACACCGGTGGATCCTTACGTGATCTATGAAAAGAACACGCATGCAATGACACCGGTGGATCCTTACATGGTCTGTGAAAAGAACACACATGCAATGACACTGTGCAGGATCCATATGTGGTTTGTGAGAAGGACACACATGCAATGACACTGGTGGATCCATGTGTGGTATGTGAGAAGAACACACATGCAATGACACTAGTTATATGTGGTTTGTGAAAGGAACAGACATTCAATGACTCTAACTGTGGTTCATGAAAAGAGCAGACATGCAATGACACTGGTGGATCCATGTGTGGTTAATGAGAAGAACACACATGCAATGACACTGGGTATGGTTCATGATATGGTTTGTGAGAAGAACATACATGCAATGACACTGGGTTGGTTCATGAGAAGAACACACATGCAATGACTCTAACTGTGGTTCATGAAAGAGCAGACATGCGATGACACCGGTGGATCCGTGTGTGGTCTATGAGAGGAACACACATGCAATGACTCTAACTGTGGTTCATGAAAAGAGCAGACATGCAATGACACTGGTGCATCCATGTGTGGTTAATGAGAAGAACACACATGCAATGACACTGGGTGTGGTTCATGATTTGGTTTGTGAGAAGAACACACATGCAATGACTCTAGCTGTGGTACATGAGAAGAACACAGATGCAATGACTCTAACTGTTGTTCATGAAAAGAGCAGACATGCGATGACACCGGTGGATCCATGTGTGGTCTGTGAGAAGAACACACATGCAATGACACTAGTGATATGTGGTTTGTGAAAGGAACAAACATGCAATGACTCTAACTGTGGTTCCTGAAAAGAGTAGACATGCAATGACACTGGTGGATCCATGTGTGGTTAAAGAGAAGAACACACATGAAATGACACTGGGTGTGGTTCATGATATGGTTTGTGATAAGAACACACATGCAATGACTCTAGTTGTGGTTCATGAGAAGAACACACATGCAATGACTCTAACTGTGGTTCATGAAAAGAGCAGACATTCGATGACAGCGGTGGATCCATCTGTGGTCTATGAGAGGAACAGACATGCAATGACACTGGTGGATCCTTACGTGGTCTGTGAGAAGAACACACATGCAATGACACCGGTGGATCCTTACGTGGTCTGTGAAAAGGACACACATGAAATGACACTGGTGGATCAATCTATGGTTCATGGGAAGAACACACATGAAATGACACTGGTGGATCCATGTGTGGTCTGTGAGAAGACAACACATCCAATGACACTGGTGATATGTGGTTTGTGAAAGGAACAGACATGCAATGACTCTAACTGTGGTTCATGAAAAGAGCAGACATGCAATGACACTGGTGGATCCATGTGTGGTTAATGAGAAGAACACACATGCAATGACACTGGGTGTGGTTCATGATATGGTTTGTGAGAAGAACACACATGCAATGACTCTAGTTGTTGTTCATGAGAAGAACACACATGCAATGACTCTAACTGTGGTTCATGAAAAGAGCAGACATGCGATGACACCGGTGGATCCATGTGTGGTCTATGAGAGGAACAAACATGCAACGACTCTAACTGTGTTTCATGAAAAGAGCAGACATGCAATGACACTGGTGGATCCATGTGTGGTTAATGAGAAGAACACACATGCAATGACACTAGGTGTGGTTCATCATATGGTTTGTGAGAAGAACACACATGCAAGGACTCTAGCTGTGGTTCATGAGAAGAACACACATGCAATGACTCTAACTGTGGTTCATGAAAAGAGCAGACATTCAATGACAGCGGTGGATCCTTACGTGATCTATGAAAAGAACACGCATGCAATGACACCGGTGGATCCTTACATGGTCTGTGAAAAGAACACACATGCAATGACACTGGTGGATCCATATGTGGTTTGTGAGAAGGACACACATGCAATGACACGGGTGGATCCATGTGTGGTCTGTGAGAAGAACACACATGCAATGACACTAGTTATATGTGGTTTGTGAAAGGAACAGACATTCAATGACTCTAACTGTGGTTCATGAAAAGAGCAGACATGCAATGACACTGGTGGATCCATGTGTGGTTAATGAGAAGAACACACATGCAATGACACTGGGTGTGGTTCATGATATGGTTTGTGAGAAGAACATACATGCAATGACACCGGGTTGGTTCATGAGAAGAACACACATGCAATGACTCTCACTGTGGTTCATGAAAGAGCAGACATGCGATGACACCGGTGGATCCGTGTGTGGTCTATGAGAGGAACACACATGCAATGACTCTAACTGTGGTTCATGAAAAGAGCAGAAATGCAATGACACTGGTGCATCCATGTGTGGTTAATGAGAAGAACACACATGCAATGACACTGGGTGTGGTTCATGAGTTGGTTTGTGAGAAGAACACACATGCAATGACTCTAGCTGTGGTACATGAGAAGAACACACATGCAATGACTCTAAGCTTGTTCATGAAAAGAGCGGACATGCGATGACACGGTGGATCCATGTGTGGTCTATGAGAGGAACACACATGCAATGACACGGTGGATCCTTCGTGTGCAGAAGAGAAAACACATCCAATGAGACCGGTGGATCCATCGTGGTGCGTGAAAAGAACACACATGCAATGACACTGGTGGATCCATATGTGGTTCATGGGAAGGACACACATGCAATGACACTGGTGGATCCATGTGTGGTCTGTGAGAAGAACACACATGCAATGACACTTGTGATATGTGGTTCGTGAAAGGAACAAACATGCAATGACTCTAACGCCGTTCATGAAAAGAGTAGACATGCAATGACCTTTGGTGGATCCATGTGTGGTTAAAGAGAAGAACACACATGAAATGACACTGTGTGTGGTTCATGATATGGTTTGTGGGAAGAACACACATGCAATGACTCTAGTTGTGGTTCATGAGAAGAACACACATGCAATGACTCTAACTGTGGTTCATGAAAAGAGCAGACAGTCGATGACACCGGTGGATCCATTTGTGGTTACATGAGGGAACACACATGCAATGACACCGGTGGATCCTTACGTGATGCGTGAGAAGAACACACATGCAATGGGCACGGTGGATCCTTCATTGCATGAAAAGGACACACATGAAATGACACTGGTGGATCAATCTATGGTTCATGGGAAGAACACACATGAAATGACACTGGTGGATCCATGCGTGGTCTGTGAGAAGACAACACATGCAATGACACTGGTGATATGTGGTTTGTGAAAGGAATAGACATGCAATGACTCTAACTATGGTTCATGAAAAGAGCAGACATGCAATGACCTTTGGTGGATCCATGTGTGGTTAATGAGAACACACATGCAATGACCTGGGTGTGGTTCATGATATGGTTTGTGAGAAGAACACATGCAATGACTCTAGCTGTTGTTCATGAGAAGAACACACTTGCATTGACTCTAACGGTGTTTCATTAAAAGAGCAGACATGCGATGACACGGGTGGATCCATGTGTGGTCTATGAGAGGAACAAACATGCAACGACTCTAACTGTGTTTCATGAAAAGAGCAGACATGCAATGACACTGGTGGATCCATGTGTGGTTAATGAGAAGAACACACATGCAATGACACTAGGTGTGGTTCATCATATGGTTTGTGAGAAGAACACACATGCAAGGACTCTAGCTGTGGTTCATGAGAAGAACACACATGCAATGACTCTAACTGTGGTTCATGAAAAGAGCAGACATTCAATGACACCGGTGGATCCTTACGTGGTTTATGAAAAGAACACGCATGCAATGACACCGGTGGATCCTTACATGGTCTGTGAAAAGAACACACATGCAATGACACTGGTGGATCCATATGTGGTTTGTGAGAAGGACACACATGCAATGACACTGGTGGATCCATGTGTGGTCTGTGAGAAGAACACACATGCAATGACACTAGTTATATGTGGTTTGTGAAAGGAACAGACATGCAATGACTCTAACTGTGGTTCATGAAAAGAGCAGACATGCAATGACACTGGTGGATCCATGTGTGGTTAATGAGAAGAACACACATGCAATGACACTGGGTGTGGTTCATGATATGGTTTGTGAGAAGAACATACATGCAATGACACTGGGTTGGTTCATGAGAAGAACACACATGCAATGACTCTAACTGTGGTTCATGAATGAGGAGACATGCGATGACACCGGTGGATCCGTGTGTGGTCTATGAGAGGAACACACATGCAATGACTCTAACTGTGGTTCATGAAAAGAGCAGACATGCAATGACACTGGTGCATCCATGTGTGGTTAATGAGAAAAACACACATGCAATAACACTGGGTGTGGTTCATGATTTGGTTTGTGAGAAGAACACACATGCAATGACTCTAGCTGTGGTACATGAGAAGAACACACATGCAATGACTCTACTGTTGTTCATGAAAAGAGCAGACATGCGATGCCACCGGTGGATCCATGTGTGGTCTATGAGAGGAACACACATGCAATGACACCGGTGGATCCTTACGTGGTCTGTGAGAAGAAAACACATCCAATGAGACCGGTGGATCCATACGTGGTCTGTGAAAAGAACACACATGCAATGACACTGGTGGATCCATATGTGGTTCATGGGAAGGACACACATGCAATGACACTGGTGGATCCATGTGTGGTCTGTGAGAAGAACACACATGCAATGACACTTGTGATATGTGGTCTGTGAAAGGAACAAACATGCAATGACTCTAACTGTGGTTCATGAAAAGAGTAGACATGCAATGACACTGGTGGATCCATGTGTGGTTAAAGAGAAGAACACACATGAAATGACACTGTGTGTGGTTCATGATATGGTTTGTGGGAAGAACACACATGCAATGACTCTAGTTGTGGTTCAGGAGAAGAACACACATGCAATGACTCTAACTGTGGTTCATGAAAAGCGGACATTCGATGACACGGTGGATCCATGTGTGGTACATGAGAGGAACACATGCGATGCCACCGGTGGATCCTTACATGGTCTGTGAGAAGAACACACATGCAATGGCACCGGTGGATCCTTACGTGGTCTGTGAAAAGGACACACATGAAATGACACTGGTGGATCAATCTATGGTTCATGGGAAGAACACACATGAAATGACCTTTGGTGGATCCATGTGTAGTCTGTGAGAAGAACAACACATGCAATGACACTGTGATATGTGGTTTGTGAAAGGAGCAGACATGCAATGACTCTAACTGTGGTTCATGAAAAGCGGACATGCAATGACACTGGTGGATCCATGTGTGGTTAATGAGAAGAACACACATGCAATGACCTTTGGGTGTGGTTCATGATATGGTTTGTGAGAAGAACACACATGCAATGACTCTAGCTGTTGTTCATGAGAAGAACACACATGCAATGACTCTAACTGTGGTTAATGAAAAGAGCAGACATGCGATGACACCGGTGGATCCATGTGTGGTCTATGAGAGGAACAAACATGCAACGACTCTAACTGTGGTTCATGAAAAGAGCAGACATGCAATGCACTGGTGGATCCATGTGTGGTTAATGAGAAGAACACACATGCAATGACACTAGGTGTGGTTCATCATATGGTTTGTGAGAAGAACACACATGCAAGGACTCTAGCTGTGGTTCATGAGAAGAACACACATGCAATGACTCTAACTGTGGTTCATGAAAAGAGCAGACATTCAATGACAGCGGTGGATCCTTACGTGATCTATGAAAAGAACACGCATGCAATGACACCGGTGGATCCTTACATGGTCTGTGAAAAGAACACACATGCAATGACACTGGTGGATCCATATGTGGTTTGTGAGAAGGACACACATGCAATGACACTGGTGGATCCATGTGTGGTCTGTGAGAAGAACACACATGCAATGACACTAGTTATATGTGGTTTGTGAAAGGAACAGACATGCAATGACTCTAACTGTGGTTCATGAAAAGAGCAGACATGCAATGACACTGGTGGATCCATGTGTGGTTAATGAGAAGAACACACATGCAATGACACTGGGTGTGGTTCATGATATGGTTTGTGAGAAGAACATACATGCAATGACACTGGGTTGGTTCATGAGAAGAACACACATGCAATGACTCTAACTGTGGTTCATGAAAGAGCAGACATGCGATGACACCGGTGGATCCGTGTGTGGTCTATGAGAGGAACACACATGCAATGACTCTAACTGTGGTTCATGAAAAGAGCAGACATGCAATGACACTGGTGCATCCATGTGTGGTTAATGAGAAGAACACCCATGCAATAACACTGGGTGTGGTTCATGATTTGGTTTGTGAGAAGAACACACATGCAATGACTCGAGGTGTGGTACATGAGAAGAACACACATGCAATGACTCTAACTGTTGTTCATGAAAAGAGCAGACATGCGATGACACCGGTGGATCCATGTGGTCTATGAGAGGAACACATGCAATGACACCGGTGGATCCACGTGGTGCAGTGAGAAGAAAACACATCCAATGAGACCGGTGGATCCATCGTGGTCTATGAAAAGAACACACATGCAATGACCTGTGGATCCATATGTGGTTCATGGGAAGGACACACATGCAATGACCTGGTGGATCCATGTGTGGTCTGAAGAAGAACACATGCAATGACACTTGTGATATGTGGTCTGTGAAAGGAACAAACATGCAATGACTCTAGCATGGTTCATGAAAAGAGTAGACATGCAATGACACTGGTGGATCCATGTGTGGTTAAAGAGAAGAACACACATGAAATGACACTGTGTGTGGTTCATGATATGGTTTGTGGGAAGAACACATATGCAATGACTCTAGTTGTGCTTCATGAGAAGAACACACATGCAATAACTCTAACTGTGGTTCATGAAAAGAGCAGACATTCGATGACACCGGTTGATCCATGTGTGGTCTATGAGAGGAACACACATGCAATGTCACCGGTGGATCCTTACATGGTCTGTGAGAAGAACACACATGCAATGGCACCGGTGGATCCTTATGTGGTCTATGAAAAGGACACACATGAAATGACACTAGTGGATCAATCTATGGTTCATGGGAAGAACACACATGAAATGACACTGGTGGATCCATGTGTGGTCTGTGAGAAGACAACACATGCAATGACACTGGCGATATGTGGTTTGTGAAAGGAACAGACATGCAATGACTCTAACTGTGGTTCATGAAAAGAGCAGACATGCAATGACACTGGTGGATCCATGTGTGGTTAATGAGAAGAACACACATGCAATGACACTGGGTGCGGTTCATGATATGGTTTGTGAGAAGAACACACATGCAATGACTCTAGCTGTGGTTCATGAGAAGAACACACATGCAATGACTCTAATTGTGGTTCATGAAAAGAGCAGACATGCGATGACACCGGTGGATCCATGTGTGGTCTATGAGAGGAACAAGCATGCAACGACTCTAACTGTGGTTCATGAAAAGAGCAGACATGCAATGACACTGGTGGATCCATGTGTGGTTAATGAGAAGAACACACATCTAATGACACTAGGTGTGGTTCATCATATGGTTTGTGAGAAGAACACACATGCAAGGACTCTAGCTGTGGTTCATGAGAAGAACACACATGCAATGACTCTAATTGTGGCTGATGAAAAGAGCAGACATGCGATGACATTGGTGGATCCGTGTGTGGTGTATGAGAGGAACACACATGCAATGACACCAGTGGATCCTTACGTGGTCTATGAAAAGAACACACATGCAATGACACTGGTGGATCCATATGTGGTTTGTGAGAAGGAGACACATGCAATGACACTGGTGGATCCATGTGTCGTCTGTGCGGAGAACACACATGCAATGACACTGGTGATATGTGGTTTGTGTAAGGAACAGACATGCAATGACTCTAACTCTGGTTCATGAAAAGAGTAGACATGCAAAGACACTGGTGGATCCATGTGTGGTTAATGAGAAGAACACACATGCAATAACACTAGGTGTGGTTCATGATATGGTTTGTGAGAAGAACACACATGCAATGACTATAGCTGTGTTTCATGAGAAGAACACACACATGCAATGACACGGTGGATCCATGTATGGTCTATGAGAGGACACACATGCAATGACATCGGTGGATCCTTACGTGGTCTGTGAGAAGAACGCACATGCAATGACACCGGTGGATCCATACGTGGTCTATGAGAAGGACAAACATGCAATGACACTGGTGGATCCATCTGTGGTCTGTGCGAAGAACACACATGCAATGACACTGGTGATATGTGGTTTGTGGAAGGAACAGACATGCAATGACTCTAACTATGGTTCATGAAAAGAGCAGACATGCAATGACACTAGTGGATCCATGTGTGGCTAATGAGAGAAACACACATGCAATGACACCAGGTGTGGTTCATGATATGGTTTGTGAGAATAACACACATGCAATGACTTGTTGTGGTTCATGAGAAGAACACACATGCAATGACTCTAGCTGTGGTTCATGAAAAGAGCAGACATGCGATGACACCGGTGGACCCATGTGTGGTCTATGAGAGGAACACACGGATAGTGGATCACGTGGTCTGAGAACAATCTAGTGGATCCTTGCGTGGTCTTGGTCTGTGAGAACACACATGCAATGACACTGGTGGATCCATATGTGGTTCATGGGAAGGACACTTATGCAATGACACTAGTGGATCCATGTGTGGTCTGTGAGAAGAACACACATGCAATGACACTGGTGATATGTGGTTTGTGAGAAGAACACACATGCAATGACTCTAACTGTGGTTCATGAAAAGAAGCGCGTCTGCAATGACCTTTGGTAGATCCATGTGTGGTTAATGAGAAGAACACACATGCAATGACACTGGGTGTGGTTCATGATATGGTTTGTGAGAAGAACACACATGCAATGACTCTAGCTGTGGTTCATGGGAAGAACACACATGCAATGACTCCAACTGTGGTTCATGAAAAGAGCAGACATGCGATGACACTGGTGGATCCATGTGTGGTCTATGAGAGGAACAAGCATGCAACGACTCTAACTGTGGTTCATGAAAAGAGCAGACATGCAATGACACTGGTGGATCCATGTGTGGTTAATGAGAAGAACACACATCTAATGACACTAGGTGTGGTTCATCATATGGTTTGTGAGAAGAACACACATGCAAGGACTCTAGCTGTGGTTCATGAGAAGAACACACATGCAATGACTCTAATTGTGGCTGATGAAAAGAGCAGACATGCGATGACATTGGTGGATCCGTGTGTGGTGTATGAGAGGAACACACATGCAATGACACCAGTGGATCCTTACGTGGTCTATGAAACGAACACACATGCAATGACACTGGTGGATCCATATGTGGTTTGTGAGAAGGAGACACATGCAATGACACTGGTGGATCCATGTGTCGTCTGTGCGGAGAACACACATGCAATGACACTGGTGATATGTGGTTTGTGTAAGGAACAGACATGCAATGACTCTAACTCTGGTTCATGAAAAGAGTAGACATGCAAAGACACTGGTGGATCCATGTGTGGTTAATGAGAAGAACACACATGCAATAACACTAGGTGTGGTTCATGATATGGTTTGTGAGAAGAACACACATGCAATGACTCTAGCTGTGGTTCATGAGAAGAACACACATGCAATGACTCTGCTTGTGGTTCATGAAAAGAGCAGACATGTGATGACACCGGTGGATCCATGTATGGTCTATGAGAGGACACACATGCAATGACATCGGTGGATCCTTACGTGGTCTGTGAGAAGAACGCACATGCAATGACACCGGTGGATCCATACGTGGTCTATGAGAAGGACAAACATGCAATGACACTGGTGGATCCATCTGTGGTCTGTGCGAAGAACACACATGCAATGACACTGGTGATATGTGGTTTGTGGAAGGAACAGACATGCAATGACTCTAACTATGGTTCATGAAAAGAGCAGACATGCAATGACACTAGTGGATCCATGTGTGGCTAATGAGAGAAACACACATGCAATGACACCAGGTGTGGTTCATGATATGGTTTGTGAGAATAACACACATGCAATGACTTGTTGTGGTTCATGAGAAGAACACACATGCAATGACTCTAGCTGTGGTTCATGAAAAGAGCAGACATGCGATGACACCGGTGGACCCATGTGTGGTCTATGAGAGGAACACAGATGCAATGACACTAGTGGATCCTTACGTGGTCTTTGAGAACAACACACATGCAATGACACCGGTGGATCCATACGTGGTCTGTGAGAAGGACACACATGCAATGACACTGGTGGATCCATATGTGGTTCATGGGAAGGACACTTATGCAATGACACTAGTGGATCCATGTGTGGTCTGTGAGAAGAACACACATGCAATGACACTGGTGATATGTGGTTTGTGAGAAGAACACACATGCAATGACTCTAACTGTGGTTCATGAAAAGAGCGGGGCAATGTGATGGTACACTGGTAGATCCATGTGTGGTTAATGAGAAGAACACACATGCAATGACACTGGGTGTGGTTCATGATATGGTTTGTGAGAAGAACACACATGCAATGACTCTAGCTGTGGTTCATGGGAAGAACACACATGCAATGACTCCAACTGTGGTTCATGAAAAGAGCAGACATGCGATGACACTGGTGGATCCATGTGTGGTCTATGAGAGGAACACACATGCAATGACACCGGTGGATCCTTACGTGGTCTGTGAGAAGAACACACATCCAATGACACCGTGGATCCATCGTGGTGCATGAAAAGAACACACATGCAATGACACTGGTGGATCCATATGTGGTACATGGGAAGGACACACATGCAATGACACTGGGTCTGGTTCATGATATGGTTTGTGAGAAGAACACACATGCAATGACTCTAGCTGTGGTTCATGAGAAGAACACACATGCAATGACTCTAACTGCGGTTCATGAAAAGAGCAGACATGCGATGACACCGGTGGATCCATGTGTGATCTATGAGAGGAACACACATCCAATGACACCGGTGGATACGTGGTCTATGAGAAGAACACACATGCAATGACACCGGTGGATCCATACGTTGTTTGTGAAAAGAGTAAACATGGAATGACACTGGTGGATCCATATGTGGTTCATGGAAAGGACACACATGTAATGACACTGGTGGATCCATGTGTGGTCTGTGAGAAGAACACACATGCAATGACACTGGTGATATGTGGTTTGTGAAAGGAACAGACATGCAATGACTCTAACTGTAGTTCATGAAAAGAGCAGACATGCAATGACATTGGTGGATCCATGTGTGGTTAATGAGAAGAACACGCATGCAATGACACTGGGTGTGGTTCATGATATGGTTTGTGAGAAGAACACACATGCAATGACTCTAGATGTGGTTCATGAGAAGAACACACATGCAATGACTCTAACTGTGGTTCATGAAAAGAGCAGACATGCGATGACACGGGTGGATCCATGTGTGGTCTATGAGAGGAACACACATGCAATGACACCGGTGGATCCTTACGTGGTCTGTGAGAAGAACACACATCCAATGACACCGATGGATCCATACGTGGTCTGTGAAAAGAACACACATGCAATGACACTGGTGGATCCATATGTGGTTCATGGGAAGGACACACATGCAATGACACTGGTGGATCCATGTGTGGACTATGGAAAGAACACACATGCAATGACACTGGTGATATGTGGTTTGTGAAAGGAACAGACATGCAATGACTCTAACTATGGTTCATGAAAAGAGCAGACATGCAATGACACTGGTGTATCCATGTGTGGTTAATGAGAAGAACACACATGCAATGACTCTAGATGTGGTTCATGATATGGTTTGTGAGAAGAACACATATGCAATGACTCTAGCTGTGGTTCATGAGAAGAACACACATGCAATGACTCTAACTGTGGTTCATGGAAAGAGCAGACATGTGATGACACCGGTGGATCCATGTGTGGTCTATGAGAGGAACACACATGCAATGACACCGGTGGATCCTTACGTGGTCTGTGAGAAGAACACACATCCAATGACACCGGTGGATCCATACGTGGTCTGTGAAAAGGACACACATGCAATGACACTGGTGGATCCATATGTGGTTCATGGGAAGAACACACATCCAATGACACCGGTGGATCCATGTGTGGTCTGTGAGAAGAACACACATGCAATGACACTGGTGAGATGTGGTTTATGAAAGGAACACACATGCAATGATTCTAACTGTGGTTCATGAAAAGAGCAGACATGCAATGACACTGGTGGATCCATGTGTGGTTAATGAGAAGAACACACATGCAATGACACTGGGTGTGGTTCATGATATGGTTTGTGAGAAGAACACACATGCAATGACTCTAGCTATGGTTCATGGGAAGAACACACATGCAATGACTCTACCTGTGGTTCATGAGAAGAACACACATGCAATGACACTAACTGTGGTTCATGAAAAGAGGAGACATGCGATGACATCGGTGGATCCATGTGTGGTCTATGAGAGGAACACACATGCAATAACTCTAACTGTGGTTCATGAAAAGATCAGACATGCAATCACACTAGTGGATCCATGTGTGGTTAATGAGAAGAACACACATGCAATGACACTGGGTGTGGTTCATGATATGGTTTGTGATAAGAACACACATGCAAGGACTCTAGCTGTGGTTCATGAGAAGAACACACATGCAATGACTCTAACTGTGGTTCATGGAAAGAGCAGACATGCGATGATACCGGTGGATCCATGTGTGGTCTATGAGAGGAACACACATGCAATGACACTGATGGATCCTTACGTGGTCTGTGAGAAGAACACACATCCAGTGACACCGGTGGATCCATACGTGGTCTGTGAAAAGGACACACATGCAATGACACTGGTGGATGCATATGTGGTTCATGGGAAGAACGCACATGCAATGACACTGGTGGATCCATGTGTGGTCTGTGAGAAGAACACACATGCAATGACACTGGTGATATGTGGTTTATGAAAGGAATAGACATGCAATGACTCTAACTGTGGTTCATGAAAAGAGCAGACATGCAATGACACTGGTGGATCCATGTGTGGCTAATGAGAAGAACACACATGCAATGACACTGGGTCTGGTTCATGATATGGTTTGTGAGAAGAACACACATGCAATGAATCTAGCTGTGGTTCATGAGAATAACACACATGCAATGACTCTAACTGCGGTTCATGAAAAGAGCAGACATGCGATGACACCGGTGGATCCATGTGTGGTCTATGATAGGAACACACATCCAATGACACAGGTGGATACGTGGTCTATGAGAAGAACAGACATGCAATGACACCGGTGGATCCATACATAGTTTGTGAAAAGAGTAAACATGCAATGACACTGGTGGATCCATATGTGGTTCATGGAAAGGACACACATGCAATGACACTGGTGGATCCATGTGTGGTCTGTGAGAAGAATACACATGCAATGACACTGGTGATATGTGGTTTGTGAAAGGAACAGACATGCAATGACTCTAATTGTAGTTCATCAAAAGAGCAGACATGCAATGACACTGGTGGATCCATGTGTGGTTAATGAGAAGAACACGCATGCAATGACACTGGGTGTGGTTCATGATATGGTTTGTGAGAAGAACACACATGCAATGACTCTAGATGTGGTTCATGAGAAGAACACACATGCAATGACTATAACTGTGGTTCATGAAAAGAGCAGACATGCGATGACACGGGTGGATCCATGTGTGGTCTATGAGAGGAACACACATGCAATGACACCGGTGGATCCTTACGTGGTCTGTGAGAAGAACACACATCCAATGACACCGCTGGATCCATACGTGGTCTGTGAAAAGAACACACATGCAATGACACTGGTGGATCCATATGTGGTTCATGGGAAGGACACACATGCAATGACACTGGTGGATCCATGTGTGGTCTGTGAGAAGACAACACATGCAATGACACTGGTGATATGTGGTTTGTGAAAGGAACAGACATGCAATGACTCTAACTGTGGTTCATGAAAAGAGCAGACATGCAATGACACTGGTGTATCCATGTGTGGTTAATGAGAAGAACACACATGCAATGACACTTGGTGTGGTTCATGATATGGTTTGTGAGAAGAACACATATGCAATGACTCTAGCTGTGGTTCATGAGAAGAACACACATGCAATGACTCTAACTGTGGTTCATGGAAAGAGCAGACATGTGATGACACTGGTGGATCCATGTGTGGTCTATGAGAGGAACACACATGCAATGACACCGGTGGATCCTTACGTGGTCTGTGAGAAGAACAGACATCCAATGACACCGGTGGATCCATACGTGGTCTGTGAAAAGGACACACATGCAATGACACTGGTGGATCCATATGTGGTTCATGGGAAGAACACACATCCAATGACACTGGTGGATCCATGTGTGGTCTGTGAGAAGAACACACATGCAATGACACTGGTGAGATGTGGTTTATGAAAGGAACACACAGGCAATGATTCTAACTGTGGTTCATGAAAAGAGCAGACATGCAATGACACTGGTGGATCCATGTGTGGTTAATGAGAAGAACACACATGCAATGACACTGGGTGTGGTTCATGATATGGTTTGTGAGAAGAACACACATGCAATGACTCTGGCTATGGTTCATGGGAAGAACACACATGCAATGACTCTACCTGTGGTTCATGAGAAGAACACACATGCAATGACACTAACTGTGGTTCATGAAAAGAGGAGACATGCGATGACGTCGGTGGATCCATGTGTGGTCTATGAGAGGAACACACATGCAATGACTCTAACTGTGGTTCATGAAAATATCACACATGCAATGACACTAGTGGATCCATGTGTGGTTAATGAGAGGAACACACATGCAATGACACTGGGTTGGGTTCATGATATGGTTTGTGATAAGAACATACATGCAAGGACTCTAGCTATGGTTCATGAGAAGAACACACATGCAATGACTCTAACTGTGTTTCATGAAAAGAGAAGACATGCGATGACACCGGTGGATCCATGTGTGGTCTATGAGAGGAACACACATGCAATGACACCGGTGGATCCTTACGTGGTCTGAGAAAAGAACACACATGCAATGACACTGGTGGATCCATATGTGGTTCATGGTAAGGACACACATGCAATGACACTGGTGGATCCATGTGTGGTCTGTGAGAAGAACGCACATGCAATGACACTGGTGATATGTGGTTTGTGAGAAGAACACACATGCAATGACTCTAACTATGGTTCATGAAAAGAGCAGACATGCAATGACACTGGTGCATCCATGTGTGGTTAATGAGAAGAACACACATGCAATGACACTGGGTGTGGTTAATGATTTGGTTTGTGAAAAGAACACACATGCAATGACTCTAGCTGTGGTACATGAGAAGAACACACATGCAATGACTCTAACTATGGTTCATGAAAAGAGCAGACATGCGATGACACCGGTGGATCCATGTGTGGTCTATGAGAGGAACACACATGCAATGACACCGGTGGATCCTTACGTGGTCTGTGAGAAGAAAATACATCCAATGAGACCGGTGGATCCATACGTGGTCTGTGAAAAGAACACACATGCTATGACACTGGTGGATCCATATGTGGTTCATGGGAAGGACACACATGCAATGACACTGGTGGATCCATGTGTGGTCTGTGAGAAGAACACACATGCAATGACACTAGTGATATGTGGTTTGTGAAAGGAACAAACATGCAATGACTCTAACTGTGGTTCATGAAAAGAGTAGACATGCAATGACACTGGTGGATCCATGTGTGGTTAAAGAGAATAACACACATGAAATGACACTGGGTGTGGTTCATGATATGGTTTGTGAGAAGAACACACATGCAATGACTCTAGTTGTGGTTCATGAGAAGAACACACATGCAATGACTCTAACTGTGGTTCATGAAAAGAGCAGACATTCGATGACAGCGGCGGATCCATGTGTGGTCTATGAGAGGAACAGACATGCAATGACACCGGTGGATCCTTACGTGGTCTGTGAGAAGAACACACATGCAATGACACCGGTGGATCCTTACATGGTCTGTGAAAAGGACACACATGAAATTACACTGGTGGATCAATCTATGGTTCATGGGAAGAACACACATGAAATGACAGTGGTGGATCCATGTGTGGTCTGTGAGAAGACAACACATGCAATGACACTGGTGATATGTGGTTTGTGAAAGGAACAGACATGCAATGACTCTAACTGTGGTTCATGAAAAGAGCAGACATGCAATGACACTGGTGGATCCATGTGTGGTTAATGAGAAGAACACACATGCAATGACACTGGGTGTGGTTCATGATATGGTTTGTGAGAAGAACACACATGCAATGACTCTAGCTGTTGTTCATGAGAAGAACACACATGCAATGACTCTAACTGTGGTTCATGAAAAGAGCAGACATGCGATGACACCGGTGGATCCATGTGTGGTCTATGAGAGGAACACACATGCAATGACACCGATGGATCCTTACGTGGTCTGTGAGAAGAAAACACATCCAATGAGACCGGTGGATCCATACGTGGTCTGTGAAAAGAACACACATGCAATGACACTAGTGGATCCATATGTGGTTCATGGGAAGGACACACTTGCAATGACACTGGTGGATCCATGTGTGGTCTGTGAGAAGAACACACATGCAATGACACTAGTGATATGTGGTTTGTGAAAGGAACAAACATGCAATGACTCTAACTGTGGTTCCTGAAAAGAGTAGACATGCAATGACACTGGTGGATCCATGTGTGGTTAAAGATAAGAACACACATGAAATGACACTGGGTGTGGTTCATGATATGGTTTGTGATAAGAACACACATGCAATGACTCTAGTTGTGGTTCATGAGAAGAACACACATGCAATGACTCTAACTGTGGTTCATGAAAAGAGCAGACATTCGATGACAGCGGTGGATCCATGTGTGGTCAATGAGAGGAACAGACATGCCATGACACCGGTGGATCCTTACGTGGTCTGTGAGAAGAACACACATGCAATGACACCGGTGGATCCTTACGTGGTCTGTGAAAAGGACACACATGAATTGACACTGGTGGATCAATCTATGGTTCATGGGAAGAACACACATGAAATGACACTGGTGGATCCATGTGTGGTCTGTGAGAAGACAACACATCCAATGACACTGGTGATATGTGGTTTGTGAAAGGAACAGACATGCAATGACTCTAACTGTGGTTCATGAAAAGAGCAGACATGCAATGACACTGGTGGATCCATGTGTGGTTAATGAGAAGAACACACATGCAATGACACTGGGTGTGGTTCATGATATGGTTTGTGAGAAGAACACACATGCAATGACTCTAGCTGTTGTTCATGAGAAGAACACACATGCAATGACTCTAACTGTGGTTCATGAAAAGAGCAGACATGCGATGACACCGGTGGATCCATGTGTGGTCTATGAGAGGAACAAACATGCAACGACTCTAACTGTGGTTCATGAAAAGAGCAGACATGCAATGACACTGGTGGATCCATGTGTGGTTAATGAGAAGAACACACATGCAATGACACTAGGTGTGGTTGATCATATGGTTTGTGAGAAGAACACACATGCAAGGACTCTAGCTGTGGTTCATGAGAAGAACACACATGCAATGACTCTAACTATGGTTCATGAAAAGAGCAGACATTCAATGACACCGGTGGATCCTTACGTGGTCTATGAAAAGAACACGCATGCAATGACACCGGTGGATCCTTACATGGTCTGTGAAAAGAACACACATGCAATGACACTGGTGGATCCATATGTGGTTTGTGAGAAGGACACACATGCAATGACACTGGTGGATCCATGTGTGGTCTGTGAGAAGAACACACATGAAAATGACACTAGTTATATGTGGTTTGTGAAAGGAACAGACATGCAATGACTCTAACTGTGGTTCATGAAAAGAGCAGACATGCAATGACACTGGTGGATCCATGTGTGGTTAATGAGAAGAACACACATGCAATGACACTGGGTGTGGTTCATGATATGGTTTGTGAGAAGAACATACATGCAATGACACTGGGTTGGTTCATGAGAAGAACACACATGCAATGACTCTAACTGTGGTTCATGAAAGAGCAGACATGCGATGACACCGGTGGATCCGTGTGTGGTCTATGAGAGGAACACACATGCAATGACTCTAACTGTGGTTCATGAAAAGAGCAGACATGCAGTGACACTGGTGCATCCATGTGTGGTTAATGAGAAGAACACACATGCAATGACACTGGGTGTGGTTCATGATTTGGTTTGTGAGAAGAACACACATGCAATGACTCTAGCTGTGGTACATGAGAAGAACACACATGCAATGACTCTAACTGTTGTTCATGAAAAGAGCAGACATGCGATGACACCGGTGGATCCATGTGTGGTCTATGAGAGGAACACACATGCAATGACACCGGTGGATCCTTACGTGGTCTGTGAGAAGAAAACACATCGAATGAGACCGGTGGATCCATACGTGGTCTGTGAAAAGAACACACATGCAATGACACTGGTGGATCCATATGTGGTTCATGGGAAGGACACACATGCAATGACACTGGTGGATCCATGTGTGGTCTGTGAGAAGAACACACATGCAATGACACTTGTGATATGTGGTTCGTGAAAGGAACAAACATGCAATGACTCTAACTGTCGTTCATGAAAAGAGTAGACATGCAATGACACTGGTGGATCCATGTGTGGTTAAAGAGAAGAACACACATGAAATGACACTGTGTGTGGTTCATGATATGGTTTGTGGGAAGAACACACATGCAATGACTCTAGTTGTGGTTCATGAGAAGAACACACATGCAATGACTCTAACTGTGGTTCATGAAAAGAGCAGACATTCGATGACACCGGTGGATCCATTTGTGGTCTATGAGAGGAACACACATGCAATGACACCGGTGGATCCTTACGTGGTTTGTGAGAAGAACACACATGCAATGGCACCGGTGGATCCTTACGTGGTCTGTGAAAAGGACACACATGAAATGACACTGGTGGATCAATCTATGGTTCATGGGAAGAACACACATGAAATGACACTGGTGGATCCATGTGTGGTCTGTGAGAAGACAACACATGCACTGACACTGGTGATATGTGGTTTGTGAAAGGAATAGACATGCAATGACTCTAACTGTGGTTCATGAAAAGAGCAGACATGCAATGACACTGGTGGATCCATGTGTGGTTAATGAGAAGAACACACATGCAATGACACTGGGTGTGGTTCATGATATGGTTTGTGAGAAGAACACACATGCAATGACTCTAGCTGTTGTTCATGAGAAGAACACACATGCAATGACTCTAACTGTGGTTCATGAAAAGAGCAGACATGCGATGACACCGGTGGATCCATGTGTGGTCTATGAGAGGAATAAACATGCAACGACTCTAACTGTGGTTCATGAAAAGAGCAGACATGCAATGACACTGGTGGATCCATGTGTGGTTAATGAGAAGAACACACATGCAATGACACTAGGTGTGGTTCATCATATGGTTTGTGAGAAGAACACACATGCAAGGACTCTAGCTGTGGTTCATGAGAAGAACACACATGCAATGACTCTAACTGTGGTTCATGAAAAGAGCAGACATTCAATGACACCGGTGGATCCTTACGTGGTTTATGAAAAGAACACGCATGCAATGACACCGGTGGATCCTTACATGGTCTGTGAAAAGAACACACATGCAATGACACTGGTGGATCCATATGTGGTTTGTGAGAAGGACACACATGCAATGACACTGGTGGATCCATGTGTGGTCTGTGAGAAGAACACACATGCAATGACACTAGTTATATGTGGTTTGTGAGAGGAACAGACATGCAATGACTCTAACTGTGGTTCATGAAAAGAGCAGACATGCAATGACACTGGTGGATCCATGTGTGGTTAATGAGAAGAACACACATGCAATGACACTGGGTGTGGTTCATGATATGGTTTGTGAGAAGAACACACATGCAATGACTCTAGTTGTTGTTCATGAGAAGAACACACATGCAATGACTCTAACTGTGGTTCATGAAAAGAGCAGACATGCGATGACACCGGTGGATCCATGTGTGGTCTATGAGAGGAACAAACATGCAACGACTCTAACTGTGGTTCATGAAAAGAGCAGACATGCAATGACACTGGTGGATCCATGTGTGGTTAATGAGAAGAACACACATGCAATGACACTAGGTGTGGTTGATCATATGGTTTGTGAGAAGAACACACATGCAAGGACTCTAGCTGTGGTTCATGATAAGAACACACATGCAATGACTCTAACTGTGGTTCATGAAAAGAGCAGACATTCAATGACACCGGTGGATCCTTACGTGGTCTATGAAAAGAACACGCATGCAATGACACCGGTGGATCCTTACATGGTCTGTGAAAAGAACACACATGCAATGACACTGGTGGATCCATATGTGGTTTGTGAGAAGGACACACATGCAATGACACTGGTGGATCCATGTGTGGTCTGTGAGAAGAACACACATGAAATCACACTAGTTATATGTGGTTTGTGAAAGGAACAGACATGCAATGACTCTAACTGTGGTTCATGAAAAGAGCAGACATGCAATGACACTGGTGGATCCATGTGTGGTTAATGAGAAGAACACACATGCAATGACACTGGGTGTGGTTCATGATATGGTTTGTGAGAAGAACATACATGCAATGACACTGGGTTGGTTCATGAGAAGAACACACATGCAATGACTCTAACTGTGGTTCATGAAAGAGCAGACATGCGATGACACCGGTGGATCCGTGTGTGGTCTATGAGAGGAACACACATGCAATGACTCTAACTGTGGTTCATGAAAAGAGCAGACATGCAATGACACTGGTGCATCCATGTGTGGTTAATGAGAAGAACACACATGCAATGACACTGGGTGTGGTTCATGATTTGGTTTGTGAGAAGAACACACATGCAATGACTCTAGCTGTGGTACATGAGAAGAACACACATGCAATGACTCTAACTGTTGTTCAT
The DNA here is from genome assembly GCA_023614405.1 of Avena insularis. Classification (NCBI taxonomy): domain Eukaryota; kingdom Viridiplantae; phylum Streptophyta; class Magnoliopsida; order Poales; family Poaceae; genus Avena; species Avena insularis. The sequence goes on along the minus strand of CM042686.1, from coordinate 412,042,193 downwards.
GAAAAGAGCAGACATGCGATGACACCGGTGGATCCATGTGTGGTCTATGAGAGGAACACACATGCAATGACACCGGTGGATCCTTACGTGGTCTGTGAGAAGAAAACACATCCAATGAGACCGGTGGATCCATACGTGGTCTGTGAAAAGAACACACATGCAATGACACTGGTGGATCCATATGTGGTTCATGGGAAGGACACACATGCAATGACACTGGTGGATCCATGTGTGGTCTGTGAGAAGAACACACATGCAATGACACTTGTGATATGTAATTCGTGAAAGGAACAAACATGCAATGACTCTAACTGTGGTTCATGAAAAGAGTAGACATGCAATGACACTGGTGGATCCATTTGTGGTTAAAGAGAAGAACACACATGAAATGACACTGTGTGTGGTTCATGATATGGTTTGTGGGAAGAACACACATGCAATGACTCTAGTTGTGGTTCATGAGAAGAACACACATGCAATGACTCTAACTGTGGTTCATGAAAAGAGCAGACATTCGATGACACCGGTGGATCCATTTGTGGTCTATGATAGGAACACACATGCAATGACACCGGTGGATCCTTACGTGGTCTGTGAGAAGAACACACATGCAATGGCACCGGTGGATCCTTACGTGGTCTATGAAAAGGACACACATGAAATGACACTGGTGGATCAATCTATGGTTCATGGGAAGAACACACATGAAATGACACTGGTGGATCCATGTGTGGTCTGTGAGAAGACAACACATGCAATGACACTGGTGATATGTGGTTTGTGAAAGGAACAGACATGCAATGACTCTAACTGTGGTTCATGAAAAGAGCAGACATGCAATGACACTGGTGGATCCATGTGTGGTTAATGAGAAGAACACACATGCAATGACACTGGGTGTGATTCATGATATGGTTTATGAGAAGAACACACATGCAATGACTCTAACTGTTGTTCATGATAAGAACACACATGCAATGACTCTAACTGTGGTTCATGAAAAGAGCAGACATGCGATGACACCGGTGGATCCATGTGTGGTCTATGAGAGGAACAAACATGCAACGACTCTAACTGTGGTTCATGAAAAGAGCAGACATGCAATGACACTGGTGGATCCATGTGTGGTTAATGAGAAGAACACACATGCAATGACACTAGGTGTGGTTCATCATATGGTTTGTGAGAAGAACACACATGCAAGGACTCTAGCTTTGGTTCATGAGAAGAACACACATGCAATGACTCTAACTGTGGTTCATGAAAAGAGCAGACATTCAATGACACCGGTGGATCCTTACGTGGTTTATGAAAAGAACACGCATGCAATGACACCGGTGGATCCTTCCATGGTCTGTGAAAAGAACACACATGCAATGAAACTGGTGGATCCATATGTGGTTTGTGAGAAGGACACACATGCAATGACACTGGTGGATCTATGTGTGGTCTGTGAGAAGAACACACATGCAATGACACTAGTTATATGTGGTTTGTGAAAGGAACAGACATGCAATGACTCTAACTGTGGTTCATGAAAAGAGCAGACATGCAATGACACTGGTGGATCCATGTGTGGTTAATGAGAAGAACACACATGCAATGACACTGGGTGTGGTTCATGATATGGTTTGTGAGAAGAACATACATGCAATGACACTTGGTTGGTTCATGAGAAGAACAAACCTGCAATGACGCTAACTGTGGTTCATGAAAGAGCATATGCGATGACACCGGTGGATCCGTGTGGTCTATGAGAGGAACACATGCAATGACTCTAACCGTGGTTCATGAAAAGAGCAGACATGCAATGACACTGGTGCATCCATGTGTGGTTAATGAGAAGAACACACATGCAATGACACTGGGTGTGGTTCATGATTTGGTTTGTGAGAAGAACACACACGCAATGACTCTAGCTGTGGTACATTTGAAGAACACACATGCAATGACTCTAACTGTTGTTCATGAAAAGAGCAGACATGCGATGACACCGGTGGATCCATGTGTGGTCTATGAGAGGAACACACATGCAATGACACCGGTGGATCCTTACGTGGTCTGTGAGAAGAAAACACATCCAATGAGACCGGTGGATCCATACGTGGTCTGTGAAAAGAACACACATGCAATGACACTGGTGGATCCATATGTGGTTCATGGGAAGGACACACATGCAATGACACTGGTGGATCCATGTGTGGTCTGTGAGAAGAACACACATGCAATGACACTTGTGATATGTGGTCTGTGAAAGGAACAAACATGCAATGACTCTAACTGTGGTTCATGAAAAGAGTAGACATGCAATGACACTGGTGGATCCATGTGTGGTTAAAGAGAAGAACACACATGAAATGACACTGTGTGTGGTTCATGATATGGTTTGTGGGAAGAACACACATGCAATGACTCTAGTTGTGGTTCATGAGAAGAACACACATGCAATGACTCTAACTGTGGTTCATGAAAAGAGCAGACATTCGATGACACCGGTGGATCCATGTGTGGTCTATGAGAGGAACACACATGCAATGTCACCGGTGGATCCTTACGTGGTCTGTGAGAAGAACACACATGCAATGGCACCGGTGGATCCTTACGTGGTCTGTGAAAAGGACACACATGAAATGACACTGGTGGATCAATCTATGGTTCATGGGAAGAACACACATGAAATGACACTGGTGGATCCATGTGTGGTCTGTGAGAAGACAACACATGCAATGACACTGGTGATATGTGGTTTGTGAAAGGAACAGACATGCAATGACTCTAACTGTGGTTCATGAAAAGAGCAGACATGCAATGACACTGGTGGATCCATGTGTGGTTCATGAAAAGAACACACATGCAATGACACTGGGTGCGGTTCATGATATGGTTTGTGAGAAGAACACACATGCAATGACTCTAGCTGTGGTTCATGAGAAGAACACACATGCAATGACTCTACCTGTGGTTCATGAAAATAGCAGACATGCGATGACACCGGTGGATCCATGTGTGGTCTATGAGAGGAACAAACATGTAACGACTCTAACTGTGGTTCATGAAAAGAGCAGACATGCAATGACACTGGTGGATCCATGTGTGGTTAATGAGAAGAACACACATCTAATGACACTAGGTGTGGTTCATCATATGGTTTGTGAGAAGAACACACATGCAAGGACTCTAGCTGTGGTTCATTAGAAGAACACACATGCAATGACTCTAACTGTGGCTGATGAAAAGAGCAGACATGCGATGACATTGGTGGATCCGTGTGTGGTGTATGAGAGGAACACACATGCAATGACACCAGTGGATCCTTACGTGGTCTATGAAACGAACACACATGCAATGACACAGGTGGATCCATATGTGGTTTGTGAGAAGGAGACACATGCAGTGACACTGGTGGATCCATGTGTGGTCTGTGCGGAGAACACACATGCAATGACACTGGTGATATGTGGTTTGTGTAAGGAACAGACATGCAATGACTCTAACTCTAGTTCATGAAAAGAGCAGACATGCAATGACACTGGTGGATCCATGTGTGGTTAATGAGAAGAACACACATGCAATGACACTAGGTGTGGTTCATGATATGGTTTGTGAGAAGAACACACATGCAATGACTCTAGCTGTGGTTCATGAGAAGAACACACATGCAATGACTCTGCCTGTGGTTCATGAAAGGAGCAGACATGTGATGACACCGGTGGATCCATGTGTGGTCTATGAGAGGACACACATGCAATGACATCGGTGGATCCTTACGTGGTCTGTGAGAAGAACGCACATGCAATGACACCGGTGGATCCATACGTGGTCTATGAGAAGGACAGACATGGAATGACACTGGTGGATCCATCTGTGGTCTGTGCGAAGAACACACATGCAATGACACTGGTGATATGTGGAAGGAACAGACATGCAATGACTCTAACTATGGTTCATGAAAAGAGCAGACATGCAATGACACTAGTGGATCCATGTGTGGCTAATGAGAAAAACACACATGCAATGACACCAGGTGTGGTTCATGATATGGTTTGTGAGAATAACACACATGCAATGACTCTTGTTGTGGTTCATGAGAAGAACACACATGCAATGACTCTAGCTGTGGTTCATGAAAAGAGCAGACATGCGATGACACCGGTGGATCCATGTGTGGTCTATGAGAGGAACACAGATGCAATGACACCAGTGGATCCTTACGTGGTCTTTGAGAACAACACACATGCAATGACACCGGTGGATCCATACGTGGTCTGTGAGAAGGACACACATGCAATGACACTGGTGGATCCATATGTGGTTCATGGGAAGGACACTTATGCAATGACACTAGTGGATCCATGTGTGGTCTGTGAGAAGAACACACATGCAATGACACTGGTGATATGTGGTTTGTGAGAAGAACACACATGCAATGACTCTAACTGTGGTTCATGAAAAGAGCAGACGTGCAATGACACTGGTAGATCCATGTGTGGTTAATGAGAAGAACACACATGCAATGACACTGGGTGTGGTTCATGATATGGTTTGTGAGAAGAACACACATGCAATGACTCTAGCTGTGGTTCATGGGAAGAGCACACATGCAATGACTCTAACTGTGGTTCATGAAAAGAGCAGACATTCGATGACACTGGTGGATCCATGTGTGGTCTATGAGAGGAACACACATGCAATGACACCGGTGGATCCTTACGTGGTCTGTGAGAAGAACACACATCCAATGACACCGGTGGATCCATACGTGGTCTGTGAAAAGAACACACATGCAATGACACTGGTGGATCCATATGTGGTACATGGGAAGGACACACATGCAATGACACTGGGTCTGGTTCATGATATGGTTTGTGAGAAGAACACACATGCAATGACTCTAGCTGTGGTTCATGAGAAGAACACACATGCAATGACTCTAACTGCGGTTCATGAAAAGAGCAGACATGCGATGACACCGGTGGATCCATGTGTGGTCTATGAGAGGAACACACATCCAATGACACCGGTGGATACGTGGTCTATGAGAAGAACACACATGCAATGACACCGGTGGATCCATACGTGGTTTGTGAAAAGAGTAAACATGGAGTGACACTTGTGGATCCATATGTGGTTCATGGAAAGGACACACATGCAATGACACTGGTGGATCCATGTGTGGTCTGTGAGAAGAACACACATGCAATGACACTAGTGATATGTGGTTTGTGAAAGGAATAGACATGCAATGAATCTAACTGTAGTTCCTGAAAAGAGCAGACATGCAATGACACTGGTGGATCCATGTGTGGTTAATGAGAAGAACACGCATGCAATCACACTGTGTGTGGTTCATGATATGGTTTGTGAGAAGAACACACATGCAATGACTCTAGTTGTGGTTCATGAGAAGAACACACATGCAATGACTCTAACTTTGGTTCATGAAAAGAGCAGACATGCGATGACACGGGTGGATCCATGTGTGGTCTATGAGAGGAACACACATGCAATGACACCGGTGGATCCTTACGTGGTCTGTGAAAAGAACACACATGCAATGACACTGGTGGATCCATATGTGGTACATGGGAAGGACACACATGCAATGACACTGGTGGATCCATGTGTGGACTGTGGAAAGAACACACATGCAATGACACTGGTGATATGTGGTTTGTGAAAGGAACAAACATGCGATGACTCTAACTATGGTTCATGAAAAGATCAGACATGCAATGACACTGGTGTATCCATGTGTGGTTAATGAGAAGAACACACATGCAATGACACTTGGTGTGGTTCATGATATGGTTTGTGAGAAGAACACACATGCAATGACTCTAGCTGTGGTTCATGAGAAGAACACACATGCAATGACTCTAACTGTGGTTCATGGAAAGAGCAGACATGCGATGATACTGGTGGATCCATGTGTGGTCTATGAGAGGAACACACATGCAATGACACCGATGGATCCTTACGTGGTTTGTGAGAAGAACACACATCCAGTGACACCGGTGGATCCATACGTGGTCTGTGAAAAGGACACACATGCAATGACACTGGTGGATGCATATGTGGTTCATGGGAAGAACGCACATGCAATGACACTGGTGGATCCATGTGTGGTCTGTGAGAAGAACACACATGCAATGACACTGGTGATATGTGGTTTATGAAAGGAACAGACATGCAATGACTCTAACTGTGGTACATGAAAAGAGCAGACATGCAATGACACTGGTGGATCCATGTGTGGCTAATGAGAAGAACACACATGCAATGACACTGGGTCTGGTTCATGATATGGTTTGTGAGAAGAACACATATGCAATGACTCTAGCTGTGGTTCACGAGAAGAACACACATGCAATGACTCTAACTGCGGTTCATGAAAAGAGCAGACATGCGATGACATCGGTGGATCCATGTGTGGTCTATGAGAGGAACACACATCCAATGACACCGGTGGATACGTGGTCTATGAGAAGAACACACATGCAATGACACCGGTGGATCCATACGTGGTTTGTGAAAAGAGTAAACATGCAATGACACTTGTGGATCCATATGTGGTTCATGGAAAGGACACACATGCAATGACACTGGTGGATCCATGTGTGGTCTGTGAGAAGAACACACATGCAATGACACTAGTGATATGTGGTTTGTGAAAGGAACAGACATGCAATGACTCTAACTGTAGTTCATGAAAAGAGCAGACATGCAATGACACTGGTGGATCCATGTGTGGTTAATGAGAAGAACACGCATGCAATGACACTGGGTGTGGTTCATGATATGGTTTGTGAGAAGAACACACATGCAATGACTCTAGATGTGGTTCATGAGAAGAACACACATGCAATGACTCTAACTGTGGTTCATGAAAAGAGCAGACATGCGATGACACCGGTGGATCCATGTGTGGTCTATGAGAGGAACACACATGCAATGACACCGGTGGATCCTTACGTGGTCTGTGAGAAGAACACACATCCAATGACACCGATGGATCCATACGTGGTCTGTGAAAAGAACACACATGCAATGACACTGGTGGATCCATATGTGGTTCATGGGAAGGACACACATGCAATGACACTAGTGGATCCATGTGTGGACTGTGGAAAGAACATACATGCAATGACACTGGTGATATGTGGTTTGTGAAAGGAACAGACATGCAATGACTCTAACTATGGTTCATGAAAAGAGCAGGCATGTAATGACACTGGTGGATCCATGTGTGGTTAATGAGAAGAACACACATGCAATGACACTAGGTGTGGTTCATGATATGGTTTGTCAGAAGAACACACGTGCAATGACTCTAGCTGTGGTTCATGAGAAGAACACACATGCAATGACTCTAACTGTGGTTCACGAAAAGAGCAAACATGCGATGACATTGGTGGATCCATGTGTGTTCTATGAGAGGAACAGATATGCAATGGCTCTAATTGTGGTTCATGAAAAGAGCAGACATGCAATGACACTGGTGGATCCATGTGTAGTTAATGAGAAGAACACATGCATTGACACTGGGTGTGGTTCATGATATGGTTTGTGAGAAGAACACACATGCAAGGACTCTAGCTGTGGTTCATGAGAAGAACACACATGCAATGACTCTAACTATTGTTCATGAAAAGAGCAGACATGCGATGACACCGGTGGATCCTTACGTGGTCTGTGAAAAGAACACACATGCAATGACACACCAGTGGATCCTTATGTGGTCTGTGAAAAGAACACACATGCAATGACACTGGTGGATCCATATGTGGTTTTAGAGAAGGACACACATGCAATGACACTGGTGGATCCATGTGGGTCTGTGAGAAGAACACACATGCAATGACACCAGTGATATGTGGTCTGTGAAAGGAACAGACATGCAATGACTCTAACTGTAGTTCATGAAAAGGGCAGACATGCAATGACACTGGTGGATCCATGTGTGGTTAATGAGAAGAACACACATGCAATGACACTGGTTGTGGTTCATGATATGGTTTGTGAGAAGAACACACATGCAATGACTCTAGCTGTGGTTCACGAGAAGAGCAGGCATGCGATGACACCGGTGGATCCATGTGTGGTCTATGAGAGGAACACACATGCAATGACACCGGTGGATCCTTAGATGGTTTGTGAGAAGAACACACATGCAATGACACCGGTGGATCCATACGTGGTCTTTGAAAAGAACACACATGCAATGACACTGGTGGATCCATATGTGGTTCATGGGAAGGACACACATGCAATGACACTGGTGGATCCATGTGTGGACTGTGGAAAGAACGTACATGCAATGACACTGGTGATATGTGGTTTGTGAAAGGAACAGACATGCAATGACTCTAACTATGGTTCATGAAAAGAGCAGGCATGTAATGACACTGGTGGATCCATGTGTGGTTAATGAGAAGAACACACATGCAATGACACTAGGTGTGGTTCATGATATGGTTTGTCAGAAGAACACACGTGCAATGACTCTAGCTGTGGTTCATGAGAAGAACACACATGCAATGACTCTAACTGTGGTTCACGAAAAGAGCAAACATGCGATGACATTGGTGGATCCATGTGTGTTCTATGAGAGGAACATATATGCAATGGCTCTAATTGTGGTTCATGAAAAGAGCAGACATGCAATGACACTGGTGGATCCATGTGTTGTTAATGAGAAGAACACATGCATTGACACAGGGTGTGGTTCATGATATTGTTTGTGGGAAGAACACACATGCAAGGACTCTAGCTGTGGTTCATGAGAAGAACACACATGCAATGACTCTAACTATGGTTCATGAAAAGAGCAGACATGCGATGACACCGGTGGATCCTTACGTGGTCTGTGAAAAGAACACACATGCAATGACACACCAGTGGATCCTTATGTGGTCTGTGAAAAGAACACACATGCAATGACACTGGTGGATCCATATGTGGTTTTAGAGAAGGACACACATGCAATGACACTGGTGGATCCATGTGTGGTCTGTGAGAAGAACACACATGCAATGACACCAGTGATATGTGGTCTGTGAAAGGAACAGACATGCAATGACTCTAACTGTAGTTCATGAAAAGAGCAGGCATGCGATGACACCGGTGGATCCATGTGTGGTCTATGAGAGGAACACACATGCAATGACACCGGTGGATCCTTAGGTGGTTTGTGAGAAGAACACACATGCAATGACACCGGTGGATCCATACGTGGTCTTTGAAAAGAACACACATGCAATGACACTGGTGGATCCATATGTGGTTCATGGGAAGGACACAAATGCAATGACACTGGTGGATCCATGTGTGGTCTGTGAGAAGAACACACATGCAATGACACTGGTGATATGTGGTATGTGAAAGGAACAAACATGCAATGACTCTAACCGTGGTTCATGAAAAGCGCAGACATGCAATGACACTGGTGGATCCATGTGTGGTTAATGAGAATAACACACATGCAATGACACTGGGTGTGGTTCATGATATGGTTTGTGAGAAGAACACACATGCAATGACTCTAGCTGTGGTTCATGAGAAGAACACACATGCAATGACTCTAACTGTGGTTCATGAAAAGAGCAAACATGCGAGGAAACCAGTGGATCCATGTGTGGTCTATGAGAGGAACACACATGCAATGACACTGGTGGATCCTTACGTGGTCTGTCAGAAGAACACACATGCAATGACACCGGTGGGTCCACACGTGGTCTGTGAAAAGAACACACATGCAATGACACTAGTGGATCCATATGTGGTTCATGGGAAGGACACACATGCAAGGAAACTGGTGGATCCATGTGTGGTCTGTGAGAAGAACACACATGCAATGACACTGGTGATATGTCGTTTGTGAAAGGAACATACATGCAATGACTCTAACTGTGGTTCATGAAAAGAGGAGATATGCAATGACACTGGTGGATCCATGTGTGGTTAATGAGAAGGACACACATGCAATGACACTGGGTGTGGTTCATGATATGGTTTGTGAGAAGAACACACATGCAATGACTCTAGCTATGGTTCATGAGAAGAACACACATGCAATGACTCTAACCGTGGTTCGTGAAAAGAGCAGACATGCAATGACACCGGTGGATCAATGTGTGGTCTGTGAGAGGAACACACATGCAATGACACCGGTGGATCCTTACGTGGTTTGTGAGAAGAACACACATGCAATGATACTAGTGGATCCATACGTGGTTTGTGAAAAGGACATAGATGCAATGACACTGGTGGATCCATCTATGGTTCATGGGAAGGACACACATGCAATGACAATGGTGGATCCATGTGTGGTCTGTGGGAAGAACACACATGCAATGACACTGTTGATATGTGGTTTGTGAAAGGAACAGACATGCAATGACTCTAACTGTGGTTCATGAAAAGAGCAGACATGCAATGACACTAGTGGATCCATGTGTGGTTAATGAGAAGAACACACATGCAATGACACGGTGTGTGGTTCATGATATGGTTTGTGATAAGAACACACATGCAATGACTCTAGCTGTGGTTCATTAGAAGAAAACACATGCGATGTGATGGGGATATTCCAAAGGGTTATGCTCAGCAGAACGTTCTGGTTGGGCCAAAGGTCGTGTGAGTGCGTCTGAAGGACAGCGACTGGACCATGAAGAAAGGAGAGGCCTAGCGACTGGAGACTGGAAGCCCAGAAGTGCAGCAGAAGCCTAGTTGAGTTAGGTCAAAGTTCTCCGGATCCTTATCCTGTTTGGAGGCAGCTTGTAAACCCTAGCGAGGTGCTTCATATATAAACCTCCCTAGGGTATCTTAGAGACTTACGTTCCATTATACACCCTCAAGCTGCTCGCTGTTTAGCGCCGAGGCTCGCCACCCTTGTAACTCGCTCTCTCATAATCTAATCTAGCAGGAGTAGGTCTTTACCCTATGGGGGGCCGAACCTAGGTAAACCCATGTGCATCTGCCCCCATCTCGCACCGCAGATGGCCACCAAATCTTCCTCACGAAACACTCAATCGCTGCCTATGGCAGCGGCGGCTATTTGCCATTTCGGCAGTGGCGCCCACCATGGGGCATAGCGGGTCTGGCATGAGTTCTGCGGCGAGACCCTATTCGCCGATCGAGCGGCCACTCGCCATAGGCCGCATGATCGCCATCGGCGGGATCTTGCAGATCCTGCCCAGCAGCTACATCCCGGCGTCGCGCCTGGTCACGCACGCTGCGGTGATGCCGATCGGCTCCATCAGCCACTTCGTCGGCTTCACCGGCGCCGTCGATCCTGCCGCGACGATGACCGTCAGCGGGTCGCCTCCACACCGCGATCTGCTCTCGGAGGAGCAGGTCCGCTCCATCAGGGGCCTCGTCACCGAGTAGGACTTGGCCGCTAGCGATGCGGCCGAGACTAACGCCGCCACCAACGAGGATGCCCTGAACGATGATGCCGATTCCGCGACCCCTGCATCGGTCAATGGATCCATCACCGCCGCGTCACGGGAGGACTCCATCACGCGAGTCTCCAACCCCGAGGATTTCGAGGATCCCTCTATCCTAGGAATCTTCGACTCCAACTCCGGCTCGGAATCCCCCGAGGATTTTCGCGCCAGATCCAATCGCTTCAACGCGATTTACATGGCGGGTAGCACAGCCGCCCCACCAGATCCGTTCTCCACGCCGATCCTGCAGACCGCGATGGCCACGGAGGTCGAACAAGCCCGCCTGTGGCTCCAGGAGGCGCAACGCAACAAACTCGCCGAGCGCGAGAAATACCGCCTCGAACGGGAGACGGCAAAGGAGCTGTCACTCTATCACCAACGCCGCATCTGGACCCGCCTGAACCCTGACGTTCAGGGCCGTGTCCTAAACTTCAATGACGAGGGCGACCCCACACGCGCCGCCGAGCGCGTACACGGCGAGAACGCGCTGCCAGGAGGAGGCAACACCGCGAGACCACCACCCGGGGCACCAGCAACTGGGGCCCCTCCACCACCCATGGGCCATGCGTGTAGCATCCCAATTGTCTAACAATTGTAATGCTACTTGGTCTAGTAATATAATGGCTACTTCATATATATAATTGTTGCATCATAATTATATCATGCTCATGTCATCATGCCACCTTGCATTTGAGCATCATATAAAACCCTTTTCCATTTGGTTCTTATCTCATATGCATTATTAATTGTATTTGCCTCTTGATATTGTATTTGGTTGTTGATATATTGTTTAAATGCCCAAGTTGAGTTGGGGGCATATCTTTTATTTAACTCCACCACCTTTCTTGTCATCACCCCATCTTTCCACCATTCCATTATCCATGAGCTTGCAATTGTTTTTCTTTTGGGTTTTACCTCTAGCTCATATGGGTTGGGATGGATCCAATTCTATTTCCACATGCTCTCATCTTAGCATCATGTTGTTTTCACATTATTGATATATGAGAGCCACATGGCCACCTTTGCAGGCCTTGTGAGTGGAACCCTTTTCCTAGCTTCCATATGGATTATTATGGATTTATGCTCATATGGGGATATTTTTTGGGATAGTAAGCATCTAGTGGAACATACACACTAGCAAGTCCCAATTATAATCAAATGTGATCATCTCCATCTACTCCACTTGGAATTTTTCTTTTAAATTCTTTTGCTTAGGCCTTACTCCACATTTTGGAATGCATAAGAATAATGCCATGTAAATAATCTTGTTTTCACAAAAATAAGCATGGTATTAATTATTTATGCATGGCCCATGCAAGTACCACCTTTTCTAGCCTTTTGGTTTTATTTGAATCTTTGAGTGGATCTTCCCCATATCCCTCTCTACCCCTTATGCTTGATCTTGCTTGATGCATGCAAGCATCTAACACCCCATCACCATATCCATCCATGCCATCACCACCTTTTCTTCTCTTCTCTCTTTTGACTATCTCTTGCTTGAGCTTGTCATGATCATGCTTGATCTTGTCAAAAGAGAACCACTCCATCTAATCTCTCTCTCTAAACCCTAGACCATACACTCATCTCTCCTCTCTTTACCATCCTCTCTAAACCACACCCCCACATAATCTAAACCCATACACCCCCTCTAAACCAAACCCTAGCCACCACATCACCCCCCTCTCGGCCTCTCTCTTCTCTCTACCTATGGCCCCACCTCGTTCACCCCTGGCCCACCTATCTACCCCAACCCTAGAACCAAACCCTACGAGCCTAGCTCCCACCCGAGCTCCATGCCTCCCCTCTCCTTCTCTCTCTCTCTTTGCATGCCCCACCAGCCCAGCCGGCCGCCCCCTCCTGGCCTCGCCTGGTCCCCACAGAAGCCACCTGCCCCCGCCTGGCCCTACCCGACCACGTGAGGAGGAAGGAGAAAAAGGTGGCGAGCCACCTTTAACCCTACCCACTCCCCACGGCACCCCTCTCCTCTCTGCCTTTCACTCCCTCTCTCGCTTCCTGCCTCCCCAGATCTACCCAGGCGCTGCCGCTCCTCCCTCCTCTCCACCAGCGCCACCCTCGCCGCCACCGGCCTCCACCACGTCCCGTTGATCCAGTGCAGGCGTCCTTGAAGTGGCTGGGAGATCGAGGAGGGTCCCTGCATCGTCTCCACACTGCGCCGTCGAGAAGGAGGAGGACCAGAGGCACCAGGCCGACGCCGCTCTGATGCGAAACCCTAGCTCCACCGGCCTCTGCCTCGTCGTCGATCCGCTGCACGTCTGCCCGATCCACCACCTCCAACAACCTCCCGGTGAGCTAACTCACCTCCTAGACACCCTCGCCATCATCGTCGTGTCCTGGCCGCGACATACGTTCCATCGAGCAACCTCGGCACATGCCGTGCGCGTCGTCTGCTCGCTCATCGTCGCGGAACCTCATCAGCCACGCAGCGGTCCTAGCACCAACCCGCTTCGCTAGCGGCTCCGCTCCTCCAGCGCCGCCCGGTTCCCGGATCGAATCCGTGCGCGCCCGTCGACGAGCACCGACCCGTCGTCGGGTTGAAGAAGAAGCACGGTCTGGCGTCGCCTTTTGTAAAACCCCCTAGCTTTTTATTCCTAAACCGCGAACCAGCCTTACCGCCGTCGACCTCAGCGCCCGTTTTGCAGTTAGACCCCCTGGTTCTTCCAGTCTCAACCCGCGGTACCCCTGGATCTCCCACGTGTCGCGTCCCATTGGCGGCAGCGTGGCCACAGGTCTGTGGTAGCCCCTTTATCATCCGCTGTGGCTAGGTCAAGCCGCGGTGGGAAAAGTCTGTCTGCGCGCGTTTGGTCCCAGTCAGCCAGTGGCCCCACCTGTCATTGTCTGTGGCTAGCTAAACCTGAGTAGAAAAAGTATTTCTGTCTGTCTGTTTGAATTTAAACCTTTTCAAATTAATTTAAATTCAAATTTAAATCTGTTTTAATTTATCTTTTAAAATATAAATCCAAATAATACAAATAATATATGTTTTGAAATCAGAAAAATGTGAGGAATTCAAATATGCCATCCAAAATATATTTTGGACACTTTATTTTCCAAGTTGGTTTAAATTACAATAAAATGCCCTTTTACCTTAATTAATTAATAACTTTTGATTTATAACTCCAAATTTAACAAATAATATGTCTAAAATGATTAGCTCGACGAGACCTTTCTGTTTATGCATTCCATGTTTTGATTTGAAGCATGCATCATATAAATATAAAGTATACAGCAACTAATATGAGGATAAAATGGGGCCAAAACTCAATAAAATGATTTATTCTTGTATTCCACACCTCACCCATGCCATGCTACTTTATTGCCATGCAAATTGTGCATCATTCATCATGGCATGATTGTCTGCTTGTCGCATTTTCTTCATATGCTTGTGCCCTTTATTTATGTTGGCCCTTGTTTGTTTGGTTCTTCTTGAATAGGCCGGCGGGGATATATCAAGAAACCCAGGAGCACTACCCAGATCCTTCTCTCGCTTCAACTGAGCTGCCAGGCAAGCACTACCACATGCTTGCATACATATAGTACCTGCTGCCTCTATCTTATTCTTGCATCATTGAGTCGCGATTGCATTAAATTGAATCCCAAGTATTGCATACCCTTTACTTATAAACCCCACCGAAGCTTGTTCCTCCATCCCATGAGCCATTACTACAGGAGTTGTATGAGCCATGCGAGTCGTAGAACAGCATGTGTAGGGTATGTGAGTGTCTGATGGATAACGAGGTACCTAAACAACTTAACCTGAGTAGTAATGGGATAACTAATGAAAGTGGCATCGGTGAGCCATATTTGCTATTTGGTCTTTCAGGCTCACTTGTGTCCCGTAGGACCCCGAGTACTTGATTCCTGTTCCTTGAATATTCGCGCTATCCACATCCGGGAGGCTTATGAACCCCCCTAAGCCAGAGCTTGATTCATTCTTATTTCTTGGGGCCACAAACTAGTTTGAGGTTTTATTTTATTATCCTGTACTTATGCCATGCTTTACTGTATTATTTAAATTGTGCGAGTCTTTTCTGTCTTGTTTAGGACCGTGACCCGTTTTTTGTGTCGACAAGCCCAGTCACACTTTCGGGTTCCCGATCGTTTCTGACCGGCCCCAAACCTTGAGTCCGTCTCGTAGTGGCCAGCTTCGTTCAGGGTAGCTTAATGGGGTGGCCCCTGAAATATTTCTGAATCGGTGATCGCTAGTCGTGATCGCCTCATTGGTTTTGATTTGGTTTTCGAGGTTGATCAGTGTGTGTTGCTATTTGTGCACCTGCAGGTAAAACTTTCTGAAAGCCGTGTCCGCGGTTATGGACGACTTGGAGCACAGTTTCTCGATCATAGACAAGCATAACTAAAGCACCGCTTTTAATTTGACTAAGTAACTGACTAGTAAATAGTGCAACACTCATGGAATGGTAAATAAAACTGCCAACGGATGGGGGGGGTTGTTCATCCGCTTCCTCGTCAGTAAGCAAGGAGGAGGATGGATCTGTTGATATTACTGTTATAACTGTTGTTATTAATTCACGTACATCCGTCTATCTCTGGTTAGGCGGATGGTTAGCGAGTATCTCTAGAATTGTTAGGGTTTATCTTCTGCTGCAATTGCGTCACCCCAGGTTGTGTCCCCTTTAGAGGCATAAAGACTTGCTGAGTACCCCTAGGGTCTCACACGATAAATTGTTTGATTCAGATGAACAGGTAAACTCGCAAGATGGATACTGGGTGGAAGAGACGGACGATGCGGGCAACGATCATTCGGTGTAGAGATTCCGGGAACGGGGATCCGTGAGATCTGTGGGCGGGATGTGTTTATTTATGGGGCATCTTATGCCGATTTGCTTCTTATCCGTACTCGGATCTTGTTTTCCGCTTCCGCTTGCTAACCTGATGTTTGATGTATGAGGAGATATCCTAAACTATTATATCTATCTAGGATATTTGGATCTTGCCGTATGGCGTTGCTATATTTCCTTTCTTTTTAGATGGAATGACTCTGAGAACCATTGTATGGTGGCTTGCATACATACTCATTTGTGTATGTAGTTGATCCCTCGCTTTGCCGATTCGCTGCCCGTTCTTGTCCCGATGTTTGGAAATGGTTAGGGGCGAAAGGTCTACTGTGAGTGGCATTTGGGCCCCACCGCACTATTTTAACCATTTCCGCTCATCCGTGCTTGTAACTAGGGCGTAATTCACCGAGGTAGTTACAATTGGTATCGAGCCATCCCGACCTTCGTGGTCTCAGCCAAATGGTCGTTGTCAGTTTAGCAAATATTTTTGGTAGTTATGTATACTAGGGAAAAACAAAACGTGAGAGTAGGACTGCTTCCACTTTTCTTCTTACCCACCCACCCACCCTTTTTCTGGTAAGGAAGTGTAACGTTTTCTATCTTCTTCTTAAAATTCAAACTAGGATTCACGTGTTCTGGGTTTTCGTAGTACCATAGGTTGTGTATCTGTGTGTGTGTGTGTGTAATTCCTTGTCTATCTGTTGCATCCAAGTTGTTATCACAATCTGCCTTTTGGTTATCAACTGTTGGTACATTCCATACCGACAGGCTTTTGCAAACCGACGCGATCTATCTGATTCGTTGTATACCGCCGCGATCTGTCTTACTCTTTGTATCCGATGTTATCTTGTTTGGGGTGTTCGTTTCCGTAGTTACTAATATTTAGGTTCATCGTGAGAAGAAGGTGTTGGGATATGTGTTCTACTTATTCATGTGCGGAGTAATGATTTGAGTGCGGGATGGAGTCGCGACCATACCACTACTTTTATCATTCGCTCTTGTATATTGAATTGGTAGAGTCACTAATCTTGATTCGTTAAGTGATTTTGCGCATCTATTGGTATTTTAATGCCAAAATTTGTGGAAATTTTTTCTTTGATATATCTGTGTACCGCACTCCTTTTCAGTCGTGTGCGATATGCTTAATATCTTCTAGGTGCTTTGAACTTTGTTGATATTTTAATATCATCTTAGTAACTTGTATCCTTTAATCTTGATTAATTCCATCTTGGTACTATTTTGGATTATTAATATTCTCCATCATAGTACTGACTTGTGTTTTATATCAATCATAGGATGGCACCACCACGCCGTTCTGAGGAGGACATACAACCTGAACTAGGGGCAGCATTGTCAAGCATCGCCAATGCCTTGGCAGCAATGCAGCAGAACCAGCAGCGTTTTGAAGAAAGTGTCAGGAGGAATGAGTTTGTTCCGCTACCTCCACCTCCCAAGCGAGGAGACATCAAAAGCTTCCTGAAGTTCAACCCACGCCAATTTGATGTTTCTGATCAACCACTTGATGCTGATGATTGGTTGCGTGAGATGTCAAGGCTGCTGATGACTGCTGATGTTCCTGAGCAAGAATGGGTAAAGTGTGCTACTCACCTTACGAAGGAGATGCAGCTCTACGGTGGGAGAATTACGAAGGCAAAGCTTGGTTTTCAGCCTACTTGGGGACAGTTCACTGGAGCTTTCAAAGAGCAGTATCTGTCAGAAATTGTCATGGAGAGGATGAAGGAAGTGTTTCTCAACCTAAAGCAGGGCAATGACAATGTCAATACCTACATCAGAAACTTCATGAACCTTTCTCGTTATGGTGGCGATGAGATCTTCGATGACAAGAAGAAGCAAAAGAGGTTCAGGCAAGGGCTCAATGCATCGATTAAATATGCAATCACACATGCAAGGCCGGCGTCTTTTCTGGAACTTCAGCATACAGCTCTGCAGGAAGAGGCAAGTAGGCAAGTGTTTGAGGAGTCAAAGAAACACAACCGATGCGACAAGCTCTTCACTATGTCGGCTCCTTCTAAGCGTGGGTATGCGGGTTCCTAACACCCCACCGTCGCTCCCGGCTCCACCAAGACCTTCAAGCTACGCGGCAAGGCCACTAAACTTCCTCACTGCTGCTCCCAGGGGCTACAACCACCACTACCCTAGAGCGCCTGGCGGAGTCCCTGGCTACGTTGCTCCACGTCCACCTGGTGCTTGTTACACTTGTGGAAACACTGGGCATCAACACTGGAACTGCCCGATGAAGAACAAAGCTCTTCCTCCACCACCTCCAAGATCTGCGGCAAGCTCTCCTTTGGTTTGTGCACCACCACCTCGGGCTCTCAACATCAACACCAAGCCCGGGTCTACTGTTGCTCGTGCCAACTGTGTCAACGCCGCTCAAGCTGAGCATGCACCTGGAGTTGTGATGGGTATGCTTCCCGTTAACTCAGTCCCTGCACGAGTTTTGTTTGATTCTGGTGCTTCGCATTCTTTTGTTTCGCATAAGTTTGCGCAAGAGCATGATCTGGATAAGGTTCCTTTATCACATCGTCGGGTGGTACAATCTCCTGGTTCAAACATGAGGGCTGCTCATATCAGCCATGGCAATCAAATTTAGATTGGTGGCTCTTCATTCTCGGTGTCCTTAATCTTTCTGGGCAACTCTGACATTGATGTCATCTTGGGCATGGATTGGTTGACAGCAAATGCAGCTGTGATTGATTGTGCTGAACGCTCGGTTTCTCTGAAGATTCCTGAAGGCCATATAGTCTATTCTCCAAATCTGACTCCTGCTATCCAGCTTTTCTCTTTGGCGGCTCTGAATGATGATGCTATGGAAGCTATTCAGAGTGTTCCGGTGGTCTGCGAGTTCCCAGATGTCTTTCCTGAAGAGTTGCCAGGTATGCCTCCGGATCGTGAGGTTGAGTTTGTAATTGAGCTTGAACCTGGAACGGCTCCTATCTCCAAGCGGCCTTATAAAATGGGTCCTACTAAGTTGGCTGAACTCAAACGACAGCTTGATGAACAAGAGAAGTTGGGTTTCATTCAGCACAATACTTCTTCTTGGGGTAGCCCAACAATCTTTGTGAAGAAGCGAGACAAGACAGATAGACTTTGTGTTGACTATCGGGCTCTCAATGCTAAAACCATCAAGAATAAATATCCCCTTCCGCGGATTAATGATCTCTTCGATCAGCTAGCTGGAGCTGTGGTATTCTCTAAGCTTGACTTGAGAAGTGGTTATCATCAAATCAAGATTCGCATGGAAGATGTTCCTAAAACAGCTTTCACCACCCTCTATGGCCTGTATGAGTACACGGTCATGTCTTTCGGTCTCACCAACGCACCTGCCACCTTCTCGAGGCTCATGAACTCGGTTTTCATGGAGTATCTTGATAAGTTCGTTGTGGTCTATCTGGATGACATCCTAGTCTATTCTAAGTCACAAGAAGAGCATGAAGAACACCTTCGGTGTGTCCTAAATAAGCTTCGTGAGAACCACTTGTATGCAAAGTTCTCCAAGTGTGAGTTTTGGCTTCCTCAAGTAACCTATCTTGGTCACGTCATCTCTGCCAAGGGCATTGCAGTCAATCCGGAAACTGTGAAGACGATTGTTGAATGGCTTCCTCCTATAAATGTCAAAGAAGTGCGGAGTTTCCTTGGTTTGGCTAGTTATTGCCGTCGCTTCGTTCAGAACTTTTCGAAGATAGCGAAGCCTCTTACCGATCTCCTCAAGAAAGGCAAGAAATACCTTTGGACTCCTGCATGTCAAGCAAGCTTTGAGACACTCAAAGAGAAGCTCACTTCCACACCAGTCTTGGTTCCTCCGGATACATCCAAGCCTTTCCAGATATTCTGTGACGCCTCTTTGCAAGGATTGGGTGCGGTCCTTATGCAAGAAAAACAAGTTGTTGCTTATGCCTCTCGCCAGTTGAAGACGCATGAGATCAACTATCCTACACATGACCTCGAGCTCGCAGCAGTTGTCTTTGCTTTGAAAGTATGGAGGCACTACTTGCTTGGCAACCGTTGTGAAATCTTTTCTGATCACAAGAGTTTGAAGTATATCTTCACTCAGCCTGATCTCAACCTTCGGCAGAGGAGATGGATTGAAGCAATCAATGATTTTGATTTGACCATCAACTACACTCCGGGCAAAGCTAATGTCATGGCAGATGCTCTCAGCCGCAAAGCTTATGTCAACAACCTCATGATGGAAGAACAACAGCCTCTCTTGTGCGAGGAATTCCGTCAGCTCAACCTTGAAATTGTGGAACAAGGGTATCTTCTGAACCTTCTAGCAACCCCTCTCTTGGAAGAAAAGGTTCGCTCCTATCAGCTTGGTGATCCGTACACAAGAAAGGTCATCTCCAACATCCAGCTTCCGAAGTATGAGTCCTTCCACGTCGATGATCAAGGCACGCTTTTCTTTGAACACCGGATGTTTGTTCCGAACTACCCGGGTTTGAGAGAGCAAGTTCTCAAGGAGGCGCATGATTATGTTCTTTCTATCCACCCTGGCAGCACAAAGATGTACATGGACTTGAAAACACAATATTGGTGGCCTGGTTTGAAACGATATTGTGCCAAGTATGTCTCGGAGTGTGATGTTTGCCGCAGAGTGAAAGCTGTCCATCAGAAACCTTCCGGTCTTCTACAGCCATTGAAAACCCAGAATGGAAATGGGAGAAAGTAGAGATGGACTTCATCACTGGTTTTCCAAGGTCACAGAAGGGCAACAATGCAATCTTTGTTGTCATTGACAGGCTTTCTAAAGTGGCTCACTTCTTCCCCGTCAAGGAAACCATTTCTGCAATTCAGTTGGCTGAGCTCTATATCAACAGAATTGTCTCTCTGTATGGGGTTCCGCTTGAGATCAGTTCTGACCGTGGAAGCATCTTCACTTCCAAGTTCTGGGAGAGTTTCCAAAATGCTTTGGGAACAAAGTTGAACTTCAGCACAACTTACCACCCTCAGTCGCAAGGACAAGTTGAAAGGATCAATCAGATTCTGGAAGATATGCTTCGTGCTTGCGTCATCTCTTTTGGCATGAAGTGGGAAGAATGCCTTCCTTATGCTGAATTCTCTTACAACAATAGCTTCCAGAAAAGTCTAAAGATGGCACCATTTGAGGCTCTCTATGGTCGCAAGTGCAGAACTCCGATTGGTTGGTCGGGTGCAGGTGAAAGAATATTGTTTGGCCCTGACATTGTAACTCAAGCGGAGGAGAAAGTTCATATCATTCTTGAAAATCTGAAGATTGCTCAAAGTCGCCAGAAGAGCAATTATGACAGAAAGCACACGGACATGGAGTATGTCCCTGGTGATCTCGTTTACCTTCGTGTCACTCCCATGAGAGGCACGCACCGTTTTGGTATCAAAGGAAAGCTGGCTCCTAGATACATCAGTCCATTCAAAATTCGTGGAAGAAGAGGAGAAGTTGCTTATGCTCTTGAGCTCCCGGAAAAACTCAAGGTCCATGATGTTTTCCACATCTCTCAGCTCAAGAAGTGCTTCAAGGATCCCGGCAGGACCGTGGACCATGAGCTTATCAATCTCCAAGAAAACCTGTCTTATCAAGAACACCGCACTAAAATCCTTGAAGTCGCAGAAAGAAGGACTCGCAACAAGTCCATCAAGTTCTGCAAGGTGCAGTGGTCGCACCATTCTGTTGATGAAGCCACTTGGGAACGTGAAGATGAGCTCCGTGCCAAGTATCCTACCCTCTTTGAGTCTTCTTCTTCTTCCTAGAATCTCGGGGCGAGATTCCTGTTTAGTGGGGCAGAGTTATAGCATCCCAATTGTCTAACAATTGTAATGCTACTTGGTCTAGTAATATAATGGCTACTTCATATATATAATTGTTGCATCATAATTATATCATGCTCATGTCATCATGCCACCTTGCATTTGAGCATCATATAAAACCCTTTTCCATTTGGTTCTTATCTCATATGCATTATTAATTGTATTTGCCTCTTGATATTGTATTTGGTTATTGATATATTGTTTAAATGCCCAAGTTGAGTTGGGGGCATATCTTTTATTTAACTCCACCACCTTTCTTGTCATCACCCCATCTTTCCACCATTCCATTATCCATGAGCTTGCAATTGTTTTTCTTTTGGGTTTTACCTCTAGCTCATATGGGTTGGGATGGATCCAATTCTATTTCCACATGCTCTCATCTTAGCATCATGTTGTTTTCACATTATTGATATATGAGAGCCACATGGCCACCTTTGCAGGCCTTGTGAGTGGAACCCTTT
Source organism: Avena insularis (assembly GCA_023614405.1). Lineage (NCBI taxonomy): Eukaryota > Viridiplantae > Streptophyta > Magnoliopsida > Poales > Poaceae > Avena > Avena insularis. The sequence goes on along the minus strand of CM042686.1, from coordinate 412,019,666 downwards.
TCCTAGCTTCCATATGGATTATTATGGATTTATGCTCATATGGGGATATTTTTGGGGATAGTAAGCATCTAGTGGAATATACACACTAGCAAGTCCCAATTATAATCAAATGTGATCATCTCCGTCTACTGCACTTGGAATTTTTATTTTAAATTCTTTTGCTTAGGCCTTACTCCACATTTTGGAATGCATAAGAATAATGCCATGTAAATAATCTTGTTTTCACAAAAATAAGCATGGTATTAATTATTTATGCATGGCCCATGCAAGTACCACCTTTTTCTAGCCTTTTGGTTTTTATTTGAATCTTTGAGTGGATCTTCCCCATATCCCTCTCTACCCCTTATGCTTGATCTTGCTTGATGCATGCAAGCATCTAACACCCCATCACCATATCCATCCATGCCGTCACCACCTTTTCTTCTCTTCTCTCTTTTGACTATCTCTTGCTTGAGCTTGTCATGATCATGCTTGATCTTGTCAAAAGAGAACCACTCCATCTAATCTCTCTCTCTAAACCCTAGACCATACACTCATCTCTCCTCTCTTTACCATCCTCTCTAAACCACACCCCCACCTAATCTAAACCCATACACCCCCTCTAAACCAAACCCTAGCCACCACATCACCCCCCTCTCGGCCTCTCTCTTCTCTCTACCTAGCTGGCCCCACCTGGTTCCTCACCCTGGCCCACCTAGCTACCCCAACCCTAGAACCAAACCCTAACCGAGCCTAGCTCCCACCCGAGCTCCATGCCTCCCCTCTCCTTCTTTCTTCTCTCTCTGCCTTGCATGCCCCACCAGCCCGAGCCGCCCCCTGCCTACCTGGCCTCGCCCGTCCCCACCTGGAAGCCACCTGCCCCTGCCCCGGCTGAGCCCTACCCGACCACGTGAGGAGAGGAAGGAGAAAAAGGTGGCCGAGCCACCTTTAACCCTACCCACTCCCCCACGGCACCCCTCTCCCTCTCTGCTTTTCCACTCCCTCTCTCTCGCCTGCTGCCTCCCCCAGATCTACCCCGGGGCGCCTGCCGCTCCTCCCCTCCCTCTCCACCGACGTCACCCTCTCGCCGGCCACCGTCGGCCTCCACCACGTCCCGTTGATCCAGTCGTGCAGAGCGTCCTTGAAGTGGCCTGGGAGATCGAGGAGGGTCCCCTGCATCGTCCTGTACACGCCGTCGAGAAGGAGGAGGACCAGAGCCACCAGGCCGACGCTACTCCGACGCGAAACCCTAGCTCACGGCCTGCACGCCGATCCACCACCTCCAACAACCTCCCGGTGAGCTAACCCACCTCCTAGACACCCTCGCCATCATCGTCGTGTCCTGGCCGCGACGTACGTTCCGTCGAGGAACCTCTAGGTGCGCAGCGGCGGCGTCGTCTCTTCGCTCATCGCGTCGCGGAACCTCATCTGGCCACGCAGCAGTTCCCTAGCACCAACCCCCGCTAGCCGTAGCGGCTCCGCTCCTCCGCGCGCACGCCCAGGTTCCCGGATCGAATCCGCGTCCGCGCCCGCGTCGAAAGCACCGACCGTCGTCGGGGTTCGAGAGAAGAAGCACGGTCGCGTCGCCTTTTGCGAAACCCCTAGCTTTTTATTCCTAAACCTGCAGACCAGCCTGCCCACCGTCAGCCTCAGCGCCCGTTTTGCAGTTAGACCCCCTGGTTCTTCCAGCCTCAACCCGCGGTACCCCTGGATCTCCCACGTGTCGTGTCCCGCTGGTGGCGCCCAGCGTGTGGCCACCGTGGCCCCTTTGTCATCCGCTGTGGCTAGGTCAAGCTGCGGTGGGAAAAGTCTGTCTGCGCGTGTTTGGTCCCAGTCAGCCAGTGGCCCCACCTGTCATTGTCTATGGCTAGCTAAACCTGAGTAGAAAAAGTATTTCTGTCTGTCTGTTTGAATTTAAACCTTTTCAAATTAATTTAAATTCAAATTTAAATCTGTTTTAATTTATCTTTTAAAATATAAATCCAAATAATACAAATAATATATGTTTTGAAATCAGAAAAATGTGAGGAATTCAAATATGGCATCCAAAATATATTTTGGACACTTTATTTTCCAAGTTGGTTTAAATTACAATAAAATGCCCTTTTACCTTAATTAATTAATAACTTTTGATTTATAACTCCAAATTTAACAAATAATATGTCTAAAATGATTAGCTCGACGAGACCTTTCTGTTTATGCATTCCATGTTTTGATTTGAAGCATGCATCATATAAATATAAAGTATACAGCAACTAATATGAGGATAAAATGGGGCCAAAACTCAATAAAATGATTTATTCTTGTATTCCACACCTCACCCATGCCATGCTACTTTATTGCCATGCAAATTGTGCATCATTCATCATGGCATGATTGTCTGCTTGTCGCATTTTCTTCATATGCTTGTGCCCTTTATTTATGTTGGCCCTTGTTTGTTTGGTTCTTCTTCGAATAGACGCTGAGCAGGGGATATATCAAGAAACCCAGGAGCACTACCCAGATCCTTCTCTCGCTTCAATCGAGCCAGCAAGCACTACCACATGCTTGCATACATATAGTACCTGCTGCCTCTATCTTATTCTTGCATCATTGAGTCGCGATTGCATTAAATTGAATCCCAAGTATTGCATAGCCTTTACTTTTAAACCCCACCGAAGCTTGTTCCTCCATCGCATGAGCCATTACTACAGGAGTTGTATGAGCCATGCGAGTCGTAGAACATCATGTGTAGGGTATGTGAGTGTCTGATGGATAACGAGGTACCTAAACAACTTAACCTGAGTAGTAATGGGATAACTAATGAAAGTGGCATCGGTGAGCCATATTTGCTATTTGGTCTTTCAGGCTCACTTGTGTCCCGTAGGACCCCGAATACTTGATTCCTGTTCCTTGAATATTCGCGCTATCCACATCCGGGAGGCTTATGAACCCCCCTGAGCCAGAGCTTGATTAATTCTTATTTCATGGGGCCAAAAACTAGTTTGAGGTTTTATTTTACTATCCTGTACTTATGCCATGCTTTACTGTTTTATTTAAATTGTGCGAGGTACTGCACCTGTACTGTTTAGGACCGTGACCCGTTTTCGCTGTATCGACAAGCCCAGTCACACTTTCGGGTTCCCAGTCATTTACAGCCGGCCCCACAAACCTTGAGTCCGTCTCGTAGCCGGCCAGCTTCGTTGCGGGTAGCTTAATGGGGTGGCCCCCTAAAATATTTCTGAATCCTGTGATCGCTTTATCGTGACTGCCTCGTTGGTTTTGATTTGGTTTTTTCGAGGTTGATCGAGTGTGTGTTGCTATTTGTGCACCCCTGCAGGGTAAAACTTTCTGAAAGCCGTGTCCGCGGTTATGGACGACTTGGAGCACAGTTTCTCGATCATAGACAAGCATAACTAAAGCACCGCTTTTAATTTGACTAAGTAACTAACTAGTAAATAGTGCAACACTCATGGAATGGTAAATAAAACTGCCAACGGATGGGGGGGGTTGTTCGTCCGCTTCCTCGTCGGTAAGCGAGGAGGAGGATGGATCTGTTGATATTACTGTTATAACTGTTGTTATTAATTCACAGACATCCGTCTATCTCTGGTTAGGCGGATGGTTAGCGAGTATCTCTAGAATTGTTAGGGTTTATCTTCTGCTGCAATTGCGTCACCCCAGGTTGTGTCCCCTTTAGAGGCATAAAGACTTGCTGAGTACCCCTAGGGTCTCACACGATAAATTGTTTGATCCAGATGAACAGGTAAACTCGCAAGATGGATACTGGGTGGAAGAGACGGACGATGCGGGCAACGATCATTCGATGTAGAGATTCCGGGAACGGGGGTCCGTGAGATCTGTGGGCGGGATGTGTTTATTTATGGGGCATCTTATGCCGATTTGCTTCTTATCCGTACTCGGATCTTGTTTTCCGCTTCCGCTTGCTACCCTGATGTTTGATGTATGAGGAGATATCCTAAACTATTATATCTATCTAGGATATTTGGATCTTGCCGTATGTATGCTATATTTCCTTTCTTTTTAGATGGAATGACTCTGAGAACCATTGTATGGTGGCTTGCATACATACTCATTTGTGTATGTAGTTGATCCCTTCGCCTGCCGATTACGCCGCCCGTTCTTGTCCCGATGTTTGGAAATGGTTAGGACGGCCGAAAGGTCTACCTGTGAGTGGCATTTGGGCCCCACCGTACTATTTTAACCATTTCCGCTCATCCAGGCTTGTAACTAGGAGCGTAATTCACCGAGGTAGTTACAATGCGCCCCTACCAGACCAACCTCGGATCATCATCTCACCTCAAGCCCGAGACCCCAACGGGTTACCACTATACTCCACCCCGATGGACAATGTCGTCGCGGCCGATGCTGCGATCGCCAACCTTGATGTCCAAGGCGACAGCGCGCTACAGATCCAGTACGCCAAGGGACTACTCATCAGGGCCATCGAGCAACAGGCCGCGGGAGTCGACCCACGGGGGCGGATGTATTCCCGCTCATCAGTAAGCAGGGCGGCATCCAGCGGCCATCCCACCGTGGCTAACGCAATAGTTTGCCCACCACCCCAACCCCTGGCGAACCAACCACGGGCCGCCAACCCCGCGTTGTCGACCAACGAGCCGTGACCTGCGAACAACACCGTCGCCGCAAACGGGCAACCCCTCGACGCTCGAACGCACATCATCAACAATCAGGCGTGGCGGTTGCGCCAGCCCTACGACCTGCGACACACCCTCTCCAACCGCGGCGACCCGGAGCCAAGAGGCTCGCTCAGCCGAGTCAGGCCACAATGCTTTGGACCCATGATCCACGGGGAAAAATACCCCGCCAACTTCAAGGCCCCCAAGGAGATCGAGAAGTACGACCCGACGTACGACCCCGCCGTTTGGCTGGACACATATCTCATGGCAATGGGGATCGCAGGCCACACCGACCTGCTCGCCGCTCCCTACCTCCCACTGATGATGGAGGGTGTGACCCGACAATGGATCAACACGCTACCCGTCGACAACATCGATTCCTAGGAAGAAATGCGGGACAACTTCGTTAGGCACTTCGAGGGCTCCTACACCCGCGCCACCACCATCGAGGACCTGGAGCGATGCATTTAGGGACAACGCGAGTCAACCCGCTGGTGGATCCAAAGGTGGCAAGAACTATGGATAAACGCCTCCGGCATCCACCCAGACACGGCGATACATTGCTTCAAGAACGCGTGTTGGTACGAACCTCTGGTAACCAAGATCAAGAGGCTCTACCGGACGCTTGATAACATCCTTGACCTGCTCGAGAACGCCAAGCGCTACGCGGAGGAGGACCCCAACCAAGACTCTGATGAAGAGTTGGGAGGAAGACGGCGCACTAGCATCCACGACAGTGGGCGCCTACGCGACATGCGCTACAGCACACCCGCATCACCGGCAAGCGCCGGACCGATGGGCGAGTCGACTTCGTCGCCAACACCGGCTACGGCCAACGCGACTCCAAGAACTACCGCCGCGATGGAGGAAACTACCGCGACAGCAGGAACTACCGTGTCAACAACGCGACGAGGCCGAAATTCGACCCTGCCGCCCTGCTCATTCAGCCCTGCATCTACCACATCAGGAAGGGAAAACCCGCCACCCACACCACCGCCGACTGCCACTCTCTCAAAGAAATCGAGAAGGCGAGACGCGCGAGGGAGGATCCCAACAATAACCAACCGCGGGACAATGGGAACAACGGCGGCTTTGGAACCGCCGTCGGGTCACTACATACCTTCACTGGGCTCGGCACCAAGCGTGAGAAGAAGGTACTCGCCCGCACGGTCGCTGTCAATGCGGTGACGCAAGTCGACATCCCCCGCTTCCTAAACTGGTCCGAGCAGAGCATCACTTGGAGTCGCCAGGACCACACGCCAAGAATCGAATATCCAGGGCGAGGCACCCTCGTGGTCAGGCCAAAGGTGGCCGACTACTGGCTGCCCAAGACGCTGATGGACGGCAGGAGCTCCATCAACATCCTGTACCTCGACACCTTCAAAACGCTCCAGCTCCCAGAAGCAGCCATCGAGCCAACACTGACGACCTTCCACGACATCATCCCTGGCCGGAAGGCGTACCCGATTGGAAAGGTGACGCTACCAGTCACCTTCGTGAAGGAAATATGCCCTGAGAGGCAATAATAAAGGTGTTATTATGTATTCCTTGTATATGATAGATGTTTATTTCGCATGCTATAATTGTATTGATAGGAAACATCAATACATGTGTGCTTAATAAACAAAAGGGTTCCTAGTTATGCCTCTCTTATAGACTAGCTTGTTGATTAACAAGATGATCAAGGTTTCCTGATCATGGACATTGGATGTTGTTAATAACAAGGTCACAGCATTTGTGAAATGATGTGATGAACATTCATCCGGAGTATAGCATTACGATCAAGTCATTATGTTTATATTACTATAACATCATACAAAGTAGTCTTAGTCCTTAGACCATGAGATCATGTTAATTGCTAACACCGAAAGAGTATATTGATAACATCAAACGTCACACCGTAACAGGGTGACCATAAAGGTGGGTTCAGTGCTATGAAGGTGTTATGTTGAGGCTCATGGATCAAGAGTGGAATTTGTCAATCCCGATGACAGATAGATATACTCTAGGCCCTCTCGGTGATATCACATTAAGATAGCTTGCAAGCAAGTGATGTGATCACTAGAATGTTATATCACGGGAACGAGAAAAGAGTGCATGTCGGTAACGAGATCAAACTAGGTATTTGGATACCGATGATCGAATCTCGGACATGTATTATATCATGAGACAAAGGGATTAAATTGCTGATGTTAAAGGTTCTCATGATCACAGAAGTCATCGTTGAATATGCAGGAGTCAGTATGGATCTCCAGGTCCCGCTTCTGATTATTGATCTGAGAGGAGTCTCGATCATGTCTGCATTATTCCCAAACCGTAGGGTGACACACTTAAGGGTTGCCGGACACCATTTAGGAGCACATATGTTCCAGACAAAAGGTTTGCAAAGCGCAGGAAATGTTTTGATAGAAACATGAATTGTTTCGATAGAAACCAGAATTGTTTCGGGTGAAATTGCAGAAAGTGGTTCTGCATGTGATATTGAAATGTTGCAAGGGGTTTTATGTGAATGTTTGTTAATTAAAGTAATTAACAAAATTATGAATAAAATAAATAAAAGAGTTTTATTAATTGAGAGTTGTATTTAATTTGGTGGAAATTAAATACATGTGAGTGGGATTTTGGGTGGAGGCCATGTTTATGTGAGTGGAGGTTCACCACATGAATGAAGGAGGGGAGGAGTCCCCCCCCTCATGTGCCGGCTATGGGAGGGGAGGGGTCTCCCTCCCTCCTATATAAAGCCCCCCTATCCCCTCTCACAAAACACACCTCCTCGTGAAGGATCTCTCTCCCCCTCTAGATATTCCCCCATGGTCTCGGATTAGCGAGATACATGTTCCCAGTGGCCTTGCGTCTGGAAGGAGTTGCTGCTTCCGCTGATTCACTGGAGCGAGGAGGTGGAGGTTGTCCGGTGGCTTGAACATGTGTGCGAGGACGGATGCGCTACTGATTTGCGGCGCTCGGACTTCCACATGATCTTGAGATCGGCAAGCGTACGACTACATCAACCACGAGTTCCTACTCGTTAATAAAACTCGTTGTCTTCGAGGGTAAGTTCTCCATGGATGTATGTCGACCCGTTGCTCTGTATCTAGTAGATAGATCTTGGCGTATAGTTCTCATCATAGGAAATTTTTTGTTTTCTATGCTGCGGACCCAACACTTCGGCACCCCGGCAAACTACCGCACGGAGAGAATCGTCTTCGAGCTGGTGAACTTTCGCAGCCCCTACCACTGCATCCTGGGCCGCCAGGCATTCGCAAAGTTCATGGCGACCCCACACTACGCCTACAACATGATGAAGCTCCCCGGGCCGAGCGGCATCATCACCGTCCACGGCGACCCTGATATGGCCGTGGAATGCGAAGAAAAAGGCGCGGAGCTCGCCGACGCTGTCATCGCCACGGAGACTGACCACGCGGAGGAGCTCGCAAAATATGCCGGCAACATCAACAAGGATGATCCCACCATCCTGAAGAAGCCAATCGCTGCGAACTCCATGTTCGAGGCAACCACGCACACCCGCACCGTCGAGCTCGTCCCAGGCGACTCTAGCTAGACGTTCACCATCGGGGCGCACATGAGCCCCGCATAGGAAAGCGCACTCATCGAGTTCCTCCGTGAGAACCGCGACATCTTCGCATGCAAGCCATCTGACATGCCAGGTGTCCCGAGGGAACTTGCTTAGCACAAACTTAATGCAGACCCCAAAGTGCGACCAGTAAAGCAGTCGCTACGGCCCTTCAATGAAGAGCGCCGTCGAGCAATCGCCGAGGAAGTCTAGCGCCTGCTAGCTGCAGGTTTCATCCGGCCAATCAAGTACTCCAAGTGGCTGGCAAACCCAGTCATGGTTCTCAAAAAGAACAACACCTAGAGAATGTGTATCGACTACACCAATCTCAACAACGCCTGCCCAAAGGAGGAGTTCGTCCTAACACGCATCGATCAGATCATCGACTCGACCGCGGGATCGGAGTCGCTGTGTTTTCTCGATGCCTACTCTGGTTACAACCAGATTAAGATGGCAGTCGAAGACGAGGAGAATACGGCGTTCATCATGCCATTCGGCGCATTCTGCTACACAGCCATGACGTTTGGCCTCAAGAACGCAGGCGCCACATACCAGGGGTGCATGCAGGAGTGTCTAGCGAGCCAAATTGGCCGCAACATCCATGTCTACATCGACGACGTGGTGGTAAAATCCACCCGCCAAGACGATCTGCTCGCCGACCTAGCAGAAACCTTCGCAAATCTGCGGAGGTACAACATCAAGCTAAACCCCGGAAAATGCACCTTCGGCATACCCACCGGACAACTTCTGGGGTACGTAGTCTGCAAGCGAGGCATTGAGGCCAACCCCACCAAGATCGACACCATCACGCAACTCGGGAAACCCGAGTGCCTGGGCGACGTCCAAAAGTTGGCAGGGCAAGTCGCGGCTCTCAGTCGCTTCATCCCCCGACTAGGCGAGAAGGCAATGCCCCTATACCGCCTGATGCGCAAGAACCCAACGTTCCAATGGGACACAGAGGCCGACAACACATTGAAAGCACTCAAAGAAGTGCTACTCGCGGCACCACTACTCGCCGCGCCACTCGACAAAGAGCCAATGCTCGTCTACATCGTGGCCTCCAATCGGGTCGTCAGCGCCGTGATGGTCGTCGAACGACCAGAAGAGGGCAAGGAGCGCCCCATACAGCGCCCAGTATACTACATTAGTGAAGTCTTAATAGACTCACGACAGCGGTACCCGCAATATCAAAAACTGGTGTACGCGGTATTCCGAGCAAAGCGACGACTCCCGCACTACTTGTAGGAGCACCCAATCATGGTGGTATCCTCCGCGCCCCTGCAAGACATCATATGCAATCGCGATGCGACTGGGTGAGTCGCCAAGTGGGCCGTCAAGATCGGCGTCCACAACATCAAGTATGAGCCCCGAAAAGCGATCAAGTCGCAAGCCCTGGCTGATTTCCTCGCCGACTGGGAAGAAGCACAGCAGCCAGAGAAGCTCCCATACCTCCACTACTGGTCGCTCCACTTCGATGGCTCCAAGAACACCGACGGCGTGGGGGCTGGGGTCATACTGACCTCCCCCAAAGGAGAAAAGCTCCGCTACGTGCTCCACCTCAACTTCAAACCCTGCACCAATAACATGGCGGAATACGAGGCCCTCCTCCACGGCATGATAACCGCCAAGGAGATGAACATCAATCGCCTACGATGCTATGGCGACTCCGACTTAGTCGCCGGACAAGTGGCCGGGACATGCGATGCTGTTTCCCCAACAATGATAGTGTACCCCCAAGCCGTCGACCAGCTGGGAGGACACTTCAATGGCTATTCCGTCGAGTGGATCGACAGGTGCAAAAACAAGGAGGTAGACGCCCTTTCCCGCATCGGATCGGCCCGACAGGCGCCACCAGTAGGCATCTTCCTTGACATCATCCACAAACCCTCCGTCAGCCCACCGAACGAGATCGACGACGGGGTCCCACTACAACAAGAACCGGCCTTAGTCGCCATGGTTGTGGAACCTAGCGACTGGACAACGCCATATGTCGCCTTCCTGGAACACACATGCAATGACTCTAACTGTGGTTCATGAAAAGAGCAGACATACGATGACGCCGGTGGATCCATGTGTGCTTTATGAGAGGAACACACATGCAGTGACACCGGTGGATCATTATGTGGACTATGAAAACAACACACATCCAATGACACCGGTGGATCCTTACGTGGTCTGTGAAAAGAACACACATGCAATGACACTGGTGGATCCATATGTGGTTTGTGAGAAGGACACACATGCAATGACACTGGTGGATCCATGTGTGGTCTGTGAGAAGAACACACATGCAATGACACTGGTGATATGTGGTTTGTGAAAGGAACAAACATGCAATGACTCTAACTGTGGTTCATGAAAAGAGCAGACATGCAATGACACTGGTGGATCCATGTGTGGTTAATGAGAAGAACACACATGCAATGACTCTAACTGTGGTTCATGAAAAGAGCAGACATGAGATGACACCGGTGGATCCATGTGTGGTCTATGAGAGGAACACACATGCAATGACACCGGTGGATCCTTACGTGGTCTTTCAGAAGAACACACATGCAATGACACCGATGGATCCATACGTGGTCTGTGAAAAGAACACACATGCAATGACACTGGTGGATCCATATGTGGTTCATGGGAAGGACACACATGCAATGACACTGGTGGATCCATGTGTGGTCTGTGAGAAGAACACACATGCAATGACACTGGTGATATGTGGTTTGTGAAAGGACCATACATGCAATGACTCTAACTGTGGTTCATCAAAAGAGCAGACATGCAATGACACTGGTGGATCCATGTGTGGTTAATGAGAAGAACACACATGCAATGACACTAGGTGTGGTTCATGATATGGTTTGTGAGAAGAACACACATGCAATGACTGTAGCTGTGGTTCATGAGAAGAACACACATGCAATGACTCTAACTGTGGTTCATGACAAGAGCAGACATGCGATGACACTGGTGGATCCATGTGTGGTCTATGAGAGGAACACACATGCCATGACACCAGTGGATCCTTACGTGGTCTGTGAGAAGAACACACATCCAATGACACCGGTGTATCCATACGTGGTCTATGAAAAGAACACACATGCAATGACACTGGTGGATCCATATGTGGTTCATGGGTAGGACACACATGCAATGAAACTGGTGGATCCATGTGTGGTCTGTAAGAAGAACACACTTGCAATGACACTGGTGATATGTGGTTTGTCAGAAGAACACACATGCAATGACTCTAACTGTGGTTCATGAAAAGAGCAAACATGCAATGACACTGGTGGATCCATGTGTGGTTAATGAGAAGAACACAGATGCAATGACACTGGGTGTGGTTCATGATATGGTTTGTGAGAAGAACACATATGCAATGACTCTAGCTGTGGTTCATGGGAAGAACACACATGCAATGACTCTAACTATGGTTCATGAAAAGAGCAGACATGCAATGACATTGGTGGATCCATGTGTGTTCTATGAGAGGAACACACATGCAATGGCACCGGTGGATCCTTACGTGGTCTGTGAGAAGAACACAAATCCAATGACACCAATGGATCCATATGTGGTCTGTGAAATGGACACACATGCAATGACACTGGTGGATCCATATGTGGTTCATGAGAAGGACACACATGCAATGACACTAGTGGATCCATGTGTTGTCTGTGAGAAGAACACACATGAAATGCCACTAGTGATATGTGGTTTGGGAAAGGAACAGACATGCAATGACTCTAACTGTGGTTCATGAAAAGAGCAGACATGCAATGACACTGGTGGATCCATGTGTGGTTAATGAGAAGAACATACATGCAATGACACTGGGTGTGGTTCATGATATGGTTTGTGAGAAGAACACACATGCAATGACTCTAGCTGTGGTTCATGAGAAGAACACACATGCAATGACTCTAATTGTGGTTCATGAAAAGAGCAGACATGCGATGACACCGGTGGATCCATGTGTGGTCTATGAGAGGAACACACATGAAAAGAGCAGACATGCGAAGGACACATGTGTTTATTAGGATTCGCTTGTTCGCATTTCGATTGCCCGATCTTCTTACATCATCTACTCCCCCATTTTCCTTTTCTTCCAATAGGTTTCTGGCAGCGACGCTGTAGCGATGACGAGTCCATTCACACCAAGGCTCGTCAGGTGCTGAGGAGGCTGCGGGACGGCCAGTACGACGCCTTCCTCAGGCGTGGCGACTATAGCTGCCCCTTCCGCAAGGGGATCGCCTACTGCTTGACGAGTCACGCCAGCGGCACCGACTTGAACACCTACTGAAGCATGCGGAGGCCGCGGGCTCCGGCATGCACAAAGGCAGCTAGCGCGAGATGATACATTGCAAATGTATCTATAATTTTTGATGTTCCATGCTTGGTTTTATCTACTTTCTTGTGTTTTATCCACACTTTGGAGTACTTTTCATATGATTTCTTGGACTAACCTATTAACAAGAGCCACATTGCTAGCTGCCTGTTTTCTGCTATTTTTGGTTCCAGGAAAGTCAGAAAATGAATATTCTCGGAATTGGACCGGACAAAAGCCAAAGTCGATATTTTACCGGAAGACTCACGGAGCCAGAAGACGAGACAGAGAGGGGCCAGGGGCTGGCCACACCTCCTGGTGGCGCGGGCCAGGCCAGGCCACGTCAAGGGGTGGTGTGGGCCCCTCCGGCACCCCCTCGGTCTCCCCTCTCGCCTATAAGAAGCCTCCCAATGCATAAACCCTAAATCATCAAGCCTCTAGCCACGAAAAGTTCCGCAGCGCCGCCGCCACCGAAGGGGAGATTCGGGGGACAGAAAGTCTCTGTTCCGGCACCCTGCCGGGATGGGGAAGAGCCATCTCCATCGATCTCCACCACCATCTCCATCGTCGTTGCTGATTCCCATGATGAGGAGGGAGTAGTTCTCTCTCGAGGCTAAGGGTTCTACCGGTAGCTATGTGTTCATCTCTATCTCTATGCATGATCTTATTGAGATCATGAGCTTGTCATCTATAGATCTACCTTGCTACTCAAGTGCTTTAATAGATCTCTGCTCTCCCCATGTGTGTGAAAGTGATAGCATGCACACCATGGTGGAACTTAGGCTAGAGATTACAAATACTTGTTATGAGTTATATTTGGAGTTGGATGTTTCTATGAAATTGTGGTGTTTGTTGGAACCATCTAGTGCTCAAGGTGACAGTGTGGGGTTACCTAGATGGGGAAAGCGAACCTTGAGGAGTGCTGTTATAGCCCTACCATGGATTAGAGTGTCCAACCGAAGAGTAGTTATGAGTAGTATCATGAAGAATAAGATATTTATATGAGAGTGTTCACTAGCGAAAGTATGATCCCTAGGCCTTGTTTCTAATCACTAAAACACCGTTTTCTATTAGATCTGTTACATGTTTCCTTGCTTCTATATTTATTTTAGTTTTACTTTAGTCTTTTCCATGCCATCAAGCTATTTTCTGGCACCGTTGTCTTTTATCTATACCACTTGTATTTTACTATCTCTTCGCTGAACTAGTGCACCTATACACCTGACAAGTGTATTGGGTGTGGTGGGGACACAAGAGACTTCTTGTATCTTGATTGCAGGATTGCTTGAGAGGGATACCTTTGACCACTTCCTCCCTGAGTTCGATAAACCTTGGGTGATCCACTTAAGGGAAAACTAGCTGCTGTTTTACAAACCTCTGCACTTGGAGGCCCAACAACTGTCTACAAGAATAGAAGTGCGTAGACATCAAGCTATTTTCTGGCACCATAGCCGGGGAGGTAAGGTAAAAGGTATTCACACCAGAGGATTAAAGAAGAAGAACCTCCCACGGCAAACGCCTATTTTCTGGCGCCGCTTGGAGGTATAGGTAAAGGTACTCACATCCTCCGGTGTGAGTGCTCGAAGTTATTTCCTTTAGATTCTGCAATTTTGTCTTTTTGTTTCTTGTTTTCACTAGTTAGGCTTAATGGAAAACAACAAAAAAATTAGAGAGCTTTATAGTATTTATCTTGAGTTAGGACATGAAGTGTTTGAAGAGATAATTAAAAAACCTATGGAACTTTATATGCATGCTAATAGCAATGTTGTTAGTATGAATTCTTTGGACACCATTATTGCTAATGCTATGGAAAAATCTAAGCTTGGGGAAGCTAGTTTTTATGAAAGTGATCTTTTTAGTTCCCCAGCTTTGGAAGATAGCTATTCTATTGCTTATGATGATACCAAACCTCCAATATATGATGATTACAATGATGAATATGATATTTTCAGTCCACCTACTATTGAGGAGAAAATTAATGATTACAATATGCCTTCTATATTTGATGATTATGGTGATGAGAAAATTAATGATAGCTATTTTGTTGAATTTGCTCCCACTACAATTAATAAGAATGACTATGCTTATGTGGAGAGTAATAATTATTATATGCATGTGGCTCATGATAAGAATGTTTTATGTGATAGTTATATTGTTAATTTTATTCATGATGCTACTGAAAGTTATTATGAGAGAGGGAAACATGGTTTTATGCATCTAAATAATATTAAGTTTCCCCTCTTTATGTTGAAAATTTTGAAGTTGCACTTGTTTTGCTTTCCTATGCTTGTTGCTTTGTGCTTTCATGACTTGTTTCTTTACAAGATTATTATGCATAGGAAGTGGGCTAGACTTAAATGTTCTTTGAATCTGCTTCTTGATGCTCTCTTTTACTTCAATTCATATTTCTTATGTGAGCATCTTCTCAAACTATCAAGCCTAACTTAAAGGCATTAAAGAAAAGTACTTATTGGGAGATAACCCAAAAGTTTTAGATGAGTGTTGGAAGTTATTACTTCAGTAATAACCACTCCTTATCCTTTTTATTTTCTTTTTGTGCCAAGAGTAACCTCTAATGAGAGAGAAGTACTGATTTGGAAAGTTGTTGTCCCGAAACAGATTTCTGTGCTTCACCGTAATACTTCGTGTAAAATATCTGTACGTCCTTTTGAGGCGTGAATTTTTGTGCTTCTGCCCCAGGTCGTTATCTAACTTCAACACTTTTTGATTTGAGCAATAGAAGGTCTTCGAAAAAATTCTTCTTTACCTGCTGGTCTATTTTGACAGATTTCTGCCATTATTTGCATTTGCTTCTTGTTGGTTCCTTTTTGAGTTCTTTTGGGGTCTTGAGCTTTTTGAGGGAAGTGCTACAGTAGCTTGTGTTTTAATGGAAGTTTTATTGGTGTTGGAACTGAACCTAAAGACTTATTATCTTGAGTGCACTAATGTTGCTAATAAAGATTGTGTGAAGTTTTGTATGAAGGAAAAATTTCAGGTGTATGGAAGGAATGAGTAATGATATGAAGGATGGACTAAAGCTCAAGCTTGGGGATGCCACACGTGTCACCCCAAGAAATATCCAAGAAGTAAAAGCGTCAAAGCTTGGGGATGCCCAAGGCATCCCCTTCTTCATCAACAAAAATCCTAGGTTCCTTCCAAACGCTTCATTTTTATTATTTCATGCACAGTTGTGTTGTTCTTGGAGCGTCTTATTTTTAGTTTTTGTTTTGGTTTTTCTTTTGTTTTGTTTTCTTAGTTTGCTGAATAAATTGGTTGGACCCCCTCTTTCATATATTGGTTTTCAAATAGTTTGGTTTGGATTGGAAAAGAGTAGGAAGTTCATGCTTAAGTGGTAAAGAGAGCTTGTTTTTGACTATGGCCTATGCTTTGTCATACCATGCTTGATATTATTTTGGCTTTATGCTTAGTATTCTTTGCTGTAGCATGACTTGTTATAAACAATTGAGATTGCTTAATGTGCCTTGGATGAATCATGCGTTGTTTTAGCATATTAAATCATAGTATAGTGGTATTCTCCTTTGATGCTTTATTTGGGTTGAGTTGGCGCATGCTCACACCATGTTATGACTATCTCAAGTCACCATAGCCTTTATGATCCTTTAGTTTTCAACTTGTAGTATCACTTTATGCTTTGATTAATGATGTTTTGTCGCTCTGCGTGATTATGGCCATTATTGCTCTCTTAGTTTATCGCTCCCAGTCTTTTGCTAGCCTCCACAACCAAGTATGAGTTCCACTCATGCATCCAACTCCCTAAACCAAGCTATTCCAAAGAGTCCACCATACCTACCTATTAGCATTTGCTATTCCAAGTATATTCATGTTTTTGTTTACCTTCCAAATTAAACTTGTTATGAGAAAACTGGTGATTAAAGCTCTCACAAACTTGATGACACACTTTACTTTTATTGCACTTAATAAACATGAACCATTGTGTCGTCTATGTTGTATATGCTTGTACTTATTTGTTGGGGATTAGCAGAACCATGCTATGATGGGGAACGCTTTCAACATTGCACTAGTACTTCGTACCTAGTTGATATCATGCTCTTTTGTCTATGGATGTCGTCGGTGTGAAATGAAAGGGGAGCTTGTAAGTCCATGGATTTATGTATATGTGTTAGAGAAACGCCTGGGCCGCTGGTCTAATCCATGCTGACATGGTGGAAACCTGCAGCATAACCATAATGAGCTGTCTATGAAGCATTCTTCTTCTAAAAAACGAGTCCTATATTGAGAAAAAAGAGAAAAAGAAAAGAAAAAAAGAGATTATGAAAAGAGGAAAGAGAGAAAAAAGCACCATATTACCATGGTAAATAAGAAGATTGCTGAGATGCTCGTTGTCTGCTTGCCTTGTCATTTTGATATGGGGATTCTTCCGTATCATCGGGCAAGGGGTACCCCGTTGGCGGTTCTCTATGATACGCATGTACTTACGATGACAAGAACTTACAGATGACTAAACTTGAGTAGCATGAGGAGCGGCCCTCGTATTCAAGAGACATGATATTTTCATCTTATACTTTGTCAAGCATATACTCCATAGTTTGTTCACTTTAACCTTAATCACCTTCAAGATGCTTATGATAGGGGCAATGAGAGCTAAAAGCTATAAGTACCATAATTTTTGGAAGCTCTTTATGAATCTTGAATCTCTACTTCCTTCTATGAAGGCCTTTCTTTTACTTTTATGTTGAGTCTCCACCTTCTATCTTTATGCACCTACTTTGAGAACATAGTGGCCATTCTTAGTTTTATGTGCATTGTCCCAAGATTTGTTGATTGATGCATAACTTTGATATTGCTTGTTTTAAACTATTTGTATCTAGTCACCCTTATGAACTTTGAAGGTGTCCTATGCATTTATATTTTCTACTCTATGAGGGACAAGCTGAATACTACTATGCTATGTTTTATTTATGTGAAACAAACAAACGTCTTGCAAAGCATTGTTATTCATGAATCTTTTGTTTGTGCCTTTTCACGTTGCAACATAGTTTCTTTGTCTTATTGCTAGAACTTTGTCTTTCATGTTATGATCGAAGTACTATGATCCCAGCTTTGAATGTTTTACAAATACTTTGATCAAGTTTATGATGGTGCATGTCACCTCAAAAATTATTCTTTCTTTTTATCACTTACCTACTCTAGGACGAGCAGGAGTAAAGCTTGGGGATGTTGATACATTGCAAATGTATCTATAATTTTTGATGTTCCATGCTTGGTTTTATCTACTTTCTTGTGTTTGGTCCACACTTTGGAGTACTTTTCATATGATTTCTTGGACTAACCTATTAACAAGAGCCACAGTGTCAGCTGCCTGTTTTCTACTGTTTTTGGTTCCAGGAAAGTCACAAAATGAATATTCTCGGAATTGGACCGGACAAAAGCCAAAGTCGATATTTTACCGGAAGACTCACGGAGCCAGAAGACGAGATGGAGAGGGGCCAGGGGCTGGCCACACCACCTGGTGGCGCGAGACAAGCCAGGTCGCGCCAGGGGGTGGTGTGGGCTCCTCCGGCACCCCCTCGGTCTCCCCTCTCGCCTAAAAGCCTCCCGATGTATAAACCCTAAATCATCAAGCCTCCAGCCACGAAAAGTTCAAGAGGCGCATGCCGGAGGGGACATTGGGGACAGAAGTCTGTTCGGCACCACCTGTCAACACCCAGATTTTTAACCCGGATGCCCGTTATGCCATACCTCATAATCCCGGGATTACCATTTTGCGAGACATAACGGATTGGATATCACAGTACATCATCCATTACAAACCATACATAAGGTTTTACACAAATAAGGATCTCATGATCCAGTCTTTAATACAACAAGCAGCGGAAATAAAAGATAAGCATAGCAGTGGGGTCCATCTTCAAGGGCAGAGGCAATGCTGACGAAGGCAGATAGTCCTAGTTATCATAGCCGTCCTGATGGCCATCCTCTTGATAGTCTCCTTCATAGTCTGGCCATGATAATAGCCAGGGACAAAAGCCATGAGTACTCTTTAAGTACTCGCAAACTACTATTAACAGGTACTATAATTCTAAGTTAAAGTGTTGAATCTAATTTAACTATCAAATTAAGTTTGAAACCTAAGCTGAGTTCAGAAGCAAAGAAAGATAAAGCAAAGTTCTAGAATCACTTAAACTGGGAAACTATTATCATCAACACAACCCTGTTGTGGTCAAGTAAAAGTTCAACATTCATTTCAAGTTATTTAGAAAACATCTGACGACGAAACAGTATGGCCATTCCAACTGTCCATAACCGCGGATGCGGCTATTCGAATAGTTTGACACTCTGCAGAGGTGGTACACTTTCACCACAAGATTCGATACATCTGTCAGGGATAACCCTGAATCATCATACTTAGTATGCAGATAATCAAACATAACCTTCCCTTTACACACCCTAGTATAAACACCTCTCCTATGAGCATGGCCTCCCAACCATGACCATCAGTCATCTTGGGGACTGCATAGGTGGACAACATTGAGAGGTAGCCTCATCTCAAACCTCTCCCCTGAGGGAACTAATACTAATGCATATAAATTGCTAGCTAAGCCTTACCCTATTTAGGTAATGTGGTTATACGGTAAATTTGGAATGGTATCGCATCCGAATCCAACCATCAGTTTTATAAAAGGGTTAAGGCTCATGCCTCATCATTTTCCTCATCATAAACCAGTTGTGTCTCTCAACACATGTCAAAACATCTCAATAGAATGACTCATCATTCCAAGGTTTTTACAATTCATTTTCACCAAGTGCTCCCATCTAAAGTGACTCAAGTTTTTGATCTACTCTAAAATACTAAGTTAAGAGTGTTCACTAAGGTGGAAAAGATGGTTTCAATCTCATGCCATATAATGACATCTAAAGGTTTCTAAGTAGGTCAAGTTTTATACTTTTTATGCTACCTTCCAAACAAGTAAAGAACTTTGTATAACCTAAGAGGGGTAAAACTTGTAGGTAAGACTTGGGGTACTAATAGTCAAAGGGGTGTGATCAAAGCATGCTTAAGGCATCTTTACTAAACCATCTAGTTTTATTCTAGCTTGCTAACACTAGCTTGCCTTGGTTGGTGTAGTGGTTGAAGTTTTCTTCTTCTTCTTCTTCTTCTTCTTGGTAGAACTCCTCCTCCTTGAAAGCTTGGTCGGTACTAGCGTCTATAAATACATAGGGAGTAGACAATCACCAAACAATACTTAAATAGGATAGATAGCATTCTAAGACACACAATTGATGATCTATTATCATCTCAAGCATCACAAGTTTCAATAGTTTCAACCTTTTAATTTTAGAAAAGTAATTTCTACTCATTGAAATATTAACTAAAATTTAATATTCACCACCAAAATATGGGATCATGTGGACACATGTCCTCACCACATATTCTAACATGTGGGAATGAGATTTAAAGGTTGGATCAATATTACTTTAGTTTAAGTTTATTATTTAATGATTTAAAGTGACTAGAAATGCCTATATAGCATTGTTTTGGTACTAGTCCAAAGTCAGTGCATGTAAACCTTAATATTATTACATATTTAGATATATATGATGAAATGTGATTTTTGAGAGTTGGAATCAACTCAAAAGCTAACTTGGTTGATTTTATAAAAATGTTGCAAGTTGCAAAAGCTTCTGTTTTGTTATTTTTACTAGGAGAGATCTATAACTCTAATGGAATTAAATCCAACGGTCTTGGATAAATCATTTTAATACCTTTCAGACAAAATTGGTTTCATGCAATTTGGATTTCTAAAACTTTCTGAATTGATTTTCAAACTAGGGGACAGAAACTAGATTTAACTAAAAAAAGAAAATCTAGATTTGAATCTATGGGCTAGCACGGGAAAGGACTTGGGCCGGCCCAGTGGCGCTCCATGGCGCAGGGCTCAGCTGACAGGGGGGTCCCACGTGTCAGCAGCACTTAAAACGCGAAACAGTACGCGCGCTGTGGGCCGTAGGATTAGAAGCGAGATCAACAGCTGAGGGTCGTCATTGACGACGAACAGGTCGCCGGCGAGCTCGAACCCTAGCGGCTCGATAGGGGTCTACTGGGGGCATACCAGGGCTCCAGCAGGGTCGGCGAGGTGGGCAAACGACATGGAAGACGACGGCGAGGCGAGGCGCGGTTGCGGCAGAGCTTGGGGTGGTCAAAATCAACGGCGCCCTTCTCCTCCTGCCGCGGCTGCTCTGGCTCCAATTCCGGTGAGCTGCTGCTCCACTTGCTCTGGCTAGAGGTGGGTGAGGTTCAGAGAGGTGAGGGGAGTGGAATGGTGTGGAGAAAAGAGGCTAGGGAGGGCTCCTTTTATAGGCCCGACGGTGAGACCAAGCGGGATGGGAAGGCGACGGTGGCGACATGGCTACGACGAGGTAGCGCCATGGCTGGGGATGGCGATTGACAGGCGGTTCCCTGGCGGTGCTCTAGGACTTGAATGCGGCCGTAGGGGCGGTGGCACGCGGTCTGGGTGAGGTGGCGCTCTGAGAGGCAGAGGCGGCGGTGTCCACGGCGAGCGGTGGCTATGAGGCTTTGGGCGGCGAACGGGGATGTCTGGGTGTTCTCCAGGTCGAGGTGGAGCGGCGGGCGCGGGCTGCAGTCGAGCGGCGGCTTGTGCACGCGGGGATAGAGCATGCTCTGCGGGCGGCATCGACATGGTGCGGTGGCACTAGGCGCGGGCTTTCCTCGGTGGTCCATGGCGAGGCTCGGCTCGGGCAGGGGACAGTGGGTGGCGGTGAGCTCCTGGCTACCTCCTAGACATGGCGAGGGAAGGGGGAGTGGTCTGCTGCAGCGGGGCAAGGTTTGGCCGGCGAGCATGTCCTCGGGTTGGCATGGCATGGGGGTTAGGGACAAGGGAGAGGGGTGCTAAGGGCCTGGTTAGACCAGAGGGGACAGAGGGATTAAATGGAGATCAAATGGGGGCAAAACCCTGTGTAGAATAGTGAGCTAGGATTTAGAGTTTAAACCTGCCTGCCAAGTGTTTGATTAAATGGCCACAAGAAATAAACTTTTGAATTTTGGTTTCAAAATTTTTGGGTGTTCTCCACTATTGCTAGGTAGTCTCTGGTTGCAAGGGTTTTGAAAGTGGAGCTCAAATAGATGGTTTTTGAAATAGGGGTGATCTATGCATATGCATTAGATTCAATTTTAAACTGTCATTTAAAATAGTTAACAGAATGTTTTTAGCAGATCAAAAGGTGGGCCTTGGTACCTCATTATGTGTACTAGCAAGGGGTGCAAAGATCAAGAATTGTTTCTGTTAAGAGTTGAGTACTAGGAATAGCCAAAGTAGGCATGAAAGTTAAATTTGCCAAAATGACCATTCCTTCTTTTTAATTCTTTTTGATTTGATTTTCTTTAAGAAAAGTTTGGGAATGATGTCGATGATGTTTAAATCACCTAAGAAACATTTTACAAGCATTGGATCAATCAATCATGGCAATTCAAACAACTCCTATTTTAAATGCATACACATATGAATGCTTTCATTTTAAATTTGGAAAAGTTTTTGTTAACCCTATTTTTGGATGATTTGATCTTGTTAAGCTTGGATTAAAGTTTTGGGATGTTACACTGCCAGGACGGGGAAGTGCCCCCGGAGCCATCTCCATCGATCTCCACCACTATCTCCATCGCCGTTGCTTATTCCCATGATGAGGAGGGAGTAGTTCTCTCTCGAGGCTAAGGGTTCTACCGGTAGCTATGTGTTCATCTCTCTCTCTATGCATGATCTTGTTGAGATCATGAGCTTATAATCTATAGATCTACCTTGCTACTCAAGTGCTTTAATAGATCTCTGCTCTCCCCATGTGTGTGAAAGTGACAGCGTGCACACCATGGTGGCACTTAGGCTAGAGATTACAAATACTTGTTATGAGTTATATTTGGAGTTGGATGTTTCTATGAAATTGTGGTGTTTGTTGGAACCATCTAGTGCTCAAGGCGACAGTGTGAGGTTACCTAGATGGGGAAAGCGAACTTTGAGGAGTGCTGTTATAGCCCTACCATGGATTAGAGTGTCCAACCGGAGAGTAGTTCAGAGTAGTATCATGAAGAAGAAGATGTTTATATGAGAGTGTTCACTAGTGAAAGTATGATCCCTAGTCCTTGTTTCTAAGCACTGAAACACCATTTGCTGTTAGATCTATTACATGTTTGCTTGCTTCTATCTTTATTTCAGTCTTACTTTAGTCTTTTCCATGCCATCAAGCTATTTTCTGGCACCGTTGTCTTTTATCTATACCACTTGTATTTTACTATCTCTTCGCCGAACTACTGCACCTATACACCTGACAAGTGTATTGGGTGTGTTGGGGACACAAGAGACTTCTTGTATCTTGATTGCAGGATTGCTTGAGAGGTATACCTTTGACCACTTCCTCCCTGAGTTCGATAAACCTTGGGTGATCCACTTAAAGGAAAACTTACTGTTGTTCTACAAACCTCTGCACTTGGAGGCCCAACAACTGTCTACAAGAATAGAAGTGCGTAGACATCACGAGACCGTGAACATCAACGCCTACATCGCTGAACACCGGGCTCTCGGCATTCACCTCCGAAACCTCCAGCGGGTGGTCCTCAAAGAGGGTCGCATGCCTCCAATCAGGCCATAGGCCCCCAAGATCAAGGGACTAGGCAGCAAGAAGCGGAGGAGGCGCCGGAGGGAGGAGGGGGAGGCGCGAGCGCTTGCAGGATGTGCCAGCAACTGTGGTGGCTGCTGCTGCTAAGCAGCTTCTTTCTAGCTATATCTTATTTCTGGCTGAATGCATCGAACCAAGTTAAGCAACTTACTTTCTATCACTATATCCTATTTAGCTGCGCACAGCTATATCTACATTTGTTTTGTTTTCTGAATAAATTTATTCTGCCTGGTGTGATTTGCTGCTCTAGATTTGCTACCTGATCGGAGGCAAAAAGAGGTCCAAAAGGGAACAAATTATCAAAGTGAGAATCTTCTCTAGATTTGCTACCAATTTGGGAAAAATGAAACATATCTGTTTAGCGAGAGAGGAAAAGGGCACTCTTTCAAACTGCCAGTTATCAAGCTACCATCTTGACAAGCTACAAGACACATACATAAACATAACACAATGAGGGTTAAATTTATTTTACTAGTATCACTTGAGGCGCTAGACATCTTTACAAGCTAACTGAGTTCCACAAAACAGAAACATAACACTGACAAGTAAAATTTAATTCACTTCTCATCAGACCACTTGACGTGCTTGCCATCGTTCCTAGGCGACAAACTGTGGCCATTCCAGGTACTCCACAGCTCACGAAATGCTTCGTCCCACCTGGGATCTGACTTGGCCTCCCTATCTTCAGCATCCTGTGGCACAATTAGCGGTGCATCACAGGCCTGATTGTTGCCGCTAGAAGATGCTGCCTCTGTCACCGCTTCTGCTTCACCAGAACTCTCTTCACCGCTTCTTGCAAACTCTCTTTCAGCTGCCTACTTCAGATGTAGCCATTTTCTTTGCATATGTAGCTTCAAACTCATCTATTCTGCATTTTCTACAAAGGGATCCCCTAAGCTCGTCTTTCCTCTTGCAAATAGGGCAAAACACGAGGTAACGTAGAAAATGGATCTTCTTGTACAACTGGTAGGTCACGTAAGCATCTATAGCTGCATACTTCAGGTTTATATCAGACAACGGCCACTCATCCTAGAAATCGTGCCTATCCGTAGGGAAATCTTCCTTCATTTTGTCGTACAACTCATCGAGGATTCTAGTTGCGAGTGATGCCATTCCATCCTTCCTTGAGCCCCCCAGGATCTTGACAAGACGCTGAATATCGATCTAGTTGTGCGCAGGAATTATAATTTCCTCTTGATAAAATTTCGAAAAATCATTTGTTGTCTCGACAGTGCAGAAAACAATTCCCTTTTCTACAAGGAACTAGCGCAGTGCCGGACATTTCCCGTCAGTCCTGAAAGTATGTAGTTTGTCATCACCAAAATTTGTATCTACAAATATTTTGTCAATGCAAGATCAGCATCTCAATATAATTTTGAAAAGTTTAGTAAATGCAAGATCAAGACTCTCAACATTGTCTTGTCATAATTTATTCGGTTTTGCTATTTCTCAGTCGACTAAACGAGTTGCACATTTCTTTAACTATGGTTGCACTTTTCTTAGGTGATTGAGACTAAAGAAAATCTCAGTCAATTGAGACATAGGCAAACCCTAATTTATTTGGTCCTAAATAAAATCCATTAGTTGCAAGATGAGCAAGTGGATAAAGAACAAGAGGAGAAAACCCTAAAAGCGGTTAGCTACAGAGAGCAGATCTACAAACCGGGAGAGGTGGTAGACGCGGACGTGTTTCCTCATGGCCAGTTGAACGACGACGACTTCACTCCCTTCATATGGGTGCTCCAGGGTGTACTTGAGGTCCAATCCCACAAACTTGTCCTCGTCTATCCCAAGCCAACCCTCGTACATCCTTAGGACACGCACCATTGTCTCCTCCTCGTTGGTGTAGACAATGTCTATCTTCTTATTGTCATGGGTAGTGAAGCTTGTCTCTAGAGTGTGTAGATCTTCCATGGCGGCAAGGAGAAGACGGGAAGAAGATAGATGACATGAAGAAGAAGAGTGGTTTCTGCGAGGCAGGGGAATGGTGGAACCGTCAATGCACTTTTAAGGTAGTGGTTAACGATTGGGACGGAAGTCCAAGGAGAGTCGCGTGGTGGTGGCCGTTCCATCTTCTGAGTAAACAAAAAATAATTATAACACCGATACATGTGCCATGTTTTGTTACGTCAATACACTAGGTAGAGGGTGGGTAGGGGGTGTTGTCCTATCCACTATGCCAACGCTGCAAGCCTATGTGACAGCCACCCCGCCTAAGCGACAGGAGTGACATAACAGTGAGAACTGACAGGGGCGCCCAACTTGACGACCGTTAGCCTGATTTTTTGTATTGAAACGTAAAGTTGAATTCATACCGAAAAAGACCCTCTGAGTATTTGGCACACCAACTGTAGTCATCCCGGCTGATTTCAGGGAACTTGGGTACCGCGTTGCCTGTACACCCCAACTTTCGGGCCGCAAAATGATATTCTCTCCCTTGAGGCCCCGCTGCAAACGAGCTGACAGGACAAAAGATGTTGTGCAAGTTCTCATTACGAGCACGTATGACTATACATGGAACACATGCCTATGATTATTTAGTACTTGGATGCTTTACCATATTTATCTGCAAATGCAATGCCCGTCCATCCATCCCTATGCGTACCGCGCTTTAATCCTACTATTTACTACAATTGTTACTACTGTCTTTACTTTTACTACTGCTTTTACGTTGATATTGCTATTATAAAACTGTTGCTACTGATAAACTACTGCGAGCAAGATTGTTTCCAGGTGCAGCTGAATTGACAACTCAGTTATTAAGGCTTATAAATATTCTTTGGCTCCCCTTGTGTCGAATCAATAAATAGGGTTTTACTTCCCTCGAAGACTATTGCGATCCCCTATACTTGTGGGTCATCAGTTACCCGACTCCTTCCACGATGCGTGGCAGGGTTACTGTTTATCTTGCATGAATCTTGACGCAAGTGAGGGATATAAGGGGTCAAAATATCTTCCTTCTTTCTTACCAACACTAGTGCCTTCTCCTTCCTCTCAATGCTTCCTGCGAAAAAGTTCCTTTGCCTCCCCCAAATCCCACAACATCGCCCATCCCAGGTCACCGATGCCCAGAAAATGGCAGAGGCTTCGTCTTCCTGCACGGCAGTGACAGCGGTGACGGCTCCTGCAGCAGAGAAGGAGAAGTTTCACGGGGTCTGGATCCCCTGCGTCCTTGACGATGACAAGCTCCGCATCATTGAGAAGGAAGGCATCCTCCGTGCCAGCGACTGGTGGAGCCGCTTCGGACAAACCATCCCCACCCCCAACACCGATGAGCGAGTGCACTTCGACACCCACCTCGACAGAGGTTTGAGTTTTCCTCCCTCGGATTTCTTTTATGAGGTTATAGATCACTACAGAGTGCAACTCCACCATCTCCCCCCAAACTCTCTTTTAGAAATGAGTGCTTATGCCTATTTTTGTGAGGGGTACCTCGATATTAGGGCGAGTCTTATACTTTTCCGGTATTACTTTCATACCTGGAGAAATTCCATCACTGACGGTATTCCTTACATTACCGGAACTCTTAGCTTTTTTGTTAGGAGAGAGCGACTCTATCCTAGGATTAAAGCTAGCGAGTCGGTGAAGTAGTGGCCGTCCATGTTATTTTATCACAAGGACAGACCGGCTCCTAGCAAATCAACTACTTTGCCGATTCTATTTGACAGCACCGCCACACCCCTAGAGTCCTGGGACGCAGATGCTCCGGCTCTTATTGATGATCTGTGTGTTTCCAAGAGGCGGATCGAATATTTGATGAAGCACAAGGGTCTGAAAGGATCTGACTTGATCCACTCCTGGCTGGCGCACCGGATCCAGCCTCTCCAACATCATGGTGATCGGCTTCTGCATTCAATCACCAAGAGTAAGACAGACTCTCTCCAGATCTGCTCTAGACCTTATTCAGAAAAGGACTATGAGTCCCAGATCAAATGGTTGATTAGGAAGCGGATCGAGAGGAAGATTCCAGAACTTTCCTTGGATATATATACGGCTGACGATCCCGTGACACCAGTAAGTTTCCAGTAGTTTACTCAAATATGTGCTCATCGATACTTTGTTATATCTTGTTTGTAATATTGAGGTAATCTTTCTTTTTTCAGCTTGCTGAACTCCCCGAGTCGGAGATTTCTCCTCTTGAGAAATATCCTCCTGAACTCTCTCAGGATGATGGAGAACTGGTTCCACTGCCGGAGACCCTTACCCGAAAGCGTAAGGCTCTGACTATTCCTATCGGCACAAAGGAAGTGCCCGTTGTGAAGAGGTAACTTTCTTCACAAGGTCTTTGTATTTCATTTCTTATTCTTTCTGAAGCGCAATGATCTTGTTCTGACACTTCTTCAGAGCTAAAAAGCTCACCAAGGGCAAGGGAAAATATGCCTTGTCGAAGCCTTTGCACCAATCAAAGTTAAATTTGAGTTCTCCTACCACAGCGCCTCTGACTCCTACCCCAAAGCCTTTTGTAGCACCGGAGGTTACTCCATCTCCAAGTGTTGCAGAAGATCCGACTCAGCATTCTGAGCCAGCAAACCTTGGTTCGCAGACCAACGTCACCATGAGTGACCAGGCAGCTGATAAGGGTGAACCCGTAAAGGTTAATGATCCCTCGGGAGAGTTTTTCTCCGATAACCTTCTCAGTAATCCGGGATCGCCAAACTTGGCCTTACTCAGAAAACTGCAGAAGAGATACATAAGCTAGCTCAATAATGCTTGGAGAGCCGGAACTTCACCGCCGAGGAAGAGGCACAAGAATCCAAAGACGTAAAACTCTCCGATCTTCTTAACCAAGTTCATCTTCGCGACGAGTAGATGAAGGACGGCGTGGCTCCGCCACCACCAATAATCTCGTTGACTCTCGCCAAGAAAGTTACTACTAAGGTGAACACGAGTCTAAGCAAGCTTACTCATGAACAATATATAAGTCGGAATTCCAACTCACTCTTTTACTATATTTCATATCCTATCCTCTAGCCCTCCTTGGCCTCCTCGAGAGCCGATATGATGGCTACTTGGTGGAGAGGGTGGTGCAGGTGGATTGTTTCCGGCTGAGTGTCGGCCTCCATCCGGAGCGTCATTATTCCTGTTCCGGGGAGGGTCTTGATTACGACGAGCCCCCTGCCGGCTTGACTCGGCACGGTGTCCATCGTTCCTTTGTCCGTCGTTTCCCCCATTATGGTGAGGTTCAGCCGGACGGCTTGTATGTCTAGGAGGTGGCATCCTCTGTTGGTCCTCCTCCCGATGTTGCTCTTTTTTGTCTTCCCTGCGATTGTTCGACTCTCGCTGGGGAGGGTATCTCAGAACCAGTGCTGCAACTGCCTCTCGCTCTGCGGCTGGGGCAACATTACTCCAGTCACGTGCGACTCTGTGTTGTTGCCCTGAAGATCTGGTTCTTGAATAGTTGTCTTCCTGGCGGTCGGGACGATGATACTGTGCCGGGTCCCGTAGGGGCCTAATATCATCCCAAGCCGGATCCGTGTGACATTGATCGGATTTGGAGACCAGTTTTCCGCTTTCGGACTTTGCGGCCTTCTATTGCTCCAGACCCTTGGTAAGTAGCTTTACCCCAACCGAACTTGATCTAGGTTTGGGTTGTTCGCCAGGATATGTCGAGCTATAGCAGTGTTTTCCACCGATGTTCCATACACTAGATCACCCTTGCTATCCAGCCGAGGTTCTCCTTTGATGGCGTCATCTCCCTCAATGAGGGTCTTGTGGACTTCCGGATATTTGTTAGCCCGCACGGGGCTATTCCGGGTCTTCTGATGCTGCAGGGAGTTGAATTTCCCTGCAGATGCAATGCGCTTATTTTGTTCCATGAGGTTGTTATCCTCATCCAGGAGTACTTGACGATGCGCTTCTAGGGTTTGGGCCCTTTCTTCCAATTCTGTAGGTGTAAGCTCTGCAGCAGTAGGGATTGGCATAGTTAACGCAGCATTGAAGAGTCTACAGGCACCAGCGGTAACCACATATCCATCCACCGGAATTTCCTTTGGATCGTCTGGGATTAGGGATCCATCCAAGTCTTCTTCGTATTCTTCGGCAACTACTTCCTCCACGGGATGGTCTTTTGCTAGAGTCTTCTTCTTGTGCCTCATCTTTTCGACCGGCAGCAAGACATGATGGTGTAGGCAGTTGCGACCTCACTAGCCAGAATCCAGGTCTCGTCAAGAACGGTGAGAGGGACATCACTGGTGTAGAGGACGTGACCGACGGTGATTGTCTCGCCGATTCCGATTCTTGCAGATTCTGCTCGGAACACAGATCCAAAGTTCACTTGCCCCATGGTAGGCACCAACTGTCATCGGATTGATGACAAGTACGCCATGAGGGGGTAATCGAGGCGTGCGGAAGAGAGGGGTGTGAGATGTACGGTATTCTGGGATGGTGAGCACACAAGTTTACCCAGGTTCGAATCCGCCGGCTTTGGATGGATCCTACTCCTTCTAGCAATCCAGTAATACAACAGAGCCAGAATATGGGTTACAAGGGTTTCGCCTATGCGAGTTGAGATTGTAGACTATTTTGGGGGTGCCCTAAAGTCTGGTCCCTAGGACGGCTTATATAGATATCTTGCCTAGGGTTTAAAAGAGAGACCTATCCGGCTACGACTAAGAGTCGGTTATAGAGTACATCTTGAACTACAAGTAACACTACATGCCTATGTCAGTAAGTATTTTGGGCCTTTCCGTAGCCGGACTGGACTCTGTCTCTTCTCCATGACTAGGCCGCCCGTGAAGCAAAGATCTAACCCAAAGTGGGCCACCCTGGTCAGTGAGGCACAGTGAGGATACCCAAAAAGTATATCCCCAACACATACGTCTTGAACCATCTAAGTGGCTAGCGGGTGTTTGTCTCTCTTTTAGTAGTTGATATGACATTTACAATGGAGGGCACCAAAAGGGGTGTAGTGGAGACAACTGTTTGATCCATGTTGTGGTTAAAAGTTCATAGATAAGAAATGCTTCTATCACTAAAGCCCTAGCAACCACATAAAACTTGCAAAAGATAAAGTAGAGGAGGCGTCTAACTTTATTTTGCAGGAGGGCATGTGATTTGATATGGTCTTGGTCGTGGCTAAGGTAAAGTAGTTCACTTTTCTGTTAGTAAGTAGTGTAGTAATTTCCATCGTATCGATGGACGACCTACTGGTGGCGTTGTGGACTTGGCGCCATACCAGTGGCAAGATGGAGATCATGTCGGAGCGCTCGATGGAGATCATGGTGCATTAAGAAGGACCATATCATAACAATAAATATACATGTGATGTTGATACCTTTACATCTTATTGTTTGCTGGTATTAGATACTAGACGATAGCATTATATAAGATGATCCCTATTAGTACCAATAATAGTGTTGTACCTTTAGTGTATACCACAAAGAAATTCCATCGTTATGAAGCATGTCGTGATGACTGGGTGCTAGACATATCGATGTTCGCATACAGCAGGTACAAGCCATCTATACACTACAAATACATGAAGGTTCAATTGGCGAGCCTATCATGTACAGACATGGTGTAACACCCCAAAAATATTAACCAAGATTATCAAGTTCAAATCACCTAAGTTTAGGGTTAACAAAAACTTTTATTATTAAATTCAATATGAGTGTATGGGTAAATTACATTAGTGTATGAATGAGTGAAATTGCCATGTTTGATTGATATAAATGATAAGGAATGGTTTAAAAATGAATATTACATCATCTAGGCCATTTACAAACAAAATCAAAAGAAAAGAAAATCAAATATGAATCATATAAGCAAATAGTCATTTTGACCAAAATTATCCACTAGACCACTTTGTGTGTTCTTAGTAAAAGATTTCTAACAGAAACATTTCCTAATGTTCTCATCCTTGCTAGACCAAGTAAAAGTGAACCCAAGCCCACCTTACAAACTAACAGAAACAAATTCCAAATCTATTTAAAAGACATTGCAAAATTGAATCAAGTTCATATGCATAGATCACCATTTTTCAAAAACCATCCAAATCAATTCACCTTGGCAAACCCAAGCAACCATAGACTATCAAGCATGTACTTAGAACACTCACCAAATTTCATCCAAAAATTTAAACTTTGAATTCATGCGGCCATTTGGTCAAGCACCTGGCAGACACCATTAAACACTGCCTAACTTCTACTATTTTGAGAAGGAATTGATCACCCCTTTGTCCCCTATACATCCCCCTCACTCACCCTAGTGCCCAGCAGCGCAGGAGAGCAACCCCCACTTGTTGGAATGCGCCAGTGTCGTGCCACCCGAGCTCGCCGTGCCGGCCGGAAGGGAACCCAGTGCCACCGCCAATGCCGCCCTCTTGCACGATGTCCAGGAGACAGGCGCCACACCACCGCCACCCTCTGTCCACCCCTCAACCTGAGATAGGCCGTGGACCAGCCGCGTTTGTCGCGCCCACTTCTCTGTCTGCCATGCCGAGAGCGTGCTAGATCGCCGCAGCCGACACGCGCACACATGCCGCGCCTTGCCCTCAACACACGTGCCTGCACTCACCGTGACCCCAGCTACCCCCCAGACACGCCCCTTCGCCGCCGCGCGAACCGTGGACACTGTGCGCCGTCTCAAATGCCGCCATTCCCGCATAGAGCACGAACCGCTCCCGACCGTTCTCGACCGCCCCTTGTCGCACCATCACTCGCATGACAGCCGCCCTGAAGCACCACGTCGACCCCTACCCTCAGCCATGCCGATAGCTCACTACAATGACTTCACCGATGATCCCGAGCCATGTCGCTCTGTCCCTCTCGCCGGTGTATAAATAGAGGCCACCCCATCCCCAATTCTCCACACCAGCTCACTCCCCTCTCTCTCAGAAACCTCCCACACCTCTCCCCGGAGCAAGGGGAGCACCACATCGCCGGAATTTCACCCGAGACCGCCGCAGCAGAGGAGAAGAGGAACTGGAGCTAGGAGCCGCCCCAGGAGCTACCGCGACCACCATTCGAACTGCCGTCGACGACAAGCTTGTTCACCCCCATCGCTGACCTTAGCTGGAGCCCAGGTGAGCTCCCACGTACCCCACCGTCGCGTTAGGGTTCGTTCCTCGCCGGAGCTATGCGACAGAGACGATGATGCTCAGCCGTTAGATCCTATTCTAATCGCACGACCTAGATTGAAACTTACCTTTTTGGTTTAGTTGAGTCGCTGACGCGTAGGACCCGCTTGTTAGCATCCTACTGCATGCACGCCGCGTAGCTGGGCCGGTCTAATTAGTTTCCCACGCAGAGCCCGTTGATTCAAATAAACTTTTTCCATTTTAGTTAAAACTAGATTCTATTAGTAGATTCAAAAATCAATTCAAAGAGATTCACTAAACGAAATTGCATGATTCCAATTTTGTTAGAAATGTATTCAAAATATCTATCCAAGCCCGTTGGATTCAAACCATTTGAAATTTTAGATCACCTATACCAAAAATAACAAGACATAGACTTTTCCAACTTCAATTTTTTTTCAAAAATCAACCATAAATGCTTTTGAGTTGATTCCAACTCTCAAAAATCACATTTGACAAGATCTATCTGAATATGTAAAAATATGAAGGTTTACATGCAGTGATTTTGGACTAGTACCAAAATAATGCTATATAGGCATTTCTAGTCACTTTAATTTTATTAAACAGTAATATTAAACTTTATAAAATGTGACCACCACTTTAAATCACATTCCCAAGTATTATAATATGTGGTGATGACATGTGTCAACATGATCCCATATTTTAATTGGAGAATATTAAATCTTTAAGTATTTTTCAATGAGTAGAAATTACTTTTCCAAAATAAGATAAATAAGACTAGGTCTTTATTTCATGTGATGATTATGATGATGCTAGATCATCTAGTGTGAGCCGCTGTGTGCTAAACAGAAGTAGTTAAGTATTGTTTGGTGATTGTGTACCTCGTATTCATTTATAGACGCTAGTACCGACCCGGGATACGAGGAGGAGGAGTACTACGAAGAAGAAGAAGAAGAGAACTTCAACCACTTCACTACTCAAGGCAAGCCATCACTAATTGCAAGCTTAACTATGCAAGCTTAACACTACAAGTTAACTATGCAAGATAACCTATGCAAGATGCATTAGGCATGCTTTGGTTATGCAACCTTGATTATACCAATCCCAAGTTTTACTTGCAAGCTTTATTCTTTTACTTTTACCAAAGTTCTTTACCTTTAGTTATTGTGAGTATTGGAAAAATAGGATAGATGCCATAAAGAGTATAAAACTAGGCCTAAGTAGTTATACTTAGATGCCATAAAAAGCATAAAACTAGATTTGGATAGTTACACTTGATTAGCACCCCTTATTAGTGACACCCTCATTTCTAGTTGCTAGTGCTAAACTACCACTGATCACTTAGAAAATGATTATGAAAACCTTGGAATGATGGTTCATTCTATTGAAATGTTTTGACATGTGTTATGAACACAAAATGATTTGATGATGAAACTTCTTGAGGCATGAGCCTTGGTTTTTACAAAAACTGATGGTTGGGTTTGGATGCGATACCATTCCAATTTTGCCGTACAACCACAATACCCGAATTGGGTAGGGCTTAACTGGAAGTTTATATGCCTTAGTATGGGTTCCCCCACGGAAAGAGGTTGAGTTGGGGCTACCTCGTGAATGTGACTGTCCACCTATGCAGTGCCTAGGATGGCAGATGGCCATGGCTGGGAGGCCAAGCTCATAGGGGAGGTGCCTATACTAGAGTGTGTAATTGAAAGGTTATGATTGATTTACTGCATACTAAGTATGATGATTCAGGGTTATCCCTGACGGATGTATCGAATTTTGTGGTGAAAGTGTACCACCTCTGCAGAGTGTCAAACTATTCAAATATCCGCGTCCGTGGTCATGGACAGTTGGAGTGGCCATACTGTTCCATTGTCAGATGTTTTCAAAAATGACTTGTGAATTGAACTATGACCTTGAGTTGACCACAACAGGGTTGTGGACATGAAAAATAGGTTCCCACTTAGGTGATGCAGAAAATTAAATTAGGTTCTTTACTTTTGAACTCCTTATGAAATAAACCTGGCTTTTTGAAAATAAACCTAGAGCTTAAGATTCCTACTAGAACTACCTTACTTGTTAGTGATAGTTTGCGAGTAATTAAAGAGTACTCATGGCTTTGTCCCTGGTAATTCCCGTGGCCAGACTATGAGGAGGACTACCAGGAAGATGGACAGCAGGAGGTCTATGACAACTAGGATCATCTCCCATCATCAGCATTGCCTGTGACCTTGAAGATGGAGCCCGTACTATGTTTACTTTCCGCTGCTTTGATTGTATTAAGACTGGATCATGAGATCCTTTATTTGTAAGACCTTTATTATGGTTTGTAATGGATGATGTACTATGGTACCAATTCTGTTATGTCTGGTAAAAATGGTAATCCTGGGATTGTGATGTATGGCATAACAGGCAACTGGGATTAAAAATCCGGGTGTTGACACATGGCCTCAGAACATAAGAGGTCGAAAGATCGAGCACGAGTCACATGAATGATGTGATTGAAGGGTTTTTGTCCACCTTGGCAGCTATATCAAAGGCCGTGACGAGTGGGGATGATATAGTGTAAATGGATCATGTGATCACTAAAATTTTCCAAGGGATGATAGTTTTAGTGGGAGCTCAATTAAGAATTTAATTGAACTCTTATTATGAACTTAGTCTAAATGTCTTTGCAAATATCCTTTTAGATCATAGCCTGTCCTAGTGAGTTTTTCAACCATTAGATTTTCTTGCATATTGTGAAACTTAAGGTAGACGGGTCAAACTACATAGATTAGTACCAATACCCGACGGATGATATCAATATAGATGGTCTTCTATTTTTGATACAAGAACCATTAGGAGATACTCCGATGACTCCGCAATGTTTTGTGGTTTCTCCATTGTCATACAATGAGACATGCTCCATTTGATGGAGGCTGAGCTACGACTGTGTTCCTTCAATAACGACACATACGAGATGGTCAATTAAAAAGGAACTCTTCGCAAGTTAGGCTTATGAAATATGAGCTCTTGGATGAGTTTCTTCCAAACAAAATGGAAGAAAATGGATGCTTGGAGAATCACTTAGCAATCACTCATGAGCTTCATGAATGCCTCACAGACAATGTAAACTACTTAATGATGGACAACTTGCGATAGATTGGGGTGTTGCACTCGCTTCCTCTCAGCTACAAAGATGTTGTCAGTGGCTATATCATGAGGGATGAATCATTCACCTTTGATGAGTTTATGCCAGAGTTGAGAACTCTCAAAGTATGCTTGATTGGAGTGGATGTCATGGATGAAGAAAGTATATATTGGATATACAAGCTATTAATGTTATTCTTGAAAACACTCGTTGTAATTCACAAGTATTTGATACTTGTCCTATTTTATGAAAACAAGATTGTCTGCTTGAGAATTGCCGGAATAAATGAGGCGATGTGGTATGTTGACAACAAGTAAGATAGTTGATGGATGACATCACTCCTTCCCTCGATGTTTGGCATTTGGATTAGTGGATTTGAATAAAAATTTCTAATCTTTGAGTGTGTGACATAATTAGTGTGTCTTGATTTTTGCGAGATGATTATTCATACGAATAAGTTACAAGCTAGTTGTACCAATCTTATGAATAGTATCTTTTATGGTCACATTATGATTATGAATGAATTGTTCTTATTTTAATCTCAATGATAATAGTTTAAGCATTATAAAGAATTAGAATGCCGAAAGATATCCAAGTTTAATAATGACATCATTTTAAATGACACTACCGTTAAAGTCACATTGGTATTTTCATTCTAATGAAAAGTTAATTGTTTAGATATTCGATCTTTTGAATTGTGCAAAACCATGTCTCGCTGGGCAAAGTGACTAAAACTCCGCATTTCGGTAAAACAGTTCTATGCGAAGAATTGTTGGATATCATACATAATGATGTATTGTATATCAATAGAAATAGTGGAAATTATTATTTCATAAACTTCATCGTAATTTTAAGGGAATAGGTGTATTTACTTAATGAAGCACAAGTCTGAAACTATTTGAGTTGTTCAAACGATTTCAGAATGAAGATGAGTATTGAATTAACAAGAATACAAAGTCTCTATGATTTGATCGATATGACTAAGTATTTAAGCTAATTTTGGCACAAAATACTTGTGAAAGAAGTTCCACAAATCATGTTTAGAGAAATTCAAAGGATTGACTACCATCTGTAGGGATGCTTGAGTCTACTAGATTTACACCAACAATTACTCCAATTTTGATAATTGGTAGAAGATTGTCAAAACTGCATGTTCTTCAATGACAAGATTGAAGAAGGGTTGTAATTGATACAACAAAGCAGATTTTTTCAAATTATATGGATGCTAGTGTCTCGTAACTGGAATTTTTTATTTGATGGATAATCAAAAAGTTTGGAGTTACCAAGATCATTGAGAAGAACTACATTTACATGAATTTGAGTGGGACCTAAATAGCTTGCCTATATCTTAATATGTAACGACATATTTTGAGTGGTAGCTAAGTGAAATCCCTGGATCTCATATATGCTGACATATTTGAGTGGGAGCATGACACCATTCTTATCTATTTGAATGACATATGATAATTGATGTAATTGGTATTAATGATATTTAAGTTAGTAAATACTCTATGGATGAAGTTGAACATGTTATTAAACATTAAAATTTATCGAGATATATTAATACGTTTAATAAACATTAGAGTCAAAATGCTTCCTGGACCAAGCTATGGGGTATGCAACTTTAGATGACATCGAGGAAGAGTTCAAAAACTTTCTGGCGGACCAGGCTATGGCTGATCAAGCTATGGTAGTTGAACCTATGGTCGTTGAAGCCATACCAATGGCCATTGAATCTATGGTTGTTTACCACATGGCTATTGAAACTCAGGAAATGGGTGATCAGGTCAGAGTGATTAGGCTAAGAGATTTCATAATCATCGTCCTTGTTGTTGTGATCGTCAAGCTCATTCAATTCTGATCCCTCTCTCTTGTTTGTGTGTATGATTGGATGCAACAATAACCTATCCTGATCGTGCACACTCTCTCTTGCAAGTTTGAATGTAGAACATGTACAATTGTAGTAACAACCAAACACCTTGTATTTGCACCACTCGGGCTAAAAAACATGTTTGTAACAAACCAAACAAAAAGGTTGAAGCTGCCACAAATATGTATTCCCATGCGAACAATCAAACAAAGTGGATAAATTGGATGTTGCTCTGTTTCCACGTGGCCATACCCAGAGCCTTCCCCGGGAGCACAAAATGGCAAAATCGGATATATGCGACCATTCACGCCCTAATCTACACTAGGAGATGCCTGTGATTTTTTATAAATAATACACTTTTTAATGATTTTGAGAAGTACTGCATGAATTTAACAATTTACAAATCTAGCACATAATCGGCTTCGGCCTGGCCAAATTGGTTTCAGTCGGCCTGGGCCTGACCGAATGGGCCATCGGCTGGCAACCAACATGCAATCGGTCAGGCCCTAGCCAATTGCTTCATTCGATCAGGCCCTAACCGAATGATTTATTCGGTTAGGCCCAGGCCGATTCCTCTAATTGTCTTACCCTGACCAAATCTTGCATGATCAATGCAACACCACATGATTAGCCTAAACCAAGACAGGTGCAGCTCGCCATTTCCTCCCTACACCGGTTCCCGCCATTTTCTCCTGCCGATTTCTCCCGCCATTTCCCTCGCCGATTTCTCCCACTACAGGTTCCCGCCAATTTCTCCCTCTACCTGTTCCCGCCATTTTCTCCTGCCAAATCTTTTGAGTGCTTCTATAAAACACCAGCCACCAATATATATTCATTCACCATTTCATCAGTTCATCCTCTTTCTCTCTCCCCTTGATTTCACCATGAGTGTGCCTTGTTTGGACCCTAACTACATGCCGAGGAAGATGAAAGATGTAAGGTTTCCACCGGGGGCGAGAGAGGAGAGGTGTTCGTGCGGACATCTTGCCAAGGTGAAGGAGAGCGAGGATTTCTGTGACAAGATGGGCATGAAGTTTTTCATGTGTCCCGACTATGACCAGACCCCACCTCATCAAGCTAGTTCATCCCACAAGAGGCATCTAGTATGTTCTGGAAGGATGATGAATATACCTTTTTACGTCATTTTTTTTCTTTTATTCATACCATTAATGTGGTTGCAGTATCCTCCGCCTCTCCGCAAGTGGTACTATTGGATTGACATGGAGCAGCCAGCCTGGTCCCTACAGGAGATTGTGGATAGGATCCGGCGTGCATGGGCTAGCTTTCACACTGAGGAACATGCTGAAATGATTGCCACGAAGGAGAAGAAGGATCGAGATAGAACTAAAATAATTAAGAGCGGAACAAGATTGAAACCGTGAGCTGAACATGAAGAGGAGGGAGGAATAGGAGCGCATGGAAGAGGTACGTAAGAAGGCCCATGTGACCGAAAGGCAGAGGTTAAGGGAAAGGGCTACCGAGGCACATGCAGCAAAAGAACGTGGGAACATGACCGAAAAGTACCCATGCTGGACTCATGACTACTAGATGTATGTCCCAGGAGCGATGTATCTTCATTTCAGTTGTAATGTCGTGATATATCTTAATTTCAGCATAAGTATCGTGATGTACCCTAATTTTAGTTTTAGTTTTGAGATGTATTCCACATTTTGGACACAATGTATTTGTTTTCTCCAAATTCCGCCAAATTCTCCCGCAAAAGAGTTCCTGCTAGATTCTCCCGCCATTTTTTCCCGCCAACTTCTTCCCGCCATTTTTTCCCACCAACTTCTTCCCGCCTTTTTCCCGCCAACTTCTTCCCGCAATTTCTTCTACGTTCACTCTATAAAACCCTCCACTCCCTG
This sequence comes from Avena insularis, assembly GCA_023614405.1. NCBI lineage: Eukaryota > Viridiplantae > Streptophyta > Magnoliopsida > Poales > Poaceae > Avena > Avena insularis. Next base: position 411,980,576 of record CM042686.1, on the reverse strand, counting down.
AGATTTGTAAGCACACAAGATTTTTCCTCTCCAAAAGATGTCTACTTCTCCTTCTATTTGTAGGTTTGAGAAGTGGGAGTCCCGTGAGCTTTTGTGTTTGGCCAGAGAGTTTTTGATAGACGAAGTTGTAGTTACATGGGAAAATCTCATTAGTAGTGATGTCCTCCTTAATGAGCTGGCTGAGAGATTATTTAGGTTTTACCGCCCTAACAGGACTCGTGAGGAAATTCGCAAAGAACTTCTCAGGTTGAATGCATTGTGGGAAGCGTTAAAGCGTCAGACCACCAGGCTGATGGATTATTGGGTAGATAACACTTGGTACTAGGTATAGAGAAAATGTGAGGAAGACGAAGATGATCTCTTCATGCCATCGTACGGTAAGAAGGCAAGAGCTGCCTGGTAGAAGAAAGAGTGGAGAAGGAAAGACCAAAGAAGGACAAGGGCGCTTCATCATCGACGAGCAAGGGAAAGGGCCATGCATCATCGTAGTTTGGTTATCTAATTTAATTCTATCTCGTCAGTATCTTGTCAGGTTGTGGTTGTATCTTAATGCTCTCTTGCTATTCTTGTATGTATCTTAACTATCTGTTGTAGTTGTTTGGTAGTGAAATGAGCAACGATGCAAAAAGAATAGTAATGTGTCTCACCCGTAGATAGGTTCATGTCTCACACATAGATTGCCTAACATCTTAGAAGTGCATAGACATATGTCTCATACATAGATAAATAGATGACACATACATAGAAAGATAGACATGTCTGACGTATCACTGTTATCGTCTCCCATGATGCTCAGGTGGTGGGTTAGGGGTGTCCAGCCATAGCTGTGGGATGGCCCAATGTTTCGAGGAGGAATCCCTAACTCGTGCTCGTCGTACTGAGTTTCCTGTGTGGGGTCTAGGGGAGGAGTCTAAAAAATGTTCAACCAATTGCATTGCGTCATGAAATCCTAAGTGTTGTGATCCACGTCTTGATCACTCAGCCATGCGGATCCGGACATAGATGACTGATAGCCAAGCATAGACCCCTGCACTCTGTAGGCTCCTGCACGTGAAAACATAAGTACATTAGGAATTGATACGAAGCAAGCCTCGACACTTTCCATATAAGACGCTTACCTTTTGCCTACAGCTGTGGATGAAACCCGTAGTTCAGCATGGGAGAGTGCCCACATGATGAACCTCCACCCTGAAAAGGTGGCTGCTGCCACAAGTCGAAAGAACTATGCTACTGCCATGATGAATCTCCAACCTGGTCGAGAGGGGGAGGTCTCGGTGTCGTTTGTGGTGTAAGTCATGGACGCGGAGACTGTCACATATTAAAAATACTAACATAGTTCGTCACATATTACAAATTGAAACATATGTGTTCACATATTACAAATACTAACATAGCTCTTCACATATTGGGTCACTGCCTAGTTTCGCCCGTGTCCTCTACCTCTTTGACCTCGGGTGCCCCGTCCTCGCGCAGTTACTATGCCTATACCGAAAGTGGGACAATGAGTGGCCCTATGGCCAAATACATTGCATAGAAAACACTTTCGAGTTGTACCTCCATCTTCTGCTTCGTCCATATCATTCCGGATGCGCCTACACTAGCGTTTGGCTCTACCTGTTCACATTAGAACATGGTGGGGGATGTACTGCGTTTCACCAGGGTTCACCATGTTGAAATTGCCCACTATTCGAAATCCTGACATCTCAACGGTCCAGGTATTGACCACAGATTCTTTCAGGTAGTAGGGAGATACAAACGAGATTGCGTCCATCCCCAGCTGCCCGTAATAAGCAAGCACATGTGAGTAAGGCATGTGAAGCAACTTTGGTTTGTTGCACGTGCACTCACAAGTTGGCATTTCTCATTTCCAATCTTCACCTCATGCGTCCTTAGCTCATTACCACACCCAAACTTATCGGTGGATAACCGCACCCCAAACCTTCTTTCTTCATTACCTATGGCTACGACAGTGTGTGTCTGAACTTTTGTTCAAGATAACCGCACCCCAAACCTTCTTTTTATCCATGTACTACATAATATTTTCATAGAAACGTGTGTTCAGATTGTTCAAGATATGCAACTGAGATCTCTGCCATTTGTCTCTGAAATATATAATTGTGGCATACAAAATACCCTCGACAATGTCTGTAAGTGGCAGAGTCCTATACCTCTGAGGACAAAGTTATATGACTCAACTAGGTTTGTAGTCATGACACCATAGCTAGCTCCATGTGTGTCGTGTAGAAAAGACCCTCCAAAGGCTTGTCTCTATCCACGGTTGGAAGTTTTTAATCTGTCTCCCAAGCCTTCTCCTAGTACTAGGTGGATGAAATCTTGGCAAGTCACAAAGCCGTACATGGTCCTTCTACATAGGCGCTGCTCCTGTAGCTGCAGCTACAGCTGCGGTTTGCACCGCTTTCCTCGCCCTGACATGTTTCTGAGTGAATTCATCGAGATGTGCACGTATGAAATCATACTTCCATTCCTAGTTCTTCTTGCACAGTTTTTTGAATATATTCATTAGGTTCTTGTTCCTGAACTGTGAGAAGAAATTAGCTCCCAAATGGCGCATGCACCAACGGCTCTACATGTCAAGCTAGGTTGTTTATTCTTCAGGCCCTGACTATGTCAAACCCTTGATCGCATTCATGCCTATTGTGAATGATGCACACATTGCGCTTATCTTTCAGAACTGCTATCTTGAGCTACCTGAAGAACTATGTCCAACTTTTAGTGTTTTTGCTCTCCACAAAAGCAAATGCTAGTGGGACAATTTGGTTGTTGGCGTCTTGACCAATTGAGGTAAGGATATGAATCTTATACTTGCCAGTGAGAAAAGTGCCTCCTACACATATAACTAGTCGGCAATGAGTGAAAGCTTGGATGCATACAACAAAAGAGAAGAACACTCGATGAAACACCTTCACGTATGGGTCCTCTAGTATCACATAGTATTGGATGTCGACATAGGTGCCTGGGTTCCTATCCTACAGTGTCTGGAGTTGTTGGACTACAGAGTCGTACGAGTCTATCAACAAAACAAACCTGTCCCCAAGAGCCCTTTGCTTTGCCCTCCAAGCCTTGCCATAAGAAATGTTGTACTTAAACCTGGCCCTTAATTTCTTCAATATAGACTTAACTTCGATCGCTTTACACTCCATTATCTCCCTGTAAAGCAATCGAGCCAGAAGCATGGAGGAGAGGTTACGATGATCTCTAAGGATAGATGGAATCTCACATGTGTGCATCACTAAGTCGCTCACCAACCAATTTGTGTCTTACTTAGGGAGATATCCATGCACCCTAGCTGGCGATTTATATCCATGCATTCCATTGTCAAGTATATTTAGAGGACACCATTGTACTAAAAACCCTCTATGTGGACAATGCCCAGCAATGATTGCATCTTGCAAATGTTTCTTGTCTGGATATCTAGCACCCTGGACAATTTTCTTCTTGTGATATTCCCACGCAGAATCATGACCGTTGTTAACGGTCATTCCATCCGAGATGTGTTGATTCCATGATGGAGGAATCGACACGTCCTCTCCGTTACCTTCTTCCTCAGAATCATCACTTTCACCATCCATGTAATCCTCCTCTTCCATCAAGTCCTGCATGTGTCCACCTTCCTCATCTGCATCTGCCTCTCCACCATCGTCTCCTCCACCTCCTGCCTGACTGCCCTGCCCTGGTTCATAACCACCACCACCTCCTCCTACCTGATTATTCTGCTTCGGTTCATGACCACCACCTCCAGCATTTGACATAGAGTACATCCTCTAACTAGATCTAGCACTATGGCGAAGACCGTATCCACCATCGCCTCGAGACAGATCGATCTCCTTCAGGACAGGAAGCGCTAGTGCAATAGGGTTTACGTGCCTTTCCTTTCATCCTTTTAACCACTTCAACCAGTGCAGTGACCCAGCATACCACTTCATGTTGTAGTATACTATTGTCGTTGACATAACACTCACGGAACACCATTCCGCCAATATTACATCCCTCAGACTGGTACACAGAAACATTGCAGGTCCAAATTACAAACATGCACATATTATTATTACAATACCAAAAGATCAAGATATTTGAACGGTTCAAACTTACAAACCAAATAACTTACTTAATAAGTTCAGCGGAAGAACGAAAGACACAACAATAAGAAAGACATGAGCTCAATAGCTTATTCTATAGGGTTCGTGCTGCTCGGCTCAACTTAGATAACTAAGTTCCAGCCTGACAGCTAATCTGACTTGTTGTCTTCAGCTCCATAGTGTATCACATAGTCCACCCCTTCGACTCCACTAGACAGGTACGACTCTTCCTAGTAGACGTTGTTCTGGACTTCTATAGCATACACCTGGTTATCCTTCTGCTCCTCCGAGTCTAGCAAGGGGTTTAAAGGAAAGGGTTAGTAACAGCGTTACCCAATGATACGTTACTAACGTATCCATAATTTTTGATGTTCCATGCTTGGTTTTATCTACTTTCTTATGTTTTGTCCACACTTTGGAGTACTTTCTATACACTTTCTCGGACTAACCTATTAACAAGAGCCAGAGTGCCAGCTGCCTGTTTTCTGCTGTTTTTGGTTCCAGTAAAGTCAGAAAATGAATATTCTCGGAATTGGACGTGAGAAAAGCCAAAGTCAGTTTTTTACCGAGGGACACCAGGAGCCAGAATACGAGACGGAGAGGGGCTGGGGCCCGTCCACACCACCTGGCCGCGCGGGCCAGGCCTGGCCGCCCCAGGCACCCCCTCGGCCTCCCTATTCGCCTATAAGTTGCCTCCTGACCTAAAAACTCAGGGGGGTTTGACGTTTTTCTAGAAAGAGTTCCGCTCTGCCACCACCACCAGATTCCGTGATTTGGAACCAGAAACTTTGTTCTGGCACCCTGCCGGGATGGGGAATTGGAGGAGATCATTGCCATCATCATCACCATCGCTTCTCCATCGACCATCCATGTTTCCCCCATCTATGAGTGAGTAATCCCTCGCTGTAGGCTATGGGGATGGTAGGGGTTGGATGAGATCGTTCATGTAATGGCATCGGATTGTTAGGGCATGGTTCCTAATATCTTTTATTTGTGCTTTTTGACTTTGTTGCAACTTGTTATGCTTAATGCTTGTCACTAGGGCCCGAGTGTCATGATTTCAGATCTGAAAATGTTATTGATTCATTATGATAGTATTGTTTATGGTCTTACCTGCAAGTTGTATACACACGTTGTTGTCCGGAACCAATGGCCCCGAAGTGACAGCAACCGGGATAACCAGAGGGAATGACTTTGATGGGAGGATCAAATGTGTTCACGAACTGTTAATGCTTTGCTCCGGTGCTCTATTAGAAGGAGCACCTTAATTGCCTGTAGTTTCCTTGAGGCCCCACTGCAAACGGGCTGGCAGGACAAAAGATGTTGTGCAAGTTGTCATTGCGAGCACGTATGACTATATATGGAACACATGCCTATGATTATTTAGTACTTGAATGCTTTATCTTATTTATCTGCAAATGCCCTATGTCTTGATTTTCATGTGAATTGTCTTGTTGATGCAACGCTCGTCCATCCATCCTTATGCCTACCGCGCTTTAATCCTACTATTTACTACAATTCTTACTACTGTCTTTACTTTACTACTGCTATCACTTTACTATTGCTACTACAAAACTGTTGGTACTGATAAACTGCTGTGAGCAAGATTGTTTCCAGGTGCAGCTGAATTGACAACTCAGTTGTTAAGGCTTATAAATATTCTTTGTCTCCCCTTATGTTGAATCAATAAATTGGGTATCACTTCCCTCGAAAATACTGCGATACACCCCCTATACTTGTGGGTCATCAAGACTATTTTCTGGCGCCGTTGCCGGGGAGCATAACTTTATTTATCAAGTCCACTTGGAATCACTATTGTTCGAGCATAATCATAAGCAATCTCTTTACTTTGTTATTTTTGTTTTGCTTAGTTTATTTCCACCTTGTTTGCTTGTTTCTTTATAAAAAATACAAAAAAAATTAGTTCCTACTCTAGTTGTTATTTTCGTTGGTTTGTTATTGTCTTGCTTTATCATGCTCTCTATCAATGGTTGGTTTCTTTGAAACTGAATCTTATTGGCAAGGTGGGTTCACGGAAGAACAAAAATATTATTATAAGGAACACCGCTTGTCACAAAAAGGGGACCACTTATGGGAACAAATTGATAAATTGTATACCATTGCTATAAACGTGTGCTCTACTTATAATGTTACTTATTGCTTTGATAAATCTTGTTGCTGTAGGAGGTACAAACACCTCCCTTTTCAATGTGAGTATAATGATGATGATACCATATCTTCTTATGTTAAAGAAAATTATGACTTTTATGATGTGGAACAAATTGAGGAATTTATTGCTTGGAAGGGTGCATTTGAACTTGCTAGTTTGCTTGAAAATATTGATGAGTCACCTTATAAATATGAGGTTTATGATATACTTAAATTCTTCTTTGATAATTACAAGGAAGAAAATGGCTATATTCTTGAATATATTAATATATGCTTTCCACAAATGGAAGAGATTGATGCCTTGCAGGATCTTATGGAAGAAGAAATTGATGAACCTGAGAGTTCATTAGATGAAAAAGAGGAGGAGAGTGATGAACAAAAGGAGGAAGAATGGATTAGCTACCCATGCCTACCTTATAATAAGAGTAACTCTTTATCCCTTACATTATTTGATTGTCCCCCATGCTTACCAAAGGAGGATGAATGTTATGCTCATGTTATCTATGATAATCCTTTATTTGTTCCTAACTTCAAGATGCATGGTACTAAAGAGTTTTTCTTAGAAATTGTTTATGATAAAGCTCTAGACGATGGTCCTATATTGAATGATCAGTCATCTTGTTATATAATTGTTAAAAGTGGGTTTGAAGGTTTTAATCCCACTATTTTTGAGCTTGATAAAAATTATGTTTTTGTAGAACATGAAAAGCATGCTTTATGTGATAGTTATATTGTTGAGTTTATTCACGAGGCTACTGAAAATTATTAATAGAGAGGAAAATATGGTTGTAGAAGTTTTCATGGTATTGAAACACCTCTCTATGTGCTGAAAGTTTTGAAGTTACTCTTGTTTTATCTTCCTATGCCTGTCACTTTGTTCTTTACGAATTTATTTGCATACAGGAATCCTATGTATAGGAAGTGGGTTAGACTTAAATGTGCTTTGAATTTCCTTCTTGATGCTCTCTTTTACTTCAATTCATATTTCTTATGTGAGCATCCTCCCAAACTATCATGCCTCACTTAAAGGCGTTAAAGAAAAGTACTTATTGGGAGATAACCCAAAAGTTTTAGATGAGTCATGAAAGTTATTACTTCAGTAATAATCTCTTCTTATCCTTTTTATTTGTTTTTTGTGCCAAGAGTAACCTCTAATGAGAGAGAAGTAATGGTTGGGAAAGTTGCTGTCCCGAAAAAGATTTATGTGCTTCACCGTAAAAATTCGTATAAAATATCTATACATCCTTTTGAGGCGTAAAGTTTTGTGCTTCTGACCCATTTTGTTATCTAACCTTCGTTAGTTCAACACTTTTCGATTTGAGCAACATAAGGTCTTCGAAAAAGTTCGTCTTTACCTGCTGGTCTCTTTTGACAGATTTCTGCCATTATTTGCATTTGCTTCTTGTTGGTTCCTTTTTGAGTAGTTTTGAGGAATTGAGCTTTTTGAGGGAAAAGTGCTACAGTAGCTTGTGTTTTAATGTAAGTTTTATTGGTGGTATAACTAAACCCGAAGACTTATTATCTTGAGTGCACTAATGTTGCTAATAAAGATTGTGTGAAGTTTTGTATGAAGGAAAAATTTTAGGTGTATGGAAGGAATGAGTAATGAGATGAAGGATGGACTAAAGCTCAAGCTTGGGGATTCCACCAGTGTCACCCCAAGAAATATTCAAGAGGTACAAGCATCAAAGCTTGGGGATGCCCAAGGCATCCCCTTCTTCATCAATAAAAATCCCAGGTTTCTTCCAAACACTTCATTTTTATTGTTTCATGCACAGTTGTGTTGTTCTTGGAGCGTCTTCTTTTTCGTTTTTGTTTTGGTTTTTCGTTTGCTTTGTTTTCTTAGTTTTCTGAATAAATTGGGTGGACCCCCTCTTTCATGCATTGGTTTTCAAATAGTTTGGTTTGGATTGGAAAAGAGTAGGAAAGTTCATGCTTAAATGGTAAAGAGAGCTTGTTTTTTACTGTGGCCTATGCTTTGTCATGCCATGCTTGATATTGTTTTGGCTTTATGCTTGGTATTCTTTGTTGTAGCATGACTTGTTATAAACAATTGAGATTTCTTAATGTGCCTTGGAAGAATCCTGCGTTGTTTTAGCATATTGAAGCATAGTATTGTGGTATTCTCCTTTGTTGCTTTATTTGGGTTAACTTGGCACATGCTCACACCATGTTATGACTATCCCAAGTCACCATAGCCTTTATGATCCTTTAGTTTTCAACTTCTAGTATCACTTTATGCTTTGATTAATGATGTTTTGTCGCTCTGCATGATTATGGCCATTATTGCTCTCTTAGTTGGTCGCTCCCACTCTTTTGCTAGCCTCCATAACCAAGTATGAGTTCCACTCATTCATCCAATTCCTAAAACCAAGTTATTCCAATGAGTCCACCATACCTACCTATTAGCATATGCTATTCCAAGTATATTCCTGTTTTTATCTACCTTCCGAGTTAAACTTGTTATGAGAAAACTAGTAATAAAGCTCTCACGAACTTGATGGCACACTTTACTTTTTTGCATTTTAATAAAGTTGAACCATTGCATCCATCTTTGTTGCGTATATGCATGCGCTTTATAAGTTGAAGTTAGCAGAACCATGTATCATGGGGAACGCTTTCAACATTCCACTTGTACTTTGTACCCCGTTGATATCATGTTCTTTTGATTATGGATCCCGACGCTGTGAAATAAAAGGGGAACTTGTAAGATCATGGAGTTTCTATTTGTGTTAGAGAAACGTCTGGGCCGCTAGCCTAATCCATGCCTAATCATGGTGGAAACTTGCAGCATAACCATAATGAGCACTCTATGAAGCATCCTCAATAAAAACCTATGCAAATAGAAAATAAAAAGATCACTGAGATGCTCATTGTCTGCTTGCCTTGTCATTTTGATTATGGGATAGCTCCTATATCATGTGCAAGGGGTACCCCATTGGCGGTTCTCTATGATACATATGTACTTATAATGATAAGAGCTTACTTGTGACTAAAGTTGAGTAGCATGAGGTTCGTTCTTCGTAAGTAAGGGCCATGAGATTTCAGCTTATAAATTGTCAAGCATATCCTCTTAGTTGTGTCACTTAAACCTTAATCACCTTCAAGATGCTTATGATAGGGGCAATGAGAGCTGAAAGCTAATCAGTACCATAATTTTTGGAAGCTCTTTATGAAACTTGAATCCCTACTTCCTTCTATGAAGGCCTTTCTTTTACTTTTATGTTGAGTCCCCACCTTCTATCTTTATGCACCTACTTTGAGAGCATAGTGGCCATTCTTAGTTCTATGTGCATTGTCCCAAGACTTGTTGATTGATGCATAGCTTTGATATTGCTTGTTTTAAACTATTTGTATCTAGTCACTCTTATGAACTTTGAAGGTGTCCTACGCGTTTATGTTTGCTACTCTATGAGGGACAAGCTGAATGCCACTATGCTATGTTTTCTTTATGTGAAACAAATAAACGTCTTGCAAAGCATTGTTATTCATGAATCTCTTGTTTGTGTCTTTTCATGTTGCAACATAGTTGCTTTGCCTTATTGCTAGAACTTTGTCTTTCATGTTATGATTGAAGTACTATGATCCCAGCTATCAATGTTTTACAAATACATTGATCAAGTTTATGATGGTGCATGTCACCTCAAAAATTATTCTTTCTTTTTTATCACTTACCTACTCGAGGATGAGCAGGAGTTAAGCTTGGGGATGTTGATACGTTGCTAACGTATCCATAATTTTTGATGTTCCATGCTTGGATTTATCTTCTTTCTTATGTTTTGTCCACACTTTGGAGTACTTTATATACACTTTCTTGGACTAAGCGACAATGCCAGCTGCCTATTTTCTGCTGTTTTTGGTTCCAGGAAAGTCAGAAAATGAATATTCTCGGAATTGGATGGGACAAAATCCAAAGTGCCTATTTTTCCAGAAGACTCCAGGAGCCAGAATACGAGACGGAGGAGGGCTAGGGGCTGGCCACACTCCCAGTGCGCTGGGCCTGGCCGCCAGGCATGGTGTGGTGGCCTGTGCACCCCTCGGTCTCCCTCTTCGCCTATAAGAACCCTTCGACCTAAAAACTTGGGGTTCACGTTTTCCGAAGAAGTTCATGGCCGCCACCACCGAAGGGAGATTCGGGGACGAAAGTCTCTTACGGCACCTCACGGGACGGAAGTGCCCTCGGAGCCATCTCCATTGATCTCCACCATCATCTCCATCGACCATTCATGTTTCCCCATCTATGAGTGAGTAATCCCCCGCTGTAGGCTATGGGGATGGTAGGGATTGGATGAGATCGTTCATGTAATGGCATCAGATTGTTAGGGCATGGTGCCTAGTATCTTTTATTAGTGCTTTATGACTTTGTTGCAACTTGTTGTGCTTAATGCTTGTCACTAGGGCCCGAGTGCCATGATTTCAGATCTTAACATGTTATTGATTCATTATGATAGTATTGTTTTTGGTCTTATCTACAAGTTGTATACACACGTTGTTGTCCGGAACCTATGGCCACGAAGTGACAGAAATCGGGATAACCGTAAGGGAACGGCTTTGATGTGAGGATCACATGTGTTCATGGAGTGTTAATGCTTTGCTCTGGTGCTCTATTAAAAGGAGCACCATAATTGCTAGTAGTTCCCTAGAGGCCCCTCTGCAAACAGGCTGGCAGGACAAAAGATGTTGTGCAAGTTCTCATTGCGAGCACGTATGACTATATATGGATCACATGCCTAGGATTGTCTAGTACTTGGATGCTTTATCTTATTTATCTGCAATTGCCCTATGTTCTGATTGCTATGTGAATTGTCTTGTCCATGCAACGCCCGTCTATCCATCCCTATGCCTACCGCACTCGAATCCCAATCACATCGCTTTTGTTACTCTTGTCTTTGCTTTACTACTGCTACTTTACTATTCCTACTACAAAACTGTTACTCGATAAAATGCTGTGAGCAAGATTGTTTCAGTGCAGCTGAATTGACAACTCAGTTGTTAAGGCTTATAAATATTCTTTGGCTCCCTTGTGTCGAATCTATAAATTGGGTTTCACTTCCTCGAAAATCTTGCGATACACCCCTATACTTGTGGGTCATCAAGATTATTTTATGGCGCAGTTGCCGGGGAGCATAGCTTTATTTATCAAGTCCACTTGGATTCACTATTGTTCAAGCTAAGTTTATTTCTTCCTTGTTTGCTTCTTTCTTTATTGAAAATACAAAAAAATTAGTTCCTACTCTAGTTGTTATTTTCATTGGTCTGTTATTGTCTTGCTTTGTCATGCTTGTTGTCAATGGTTGGTTTCTTTCAAACTGAAGCTTATTGGCAAGGTGGGTTCACGGAAGATCAAAAATATTATTATAAGGAACACCGCTTGTCACAAAAAGGGAAACACTTATGGGAACAAATTGATAGATTGTATACCATTGCTAGAAACGTGTGCTCTACTTATAATGTTACTTATTGTTGTGATGAATCTCGTTGCAGAAAGAGGTATAAACACCTCCCTTTTCAATGTGAGTATAATGATAATGATACCATATCTTCTTACGCTAAAGGAATTTATGACCTTTATGATGCGGAACAAATTGAAGAATTTATTGCTTGGAAGGGTGCTTTTGAACTTGCTAGTTTGCTTGAAAATATTGATGATTCACCTTATAAGTATGAAGTTTATGGTATACTTAAATTTTGCTTTGATAATTACAATGATGAAAATGGCTCTATTCTTGAGTATTTTAATAGATGCTCTCCACAAATGGAAGAGACTAATGCCTTGCAGGATCCTATGGAAGAAGAAATTGATGAACCTGAAATCTCATTAGATGAAAAAGAGGAGGAGAGTGATGAATAAAAGGAGGAAGAATGGATTAGCTACCCATTCCTACCTTCTAATGAGAGTAACTCTTTATCCCTTACATTATTTGATTGTCCCCCATGCTTACTAAAGAAGGATGAATGTTATGTTCCTGAGGATTCTTTTGAAGATGTTTATGATATAGCTCTAGTGCTTGTAGATCATGAAAAGCATGCTTTATGTGATAGTTATATTGTTGAGTTTATTCATGAGGTTACTGAAAATTATTTTGAGAGAGGAAAATATGGTGGTAGAAGTTTTCCTGGTATTGAAACACCTCTCTATGTGCTGAAAGTTTTGAAGTCACTCTTGTTTTATCTTCCTATGCCTGTCACTTTGTTCTTTGCAAATTTATTTGCATACACGATTCCTATGCATAGGAAGTGGGTTAGACTTAAATGTGTTTTGAATTTGCTTCTTGATGCTCTCTTTTACTTCAACTCATATTTCTTATGAGAGCATCCTCTCAAACTTTTATGCCTAAAGATGATAATATGTCTACTATTCTTGGGAGACCTTTTCTTAAATACTGCAGGAGCTGTTATTAATTGTAATCAAGGGAAGGTGACCTTCTATGTCAATGACAAGGAACATACTATCTATTTCCCCAAGAAGATTGATAGACTTATGGTTTTGAATTCAATTGAACATGTTGAGGGCATTCAAGTTGGAGAAATATATTGTCCTATACCAAGAGAAAAAATTTGAAACTATTATGATTGGGACTATATCTATCAAGGTTGAGGTAACATAATCATTAGTGAAATACAAAGTTTTGTCTCATATGGAATTGTTTTGGTAGCAAGACCTGATCAACTTGTTAAAAAAAGGATTTCATTGAACAAAACAATGTTTTCACCATGGTTATCTTTGCTTACTTCTATTCTATCCATTTTAGTTTCTGCTTATGCTTAACTTAAAGGATACTTATTGGAAGATAACACAAAAGTTTTAGTTGAGTCTTGGAAGTTATTGCTTTAGTAATAACCTCTCCTTATCCTTTTTATTTGCTTTTTGGTGCCAAGAGTAACCTCTAATGAGAGAGAAGTAATGATTGGGAAAGTTGCTGTCCCAAAACAGAATTTTGTGCTTCACCGTAAATATTCGTGAGAGAGCTCTGTATGTCTGATTGAGATGTAATTTTTTGTGCTTCTGCCCCAGGTTGTTATCTAACTTTCGTTAGTTCAGCACTTGTTGATTGGAGCAACAGAAGGTCTTCGAAAAAATTCATATTTACCTGCTGGTCTGTTTTGGCAGATTTCTGCCATTTTCTGCATTTGCTTCTTGTTGGTTCCTTTTTGAGTTCTTTTGGGAAATTGAGCTTTTTGAGGGAAGTACTTCAGTATCTAGTGTTCTAATGGAAGTTTATTTGGTGTTATAACTGAACCTTAAGACTTATTTATCTTGAGTGCACTAATGTTGCTAATAAAGATTGTGTGAAGTTTTGTATGAAGGGAAAATTTCAGGTGTATGGAAGGAATGAGTAATGAGATGAAGGATGGACTAAATCTCAAGCTTGGGGATGCCACGCATGTTACCCCAAGAAATATCCAAGAAATACAAGCGTTGAAGCTTGGGTATGCCCAAGGCATCCCCTCCTTCATCAATAAAAATCCCAGGTTTCTTCCAAACACTTCATTTTTATTGTTTCATGCACAGTTGTGTTGTTCTTGGAGCGTCTTCTTTTTCGTTTTTGTTTTGGTTTTTAGTTTGCGTGGTTTGCTTAGTTTGCTGAATAAATTGGTTGGACCTCCTTTTTCATGCATTGGTGTTCAAATAGTTTGGTTTGGTTTGGTTTGGAAAAAAGAGTAGGAAAGCTCATGCTTAAGTGGTAAAGAGAGCTTGTTTTTGACTGTGGCTTATGCTTTGTCATGCCATGCTTGATATTGTTTTGGCTTTATGCTTAGTATTCTTTGCGGTAGCATGACTTGTTATAAACAAATGATATTGCTTAATGTGCCTTGGATGAATCATGCGTTGTTTTAGCATATTAAAGCATAGTATAGTGGTATTCTCCTTTGATGCTTTATTTGGGTTGACTTGGCACATGCTCACACCATGTTATGACTATCTCAAGTCTCCATAGCCTTTATGATCCTTTAGTTTTCAACTTGTAGTATCACTTTATGCTTTGATCAATGATGTGTTGTCTCTCTGCATGATTATGGCCATTATTTCTCTCTTAGTTTGTCGCTCCCAGTCTTTTGCTAGCCTCCACAACAAAGTATGAGTTCCACTCATGCATCCAACTCCCTAAACCAAGTTATTCCAAAGAGTCCACCATACCTAACTACTAGCATATGCCATTCCAAGTATATTCATGCTTTTGTTTACCATCCAAATTAAACTTGTTATGAGAAAACTAGTGATTAAAGCTCTCACGAACTTGATGGCACACTTTACTTTTCTTGCCCTTAATAAACTTGAACCATTGTGTCGTCTGTGTTGTATATGCTTGCACTTATTTGTTGGGAATTAGCAGAACCATGCTGTCATGGGGAACGCTTTCAACATTGCATGGGTACTTTGTACCTAGTTGATATCATGCTCTTTTGTATATGGATGCCATCGGTGTGAAATGAAAGGGGATCTTGTAAGTCCATGGAGTTATGTATATGTGTTAGAGAAACGCCTGGGCCATTGGTCTAATCCATGCTAACATGGTGGAAACCTGCAGCGTAACCATAATGAGCTATCTATGAAGCATTCTTCTTATAAAAAAAGAGTCCTACATTGAGAAAAAAGAGAAAAAGAAAAAAAGAGATTATGAAAAGAGGAAACGAGAGAAAAGCACCATATTCCCATGGTAAATAAGAAGATTGTTGAGATGCTTGTTGTCTGCTTGCCTTGTCATTTTGATATGGGGATTCTTCCGTATCATCGGGCAAGGGTACCTGCTGGCGTTCTCTATGATACACATGTACTTACGATGACAAGAACTTACCAGTGACTAATCTTGAGTAGTATGAGGAGGAGCCCTCGTATACAAGGGACATGAGATTTCTAACTTATACTTTGTCAAGCATGTACACCATAGTTTGTTCACTTAAACCTTAATCACTTCAAGATGCTTATGATAGGGGCAATGAGAGCTAAAAGCTATAAATACCATAATTTTTGGAAGCTCTTTATGAGACTTGAATCCCTACTTCCTTCTATGAAGGCCTTTCTTCCACCATTACATTGAGTCTCCACCTTCTATCTTTATGCACCTACTTTGAGAGCATAGTGGCCATTCTTAGTTCTATGTGCATTGTCCCAAGACTAGTTGATTGATGCATAACTTGATATTGCTTGTTTTAAACTATTTGTATCTAGTCACTCTTATGAACTTTGAAGGTGTCCTTTGCATTTATATTTGCTACTCTATGAGGGACAAGCTGAATACTATTATGCTATGTTTTCTTTATGTGAAACAAACAAAGTCTTGCAAAGCATTGTTATCCATGAATCTTTTGTTTATGCCTTTTCATGTTGCATCATAGTTTCTTTGCTTATTGCTATAACTTTGTCTTTCATGTTATGATTGAAGTACTATGATCCTAGCTTTGAATGTTTTACAAATACTTTGATCAAGTCTTTGATGGTGCATGCCACCTCAAAATTATTCTTTCTTTTTTATCACTTACCTACTCGAGGACGAGCAGGAGTTAAGCATGGGGATGTTGATACATTGGAAATGTATCTATAATTTTTTATGTTCCATGCTTGGTTTTATCTCCTTTCTTGTGTTTTGTCCACATTTTGGAGTACTTTTCATATGATTTCTTGGACTAACCTATTAACAAGAGCCACAGTGCCAGCTGCCTGTTTTCTGCTGTTTTTGGTTCCAGGAAAGTCAGAAAATAAATATTCTCGGAATGGACGGGACAAAAGCCAAAGTGCCTATTTTTCCAGAATACTCCAGGAGCCAGAATACGAGACGGAGGAGGGCCAAGGGCTGGCCACACCCCCCAGGCGCAGGCTAGGCCTGGCCACGCCAGGGCATGGTGTGGTGGCCCCAGGCACCCCCTCGGTCTCCCTCTTCGCCTATAAGAAGCCTTCTGACCTAAAAACTTTGGGGGTTTGACGTTTTTCCAGAAGAAGTTTCGCAGCGCCGCCACCACCGAAGGGGAGATTTGGGGGACAGAAAGTCTCTGTTCTGGCACCCTGCCGGGACGGGAAAGTGCCCCCGGAGCCATCTCCATCGATCTCCACCATCATCTCCATCGACCATTCATGTTTCCCCCATCTATGAGTGAGTAATCCCCCGCTGTAGGCTATGGGGATGGTAGGGATTGGATGAGATCGTTCATGTAATGGCATCAGATTGTTAGGGCATGGTGCCTAGTATCTTTTGTTAGTGCTTTATGACTTTGTTGCGACTTGTTGTGCTTAATGCTTGTCACTAGGGCCCGAGTGCCATGATTTCAGATCTGAACATGTTATTGATTCATTATGATAGTATTGTTTTTGGTCTTATCTACAAGTTGTATACACACGTTGTTATCCGGAACCTATGGCCCCGAAGTGACAGAAATCGGGATAACCGGAAGGGAAAGGCTTTGATGTGAGGATCACATGTGTTCACGGAGTGTTAATGCTTTGCTCCGGTGCTCTATTGAAAGGAGCACCTTAATTGTCAGTAGTTCCCTAGAGGCCCCGCTGCAAAAGGGCTGGCAGGAAAAAAGATGTTGTGCAAGTTCTCATTGCGAGCACATATGACTATATATGGAACACATGCCTAGGATTGTCTAGTACTTGGATGCTTTATCTTATTTATTTGCAATTGCCCTATGTTCTGATTTCTATGTGAATTGTCTTGTCCACGCAACGCCCGTCTATCCATCCCTATGCCTACCGCACTCGAATCCCACTGTTTACTATTTTTGTTACTGCTGTCTTTGCTTTACTACTGCTGCTACTTTACTATTCGTACTACAAAACTGTTGCTACTGATAAACTGCTGTGAGCAAGATTGTTTCCAAGTGCAGCTGAATTGACAACTCAGTTGTTAAGGCTTATAAATATTCTTTGGCTCCCCTTGTGTCGAATCAATAAATTGGGTTTCACTTCCCTCGAAAATACTGCGATACACCCCCTATACTTGTGGGTCATCAAGCCCGGATTCCAACAAATGGCTAGAAACCATGAAATCCGAGATGGAATCCACGTACGAGAACCAAGTTTGGACCTTGGTGGACTTAACTCACGATCGAAAGGCCGTTGAGAATAAATGGATGTTCAAAAGAAAAACTAATGCTGATGGTAATGTGACCATCTATAAGGCTCTACTTGTCGCAAAGGGGTTTCGAAAAATTCAAGGAGTTGACTACGATGAGACATTCTCTCCCATAGAGATGCTTAAGTCAGTTAGGATTATGTTAGCAATTGCTGCATATTTCCATTATGAAATATGGCAGATGGATGTCAAAACTGCGTTCCTCAATGGTAATATTGAAGAAGAGTTGTATATGATACAACCTAAGGGTTTTTTCGATCCTAAGGATGCTAATAAGGTATGCAAACTTTAGCGATCCATCTATGGACTGAAGCAAGCATCCTGGAGTTGGAATCTCCGCTTTGATGAGGTGATCAAAGAGTTTGGATTTGTCCAAACTTATGGAGAGGCTTGTATTTACAAGAAAGTGAGTGGGAGCAATGTGGAATTTCTGATATTATATGTGGATGACATATTATTTATTGGAAATGATATAGATCTTTTAAACAGTGTTAAAAGTTATCTAAACAGCAAATTTTCGATGAAAGACCTTGGTGAAGCGTCATATATATTAGGCATTAAAATCTATAGAGATAGATCAAGGCGCCTAATTGGGCTATCGCAGAGTACATACCTTGATAAGATATTAAAGAAGTTTAATATGGACGGAAGTAAGAAGGGGTTCTTACCTATGTTGCAAGGAAAGACATTGAGTAAGACTCAAAGTCCGGCTACGGTGGAAGAAAGAGAGATGATGGATAAGATTCCCTATGCCTCGGCCATAGGTTCTATTATGTATGCCATGCTATGTACAAGACCGGATGTGGCACATGCTATTAGTTTGACTAGTAGGTACCAATCTGATCCAGGTTCGGAACACTGGATAGCGGTCAAGAACATCCTCAAGTACTTGAGAAGAACTAGGGATATGTTTCTTATATACAGAGGTGAAGAAGAGCTAGTCGCTAAGTGTTATGTCGATGCTAGCTTTGACACCGATACGGATGACTCTAAGTCTCAATCCGGATACGTATTTCTCTTGAATGGAGCAGCAGTTAGTTGGAGGAGTTCCAAACAACCTGTGGTGGCTGGATCAACGACGGAGGCGGAATATGTTGTCGCTTGCCACAGAAGCGGTTTGGATGAAAGAGTTCATTACGGAACTAGGTGTGGTTCCTAGTGCATTGGACCAAATGGTGATCTATTGTGACAACAATGGAGCCATAGCCAATGCAAAGGAACCGAGGTCTCACATGAATTCCAAACATATTAAGCGCCGATTTCACTCCATCCGTGAGCATGTCAAGGATGGAGATATAAAGATTTGTAAAGTAGACACGGACCTAAATGTAGAAAATCCGTTGACTAAAGCTCTCCCTAGGGCAAAAAATGATCAACACCAAAACTCCATGGGTGTTAGATTTATTACTATGTGCACTAGATTATTGTCTCTAGTGCAAGTGGGAGACTGAAGGAAATATGCCCTGAGAGGCAATAATAAAGTTGTTATTATGTATTCCTTATATATGATAGATGTTTATTTTGCATGCTATAATTGTACTGATCAGAAACATCAATACATGTGTGTTTAATAAACAAAAAGGGTTCCTAGTTATGACTCTCTTATAGACTAGCTTGTTGATTAACAAGATGATCAAGGTTTCCTGATCATGGACATTGGATGTTGTTAATAACAAGTTCACACCATTGGTGGAATGATGTGATGAACATTCATCCAAAGTATAGCATTACGATCAAGTCATTATGTTTATATTGCTATAACATCATACGAAGTAATCTTTATCCTTAGACCATGAGATCATGTTAATTGCTAACACCTGAAGAGTATCTTGATAACATCAAACGTCACACCGTAATAGGGTGACTATAAAGATGGGTTCAGTGCTACGAAGGTGTTATGTTGAGGCTCATGGATCAAGAGTGGAATTTATCAATCCCGATGACGGATAGATATACTCTAGGCCCTCTCGGTGATATCATATTGAGATAGCTTGCAAGCAAGTGATGTGATCACTAGAATGTTATATCACGGGAACGAGAAAAGAGTGCATGTCGGTAACGAGATCAAACTAGGTATTTGGATACCGATGATCGAATCTCGGACATGTATTATATCATGAGACAAAGGGATTAAATTACAAGCGTTAAAGGTTCTCATGATCACAGAAGTCATCGTTGAATATACAGGAGTCGGTATGGATCTCTAGGTCCCGCTTCTAACTATTGATCTGAGAGGAGTCTCAATCATGTCTGCATTATTCGCAAACCGTAGGGTGACACACTTAAGAGTTACCGGACACCATTTTGGAGCACATATGTTTCAGACGAAAGAATTGCAAAGCGCAGAAATTGTTTCGGGTGAAATTGCAGAAAGTGGTTCTGCATGTGATATTGAAATATTGCAAGGGGCTATATGTGAATGTTTGTTAATTAAAGTAATTAAAAAAATCTTAATAAATTTAATAAAAGAGTTTTATTAAATGAGAGAGCATTAAACTTGGAGAATTTTAATGCATTTAAAGTAGGGACTTTAAAGGGGAATGTGAAGAGGCATTTTAATGTGGAGGGGTTACCACCACATGAATGGGGGAGGTGAGGGGTCACCCCCCCATGCGCCGGCCATGGAGAGAGGGGGTACCCCCTCCTCCTATAAAAGGCCACCCTCTTCCTCCTCCTTCCTCACACCTCCTTGTGAAGGATCTCTCTCCCCCTCTAGAATTATTTCCCCATGGTCTCGGATTAGCGAGATACATGTTCCCAGTGGCATTTAGTCTGGAAGGAGTTGCTGCTTCCGCTGGATCGCTGGAGCGAGGAGGTGGAGGTTGTCTGGTGGCTTGAACGTGTGTGCGAGTATGGATGCGCTGCTGAGTTGTGGCGCTCGGACTTCCTCACGATCTTGAGATCGGCAAGAGTACGACTACATCAACCACGAGTTCCTACTCGTTAACAAAACTCGTTGTCTTCGAGGGTAAGTTCTCGTTGGATGTATGTCCACCCGTTGCTTTGTACCTAGTAGATAGATCTTGGCGTGTAATTCTCATCGTAGGAAATTTTTTGTTTTCTATGCTGCGGACCCAACAGATGATTCAAATATAGCAAAGAATAGATCATCACGATGATTGTGTGAGAAAATGAATTATAAATCGAGCGATTTACAATTGGTCTTTGTTACATAGCAGAAAAATATAGCATAAAAGTGGATATACTTAAATCACCACCACCTAATCATGGTCTAGTTAACATATAGATAGATAGATAGATAGATAGATAGATAGATAGATAGATAGATGAACACAAGTCAAATATAGAAATTATAGATCATCACCAAAATCAAGTGAGAACATTGAATTATAAATCGAGGGATTTATGTTTGGTTTTTGTCCAATCTTGTTTAAGGTCAACCTTGTTCTAATCATTAGCCGAATCATGTGGAACCTCATACAAACAAGCATCTGACACTAAGCACATATCAGTAAAAACAAGAGACTTACTATTTCTTTTTGTGCAGTCCTGTTGGAGGACATCCGGTTGTCAGTTCGTTCTTTGAAGACATCCACCGAATCCAGTACTTGGATAGATGATCCATCTACTTTATTGTTGCTCCTATGCATATAGGTTTAGGCTACTCATTCACATAAAACAAGTTTGCATTCAACAATACAAAGCAATAGGTACTTACAGGATTGTAGGGGCGATTCACTCTACGATTCTCCGTGTTCCCTGTGAGAGGAAATAATATCAGATAGTGGTTGTTGTTGTTTACAAAGAACTAGATAGACATTATAGTATAATCACTTGCGAACACTTAGAGCAGGGAATGTCAGAATATAAACAAACATTTAAATGACATAAAAATTGCCATGGTGACAAAATATAATGCAGTTACAGTCACTCATTAACACGAACAAGAGATAAATTATAATGATTTAACTTGTGAAATAGGATTGCAACAAATATGAGAAGTGCCATAAAATTTGTCACCATCTACAGAGCAGGTAGTTACTGTACTAACATTTGGACAAGCATGATAGACATTACAATGGTATATCTCGTGAACTTATAGAGCAGGGAATGCTAACCCATCTATGAAGTGACTTAAAACTGCCATGAACTACATAATAGAAGGTAGATACTGCTGCTATAGAAATTATAATTGAGAAACTTGAATTTATAGAGCAGGGCATGCAGATAATCATCTTAGGTGCCTTAAAACATGCCATGTAATACTACATCCAATCCAAAGTAAATAAGGCGTATAAATTTTTCGCAAATCAATCGACACAAAATTGGACCAAGTTTGTAGAACATACCAGGAACATCTACCATGCCAGACCAACGCCATTCGATACATCGGGGCATATATTTTCATAGACAAATGCCAAAAATTAACCCTTAATATATTTTTCTATGAGATTGGTAAAAGTCATCATTGTTTGACTTTAAAAAAGTATATGCCTTCTTTTACGGAATGGAAGTACAGAGTAGTACACAATTGCCGGCCAGCTACTGTCGGAGCTTAATTGAAACAAATAATAATGGCATAACTTGCAGAGGGAATGCAAAACCAACAAGTTCAATGACATAAAATTTGCGATGAATTACATAAGAGAAGTCAGTTACTGTGGTTGCTTAGAACAACCAAATTGAAATTAAAATAGCATAAATTCTAAACTTGTAGAGCAGGGAATGTTAACCTACATGTTCAGTGGATTAAAACTACGAATGAAGTCCAAAATTACATGCAGTCAGTATTGTAGCAACAGACAAAGCAAATGCACATTATGATGACATAACTTGTGAACTTGTAGAATAAGTAGACAACTTCAGATGTTCAATGAATTAACATTTGCCATGAACTGCATAATATCAATGAACTCTAATGATGTCTGCTTTGTACTACCAAAATTGTTTATGTATATTAAGAGTAATTGTTGGTCAAAGAAAAAACACGCATAACAAGGACACCTTATACCTCGAAACAGAAGGAGTAATTTAACACATGGATTTAACATAGACTACACCAAGGGAGAGTGGGATATCAATTAAGCTAGTATTAACGAAGGAATTTACCACTAATACATAAATGCAGTTCACTGTCGTAGGCTTATACCTGCTATATTGAAACGAACGAACAAGAAGATCTGGTTTACCTAGGTCACGACGTCGTTTATGCATACACGACATCTTTGCGGGTGATGTCAAGGACGCCGAGGGTGCCCGGTAGTGGTGAGTCAGGCTGAAGCAGATAGATCTCGGCAGCATCTGTGAAGAAGATTCGTGGAGGTTGTTGATGGGTCTGGCTTGCTTGACAATATGGCCGGTGAAGGAGATCCGGTGTAGTGCACAGCATCATAGGTGAAGAAGATCTGTTACGACCGATTATGGATTCGAGGCAGTGCACAAGAGCGTTGGTGAAGCAGATCTGGTGTAGTGGACTATTGAGTCCGTGAAGCAGATCTAATACAGCGCACACCGGCGTAGGTGAAGCAGGTCAGTGTTGTGGACTAGGGAGTCGGAAAAACTAACACGGTTGTATGGAAGAGGGTGTCAGCGAACTAGGTTCGGTAAGGTGGACGTCTAAAAATGGCTAAATTAATCTGATTTCTTCCCTACTGTGGAAAAAATATGATTTCTTCCAACCAAACTAGTACTAGTCCAAAAATGGCTAAATTTACTTGTCGTGAAAACGGATGTATCTAGACATTTTTTAGTGCTAGATATGAGTACATCCAATCCAGTGACAATTAATATGAATCGGAGGGGAGTACTACTACTACCGTACTCCACTATTTTACTACTACTACGGAGTACATACAAGTACTCCCAAATGTATGTTGACTAGTACTCCTACCTTTGTTTGGGATTATTAGGCCAAAGAGCTTTTTAAAATTGATAGAAATTATAAGACATATCTTCTTTATTGTCTTAATTCCCGTGACTCATTAATTTAGATATCTCTATTTTCTCTCAATCTCCAAATGCATATTGTTTCATCTCTCATCATGTCCTCTTTTTTATCTAGCGTCTCATGCATGTAAAACTAGTGGTGCATGCATAAATTAATTAGAGTGAATAATTCATCTACTTGGTAGTATTGCGAATTGACCCTCTGGACTTCCTAAACAGAGAGCCTTAATCCTATTCAGCTTACTACTCAGCAGAGTACATCCACTCAACCCATCGGAAGTTAAGACTTCATGAAAAGTACTCAGGAGAGTACATCCACCGAACTCATCTAGTACCTCTGTTTCAAGGAATAAGGCGCACGTGCGCTCCAAAGTAAAGTTTGACCGAATAAATGGAGCAACTAAAATTTACTTATATTGTGTAAAATTTGTTTCGTTGAATTCGTATTCAAAACACACTTTCCAATGATGCTAAATTTGTACAGTACCAACATTCTTTATATATATTTAGAGTAAATCTTGGTCAAACAAAAAACAAGAAAAATAAGGGAGCCTTATTTCTTGGGAGGGAGATAGAGTACTACTACTACAAAATCCACCATTCCTGGTATGCAAACGATCTTTCTGCAATTAAACCAATTAACAGCAGCTTACATCACCACTAAAACTCGACGTGAAAGAAGAAACACAACTCCTTCGACGTAGAAGGACTGACCAGGTAATGAGGCGGCGCCGCCAAGTAAGACGTAAGGTCCTCAAACGTGACGTTGCCTGGTTTAGCGGAGCTCGACACGTCGAGCACCGTAGCGGTACCGGTCCTCCTCCTGTCATCCGTCCAGGAGATTAGCGGCGGGCATTCCACCCACATCCTCACCTGGTACACCGGCAAGTCGCACATCATGGCCCTAACACAGACCACAGACATGAGGGGGATCGTGCTTACCGTGCCAATCGTCATGATGAACACGGCGCCGTCCTTCTCCCTAATGAGGATGAGCCGGCAGGATGCCTCGCCCGACAGTGGCACCAGCTCCTACAAAGCTTTGGTGGTGGCATACTGGATCTTGTGCACCTGGATCGAGTAGACCGATTCGAGGTGGGCAACGAGCGTTGGCGGTGGGGCCGCAAAGTCGCAGCCGGTCTCCGTGCAAGTGCAAGGAGCGTACCGGCACATGATTTCGTGCTTGTGGAGTTCGTAGTAGGGCAACAAACTACTGCAGCCTTTATGGGCGCACTCGACCCTAGCCGCTGATAGGACGACATCTATGGCGGGCTCGTGGGTGAATCAGCCGCTAGGGTGCTCACACTTCTGGCAGGAGGTGATCTTGCGGACGTAGCGGTGATACGTTGCTAGCGTATCTATAATTTTTGATGTTCCATGCTTATTTTATATCTACTTTTTTATGTTTTGTCCACACTTTGGAGTATTTTTATACACTTTCTTGGACTAACCTATTAACAAGATGCCACAGTGCCAGTTGCCTGTTTTCTACTGTTTTTGGTTCCAAGAATGCTAGAAAATGAATATTCTCGGAATTGGACGGGATAAAAGCCAAAGTCAATATTTCACCAAGTGAGACACGGAGCCAGAAGACGAGACAGAGAGGGGCCAGAGGCCGGCCACACCACCTAGCCGCGCGTCCAGGCCTGGCCCACGCCAGGGGGTGGTGTGGCAGCCTAGGACACCCCATCGGCCTCCCCTTTCGCCTATAAGAATCCTCTGATGCAGAAACCTTAACTACCCGATCGAAATCCAGCCTCTAGCCACGAAAAGTTCCGCAGCACCGCCGCCACCGAAGGGGATATTCGGAGAATAGGAAATCTCTTTTCTGGCACTCTGCCGGGACTGGAAAGTGCCCCCGGAGCCATCTCCATCGATCTCCACCACCATCTCCATCGCTGTTGCTGATTCCCATGATGAGGAGGGAGTAGTTCTTCCTCGAGGCTAAGGGTTCTCACTACTAGGAAAACGCACGTCCGTGGCGCACCTATTTTCCCCTTCCGTGGTGAACTAGGGGTGCGCCACGAGTTCTGCGCTACAGCTAAAAAGTGCCCGTAGCGCACTACCAAGTGCGCTATAGGTATCTCGAGTTAGTAGTAGCGCACTGCTTGGTACGCCACGGATGTAAACGGCAGTGCATTTCCACTGTTTTTCCTGTGGCGTATGATGTAGTGCGCTACTAATATTTGACAATGTGCGCCACTAACGTAGTGCACCACTAACCAAGTATATGTGCTCCACGGCTGAGCTTTTAAAAAAAAGAAATACTCAATATAGATGATATTCAATACAGATTATATACAATACAGCTGATATACACAGATATACAGTACAGAAATAAATACACAGTTATACAGTACAGAACTAAATACACAGATATACAATACAGAAATAAATACACAGACAAGATAGAAACAAATACATATAAATAAGTCACATACATAAATACACAGTATAAGTTACATTGTTTCGATCAAGTTACAAAGTAGCTAGTGATGACATGAATACATGTCTCAACCAAGTTAGAGCTCGGAAGCTCGCCTAGACATCTAAAGTAGGAACATGCAGGACAGACAACCAAGGACGATAAGCATCACCGCGACGGAGGTGTAGGTCTTCATCCGGTTCCTCGTCCTAACTCCCGCTAGATAGCACGCGTATCTAGCTTCCGCCTCTGCCATAGTGTTGTACCCTTTATAGCTATTGCCGTTGAAACGGTGCACCTGTCTCCGGCAGTCTTCCCAATCATCGTAGACTCCGGGAACCCGTCCCTTGTACACGACGTCCCACGTCATCTACAAGTTGGCAATAATAATTAAATGGTGGGTGAAAAAAAAAGTAAAAGTCGCATATAAAGATATACTTATCAAATAAGGTAACAAAGTAAGCAAAAAATTCCAAAAAGTAAGCAAAAAAGGACCAAAGTAAGCAAAAAAGGACCAAAGAGTAAGAAAACAAAATAAGCATTGATCCATATATAACCCTAATAATAAGCAAAAGAAGTAAGCGTTGATTCATAACCCTAATAAGTTGTAGCATGTACATGTCGACACACACAAGTACTTGTGGGGATAAAGAGCTACAACTAGATCAACACATCAAGACTTCTGGCTCGGCTGAGGGAACGGGAGGACGCCTTGTTTCGTCATAAACGCCCTATAGTCATCCTGCATCTTTAGGCGATCTACTACGTCACGGTTATTCGGGGGATTGCCTCCATAGACGACCCCCCTGAATTCATCACATCAGGGCCGATGATTGCCCCAAACTGTTGCTGGATGCGATACATCTCTTGTCTAATATCTGAATCATTGATCCTGGCCTTGTGTTTGGCCCACCGTTTGAGATGATCGGGCAGCGTAGAATTCGGTTGCTCTAGTAGGAACGCCCTCATTTGATGGAGTGCATAGTAGGCTTCCTTCTGACTGCCTGCCGGCTGCTTCACGCAGGGGAATTCCGTCACATGGGTGAAGACGTGCCTGCCAAACATGAGCTTCTTACGTACGAAGGTGGCACCTTCCGCTGAGGCATAGCCGGTGAGAGCATCATCCAGAACTTCCTTGATCTTGTCGTAGTTTTTCTTCTTTTCTTGACTCCCTGAGTCGAACTACGTGGCTTGCGAATGTTTCGGCAACAAGCAGATGAGTGTGTAGTGTTGATCTCTACGCAAAACAATTCAAACACAATGTGTTGGAAAAAGAATGATGAAAATCTAATAAAGGATGTTATGGTGGCGAGTGAATAATGACTTACTCGGGAAAGAAAGGCACGAGAATGTATTCCTTTGTCTTGTTTGCCACCAAGATGCCTTGGAGGTATGAGGACACGAATCACCGTTCAATGGCGCTTTCCAAGCAACCATCACGCATGTAGTAGGGGTCCACTATAGCGATTCCCAGGGTGTTCTCTCTAATGATCTAAATGGCCAGGCTGAGAGAAAACAGGCGTACCATGGTATAGTGCAGCGGATATAGGTGGAACATATTGAAGATGTGGTCAAACCGCAGGAAGATCAGATCTGCGGGGACATTATCAATGAAGCCCAAGCCTCGTGGCACCTTAACCACGAATACCGGGTGCGAGGGATCTTTCTCCACAAGAAGGCGTCTGTCTATCGTTAGCACACCGTCATGCACACTCCTCATTTCTGAAGTGGCGAGCCTGAGCAATTTCTTAGTTAGCATGGGCTCACCCGCCACATGCATCCTCCACATAATACCCTTGGGTCTTGGTGACCCATCCTGAAACCTGATCGGATTCGTAGTTGACGCCACAGGCTAGCTCGAGCTGCGAGATTTTCTTTTCCTGGCCTTCTTGCCTTTTGGGAAGTGGGCAGGCACCGCAATCTGAGCATCGATCGCCCTATGTAGTGTGTCGGGGCTTAGAATAAAGGGTCGGTTGGATGTATCCGCTGGCTCGGTGAAGGTGCAAGCTGGAGGCGTCTCCTGAGAACCAAAGAGACGTTTGTTGCAAGTGGCTTTCTCTGTGGGGCCACCAGCTGGATCTTCGTTTAGGTCACCGGGGAAAAGATTAGTGTTGATGAAATCATCGAAGTCATCTTTGTCATCCTTGTTCGGATCCTGCGCCATGGTCATGTCAATATGACCAGCCGAACAATCACGTGGAGGTGACCGTGGTGGCGGTGTGGGGGTCTTGCCATGGCTTGGCGCTGGCACGATAGACGGTGTTGTTGTCAGTGGGGTGATGGCCCCGGCCGTCCCAAAATGAATCATGCTCTTTGGCCATAGTAGGAATAAGCCGAAGCAACTTCTGAGGACAACCGGCTCTTCTTCATCTGCTCCTGGGGGTTGAATGGGAGGTTCCAGGTCATCGCAGCCCCTTAGCACCTGGATAATTTTAACCCTATGCACGCTATCTGGCATCGGCTTAGAGTGGAACGTGCGGTGCAAGGGTTGAATGATGGTACCCTTGGAAACATCCCTCAACTCATTGTTCACGAAGCTTAAGAGAGTGCATGGAACATCCGTCTGCGAAAAACATGTATGGCATTAAAAATATGCCATAAGAGTAATAAATGGCAAGGCGGTAAAGTATTTGGTTTACCGTGATGGCGTCGAGCTCGGCTAATGTCGAGGCACCGCATACGACGACGGGCGTGCAAGAGACGGAGGGGCTGCTTGATGGCGCGGTGCCGGCCACCGGTGTATTCTCCCTATCGGGTGCATTAAGCTCCGGCGCCGCAGTGATGGCAGGGGGAGTCACTAATGCTTCCGGCACCGCCGTCCTAGCGGGCGGAGTCACCAATGCTTCCGGCGCCGCCATGCTAGCGGGCGGAGTCACGAACACATAATTCACTGGATTCGTCGGCGCCGCATTGTTTGAGTGGCTACTGACCATGTTTGGAATCTGGCACGACCCTTGTCGACCAGCCGCACTCTAGTTCGCTATTGACTCCACCAAGGTAGGCATGATGGAGGTGAAGGTGATTGCCAGGTTGTCTTTGACGATCTGCGGGATCCGCGCCACTTGTTCCTTAAGTTCCTGAACCTCGCGGTTTTCCTCGTCGCTCCTTCCCTCCACATGCATCCTCGGGGGTGGACCAAAATGATCCACCCAATTCTTAGCCCCGAAGCCGGCCAGACAGCCAGCCGACGATGGCTTCTTTGTAACCAGCGTGATTTTCTTAGCCCGGTTCATCGCCCTGTTAAAAGGGTTATCCCACCAGGTGGCCGCCGTGGACCCGTGGGATGAGGAACCATGGGATCCCTGACTAGCAATTTCCTGCTCCTGCAGAAGAAGTAACGTGAACCGTTTAGAAATTCGACTTGATCGATTAGAATGCAATCGACTTGATCCGCGGTAATTAAATTACTTACCACAAGAACCTCGAAGTCCTTCACCTTAGTTTCCACGGTGAGTTCTTTGGTTTTGGGGTCCACATGGTAACGAGCCCTGATAAAGTTTCGAAGCTGCCTGTTTTTGAATTTCGAAAAGGGGTTAGGTATCCCCTTAGCTCTATACTCGTCGTACTCCTTATCCCATTTGGGATCCGCAGCTCTGTAACCACCAGAACCGAGATGGTGGTGACCTATATTCATCGCCTGCAATTCCTTTCCCCGCCTACTCGAGGCCTTGGCTGCTTCGGATTTGCACCTAGCCTTGAACTCCTAGAATTGATCTTCGGTGATCCGTGGGTCAATCTTCTGGATCTCCTCGATACTTTTCCCTTCTTTAAATATCTTCTTCTTTATCCAGGTTCTCCATCTGGCCAAGGCGGTGCTCATCTTCATGAGGGCGGATTTATTTACTTCATTCCCATGATAATCTGTGTTCCGATACTGAAGGGGGAACTTGTATCTTGCGTGCAGCTTCTCGAAGAGGAGTGTGCGCAAATGGAAATTATCTTTATGCCGGAGATTCTCGGTGTTGATCGAGATGGCGGTCCGGGTGATAGCCGCCACTTGCCCACCGTACCCTTTGACGACATGGTCGGGCGCCAAAGGAACCCCTGTTGGGCTCATTTCGGTAATTTCCTCTCTGACAGTGCCGACCGTGTTCGGGCGCCTTTCCTTCTTCTTAGGCGGATTACTACCAATTGTTGTGCCCTCGCCGCCATCAGTGGTTTCATCATCCGCCGTTCCTTCGTCCGCTTCTTCTTCCTCCGCGTCTTCCATCTCATAGTCGTCGCTCTCGGAAGGTTGTATTCTTCATCGCCCTTTGTCATTCTTTCTAGCCGCTCGACCTCCTCCCAGAATGACAAGGGTCTCTTTTGAGGTCTCACTTCTCCTTCAACGTTGATACGCTGAGAAGAGCCAGCCTCGTCATTGCCACACATGTTTGCACTAATAAAAGGCAAATAATGGTTAGTAAAGTGCACGGAAATATCTGGCATGACCTTTGCTCATTTTTGTTAAACTAGGAGTGCCCAATTTCTACCGAAATGGAAGTTAATCAACATTTCAGCGAAAATCGGGACTCATTTCATACAAGCACCTGCATACACGACATAAGAAAGTGCTTCATACAAGCACAAGCACAATTTCAAGTGCTACAACCATAACAAAGTGCTTCATACAAGGGCTGCAGATCATAACCAAGTGCACTTTAATGCTTGCTGTCATTTGCTGCAATCCTACAACATATAACTTAGAAGCACAAATGATAGCAAAAACAGGAAATAAATTCAATTCATTTTCTGGACTTGGGAAACCTTTCATGAGGTTTCACAGTCATCAAATTGTCAGGACTTGGGAAACATTTGAGTCCATTTAAACCTAAGTACTAGGCAGGGTAATATAGCTACGAATACAACAAAGCAAGGCCACCACTCTAACTGGTATTTAAAGGAGAGCATAACCAAGAATGGTGGAAGGCGGGAACATATATCAGATGTAGAACTTTCAGGTGGTCTTGAAAAGAGAGCATAGAGACACATATGCCTTCTGCTATTGTTAGCCTGTTTTGGGTTTAAATGGGAAATTTTGTCAGACAACTATCTTCCTCTTATTGCCATTGTTTACCCAACACAAATTTCATATGCTACCAATTTTCCTATACAAGTACCAAATCTATTTTGATTGCCAATTTCATTCCATGCATTTTTTGAGATCCCATTGTTTATTATTTTTCTTTTCAGAGCTTTGCTCGAAGTTTGAGGAATAAAGGTTGGTCCTGACATAGGACACATATATTATATGAACCAAACAAGATTGGTTTAAATGGACTCATAACCAAGTGCACTTCAATAAAATGATAGCAAGAACAGCAATTGACAACAAGCAAATTACAGCAAATAAAATTCATTTTCTGTTTCATTCTATTCAAGAACAGGAAATAAAATTCTATTCATTTTCTATTTCATTCTATTGATTTTACTAAGTAACAAGAAGCGGAAATAAAATTCTAACCTACATCATCAACTAATAGAACCTACTACTACTTTCTTGCTAACCTACTACTGCTTGCTTGCTAGATAGACTAACCTACTACAATAACTACTACTCCATTTCTTACTAACCTATTGCTAACCTACTACTGCTAACCTACTACAGCAACTACAAGCTAACCTACTGCTAACTAACCTACTGCAAACTACAAGCTACTTCTAACTACAAGCTAACCTACTTGTGCCAATGTATGAACAAATAAAACCTACTGCTAACTACAAGCTAACCTACTACTAATTACAAATAAACTACAATGTGATCCATAGTGGTGTTCCTAGTGCTACAAATCAACCTACTTCTAACTACAAATCAACCTACTGCTACAAATCAACTACAAGCTAACCTACAAATCAACCTACTGCTACAAATCAACCTAGGGCAGGGTGTTCCTAGGGCAGTATCTAGGTCAGAGAGAGGGGAGAGAGGGGACGCTCACCTCAAAGACGATGACAATGAAGAGCGTGCGGACGACGACGAACAGCGCGAACGGAGCTCCTCCACGGCCTCCTCCTCCTTGAACGCGCTCCTCCATGGCCTACTCCTCAACGTACTGCGCGGTGGCCTCCTTCTCCTAGGACGCACGGCGGCCTCCTCTCCTCCTCCTCGGACGCGGCGGCCTCCTCTCCTCTTCCACAACCTCCTCCTCGGTAGTGGCAGTTGGCGAGGCGAGTGCGGCAACAGGCAGATCGAGCGGCGGCGGCCTCCTCTCCTTGTCCGCGGACTCGGTGGCCTCCTCTCCTCCTCCTCCTCGGACGCGGCAAGTGCGGCGGCAGGCAGCGGGCGAGCGGATCAGATCGAGCAGCAGCGGCGGTGCGTCTCTCGGCTCGATCGGGGACGATCTGTGTCTAAGGATGGGGAGAGGGACGGGTCCAGAGCCGACGATTGACCTGTCACAAGATTAGTCAGAAGCACTTTACCTAGTGCGCTATACCGTAGCGCACTAGGTAAGGGTGCGCTACGGCTAAGTGTCGTGTCAGGTCAAATAAGAGGGCGGCCGCCCCTGTTGTTGACACTAGCACTTCCGTATCCCACTGGTTCCGCCCTATGCTCGAATCTAAACTTGTGTGAGCACCTAGGTTCGAACCCTGGTGCCCCCCTTTTTTTGTTTTTATTTTAAAACTACTTTAAAATGTTAAAAAATATCCCAAAAACTATGTAAACTATATAAAATATTTGTTATATGTTTTATATGACAAAAGTGGTACATATATATCATAAAAGTGGTACAAAAGTGGTACAAAAGTGATTCGAAGTAGAAAGAAATTAAATAATAATATGTCCATTAATAATATGCCATCCATATGCATC
Source organism: Avena insularis (assembly GCA_023614405.1). Lineage (NCBI taxonomy): Eukaryota > Viridiplantae > Streptophyta > Magnoliopsida > Poales > Poaceae > Avena > Avena insularis. The sequence goes on along the minus strand of CM042686.1, from coordinate 411,948,113 downwards.
AATACAATCTTTTTTGAGCATGCGTTTTATGATCTTTTTTGAGCTAGCATTTTACAATCTTTTTCCCTTCTTTGTCGCGGTTGAATAATTTAGCCCTGGCACTTTTATGTTTCTTCGCTCGAACGGGCTACCTTTTTTTGGTAAGGTCATCATCTTCAATCTTTGGATAGCCGTGCTGGTCGAAGTCTTGCTCGTTGGCGACTCCATCCATTCCGATGATGTTTCTTTTTCCTCTCCTCACGACAACACGACTAGGCTTTGTTGGGTCGGTAATAAAAAAACATCGGTCCACTTTGCTAGCCAGTACCCACGGTTCATTTTTCACGGCGATGTTCGCACCGACGGCCTTGGATTTGGCTACTACGGGTATTAACATGGTTGTGAAATATCGGTCTTATCTTTCGACGCTCTTGGCCCATCTGACATGGAACATCGGCACCTTTTCTCCACAGTAGTCGAGCTCCCAGATCTCCTCAATCCTTCCGTAAAATCTTTCCTTCACGTTGTCATCGGTGTAGAATTCCGATGTTACGCCTGAGTTCTGATAGTCACACTTGTTGTCCTTTCCCTCCGTGTAGAATGTGTAGCGTTGATATCATACGCCTGATAGGTCACCAGGTTGTGCATGGGTCCCTGCGATAAGGTGAATATGATGTTTTCCTCCGTAGAATGCGATTGCGGGGGATTATCTAGGAGCGTCTGCCTAAACCAACGCGTGAAATCTGAGTTGTGCTTCTCCCTGCGTCCTCTGTATGCCCCGGTCACTGTACTTCTTCTCGATTGACCATTTGTGCTTTTGTACCCAAGGATCAACCAGTTCTAAATGTTGTAGCGCGACCAGGTTTGTTCTATCAAAGTCTGCGCGTCAACAATCGAAGTCTGCATGCAGTACGCGATGACCCTCTCGGTGACCCGATCTGTCGAGCTTGCCAAGGTGCCTATTGACGGGAAGACCGATAGGGTTCTCGATGCCTAGATAATTCATGTAGAAATAGATGCACTATTCGGCTAGAAAGCCTTTGGCTATGCTTCCATCTGGACGGGACCTGTTGCGAACGTATCCTTTGATGTGTTCGTTCATCCTTTCGACCGGCATCATGCTGCGGAGCAACATCGGCCTGAGTTGGATGATATCCTCCATGATATGGACCAGCAGATGCACCATAATGTCGAAGAATGTGGGCGGGAAGTAGATCTCGAGCTCGCATAGTATCACCACGATCTCCTCTTGTAGCCTCCCGAGCTGTTTCACACCAATTGACATTCGAGAGATGACGTCAAAAAACTTGTAGAGCCCAAACAATGTTTCTCGGACATGCTCGTCCATTATACCTCGTAGCGCAACCGGAAGTATCTGCATCATTAGCACAGCACAGTCGTGAGACTTCATCCCACTAAACCTCTACTTAGGCTCGTCTAGGTACCTGCTTATCTTGCCCGCGTAGCCGTAAGGAAATTTGACTCCTAGAAGGCACTTGAAAAACTATTTGATCTCATCCTGGCTTAGTGTGAAGCATGAAGGAGGGCAGTAATATTCGTTCTTCTTGACATTTTTACCCTTTTGATGACCTTGTGTCGCCTCCGACTGATGATCATCGCCATCTTCCTGATCATCAGGAGTAGGGCGTCCTCCGTGAAGATCCTTCCGGATGCCCATGAATATCAAGTTGTTCCTTGCTTTAGGACCATCTTTCGTCCTATCTGGCATGTTGATTAGGGTGGAGACCAGACTCTCACACACGTTCTTCGTGATATGCATGATGTCAAGGCTATGAGGCGTACGGAGAAACTTCCAGTATGGCAACTCCCAGAAAACAGACCTTGTTTTCATACCTTCATCAACGGCTTGTCTTGCTGCTTCTTTCGCTTCTTTCCCGGTTTAGGACACTCTTTCTAGTTTTTCAGCAATTCATCCACTTCTTCACTGCTCCTCTGCTCTGGGATTCCTCGGGTCTCGGATTTCCCATTGAACAGATCTCCATGTTTTCTCCATGCATCATTCTTTCCAAGCCACCTCCGGTGCCCCATGAACACGGTTTTCGAAGACCCTGGATCGTTCTCTAATTGGAGATAGGTCATTTTATCCATGCACCTAACGCATGCGTAGAATCCTTGGATAACCTGCCCCAAGAAATATCCGCAACCTGGATAGTCTTGCACCATAGTGACCAACGCGGCTCTCATAGTGAAATAATCTTGTGCGACAACATCATACATATTGGCTCCGGATTCCCATAACATGGCTAGCTCCTCTTTCGATAGCCCGAGATATAGATTGATGTCGGTACCAGGTTGTTTTGGCCCTTGAATTAGCATACTCATTTGTATGTACTTCTTTTTCATGCACAACCAGGGAGGGAGGTTGTACATCCATACAAACACGGGCCAAGTGTTGTGCGTGCTGCTCTGGCTACCGAACGGATTGAGTCCATCGGTGCTCGCACCTAGCCTGATGTTCCTCGAATCTCCATCGAATTCTGGGAATTCAAGGTCTAATGCTTTCCACTGGCTAGCATCTGAAGGGTGCGTCAGCAACTCGTCCTTTTCAGGGCCATCGTCATCTCCTGGCTTCTTTCTTTCCGCATGCCAGTGCATGAGATTTGCTTCCTTAGGTTCTATGAAATAGCGCTGCAGATGAGGAGTGATAGGAAAGTACCATACCACTTTTTGAGGAGCTTTCTTCCTTTTCTTGTATCGACTAACGCCGCACACCGGGCATGTGGTTTTCTCCACCTGCTCGCCCCGATAAATGATGCAATTGTGGATGCAGACATGGTATCTAATGTGCGGCAGATCAAGAGGACACATGATTTTCTTGACATCGTCGATACTAGTTGGACACGTGTTCCCCTCCGGGAGACGATCATGCCAGAATGACATCATATCGTCAAAGCTTGCGTCAGCCATTTGTGTTTTTCCTTCATCTCCATAGCCTTGAGCGTTACATTCAACCGGGTATCATCGGGCTTGCATCCTTCATACAATGGAGTAACCGCGTCTTTCTCAAGTTGCGCAAGCTTGGCTTTCTCTCTAGAGGTAGCCCTGGCGTTACTCGTCTGCTTGAGAAGCAGTTCCTAAACATAAGGGTCCCGCACCCAGCCTGACATTGTTCCATCGTCTGCTCCGGCATCTAGATCGTCATCATCCTGGTCTGCTTCCGCACCTTCACCATCTCCAGGAGACTCTTCTTCATCTCGCCCGTCCTCGCCATGATCATGATCATGTTACCCCCCTTCCTCATTTTCCGCCTCCCCATTTACGGACTCATCGTCTTCGTCATCACTTATCCACCGAGTGTAGCCATCCATGAAACCATGGCGGAGCAGGTGCGCTTGCAGATTTCCGGAATCTGGGTCAATCAACCAATTGAGTTTGCATCTTCTACACGGACATCTTATCTCCGTCATGTTATTTCGTATCATGTCGGTCGTCGCGCATTTCAAAAATCTAGCCACAATGCCTTCGCTCATTAGGCGGACCATGGTTGCCTGCGTGGTGTACACGGTAGAATTAGAAGTTTATTACAACCATAGAACCAATGGATGCATGCAATTGTCGATGGAAAATTTCGGCATGACCTATCCTAAAATTAGGACCTTTGCGAAATGCCAAAGTCTTGCCAAAATGGAAATGAATCAACATTTTGGCAAAACAATGCCAATATATGAGAGAGCATGCAATGCATGCTCTCCAAACACATGAGAGCATCGATCCTCTCCATAGATATGTGACCATATCATCCATACACATAAACACATCCTCTTACATAGACAACTTACCGAGATGAGAGACTGAGATGATCTCGAAGGAGAGGTGAGAGACTGAGAGGATGGTGGCCGGAAGGAGAGCTTTCCTCTATTATGTATGTAGCATCCAAGGTAAGTTTTACATGCTACAAATGGTGAAAGAGTGGATAAATTGAGGTGGAAGGAGGAGGGGGCGAGATCCAAGGAGGAAGAAGGAGGGGAAAGTGAAGTGGGAGATGGTGAGATCTAGTCAAATGTGCAAAGGTATCTGCCAAAAAGTAGTAGCAGAACGCACATCTGTGGCGCACATGGAGTGGTGCGTCACAGGAATAAAGAACATCCGTGGCGCACATACCAGCCGTGCGCCATAGACGTGTTTTCCTAGTTACACAGCAGGGTGGCCCGATCTTGCCTATAGCGCATGGTGGCCATGTGCACCACGACTACCGGCCACACCAGTAGCGCACTTCCCACAGGTGCGCTACGGCTATGTGGTCTACAGCCGATAGTGCCCTGGCCCACACAGAGTGTGTGCACCACCCGCATGTGCACCACCCACGCTTACGGTAGTTAGCCATAGGGCACCTGTGGCTAGTGCGCCACGCCTATTTTAGACGTGGGGAACCACTAGCACGTGCGCCACGTACCTAGTCATTTTCCTGGTAGTGTCTACCGGTAGCTATGTGTTCATCTCTCTCTCTATGTGTGATCATATTGTGATCATGAGCTTTGTAATCAAGTAGATCTAGTTTTCTACTCAAGTGCTTCAATAGATCTCTACTCTCCCCACGTGTGTGAAAGTGACAGCATGCACATCATGGTGGCACTTAGGCTAGAGATTACAAATACTTGTTATGAGTTATATTTGGAGTTGGATGTCTCTATGAAATTGTGGTGTTTGTTGGAACCATCTAGCGCTCAAGGTGACAGTGTGAGGTTACCTAGATGGGGAAAGCGGACTTTGAGGAGTGTTGTTATAGCCCTACCATAGATTAGAGTGTCTAATCGGAGAGTAGTTAAGAGTATTATCATAAAGAGAAGATATTTATATGAGAGTGTTCACTAGTGAAAGTATGATCCCTAGGCCTTGTTTCTAATCATTGAAACACCATTTGCAACTAGATCTATTACATGTTTGCTTGCTTCCATCTTTATTTCGGATTTCCTTTAGTCTCTTCCTACCCGTCAAGCTCTTTTCTCGCACCGTTACCACCTATATTTATCCATACCACTTGTATTTCACTATCTCTTCACCGAACTAGTGCACCTATACACCTGACAAGTGTATTGGGTGTGTTGGGGACACAAGAGACTTCTTGTATCTTGATTGCAGGGTTTCTTGAGAGGGATACCTTTGACCACTTCCTCCCTGAGTTCGATAAACCTTGGGTGATCCACTTAAGGGAAACTTGCTGCTGTTCTACAAACCTCTGCACTTGGAGGCCCAACAACTGTCTACAAGAATAGAAGTGCATAGACATCAAGCTATTTCTGGCGCCGTTGCCGGGGAGGTAAGGTAAAAGGTACTCACATTTTCTGGCTACTAAGATATCTTCTAGCACTGTTGCTGGTGTGTGAGTGCTCGAAGTTATTTCCTCCAGATTCTGCAATTATATTCTTTTGTTTCTTTATTTTATTTTCACTAGTTAGGCTTAATGGAAAACAACAACAAAATTAGAGAGATTTTTAGTAATTTTCCTAAGTTAGAACATGAATGGTCTGAAAAGAAAATTAAAAAACCCATGGAACTTTCTATGCATGCTAATAGCAATGTTATTAGTATGAATCTTTTGAACACCTTTGTTAATAATGCTATGGAAACGTCTAAGCTTGGGGAAGTTAGTTTTTATGAAAAAGATCTTTTTAGTTCCCTAGTTGTACAGAAGAAAATTTGCTCCGATGATACTTTATCTCCCATAATGTGGTAATTCTAATGATACTTGTGATATTTTAAGTCCACATACTGAAAGCGTCACTTTTAAAATACCTATAAAAATTGTTGAACGTGTTATGAATAACTGTTATTTTGGAGATGGAACTGTCCATCCTGGTGATCATTTACTCTTTATACACGAATTATGCAAGTTGTTCAAGTGTATAGGTATTTCAATGAACCAAGTTAAGAGTAAGATATTCCCTTTTTCACTTAAGGTCAAAGCAAGGGAGTGGTATGAGCTACTAGATGATTCTCATCATTTGGAGTGGAAGGAACTTGAATCTCTCTTTTACTCTAAATTTTATCCTCCTCATGAAATTCATAAAGATAGGAATTACATTTATAATTTTCATCCACATGATGGAGAAAGTATTGCCCAAGCATGGGGGAGAATAAGTCACTAATGCTCAAATGTCCCATTCATGAGCTCCCCAGTAATATTGTTATTAATAATTTTTATGCAAGGCTTTCAGGACATTACAAGGACTATCTAGATACCTGTTTAGAGGGATCCTTCACAAGTAAGGAGGTCAAAGCTAAGTGGGATCTTCTTGAAACAATTCAAAGAAATACCGAAGATTGGGATAACAACAAAGGTAAAGAACTAGGTATAAACTATGTATATGGTTGCATTAAGTCTTTTGCTGAAACTGCTGATTATCAAGAGCTTAGTGCCAAATATGGTGTTGATCCTCAAATTCTTGTTGATTGTTGTAGAGCCTTTGCTTCTCATATTAATGCTCCTAAAGAAAAATGGGACATGTATCATGAGCCTTTTAAAGACACTTGCATGGAAAATGAAATTGTTATTAACGATAGCAATAAACATGCTCAAACCTCTGAAAGTACCATTTCTTATAAGCATGTTAGTTTTTGTGGAATACATAGACCTTGTGAGAAGAATCAAATTGAAGAAGGATATTGTATCACCCATAGGAATGAAAAAACAAGAACGTGGTATAGGGATCTAAATGATCTTGGTAAAAAAGTTTGTGCCCTCTATTCTTTTATTTGTGAACTTTGCTTTGAAGTGGGTCATTTCAATTTTCAATGCTCAGGCCATAATAATAGCCCTTCTAATCCAATGAGTAGTGCAAGTTTGTATTGTGATGACATGATCACTCCTAATCAGCATGATGAACTTACATTATTTTTGGGGTCTGAAGAGTTATCAAGAAAAACCTCTTTGGTAGATATGAGTGCTTTTGATATGAATAGCGTCCTGCTTGGTTGTCATCTTTATTGTGTTGATAATTTCCACACAAATACTTACATAAAAAATATTATAAATGATGAGATTTTACCCAAATACGACATGACTAATATGTGTTTTGGTCTTATTAATGAAAAGGAGGAATCCTCCAAAGTTTCTACTATTGTCTCTAACAATGAACCAGGGTATATGGAGAAGCTTCCTTTCAAGCCTCTCCCTCCTAAAGAGAATAAGAAAAGAATAAGAGGAGGAGTAAAAGGATAGAGGAAACGGTATTTTCCCCTAAGCATGTTGCTCCTATTATGGTTTTTGATGAGTCTAAACTCGATGATGTTCCTATGCCTATTACCTATAGTAGTGATCATGATTGGGAAAAACACACTACTTTTGATATTGAAAATCTCTTCGGTACCAATTCTGAAAATGATGATATTAATAATTGTTGTACTATTAGTACTATCCATGTTCCTTCCAATGATGATATGTTTACAAGTGAACACACTTTGGAAGATAACTATTCTATTGCCTATGATGATACTATACCTCCAATATATGATGATTGCAATGATGAATATGATATTTTCAGTCCACCTACTATTGAGGAGAAAAATAATTATGATTACAATATGCCTCCTATATTTGATGATTATGGTGATGAGAATAATACCGATAGCTATTTTGTTGAATTTGCTCCCACTACTATTAATAAGAATGACTATGTTTATGTGGGGAGTATTAATTCTTTTATGCATGTGGCTCATGATAAGAATGTTTTATGTGATAATTATATTGTTAATTTTATTCATTATGCTACTGAAGGTTATTATGAGAGAGAGAAACATGGTTTTATGTATCTCAACAATATTAAGTTTCCCCTCTTTATGTTGAAATTTTTGAAGTTACACTTGTTTTGCTTTCCTATGCTTGTTTCTTTGTGATTTCATGACTTGTTTCTTTACAAGATTCATATGCATAGGAAGTGGGTTAGACTTAAATGTGCTTTGAATTTGCTTCTTGATGCTCTCTTTTACTTCAATTCATATTTCTTTTGTGAGCATCTGCTCAAACTATCATGCCTAACTTAAAGGCGTTAAAGAAAAGTACTTCTTGGGAGATAACCCAATAGTTTTCTTGAGTCTTGGAAGTTATTACTTAAGTAATAGCGTCTCCTTATACTTTTTATTTGATTTTTGTGCCAAGAGTAACCTCTAATGAGAGAGAAGTAATTCTTGGGAAAGTTGCTGTCCCAAAACAGATTTTTGTGCTTTGCTGTAATAATTCGTGTACAATTTCTGTATGTCGGTTTGAGCTGTAATTGTTTGTGCTTCTGCCCCAGTATGTTATCCAACTTTCGTTAGTTCAACACTTTCCTATTTGAGCAACATAAGGCCTTCTAAAAAATCAGTTTCTACCTGTTGGTCTGTTTTGACAGATTTCTGCCATTATTTGCATTTGCTTCTTGTTGATTCCTTTTTGGGTTCTTTTTGGGGAAATTGAGCTTTTTGAGGGAAGTGATACAGTAGCTTGTATTTTAATGGAAGTTTTACTTTTGTTGGAACTGAACCAAAAGACTTAATATCTTGAGTACACTAATGTTGCTAATGAAGATTGTGTGAAGTTTTGTATGAAGGAAATATTTCAGGTGTAGGGAATGAATGATGTAATGAGATGAAGAATGGACTAAAGCTCAAGCTTGGGGATGCCAGCCATGTCATCCCAAGAAATATCTAATAAGTACAAGCGTCAAAGCTTGGGGATGCCCAAGGCATCCCCTTCTTCATCAGTAAAAATCTCAGGTTCTTCCAAACACTTCATTTTTATTGTTTCATGCACAGTTGTGTTGTTCTTGGAGCGTCTTCGTTTTCGTTTTCGTTTTTGTTTGCTTGGTTTTTCTTAGTTTTATTTAATAAATTGGTTGGACCCCCTCATTCATGCAATAGTTTTCAAATAATATTGGTTTGGATTGGAAAAGAGTAGGAAAGTTCATGTTTAAGTGGTAAAAAGAGCTTGTTTTTGACTGTGGCCTATGCTTTGTCATGTCATGCTTGATATTGTTTTGCCTTTATGCTTAGTGATTTTTGCTATAGCATGACATGTTTTAAACAATTGAGATTTCTTAATGTGCCTTGAAAGAATCATACGTTGTTTTAGCATATTAAAGCATAGTATTGTGGTATTCTCCTTTGATGCTTTATTTGGGTTGACTTGGCGCATGCTCACATCATGTTAAGACTATCCCAAGTCACCATAGCCTTTATGATCCTTTAGTTTTCAACTTGTAATATCACTTTATGCTTTAATTAATGATGTTTTGTCGCTTTGCATGATTATGGACATTGTTGCTCTCTTAGTTGGTCGCTCCCAGTCTTTTGCTAGCCTCCATAACCAACTGTGAGTTCCACTCATGCATCCAACTCCAAATAAAACCAAGTTATTCAAAAGAGTCCACCATACATACCTATTAGCATTTGCTATTCCAAGTATATTCATGTTTTTATCTACCTTCCGAATTAAACTTGTTAGAGAAAACTAGTGATTAAAGCTCTCACGAACTTGATGGCACACTTTACTTTTCTTTCCCCTAATAAACTTGAACCATTGTGTCATCTATGTTGTATATGCTTGCACTTATATGTTGGGGATTAGCGGAACCATGCTGTCATGGGGAACGCTTTCAACATTGAACTTGTACATTGTACCCAGTTGATATCATGCTCTTTTGTCTATGGATGTCGTCAGTGTAAAATGAAAGGGGAGCTTGTAAGTCCATGGAGTTATGTATGTGTTAGAAACGCTGGTCATTGGTCTAATCCATGCCTAATCATGGTGGAAACCTGCAGCGTCACCATAATGAGCAATCTATGAAGCATTCTTCTTATAAAAAAAGAGATAGAGATTGAGAAAAAGAGAAAAAGAGAAAAAAAAGATGAGAAAAGAGGAAAGAGAGAAAAAAGCACCATTTTCCCATGGTAAAAAAGAAGATTGCTGAGATGCTTGTTGTCTGATTGCGTTGTCATTTTGATACGAGGATTCTTCCGTATCATCGGGCAAGGGTGATACATTGCAAATGTATCTATAATTTTTGATGTTCCATGCTTGGTTTAATCCACTTTCTTGTGTTTTGTTCCAACTTTGGAGTACTTTTCATATGATTTCTTGGACTAACCTATTAACAAGAGCCACAGTGCCAGCTGCTTCGCTATTTCGGGTTCCAGAAAGTCGAAAATGAATATTCTCGAATTGACGGACAAAAGCCAAAGTGCCTATTTTTCCGAAGGATCAAGTGCGTATCACGAGACGGAGAAGGGCCAGGGAGCCACCACACCACCTGGCCGCACGGCCAGGCCTGGCCCGCGCCAGGGGGTGGTGTGGCCGCTCCCGGCACCCCCTCGGCCTCTCCTTCCGCCAATATATTACCCTCGAGATGAAAACCCTAAGTACCCGATCAAAAATCCACGAAAGAGTTCAGAGTCGTGCCATCTCCATCCCTAGATCGGGAGGGATCTGAAGCTCTTCCCGGCACCCTGCCGGAGAGGGGAATTCACCCTGGAGGCCTTCTTCATCACCATGCAAGCCTCCGGTGTGATACGTGAGTAGTTCATCCTTGGACTACGGATCCATGTAGTAGCTAGATGGTTGGTTCTCCTCCTTTGTGCTTTCATGTTTAGATCTTGTGAGCTCCGTTCATGATCAAGATAATCTATTTGTAATTCATACATGTTGTGTTTGCGGGGATCCGATGGATATTGAGATGCTATTTCAGATTGATTATTGATTCTATCATGTCTTTGTTATTTGTGATCTTGCATGCTTTCCGTTGTTAGTAGCTATCTTGGCCAAGTAAGATGCTAGCAACTCCAAGAGCTAGTATTTATGCTCGATAGTGGGTTCATGCCTCTGGTAATCTGGGGAAGTGACAGAAATCTCTAAGGTACTAGATGTGATGTTTCTACTAGGGAGAAAACAACAATCCTTTGTTCATAGAACAATCGTATTGTTACACGCAGTTCGTAAAGCAATAATATGTTTCTTGCAACTTAATACTGGAGGGGGTTCGGAGGATAACCTGAAGGTGGATTATTAGTCATAGATGCAGTTGGATGGCGGTCTATGTATTATGTTGTAATGCCCAATCAAGTCTCAAAGGAGTCAAGATGATTAGTATATGCATGTATTGCTTTCTTGGTGTTTGTCAATTGCCCTGCTGTAATTTTTTCACCCAGCATGTTATCTATCAGAGAGCCACCTCTAGTGAACTATGGATCCCGGTCCTTTCTCTTTACCTACAATCTAAAATCTTTTACTGCTTTGTGTTTACTTTCTGCAAACTTTTACTTCTTTCCATTCGATACGTTTAATCCTTTGTTTTCCGCAAAACACGGTGAGATTGACAACCTCATCACAAGTTGGGGACAAAGTTATGTGGTTGTGTTGTGCAGGTCTCCACGTTGATACTAGCACCGGTAGTGCGCCCTGCCAAAGCTCAGCTAGTAACACCTTTGGGGTGTTTCCTTGCTCCTACTGGTTCGATTAAACCTTGGTTTCATAACTGAGGGAAAACTTGCTGCTGTGCTCATCATACCTTCCTCTTGGGGTTCCCACGTTGAACGCATTTGAGCACATCAAGATCTTTTCTGGCGCCGTTGCCGGGGAGTCAAGGACATCTTCACAAGGGGAGTCCCTCATAACCAATCTCTTTACTTTGTTGTTTTTGTTTTGCTTAGTTTATTTTTGTTTTGTTTGCTTGTTTCTTTATCAAAAACACACAAAAAAATTAGTTTTACAAGTTTGCTTTCTTATTTGAAAACCCAAAAAAATGACTACTCTTGAAAACACCAAGTTGTGTGACTTCACTAGCACCAACAACAATGATTTTATGAGCACACCTATTGCTCCACCTGTGGCTGAAAATACTTTCTTTGAGATAAAACCTGCTTTGCTCAATCTTGTTATGAGAGAACAATTTTCTGGTATTGGTAATGAAGATGCTGATTCCCATCTAAATAACTTTGTTGAACTTTGTGAGATGCAAAATCATAGGGATATAGATGGTGATATTATTAAGCTGAAATTGTTTCCTTTCTCTTTGAGAGGAAAAGCTAAAGAGTGGTTGAATTCCTTAACTAGGAATAGTATTGATTCTTGGACTAAGTGCAAAGATGCTTTTATTGGAAAATACTATCCTCCTGCTAAGATTATATCTATGAGAAGTGAAATAATGAAGTTTAAACAACTTGATAATGAGCATGTTGCTCAAGCTTGGGAAAGAATGAAATCTTTGGTAAAAAATTGTCCCACTCATGGACTGACTGCTTGGATGATCATCCAAACTTTTTATGCAGGCTTGAACTATTCTTCAAGGAACCTATTGGATTCTGTTGCTGGAGGTACCTTTATGACCATCACTTTGGGTGCTGCAACAAAACTTCTGGACAATATGATGGTTAATTATTCTGAATGGCATACTGAGAGAGCTCCACAAGGTAGGAAGGTAAATTCTGTTGAGGAAACCTCCTTCTTGAGTGATACAATTGATATTATTATGTATATGCTTGTTAATGGGAAATCCCATATTGATCCAAATAATGTTCATTTATCCTCTTTGGTTTCTCAAGAAGAGCAAGTTGATGTGAACTTCATAAGAAATAACAACTTTGGCAACAATGCTTATGGTAATAATGCTTGTAGGAACAATTTTGGTAACAACAATTATAGGTCCTACCCTCCTAGTAATACTTATGGCTATAATGGTAAATCTGGATGACCTAGTAAAGGAAGAATTTTAGAAGTTGAAAGGGCCACTAAAAACTTCATGCAAATGCAATATGAGAAAAATAAGCTATTCACTAAAACTATGGAGGAACAATCTACCATTTTGAAAAATATTAGCCATCAACTTGAGAGTCTAAATAGGGAAATTCCTAGTTTACAATTGAAACTCTCTAATGCTGAAAGGAATATAGCATCTTTAGCTAAAACTCAATTTACTTTGAATAAAATGGCTGCTAAACCTGAAACTAATGAGAATCCCTTTGCAGCTACCAATGCTATACAAGTAATAATTGATGAAAATGTTAGACTATTAGCTGAATTACATGCTAAGTGGGAAAGAGAAGATGAAATTGGTAGAAACATTAGTGTTTCTACTATCACCACCTCTAGTGTTGATGCTAGTAATAATTCTACTACTTTGGATGATAAAGTTGATTTTGATCTTGATGGTTGCAATATCTCTGAAGTTATTAAGTTCCTACAAAAGCTTGCTAAAAGTCCTAATGCTAGTGCTATTAACGTGGCCTTTACAAAACACATTACCGATGCTCTCATAAAGATTAAGGAAGAAAAGATGAAACATAAAGCTTCTATTCCTATAAAACAATAGGATGGTTGGGAACCCATCATTAATATGAAAGTGAATGACTTTGATTTCAAAGCTTTATGTGATCTTGATAGTAGTGTTTCTATTATGCCTAGAAGGATTTATGATATGCTTGATTTGCCTCCTTTTGAAGATTGTTATTTGAATGTCCCACTTGATGATAATGCTAAAAAGAAACTCATGGGGAGTCTTAGTGATGTTCTTATTATGGTTAACGATGCCTATGTCCCCATTGATTTCTATGTTTTGGATGTTGAATACAATGCTTCTTGTCCTATTACTTTGGGAAGACCCTTTCTTAGAACTGTTGGTGCCATCATTGATATGAAAGAAGGCACCATTAAATATCAACTCCCACTCAAGAAAGGTATAGAACACTTCCCTAAAAATAGAGAAAATATTTCTTTTGCTTCTCCTATGAAAACAAAATTTGGTCTTAATGCTTCTTCATTTGAGAACACTTGATTCTTTCTTTGGTTCTTATGCCTAACTTAAAGGCGTTAAAGAAAAGTACTTATTGGGAAATAACCCAAAAGTTTTAGATGAGTCTTGTAAGTTATTACCTCTGTAATAACCTCTCCTTATCCTTTTTATTTGCTTTTTGTGCCAAGAGTAACCTCTAATGAGAGAGAAGTAATGATTGGGAAAGTTGCTGTCCCGAAACAGATTTTTGTGCTTCACCGTAAAAATTCATGAGAGAGCTCTGTATGTAGTATTGATCTGTAATTTTTTGTTCTTCTACCCCAGGTTGTTATCTAACTTTATTTAGTTCAACACTTTTTTATTTGAGCAACAGAAGGCCTTCTAAAAAATTCGTATTTACCTGCTGATCCGTTTTGACAGATTTCTGCCATTTTCTGCATTAGCTTCTTGTGGGTTCCTTTTTGAGTTCTTTTGGGTAATTGAGCTTTTTGAAGGAAGTGCTACAGTATCTAGTGTTCTAATGGAATTTTATTTGGTGTTAGAACTGAACCTTAAGACTTATTTATCTTGAGTGCACCAATGTTGCTAATAAAGATTGTGTGAAGTTTTGCATGAAGGAAAAATTTCAGGTGTATGGAAGGAATGAGTAATGATATGAAGGATGGACTAAAGCTCAAGCTTGGAGATGCCACACGTGTCACCCCAATAAATATCCAAGAAGTACAAGCGTCAAAGCTTGGGGATGCCCAAGGCATCCCCTTCTTCATCAATAAAAATCCCAAGTTTCTTCCAAACGCTTCATTTTTATTGTTTCCTGCACAGTTGTGTTGTTCTTGGAGCGTCTTCTTTTTCGTTTTCGTTTTGGTTTTTAGTTTGCTTGGTTTTCTTAGTTTTCTGAATAAATTGGTTGGACCCCCTCTTTCATACATTGGTTTGCAAATGGTTTGGTTTGGTTTGGAAAAGAGTAGGAAAGTTCATACTTATGTGGTAAAAAGAGCTCGTTTTTGATTGTGGCCTATGCTTTGTCATGCCATTCTTGATATTTTTTTGGATTTATGCTTAGTATTGTTTGCTTTAGCATGACTTGTTATAAACAATTGAGATTGCTTAATGTGCCTTGGATGAATCATGCGTTGTTTTAGCATATTAAAGCATAGTATGGTGGTATTCTCCTTTGATGCTTTATTTGGGTTGACTTGGCGCATGCTCACACCATGTTATGACTATCTCAAGTCACCATAGCCTTTATGATCCTTTAGTTTTCAACTTGTAGTATCACTTTATGCTTTGATCAATTATGTTTTCTCGCTCTGCATGATTATGGCCATTATTGCTCTCTTAGTTTGTCGCTCCCAGTCTTTTGCTAGCCTCCACAACCAAGTATGAGTTCCACTCATGCATCCAACTCCCTAAACCAAGTTATTACAAAGAGTCCATCATACCTACCTACTATATTATGCTATTCCAAGTATATTCATGCTTTTGTTTACCTTCCAAATTAAACTTGTTATGAGAAAACTAGTGATTAAAGCTCTCACGAACTTGATGTCACACTTTACTTTTTGCCTCTAATAAACTTGAACCATTGGGTCCTTCTTTGTTGCGTATATGCTTGCGCTTTATAAGTTGAAATTAGCAGAACCATGTTTCATGGGGAACTCTTTCAACATTGCACTTGTACTTTGTACCCCGTTGATATCATGTTCTTTTGCTTACGGATCCCGGCGGTGTGAAATAAAAGTGGAACTTGTAAGATCATGGAGTTTGTATGTGTGTTAGAGAAACGCATGGGCCGCTAGCCTAAGCCATGCCTAATCATGGTGGAAACTTGTAGCATCACCATAATGAGCACTCTATGAAGCATCCTCAATAAAAACCTATGCAAATAGCAAATAAAAAGATTGCTGAGATGCTCATTGTCTGCTTGCCTTGTCATTTTGATTATGGGAAAGCTCCCGTATCATGTGCAAGGGTACCTGTTATGGTTCTTAATGATACACATATACTTACAATGACAAGAGCTTACTCGTGACTAAAGTTGAGTAGCATGAGGATCGGTCTTCGTAAGTAAGGGGCATGAGATTTCGGTTTATAACTTGTCAATCATATCCTCTTAGTTGTGTCACTTTAACCTTAATCACCTTCAAGATGCTTATGATAGGGGCAATGAGAGCTGAAAGCTATAAGTACCATAATTTTTGGAAGCTCTTTATGAGACTTGAATCCCTACTTCCTTTTACAAAGGCCTTTCTTCCACCATTATATTGAGTCTCCACCTTCTATCTTTATGCACTTACTTTGAGAGCACAGTGGCCATTCTTAGTTCTATGTGCATTGTCCCAAGACTAGTTGATTGATGCATAACTTGATATTGCTTGTTTTAAACTATTGTATCTAGTCACTCTTATGAACTTTGAAGGTGTCCTATGCATTTATATTTCCTACTCTATTGAGGGACAGGCTGAATACTATTATGCTATGTTTGCTTTATGTGAAACAAACAAACGTCTTGCAAAGCATGTTATTCATGAATCTGTTGTTTGTGCCTTTTGATGTTGCATCATAGTTTCTTTGCTTATTGCTAGAACTTTGTCTTTCATGCTATGATTGAAGTGCTATGATCCCAGCTTTGAATGTTTTACAAATACTTTGAGCAAGTCTTTGATGGTGCATGTCACCTCAAAAATTCTTTCTTTTTATCACTTACCTACTCGAGCACAAGCAGTAGTTAAGCTTGGGGATGTTGATACATTGCAAATGTATCTATAATTTTTGATGTTCCATGCTTGGTTTTATCCACTTTCTTTTGTTTTGTTCCAACTTTGGAGTACTTTTCATATGATTTCTTGGACTAACCTATTAACAAGAGCCACAGTGCCAGCTGCCTGTTTTCTACTGTTTTTGGTTCCAAGAAAGTCAGAAAATGAATATTCTCGGAATTGGACGGGACAAAAGGTAAAGTGCCTATTTGTTCGGAAGGGATCAAGTGCCAGAATACGAGACGGAGAAGGGCCAGGGAGCCACAACACCACATGGCCGCGCGGCCAGGCCTGGCCCGCGCTAGGGGGTGGTGTGGCCGCTCCCGGCTGCCCCTCGGCCTCTCCTTCCGCCTATATATTGCCCTCGGGACGAAAACCCTAAGTACTCGATCAAAAATCCACGAAAGAGTCTGTAGCCGCTGTCATCTCCATCCCTAGATCAGGAGGGATCTGAAGCTCTTCCTGGCACCCTGCCGGAGAGGGGAATTCACCCTAGAGGCCTTCTTCATCACCATGCAAGCCTCCGGTGTGATGCGTGAGTAGTTCATCCTTGGACTACGGATCCATGTAGTAGCTAGATGGCTGGTTCTCCTCCTTTGTGCTTTCATGTTTAGATCTTGTGAGCTCCGTTCATGATCAAGATAATCTATTTGTAATTCATACATGTTGTGTTTGCGGGGATCCGATGGATATTGAGATGCTATTTCTGATTGATTATTGATTCTATCATGTCTTTGTTATTTGTGATCTTGCATGCTTTCCGTTGTTAGTAGCTATCTTGGCCAAGTAAGATGCTAGCAACTCCAAGAGCTAGTATTTATGCTCGATAGTGGGTTCACGCCTCTGGTAATCTAGGGAAGTGACAGAAATCTCTAAGGTACTAGATGTGCTGTTGCTACTAGGGAGAAAACAACAATCCTTTGTTCATAGAACAATCATATTGTTTACTTTACATGCAGTTCGTAAAGCAATAATCTGTTGCTTGCAACTTAATACTGGAGGGGGTTCGGATGATAACCTGAAGGTGGATTATTAGTCATAGATGCAGTTGGATGGCGGTTTATGTATTATGTTGTAATGCCCAATCAGGTCTCAAAGGAGTCAAGATGATTAGTATATGCATGTATTGCTTTCTCGGTGTTTGTCAATTGCCCCGCTGTAATTTGTTCACCCATCATGTTATTTATCTAAGGAGAGCCACCTCTAGTAAACTATGGATCCCGGTCCTTTATCTTTACATACAATCTACAATCTTTTACTGCTTTGTGTTTACTTTCTGCAAACTTTTACTTCTTTCCATTCGATACTTTTAATCCTTTGTTTTCCGCAAAACACGGTGAGATTGACAACCTCATCGCAAGTTGGGGACAAAGTTCTATGGTTGTGTTGTGCAAGTCTCCACGTTGCTACTAGCACCGGTACTGCGCCCTGCCAAAGCTCAGCTATTAACACCTTTGGGGTGTTTCCTTGCTCCTACTGGTTCGATTAAACCTTGGTTTCATAACTGAGGGAAAACTTGCTGCTGTGCTCATCATACCTTCCTCTTGGGGTTCCCAACGAGCTCTACGTCGAACAACGAGCACATGAAAGGGGTACCCCATTGGCAGTTCTCCATGATACACATATACTTACTATGATAAGAACTTACCGGTAACTAAACTTGAGTAGCATGAGGAGCGACCCTCGTATTAAAGGGACATGAGATTTCCAACTTATACTTTGTTAAGCATATACTCCATACTTTGTTCACTTTAACCTTAATCACTTCAAGATGCTTATGATAGGGGCAATGAGAGCTTAAAGCTAATAAGTACCATAATTTTTGGAAGCTCTTTATGAGACTTGAATCCCTACTTCCTTCTATGAAGGCCTTTCTTTTACTTTTATGTTGAGTATCCATCTTCTATATTTATGCACCTATTAAGATAGCATAGTGGCCATTCTTAGTTTAATGTGCATTGTACCAAGACTTGCTGATTGATGCATAACTTTGATATTGCTTGTTCTTAAACTATTTGTATCTAGTCACCCTTATGAACTTTGAAGGTGTCCTATGCATTTATGTTTTGCTACACTATGAGGGACAAGCTGAATACCATTCTCATTATGTTTTCTTTATGTGAAACAAACAAACGTCTTGAAAAGCATTGTTATTCATGAATCTTTTGTTTGTACCTTTTCATGTTACAACATAGTTGCTATGTCTTATTGTTAGAACTATATCTTTCATGCTATGTTAAAGTACTATGATCCCAGTTGTCAATGTTTTACAAATACTTTGATCAAGTTTATGATGGTGCATGTCACCTCAAAAATTATTCTTTCTTTTTATCACTTACCTACTTGAGGACGAGCAGGAGTTAAGCTTGGGGATGTTGATACGTTGCTAACATATCTATAATTTTTGATGTTTCATGCTTATTTTATATCTACTTTCTTATGTTTTGTCCACCCTTTGGAGTATTTTTATACACTTTCTTGGACTAACTAATTAACAAGATGCCACAGTGCTAGTTGCCTGTTTTCTGCTATTTTTGGTTCCAAGAAAGCCAGAAAATGAATATTCTTGGAATTGGACGGGAAAAAAGCCAAAGTCAATATTTCAGCAAGCGGGACACGGAGCCAGAAGACGAGACGGAGAGGGGCCAGAGGCCGGCCACACCACCTGGCCGCTTGTCTAGGCCTGGCCCATGCCAGGGGGTGGTGTGTCCTCCTAGGACACCCACTCGGCCTCCCCTTTCGCCTATAATAAGCCTCCGATGCAGAAACCATAAGTACCCAGCCTCCATCCACGAAAAGTTCCGCAGCACCGCCGCCACCGAAGGGGATATTCGGGGGATAGAAAGTCTCTGTTCTGGCACCCTGCCGGGATGGGGAAGTGCCCCTAGAGCCATCTCCATCGATCTCCACCACCATCTCCATCGCCGTTGCTGATTCCCATGATGAGGAGGGAGTAGTTCTTCCTCGAGGCTAAGGGCTCTACCGGTAGCTATGTGTTCATCTCTCTCTCTCTATGCGTGATCATATTGTGATCATGAGCTTTGTAATCAAGTAGATCTACTTTGCTACTCAAGTGCTTCAATAGATCTCTGCTCTCCCCACGTGTGTTAAAGTGACAATGTGCACACCGTGGTGGCACTTAGGCTAGAGATTACACATACTTGTTATGAGTTATATTTGGAGTTGGATGTCTCTATGAAATTGTGGTGTTTGTTGGAACCATCTAGCGCTCAAGGTGACAGTGTGGGGTTACCTATATGGGGAAAGCAGACTTTGAGGAGTGCTGTTATAGCCCTAGCATGGATTAGAGTGTCCAACCTGAGAGTAGTTCGGAGTAGTATCATAAAGAGAAGATATTTATATGAGAGTGTTCACTAGTGAAAGTATGATCCCTAGGCCTTGTTTATAAGCATTGAAACACCATTTACAACTAGATCTATTACATGTTTGCTTGCTTCCATCTTTATTTCAGATTTCCTTTAGTCTCTTCCTACCCTTCAAGCTCTTTTCTGGCACTATTACCACTTATAATTATCCATACCACTTGTATTTCACTATCTCTTCGCCGAACTAGTGCACCTATACACCTGACAAGTGTATTGGGTGTGTTGGGGACACAAGAGACTTCTTGTATCTTGATTGCAGGGTGCTTGAGAGGGATACCTTTGACCACTTCCTCCCTGAGTTTGATAAACCTTGGGTGATCCACTTAAGGGAAACTTGCTGCTGTTCTACAAACCTCTGCACTTGGAGGCCCAACAACTGTCTATAAGAATAGAGGTGCGTAGACATCAAGCATTGGCAGACTAGATGAATATCCATGCACTATAGAAATGGAAGTTTGAAAAATAAAATAGTTGCACGGACGAACCGAGAAAAGAAAAATCAATGGATTGTGAGGGAGAAATGGAGAGACCTTGTAGACCCGCCGGGGCTTGAGAGGCTGGGAGCAGGAGGAACAGTTGAGAACGGTGGCTTCCATCTTCAGAGTGATCGTCCCAAGAATTGCGATTTGGGTGGGGGGAATGACGACTCCCTGATCCGGCCTCGAGCCATGCTCTTGCTGAAATCAATGAAGCTCTACCTGATTGCGCCTTTCCTTTCTGTACTAGGGTCCTTTTTTGTACATTTGGAGGCTTATTATTTACAAATTCCTGGTTTAGTTGGACAAGATTAGGGACATCTTTGTATTTGTGCACCATCCTTTTATTAGTAAGTTGGCACGAGAGACCCACATAATAATAAACTATGACATATCATCACTATATAAAATTATGCTCTGTAATAGGTAAAGCTCAAAAAAATATTAAAGAGCCGCATCTATAAAAAGTAACGGTGTATATTTGTTTTCACCCAATACACTTTGAAGGTACTGTAGTAACATGTGAAAGTTTTACCAGCCTAAGTTATTTAGCACTATGAAGAGTACCCTAATATGGAAGAGAAAGAAAACATCCAGCCAGAGCTCAGTTTTGGGTGGAAGCACGAGGCAAACAGAAGGAAAGTTGGGCTGGACCACCACGGACCCCAACTTTCTCTACACTACTGCGCCTGCACGGTTGTACTCCATTGCACGGAAGCTTACATGAGAAGGAAGAGGTGACTGCTGTGATGCTTCCCACCTAAACAAGTGCCAGGCATAGATGCATGAGTGGAGCATAGCAGCCAATGCCGCATTGAGGAGGAGAGAGGGAGGATGATTCTCCTTCATCCAGGAGCCTTTTCTCTCACAAAAGGCAGTGACAAGACATAATTTTGGGTGGAGGAGCATTTTTAAAAAAACCAAGGCAAAATATTTGCGGTGGAAGGAGCCCTTTCTCGCCTTGCCAGAAGTACGGCTATTTTTTTAAAATAATACGATTTATTTAACAAATTTCACGAATAACACACGAATTCGAGGAATTGCAAATCTAGCGCGGCGTCAGTGTTTGAAATACCAACCAGTACCTATCAGCATTTGAAATACCGACCAGTACCTATCAGCATTTGAAATACCGATCAGTACCTATCAGCTTTTGAAATACCGACCTATATCTATCAGCATTTGAAATACCGACCACACATGTCATCATCTTGTTCTTAACAAAGGAAAGAGAGCCTGGTCCATAGTTCAAATGCTGATAGGTCTAGTTGGTATTTCAAATGCCGATACGTACTGGTCGGTGTTTCAAACACCGATGCCGCGCTATATTTGCAATTCCTCAAATTCATGTATTATTCAAGAAATTTGTCAAATAAATCGTATTATTTTAAAAAAGATAGCAGCAGTACGAGATCGGCTAGGCACCAAAAGCTGAGTACTAATAATACAAACAGGATTAATACTTGAGTACTACTACTAGTACTTCTAGTTGCTATAAAAGTTCCATAGTTCCATTTAGGAGCAATAGTGGCTAGTAGTACTAAGTACAGTAGCTTGTCAGGATCCTTCTTGCTTCCTCGAATGCCTTGACGAATAAAAATTCGATGGTATTCATATCAACTTCCAATGAAGCGGGATATATTGAGTAATAAAGTAAAAAATAGGACCGGAGGGAGTAGGAAAGAGCTCACTTTATCAAGTTGTTTTCACCCATCAACTCAATCATCTACGTAGGGCCCACAGATTGGGGAGCTCGCGGCCGCCTTGGATGCACCACAAAATTATGACTGGGCCATCGAGTGCGGCAAGCAGACTCAGCGCTCCGTTCAATCGCTTACCCTAGTCATCATCATCGATATTTGCCACATGCCTCGGCTTCACCAGCGACATTGATTGTCCCCTCGCTTCGGTAATCTGCCACATTAATCTCGGATCATCTCCTTCCTATTTATCCTCTCCCCTTCCCCGCACCAATCCATCTCTAATCCCCCGCTTCCAGCAAGAATCTCCGTCCTCGTCTGTCATCCATGACCACCTTCTGGCTACCGCCCGCCGTACCGGAGCACAAAGACCCTGACATCGCCGCACAGGAGGACAATGCCCTGCACATTTGCGCCATCTCCCCGCGGAGAACAAAGTGGCAGCTGGCATGCGCCTTCCTCAATGCTGGGTAAGGTCGCCGCAAGTACCGTATGTATTGCCTCCACGACAATTCGGACGGGATGTTGAAGGTCAAGTTCGTCAACTTTAGGGACGCTCGTCTCCTCTACGGCCAAGCCTTCCATTGCGGCTGCGAGATGGTGGTGTTCACCGGAGCGAACATTTTCACCAACTACTGGGACCGGTTCCCCAACAACGACAACCGCATCCACAGTATCCTCTCAGAGTTGCCGATGGCTCTGGAGGTGCCGCCGATGGCTCTAGAGGTACGCCGCCATATCCACAGGTGCCGCCGATGGCTCAGGAGGTACCGCCTCCTTATCCGGATGTGCCGCTGCGGTATCCGGAGGTGCCACCGATGGCGCGGGAGGTGCAGCCGCCTCATCTGGAGGTGCCGCCACGTTATCCGGAGGTGCCAATGAGTCAGGAGCTGGCTGTGTCGCTGGAGCTGGCGTTGGTGCCGATGTCACGAGTTGCCGCTGGCGGCACGGACTAGGTGCTAGGAGGCGCCGGACCTGCACTAGTTCAGCAGCGAGTCCTTTATATGCAAACTCGTGCTGTTACGTTAATGGTTGAATGAAGTTTCTTTCGGGACGTCCTTTCTTTTGGTACTATCGTTAAAAAATTTTCTTTTGTTACTACTAAATGTACCCTCTAGTATTAGTAGTACTATGAATGGCGATCTATTGAATATCCTCCCCCCGGATGTTTATGAAGGAAGTGAAATTTTTGAACCTGGGAAAGTTTGAATTGCTACTCTATTGTACTCCCTCAAATTACTTGACTCGAATTTGTCTAGATTCGGATGTATATAAACATGTTCTAGTGCTAGATGCATTCGAATCTGATAAGTCAATTAATTTGGGTCGAAGGGAGTAGTAGTCGGGTTCAGCTCCTTCTCGAGAGAGCAGCTAATCGAGCCATACGTTTCATACTACTTCCTCTTCAATTGTTTTACAAATATGACCAAATTTGTCGCCATGCAAATTCTTGGATATGGGATCTAAAGTATGATGTAGAGATATGGCCTTGACCTTGTGGTCGTTCTTCTTGAAATCTAAGAAAGTTCATACTTGTTGACAACTAAGCTTAAATTCATTCAAATTTCACCACTTACTTTAGGTTAGCATTTCACCACTTACTTTTAGGTTAGAACTTTACACGGTAGATCGGAGTACATTTTACATCAGGGACCTCAAAAAAGCAAAAATTACATTGAGGTCCATACATTTAGCATAAAGGACCCTAAAAGGAAAAAAATTTGGTTCGACTCCTTGAGAGATCGGCTGAGCCAAACTCTTGATACTACTTCCTCTTTGATTATTTTCAAAACATGGCCAGATCTATTGCCATGCAAATTCTCTAACATGGGATCATCGGCATATAAAGTATGATGTTGTTATGGCCTTGAAGACCTTGTTCGTTCGGCTTGAAATCCAAGAATGTTCATAATCATTGACAAGTAAGCTTAAAATCATCTAAATTTCACCACTTACACTTTTAGACCTAAAAAGGGGAAAATTTACATTGAGTTCCATACATTTATCATAGGGGACCCTAAAGTTAAGTAAGGAAAACAGTCAGGTTCGGCTCCTTCACATGAGAGTAGAAAATCGAGCCATATTCTTCATACTACTTCATTTTCGATTGTTTTCAAAATATGGCCAAATTTGCAGCATGCAAATTCTTGCATATGGGATCATGGGCTTGGTCGTTCATCTTGAAATCCTAGAATGGTTCATACTTGTTCACAAATAAGCTTAAGTTCATTTAAATTTCACCACTTACTTTTATGTTAGATTTTTACATGGTTGGTCGGAGTACATTTTACATCACGGACCTAAAAACAAAAATTACATCGAGGTCCATGCATTTATAATAAAGCTCCCTAAAAGGAAAATTTTCTAGTTTGGCTCCTTCTCGAGAGATAAGTTGATCTGAGAGCCAAACTCTACATACTACTTCCTTTTTGATTGTTTTTAGAATATTGCCAAATTGGTCGCCATCCAAATTCTCTCATATGGGATCATCAACATAAAGTATGATGTTTATATGGCCTTGACCTTGGCCATTCGGCTTGAAATCCAATAATGGTCATACTCGTTGATAAGTAAACTAAAATCATCGAAATTTCACCACTTACACTTTTAGGTTAGAATTTTACACGTGCGTGGAAGTATATTTTACATCAATTACCTAAAAAAGGGAAAATTACATCGAGGTCCATACATTTAGCACAAAGGACACTAAAATTTAGGAAGGAAAATAGTTGGGTTCGACTCCTTCTCGAGAGAGTAGTTGATCGAGCCATACTCTTCATACTACTTCATCTTTGATTGTTTCCAAAATATGACCAAATTTGTCGGCATGCAAATTCTTGGATATGGGATCATGACCTTGGTCGTTCATCTTGAAATCCCAGAATGGTTCATACTCATTGTCACTAAGCTTAAATTCATTTAGATTTCACCACTTACTTTTAGGTTAGATTTTTACATGGTTAGTCGGAGTACATTTTACATCAGGGGCCTGAAAAAAGCAAAAATTACATCGAGGTCCATACATTTATCATAAAGCTCCCTAAAAGGAATTTTTTTTGGTTCGTCTCCTTCTCGAGAGATCAGCTGATCTGAGCTAAACTCTACATACTACTTCCTCTTCGATTGTTTTCAAAATATGGCCAAATTTGTCGCCATGCAAATTCTCTCATATGGGATCATCAACATAAAGTATGACAGTTGATATATATGGCCTTGACCTTGGTCGTTCGACTTGAAATCCAATAATGGTCATGCTCGTTGACAAGTAAGCTAAAAAATCGTTGAAATTTCACCACTTACACTTTTAGGGTAGAATTTTACACGGGCATGGAAGTACATTTTACATCAAGACACTAAAAAAGGGAAAATTACATCGAGGTCCATACATTTAGCACAAAGGATCCTAAAATTAAGGAAGGAAAACAGTCGGGTTTGGCTCCTTCTCGTGAGAGTAGCTGATCGATCCATACTCTTCATACTACTTCAGCTTCGATTGTTTTCAAAATATGGCAAAATTTGTCGACGTGCAAATTCTTGAATATGGGATCATGACCTTGGTCGCTCATCTTGAAATCCCAGAATAGTTCATACTCATTGACAACTAAGCTTAAATTCGTTTAATTTCACTAGTTACTTTTAGGTTAGATTTTTACATGGTTGGTCGGAGTACATTTTACATTAGGGACCTAAAAAAAGCAATTATTACATCGAGGTCAATACATTTATCATAAAGCTCCCTAAAAGGAAAATTTTCTGGTTCGGCTCTTTCTCGAAAGATCAGCTGATCTGAGACAAACTCTACACACTACTTCCTCTACAATTGTTTTCAAAATAGGGCAATTTGTCGCCATGCAAATTCTCTCATATGGTATCATCAACATAAAGTATGATGTTCATATGGCCTTGACCTTGGTCGTTCGGCTTGAAATCCAATAATGGTCATACTCGTTGACAAGTAAGCTTAAAATCGTCAAAATTTCACCACTTACACTTTTAGGTTAGAATTTTACACGGGCGTGGAAGTACATTTTACATCAAGGACCTAAAAAAGTAGAAATTACATCGAGATCCATACATTTAGCACAAAGGACCCTTAAATTAAGAAAGGAAAACATTCAGGTTCAACTCCTTCTCTAGAGAGCGGCTGATCGAGCCATACTCTTCACACTACTTCATCTTTGATTGTTTGCAAAATATGGCCAAATTTGTCAACATGCAAATTCTTGGATATGGGATCATATGCATAAAGTATGATGTAGATATGGCCTTGACCTTGCCGTTTGTCTTGAAAATCCAAGAATATGGTTCATACTCATTGACAACTAAGCTTAAATTCATTTAAATTTTACCACTTACTTTTAGGTTAGAATTTTACACGGTCGGCGGGAGTACATTTTACATCAAGGACCTAAAAAAGGGAAAATTACATGGAGGTCCATACATTTAGCACAAACTCTTAGTACTACTTACTCTTCGATTATTTTCAAAGTATGGACAAATCTGTTGCCATGCAGATTCTCTGATATGGGATCATCAACATAAAGTATGATGTTTATATGGCCTTGACCTTGGTCGTTCGGCTTGAAATCCAATAATGGTCATACTCATTGACAAGTAAGCTTAAAATCACCGAAATTTCACCACTTACACTTTTAGGTTAGAATTTCACACGGGCGTGGAAGTACATTTTACATCAAGGACTAAAAAATTGAAAATTACATCGAGGTCCATACATTTAGCACAAAGGACACTTAAATTAAGCAAGGAAAATAGTCGGGTTTGACTCCATCTCTAGAGAGCAGCAGATCGAGCCATACTCTCCACACTACTTCTTCTTCGATTGTTTTCAAAATATGGCCAAATTTGTTGGCATGCAAATTCTTGGATATGGCATCATATGCATAAAGTATGATGTAGACATGGCCTTGACCTTGGCCGTTTGTCTTGAAAATCCAAGAATATGGTTCATACTCGTTGACAGCTAAGCTTAAATTCATTTAAATTTCACCACTTACTTTTAGATTAGAATTTTACACGGCCGGTGGGAGTACATTTTACATCAAGGACCTAAAAAGGGGGAAATTACATGGAGGTCCATACATTTAACACAAAGGACCCTACAAAGGAAAACTTTCTGTTTCGGCTCCTTCTCGAGGGACCAGCTGATTTGAGCCAAACTCTTCGTACTACTTCCTCTCAGATTATTTTCAAACTATGGACAAATTTGTTGCCATGCAGATTCTATGATATGGGATCATCAGCATAAAGTATGATGTTTATATGGCCTTGACCTTGGTCGTTCGACTGAAATCCAAGAATGTTCATACTCGTTGACAAGTAAGCTTAAAATCGTCTAAATTTCACCACTTACACTTTTAGTTAGAATTTTACACGGTGTGTGGAAGTACATTTTACATCAAGTACCCAAAAAAGGGAAAATTAGATCGATGTCCATACATTTAGCACCCGCCTAAAAATAAGCAAGGAAAACAGTCGTATATGGCTCCTTCTCGAGAGAGCAGCTGATCGAGCCATACTCTTCATACTACTTCCTCTTCGATTGTTTTCAAAATATGTCCAAATCTATCGGCATGCTAATTCTTGGACATGGCATCATCACCATAAGGTATGATGTTGATATGGCCTTTACCTTGGTCGTTCGGCTTGAAATCCAAGAAATTTCATACTCGTTGACAACTAAGCTTAAATTTGTTCAAATTTTACCACTTACACTTTTTGGTTAGAATTTTACACGGATGGTGGGGTACATTTTACACCAAGGACCTAAAAATGGTAAAATTACACTGAGGTCCATGCATTTAGCATAAAGGACCGTAAACTTTAGCAAAGAAAATAGTCGGGTTCGGCTCCTCGAGAGAGCAGATGATCGGGCCCTACTCTTCATACTACTTCCTCTTCGATTCACAAGAAAGATTTATTATGGAGGGAACTGGAGTAGAGTAGTACTATTCCAAAGGGAACTGGATCAGAGGAACATGCGTCCATTTTCATTTTATTCAACCTTGCCTATATGCTCTATCTCAGTTCCCCATTACCCTACCTCTACACCAAGCGTCGCCGTTCTTCTCATCCACAATGCCGCTTTCTGGTCCTGTTCACCGCATAGTATAAGAGCGTTTGTTCTTCTCCCTATCCCGCATGCCTCCATCGATCTTCCCTCTTTTCCAGAAAAACAAATCAAGCCACTGTCCCAACTTCCATCAGCTCCCTTGTGATGGTAGGACCGAGCAAGGACAGTGATGATTCTGAGCTGTTCCAGGATGTTTTTACTGAAGGCCCGCTTGAAGAACTCATAACCAGATGCGACGTCATCACCACCGTGAGCCTCGCCGGTTCGTCCAAACATCTTCTTGAGTCAGCAAAATATAGTGCAACTTTACATGCTTCTCAGCCATTTGGCCTCTCTTGTGTTTTTCATTCTCACCCGACTAAGAAACCATGGGAATGCAACGAGTAATTCGAGGGCAAGGGCACGACATGCAAGATGACGCTGCTAGACAGGTTCTCCTCTTACGTTGTGTCCCCGAATTGTATGGGTAAGCAGTGGGTAGGTGCCAATGGAGATTGGATTGCCACTGTTGGGTCCGAGTGCAAGTGGGAGCTTGTCAATGTCTACACTCATCAACACGTTCCTCTCCCACAAGTCAATGAGTTTGTACCCACCAATGATCCGTTTACATTCATGCATAATGATCGCCCTATTCTCCTCTAGAAGATTGCTATTTGCTGAGCTCCCACAGCTGCGGCGGATTATTTAGATTTCTCTCTTGTCATTATCTTTGACTACTCAATTGCTACCCTTGATGGAGATGAGTATGTATGGACAGTTCTTGAGAACCAGTTCCAGTGCTATTTCAGATACATCGATGCACTTATCCACAAGGGTCTGGTGTTTTTAGCCACTGAGAGTGGCAGTGTTTATGTCTAGAATCATCTGTATTTTGGTAAGTTTGATCCATTCCTGTTCTAAACACTAGTTTCACTTTTACAGGATATAATCTAGTGTTGGCTGATTTGGCTGTCATTTCTTTTTGAAGGTCCTATTCTGCTCCCGTCACCACCTGTCGCGCATCTCGAGGAGGGCAACCTTGATGCCATAGATGATGATGAGCATGAACCTAGTTTATGGTTCTTAGCAATATCTGCAGAGGAATCTCGCCTTCTTCTTATCCATACCGTGGGCGTTACTAATGAGGAGTCTTATGGCGGTACTTATTATGGTCATGGCAATCATGTTGCTAATCATAGTATTGATCACTGTGGTCGCACTTGTATCACCTATGCTACTGGGTTTGGCTCCAAGGTGTACTCAAAGGACACTACTTACTTGTATCCACTTAAGCCATGGATAGAGATTGCTGACCTAGGAGCATATTCCCTTTTCCTTGGATTGAACTATCCGATTAACATTGCGGCAGGCGGTGCAGATGTTGCCCCATGATATCTAACGGGAAGCAAATGTGTCTACACCTCCCACCATGCAATAAGACTTGGATATACGCTGTTTCCTGAAATATGCTGCTTTAGTCTAAATACCGAAGATGCAGTTATTTATTTCTCAACCAACGTTGCATGGAAATCTCCGGAGACTCCATTATGGTTCATCCCATGCTTCGACAATGCCCGCGATTGGAACCAAACTACCGTAAGTAATCGTAATACTATGTATTAGGATAGCTCAGTTTAGATCAAGTGTAGTAGATGGTCTTTATTTTATTTTGTAACTTGGGCTTGTCATAAATTCATAATCTAGACAAGGCTTTGGGCATTTTGAGTTGCCTATGGAGGTCACACATAGGCATTGATGTGAGAAGGAGGCATGCACACAAAAGCAGACTCGATCATCAATTTTGTTTCTTCCAATGATGAGTGTTCGAAGAAAAGGGCAAACTGAATTTGTCACTTTGAAATGCTGTCGAATATGTCCAAGTGCCGCTGAATGTGAACTGGGAATCTGTCGATATTTTTCTTTCTTATTATGTACAGTTGAATCTTTCAAATGCTACTGAACCTGTCAAAAGTTTTGACCGGTACTTGTTCAGATCGACCGGCCGAGTGTAGAATATGGTCTCGCTTTCCTTTTGAATCAGACCTTGCTACATCTATTGAATTTCAAAATGTCCGTATTGCTGAATCTATCAATTCTTTTGGTCACTATCTATGTACTACCAACCGGTCACTTTGAATGTTGTGCTGACTCTGTCAAGTGCTGCGGAATATCAACCGGGAATATGTCTGGTATTTTCACGGTCTTATTCTGTACTGCTCGATCTTTCAAATGCTATTGAATCTTTCAAATGCTCTCTCGTTACTATTAGTACAGTATTTTGTAGAACGAACTGTGATGTACTGTTACTTGTTTAGATGAAGTGCATCAGATTGTCTTGCTTTTCTTTTGAAACTTAGCATTGTCACAATCTACATTAATCTTGGGCAGTTTGGGTTGCATATGGGCGGTCACATAGGCATTCACACAGAAGTAGACTTGATCGTCAGTTTTGCTTGCTCTGATGGTCTCTTCGAAGAATAGGGCAAACTAATCGTGCACCAAGTTTTTTCTACCTTATTCTATACTGCTGAATTTCGACATGACTAGCTGCCAAAAAGAATTATTGCTTTTCCCCCTCCCTCTATGAGGTCTTTGTTTCGAATTTAGTTGAGCACACCACAATGCAATTTTTATTAACCAGGAGAAAAAATCTAGTAGCTCATTCGACCCCTCTTTAGCCTAGAACATTTTTATTCGGTCTTTTCAGGGTCAGGGGACTGCTGACCACAACCCAGTGAAATTTGAGAAAGGTGCCCATGGAGCATAGCAGATAACATATTAATTCAGCCTTTTAGGGGCCAGGGGACTGCTGAATACATCCCACTAAAATTTGAGAATGAAGCCCATAGAGAATAGCCTACGGAGTATAACCCACGTAGAGTAGCCTATGTAGAATAGCCAAACTCTTTTTAATTCGGCCTTTTAGGCATTGCCCCCCACCTCTCAAAATAAAAAAACTCTACCTAACCATGTTTTTAAGAAAATACCCCATTTTGTGGTATTTTATAAATTGAGATGCTAGGAGCGCTGATCTTTTATATTTTAAAAGAGATAAACATAGACACACAAAATATTTTTAAGAAGACTAATACATAAATTTTAGTACTAATAAAAGTATATTTATTCTATAAATATATTTGTTGTAGTCACAATGCACTCAGTTTATGATTATTTGATTTGAAGGTCTTTTGTTCGAATCGTATCTTGGGTTTACATTTTTTCTTCTAGCAATATCACATTACGGAGAGGCTGACATCACGGACCCACCGGCATGCAGCATCCCTGGAGTTGTTTTGAGGGTGGGTTCGAAAAAAAAATTAAATACTTCTACAGAGAGGCTCGCATCAGGGACCCACTAGACAGAACATACAAGGCTGCATCAGGGACCCACAAGCCAGAACATGCTAGAGAGGCTGACATAAGAGCCCCAACAGTAAGACCATACACGGCTACCACGATGAAACAGCGGACGTGGCCGAAAAAAAGTCCATCATACACATGTTGCACTTACATAGAAGCTGACATGTCGGACCCAGCTGGCCCAAGCATAGCCCATGAAATTAGCCTATTAGCCCCAAGCATAACCCAATACCTTCTAATTCAGCCTTTTCATGGTCTTATAGCCACCGACCATAGCCCATTCAATTTAGGAGTGAGCCCATGGAATATAAGCCATGACGAATAGGGCATCCTCCCTGAGTTAGCCTAGAATCTTTTTAATTTGGCCTTTATGAGAATTTTTCGTACTCTGAGGCTAACATCTAGGACTCGAAAAAACAGTCCAACATACACACATTTCTTTCAAATAGAGACTGTCAGCTGGGACCCAACATAGACATGTTTCCTGCACAAAGGTGGTTGACATCTAGGACCCAGCAAGTTGTCAAGGTCAAAACAGCGGACATGGCCAAAAAAAAGTCCATCATATGTATGTTTTATTTAAAGAGAGGCTGATATGTGGGACCCAGCAGCGCGACCATATAGAGATGCTGCATCGAGCAATGTTGCCAGTTTGAAACAGGAAGGCACGAGCGAGAAAAAAGTTCAGCATGCACACATTTCTTGTAATGAGAGGCTGAAATGGGGGACCCAGCAGCGTTAGCAAGCGGAAGATTCATCGAGCAACGCTATCTAGTTCGGAACAGGGTAGCACTAGAGAAGAAGAAAATTCCATCATACCCACGATTATTCTAATGTGAGGCTGACATAAGGGACATCAGAGGGTAAAAAATCCATCATACACACGTTTGTTCTAATGAGAGGATGACATGTGGGGCCCAACAACGTGATTAAACGACAGATGCATCGAACAACGCTATAAGGTTCAGAACAGGGTAGCATGAGCAAAGGAAAAAATCCATCATACACACGTTTCTTCTAATGAGAGGATGACATGTGGGGCTCAAGAGGTTGGTTAAACAATAGATGCGTTGAGCAGCGCTATCAACTTCGGAACAGGGTAGCGCTAGCGACGGAAAAAATTCCATCATACACATGTTTCTTCTAATGAGAGGATGACATGTGGGTCCCAGGAGGTTGATTAAACGGTAGATGCATCGAGCAGCGCTATCAACTTCACAAAAGGGTAGCACGAGCGAAGGAAAAGAATTCCATCATACACATGATCCTTCTAATGAGAGGCTGACATGTGGGACCTAGCAGCTTGACTAAATGGCGGACGCATCGAGCAACGTTATCGAGTTCAAATTAGGGACGTGCAACAGAAAAGTATGGTCCGCTAGAGACACTGACGTCCAGGACCCACACACCTCAAAAGACTTCGGCGAGTCAACATCGCGCGAGGAAAAGAAAATCTTACTTCTGCCACATGCTGACCGAGCTTTCTCCATGTTTTTAGCGGATCCGTCGTAGTAGAGGGCCGCGAAGGCAAAAAAAAGTTTTCCATCGGCCACGGCCGAGCCGAGAATTTCATCGCGGAAGACGCGCCTTCTACGACGACCATCGGGCCAAGTTGTTGCGAAAGGAAACTTTTCTTGTAGTGAGGGTTAGGGTTTGGATTGGCTGCTCCGACGCTCTTTCGACGACCCTATGGTGATGTTCACCTTCCTATCCTCTGGTTGTCTCTGACATGCTGCTGGCGCGGGTTGCAGCGCCCCTCCAGGGTGCTCCCCATGCCGCTGCTCCTCTCTACTGTTGGCCTCCTCTCTGCTTCCTCTTCGATAACCTTGCGAGGACCCTTGAGTAAGTCTTCCTCTTCACCATGCTTTGTGGTCTCTATGTGTACTCTCGAAGTTCTCTCTCTATGTGCCCTCGCAGTGTGTTCTCTCTGTGTACTTGCAGAGAAGAACTAGGGTTCTTCCCTAGTACTAGGGTTCAATCCCCGTTGTTCTGTGTAGTTGTAGCTAATGAACTATTGCATGCTCACCCATTGTGATTAGCTTTCAGGACTCATGGTTTATACTATTGTGGAATTGTTGGCAGTGATTGATGTCACTATTAGCCTGATGCCTGGACCTTTCTTCCTATCAATGTTAGTCTGATGCCATTCTAGCAATGTTGTGATTAGAAACATAGCCTCTGGCTATGGTGGATGTGTTTCAGGGTTAAGGTTTAGAGTTAGTCCCTTGTTTAAATATCTCTGATGAACCTTGATGAACTTTTGTGATGATATATAGATATGTGTGCATGATTCCTAAATTGTGATGCTAGGAAGATGATTAAACACTTCTGTTTTTTAAGATGGTTTGAATTTGAAACAATATGTTTGGGTTGCCTAGTTAGACTAGGTCTTGTGACACCCTCTCTCAGTGGCACACAAGAGCTGGCCTTATTCCAGGTTCTTCCTAAATTGTGCTATGTATCGGGCTTTTACTGTAAGCATTGAAGAACTTTTATCCACTACAGTATTTTACTTCTTTAATATATTGGCCTATGATACTGGTTTGAGGCACCTCTAGGTAAAAACATATGTTTTTTACATGTTGCCTCCCTTCCCATATGTTCCATGTGTAAGTTAAATAAATGATTACTAAATCCTTTCAGGAAGATGATTTGTGTTTTTTAAGAAAATGGACTTGAGCTCGTACTCAAGCCACACTGGATCTACTAGGTACAGAGGTGCTACTGATGTCTACACACTTCTATTCTTGTAGACAGTTGTTGGGCCTCCAAGTGCAGAGGTTTGTAGAACAATAGCAAGTTTTCCTTAAGTGGATCACCCAAGGTTTATCGAACTCAGGGAGGAAGTGGTCAAAGGTATCCCCTCTCAAGCAACCCTGCAATCAAGATACAAGAAGTCTCTTGTGTCCCCAACACACCCAATACACTTGTCAGGTGTATAGGTGCACTAGTTCGGCGAAGAGATAGTAAAATACAAGTGGTATGGATAATTATAAGTGGTAACGGTGATAGAAAATAGCTTGATGGCGTGGAAAAGACTAAAGTAAGACTGAAATAAAGATAGAAGCAAGCAAACATGTAATAGATCTAATAGCAAACGGTGTTTCAGCGCTTAGAAACAAGGCCTAGGGATCATACTTTCACAAGTGAACACTCTCATATAAATATATTCTTCTTTATGATACTACGCTGAACTACTCTCCGGTTGGACACTCTAATCCATGGTAGGGCTATAAAAGCACACCTCAAAGTTTGCCTTTCCCATCTAGATAACCCCACACTGTCACCTTGAGCACTAGATGGTTCAAACAAACACCACAATTTCATAGAGACATCCAACTCCAAATATAACTCATAACAAGTATTTGTAATCCCTAGCCTAAGTGCCACCATGGTGTGCACACTGTCAACTTCACACACATGGGGGGAGCTAGAGATCTGTTAAAGCACTTGAGTAGCAAGGTAGATCTATAGATTACAAGCTCGTGATCTCAATAAGATCATGCATAGAGAGATAGATGAACGCATAGCTACCGGTAGAACCCTTAGCCTCGAGGAAGAACTACTCCCTCCTTGTCATGGGAATCAACAATGGTGATGGAGATGGTGGTGGAGATCGATGGACATGGCTCTGGGGGAACTTCCCTGTCCCGGCAGGGTGCCAAAACAGAGACTTTCTGTCCCCCGAATCTCCCCTTCGGTGGCGGCGGCGCTGTGGAACTTTTCGTGGCTAGAGGCTTGACGACTTAGGGTTTTTTCATCGGGGGAGATATATAGGCGAAAGAGGCAAGGTCGATGGAAGGCCAGGGGGCCCACACCATGCCCTGGCGTGGCCAGGGGGACCCGCGCCTAGGGGTGGTGTGGCCACCCTGTGGACCCTCTCCGTCTCGTATTCTGGCTCCGCGAGTCTCCGGGAAAAATAGGCATATTGGCTTTTGTCCCGTCCAATTCCGAGAATATTCATTTTCTGACTTTCTGGAACCAAAAACAGCAGAAAACAGGCAACTGGCACTGTGGCTTTTGTTAATAGGTTAGTCCAAGAAATCATATGAAAAGTACTCCAAAGTGTGGACAAAACACAAGAAAGTAGATAAAACCAAGCATGGAACATCAAAAATTATAGATACATTTGCAATGTATCAGCTACCCTCTAGGGATGTGCCCTGTACCAGTAGTGTGATGTGTATTGATCTAGTTAAAACTAAATCCACTGGTCTATGATGTTGGTCTATGTCCATCTCAAGTAGAAACCACTAGTTTTCTACCTGATGCCTCATTGCCTTTGTACTTATCATGTACTTCCATGATCAGATCCATATGAATGCATTCATGACTATGCCAGGAATAAATATTTGATTCAAAAGGGTTGGGTTATACCCTTGTAGCCCGGTGCTGGCTATTGTTGCCTTCTCTTTGGTTTGATCTTGCTACACCTGGTTCTTCAGCTCCTTTGCAACCTTGTTGTCCACCTCAATCAACCCTCTCCTCAGGTCACCATCTTGGCTGGTGCCCTCCTGCGTTTGCTGTATTGAAAGGTGGATGTTCTTGTGATAGTTTTTGCAAGATCATATGTGTTCTTGTGTAAGCTGTGGCAATCTGTGTTTGGTTTTGTGAAATGAGTAGCAAAGCCTTGCCTTGTAGTGAGCTGTTGGGTTTTAAACTCCTCTCTGGTTCTCTGTTGTCCACACCTCAATGCATGCATTTAGGTGTGTGAGCAGCTTCACTGTTGCTCTGGCTGTGGATGAGATCGAGTTGTTTAACTTTAAACTCCCCCATTTTTTTACTATTTCCATCCCTAGTGAAACTTGCCCCTATATGCCAATGAGGTTGTACTGAGGCTTATACTGTGAAATGAACAGATGCTATACTTTCTGGTTTTGTCC
This sequence comes from Avena insularis, assembly GCA_023614405.1. NCBI lineage: Eukaryota > Viridiplantae > Streptophyta > Magnoliopsida > Poales > Poaceae > Avena > Avena insularis. The sequence continues at coordinate 411,911,782 of CM042686.1, read as the reverse complement.
CTTCATTAAAAATAATAGGCTCAATGATGTTAAGAAAATAGTGCACTTTATTGTTAATGACTGAGAGCAATCTAATACTAACCCCTCACTTTGTTTTATTCTATTTCTTTCTCATTTGCAGGTATAAGTTTAGGTGAAGATTAAGAAGATTTAGACTAGGCTTAGTTAGGACTGGTCTGTTAGTTTTCAATTCTAATCTTTTTCTTTTCCTCCTTTGTAAAGACAATGTATTATGTGTTTATTATTAATAAAGCTTTTATTTCCTTCAATATTGTCTCAGTAATGTACTTTCTTCATAACTCTTTGTATTCATTTGTTATTTTTGGAATAAAGGAAAGAATAAAGAAATACTAATTTGAGTTATACCTTTGTATTATTCTCAATTTCATTTATTGTTTTATAATTGGTCAATACTCAAACAATAATAATAACTAATTTTTTTTGGAAATCAAACAAACACTATTACTTCTAGTTCAATATTCTTTTTAAATTATTCAAATATGAATTCAAATTATTCACCCAAATTTATAATATCTCCTAGGTTCATGTCAGAATTCATAGCAAACACTCCTGAGAGCTAAACCCTAACTCAAAGTAGTGAAAGAAACTCTGATCTTCCCAGGGTTTTGTTTGGCGAAAAATTTACCACAAATTACAGATGTATGCATGCACATGCAAAAATTCCTATTTCTACCCATCATTGGTTCCTAAACGCTGGGATGTTACAATCTTCCCCCTTAAATTAAACTTCGTCCTGAAGTTTTACTTATGTGTACCTGAATAGCTTGGGATAAGCTTCCCGTAGATCATCCTCTTTTTCCCAGGTTGCTTCCTGACGAGGGGTTAACTCATCAATGCCCATCGCAAATGGACTTAGGTTCAAGGAAGTGGGGAGTGCCGGAGGCATCAATCGGCTTGCAAACAAGCACATAGGGATGCAAGGTTTACCCAGGTTCAGGCCTCGTAGAGGACCCTACTCCTGCTTATCTTCTCTTGGAACTATCGAGGGAGTCAAAAGTTACAAGGGATGCGCAAATGCAATCTGGCGATGGTGTGGAAACTAGGGTTGTAATTGTCCTCCTCGCCGCCCCTCCTAGCCTTTATATAGATAGGCTAGGTCTCAGGATAGCAGGTCGAGTCGGTTACAAGTTAGGGTTTTCCCTTTAAACTTTCTATCTTGAGCTCGCCGTGTGCGCAAGCAGTCGAAGTGTCCTTAGGTCACCCAAATATTTGATTGGGCCTTGGTAACATCGTGGGCTTCTGCTAGACTAGACCGTATATGCCAAACTTGAGTACTTGTAAGGTATGCCCATGTCAGTAGCCCCTGAGTGTCCGGTTGAATCGCAGATTCGAGTGGAGACTTATGAAGTCTTTCGAGTGCACAATCGAGCATGTTTTCGAGTGCTCTAATTTGTATCATAGGGATTATTGATATACGTGTATGATTTATCTGATGTATCGGGATCAGTTAACTACCTTAGGGAAAAACAATGCAATCTACTCAAACTCGAGTCCACAGACTCAAATTTGGAAAAGTGCCAGCGTAATTCGACTCAGGCCGCAGAGGTCTTATAGAGTCGAATCCCAGTGTATAAGTGTTAGCACTCGACGCGTCCGTCAAGGATTATTTCATCGTGCCTGTAGGCATAGATTATGTCTGGTAGAGCACAGCAGGTGCGTTACCTGGCCTTCTTCAGGTCTTATCTTCACGCCGCTAGCATGGCATCCGAATTTTTGTCACCACAGAGATGATTCAGGTGGCCCAGGAGACGTAATCTCTTTGCAGGGAAAATATGAGGTGGAGTCGCCAAGCTTTCGAGTGTGGACGCAGTCAACACTCAGTTATTTATAAGAAAAAAATCATAGGGTGCATGGCCAGCTCTCCCTATGGCAGTAGCCCTTGAGTGCCTATTCGAATCGTAGACTCGAGTGGGGACTATAATTATTTTGCGACAGCTGTCGTATTTTGCTTGTTTCAGTCGAATGTGCTTTCAACGCTTCCTATGGGAGTAACCTAAATTCTATAATCGAATCGTTGATTCGAGTGAAGGGTTCTTGCCAGAAAATATGTTCTCATAATGCTTGGATGTCTTACAAAGTTTCTCGGGTGCGTGGTCGGCGCTCTTGTTAGGAGTAGCCCTCGAGTGCTTGGTTGAGTCAAAGACTCAAGTAAGGACTAGAGTAGTCAAAATATGCTACTGCTGGAGTTAGTGACGTCAGTGATGACGATGAGATGATCTCAGTTACCCACGTGAGCAGTTTTGATGGGACATGATGAAAAGTGGGCCCCGTTTGCTGACTTGGATTTGACCAGGCATGCGTAATCTTTGTTTTAATTGTATCTCCTCGATTCTCGCGCGTAATGAGGGGAGTGGAGCGACAGTTCGTGGTTTACTCTACCACGCGTCAACATTGATTTATGTCACGCGTCTGGTTGGTTTTCTCCTGGTCGTTGGATGGCATCTTTGATGAGGTTAAGTAGAGATCTGCTGTGCGGTAATTCCCCACAACTGATCTTCTTCCTCGCGCACAGCCTCCATTGCTGCTCCTCGCTACTCCATTGCTTGCACCCTCTTGCGGCGCTAGACGGTCTTCACACTTTTCCGGGCTACTTCCTGCGCTCCCACCACAAGTGCCAGATGGGAAAGAAGAAAGGAAGCTCTGCCGCTGGATCTGCGGCCGCCGCTGCCACGGCCAAGAACAAAGGCGCTGTCACCGCGGGTACCAGCGTTACCGTCGCGGCTGGGAAGAAGAAAGGCCCAGGAACCCGCGTCACGAATGGGTCGTGGCATGCATCCACCATCAAGCCTTCAGAGCTCTTCACCCAGCGTCAGGATGGGACGCTCCCCGCCGCGGAAGATGACTGCCGCATCCCCGGCGACGAGGTAATCCCTAGTCCCCCCGCTGGGTTTCGGGTGATGTTCCTCACATTCGTTATTCGTGGTCTTTCTCTCCCCCTTCACAAATTTCTGAGGGGGTTGCTTTGTTTCTACAGGGTCCAGCTACACCAGATGACCCCTAATTCTATCCTCCACATTGCATGCTTCATTATTCTCTGCGAGTGCTGGCTCAGAATTGAGCCACACTTTGGCCTCTTTAAAAATCTTTTCAAACTCAAATGTCAGTCGAGCTCTGGATATGTAGTCTATGATATAGGAGGATGCGGTATCCATGTGGACTCCAACATCACCTACTTCACCATCAACTTCAATGCATCCGTCAAAGGGTGGAGGGAAAAGTGGTTCTACATTCGCGATCAAAAAGTGGATGGAGAGCACTAAGGACTCGCGCCCTTTGACCCGGTGGCGGCGTGCAAAAGAAGGAGGTCGTGGAAGAACATTGTGATGCTCGGCGAAGCCGAAGAAACGGAGATTCTGTACCAGCGTGTCTGTGACTTGGAGTGCCACATAGGCAAGGAAATAGGTGGCACAGATCTCATTCGCACTTGGATGCATTGTTGAGTGCAGCCACTGCAGGCTAGGGTGCATCCCATGTGCTGCTGGACTAGCACTAAGGATGCTACTCGCATCTCCTTAGAGGTCATCTCTTCGGGAAAAGTCAAAAGGAGGTTTCGACTGCTAACCAAGCACACTGCCAAGGAGGACCTCCCAAGTGACTCAGTCGTGTCTCCCTTCTGTGCAAGCAATCCTCCACCTGAGGTGGATTTCTCTTAAAGTTCTTCTTGTTTTTCGATTGCCTGGTGGGTGCTTTTACATTAATGTTTGGTCCTGGTTTCAGGATTGGAAAGTGACCACCGTGCTGCCTCCTCAGCCCGAGGGAGTGATTCCTCATGAAGCTGAAGAGGAGGACGAGTCGGGCTCCACTTTCCCTGTGGAGGAAGAACGTGAAGCCCCTCAGTCCAGTAGGACTCATAAATTCTCCAAAGCGAGGGCTCAGATGCCTCATCGCTGTCGACGCCAGAGGGTCCTCCTTCCGTAGTAGATGAGCCAATCCCTGCCGTGCCTGTGCGTGCCATGGCTCCTCCCTCGCGGAAGAAGTTGAGGCTACCAAAGGAGGCATCTGAGGACTCCTTCGACCTCAACAAATTTGACGGGTATGTTTCTTTTATATTCTTGTGAGTTCGTCTTGTCCTTCGGAAAGCTGTTCTTCTGATGGAGTTCTGGATATTTTGTAGTCAAACGGCGTCGTCATCGTCCGATGACTGTCGTTTTTTCAAGGAGACTGGAGTCGTGGACTCCAAATACAAGGAGGTGGCGGCATGATCTCCTTCTCCTCCGGTGGCGGCCCACTCCGGTCCCAATTCTACGAGTTCCCCCCACGCCGGGGAGCACCAGATTGTTGCCCGAATGTCGATTCTGAAAGAATCTTCGGAGTCCCTAGAGGAACACATGAGTTTTCTCGTGTCGCCGGCAATCGAATACGTGTTAATGCTCACGCTTTTTTCTTTTCTGTAGCCTATCTTGAAGGATTCTACTCGCCTCACCAAGTAGATCATTTCCCTAGGTCGATAGCATGCTTTACTGGAAACCCGCCACCATGCCTTCGAAGGTCTATTTTATACTTTTTTGCTATGTTGCTTGTGTAGAGGTCGGTGGGCTCAATTTTTTCCTTTGCAGGTGAACATAATGAGGTTCTTCATCGCGTCGCCTCCCTTGAGAAGGGCCTTGCTGCGGTGGAGAAGAAACGCGACGAAGCACTCGAGGCTCTTGAGGAGTCAAAAAAGTGCGAGGAAACCTTGCGCTCCGCCACAGCTGGCAGAGAAAAGGCGTTCGTAGAACATCTTGTCTCCGTTGCTAAAGCACTTTCTGGTATCATGCTGCATCATTATGTTCCTTGTATGTGTTGCTTGTATGTTGTTTTTGCTAATGTTCCTCTTTCTGCAGATGCTGCTGGCGTGCACTTCGATGCCCAGGCTTTGGCCCGCTTGGATGCTTTGGCTGGTGCCGTGGCTGCAGTCGAGGACCGTGGTGTCGCCGTCAAGGACTCGCTTGAGAAGTCCAAGGTCGTGCTTGGGCGTCTTCGAGAGGAGATGGTTCCCAAAGCCAAGTTGATTGAAGATCTTGATGGCCTGGTGGAGTCTTTTGCTGGAGGCGTGCCCATGGACTTCAAGAATGCCCAGAGGAGGGTTGGGGAAACCATGGGACTTGCAATGGTGTAGGCTCATGGCATTGAACTGAACCCCAACAGGATCTCCTCCGTGATGCCGGTCACTGTGGATGGCCAGTAGGTAGAGTTTGCTCCTTTTGCCACTAGCTGCAATAAATATGGGCCTCAGCTAATTGAAACACTCGCCGCATATTCGGCTGATTTGAGCCGAGAGAAGATGGGGAAAGTCATGGCATTAGAGGCTGTAGTCGAGAAGGTTGTGGCGTCGGATACTGCCACAGACTCGAGGAAGCCCCCGAGTGCCAACGCCTAGCTGTAGCCTGCTATTTTAGTCGCTTTTTGTAATAGTCTAGATGTCCCTTTTGAATTGTACTGTGTGGGCGTACCCTTTTGAGACTTGCTGAATCTTGATGCTTCATTTGTTGGTATTTATCTATGACTGGTTGGTCTTATTTGACTCTTTATTATGTTTGTAATAGGATCCTTCGAGTGGTCCATCCGACTCACCTCCCACCGATGAACCTGTGGCGCCACCATGTTCAAAGGTGGAGGAGCTATCGCTACTGTCTCGATTGCGCGACAGCATAAAACATTTGGAGCGGGAGGTGCCTATGATCCGTGGTAGTGCGAACATGTGGAAGTCAAAGGCTAAGAAGGCCAGTGCACGTGAGAAGTACCTTCTGGGCGAGGTGGCTCAGTTGAATGAGCAATTTAAGTGTTAGTTCTCTAGCCTCTCATCCTTTCTTAGCCATTCGTGGCCGCACTTTGTCCTTATGCTTTTCCCTGGTTCTTGTAGTTGTTAGCGCTCGTCACCCGCAGGATGAGAGGGATCGAGTTGCCATTCGACTGAATGACTTCACCCAGGAGCAGCTAGAACCTAGCAGGTATTTCTGGGTTGATCACGATCGTGCAGTTGCGTTGGCGAGGATGCAGGACCGTGCGTCGCGGGTGCTGCTTTATTTGAAGAAAGCGCACTTGTGCCTCAAGCATATTTTTCAAGCAATGTCCCCCTGGACGTCGTGCCATTTAGCTTGCTAGCTTTGCTGACGAAGTTCCAGGATATCAGCGCGGTCCGCGAGTGCGTGCGTCAGCAGTTGGTCGCAGGTGCGAAGGTTACATTGGAGCTTGTTCACCTGCATTGATCTGATATGGATTTCGCAGCTGTTGCCGCTGGACCGCCGCCTCCGCCAGAGGGTATGGCATGGAACATGGTGCCCCATTATCGGGCGGTTAATCACCTAGCCGAAGATATCGTCGACTTCTTCGAAGAGCATACAAATGTTCTCCTTTTACGTCAGTAGTATGGCCCTGCACATAGACGCATAGATGTTGTAAAATTTTGTATAAGTGTGTCTGGTGTTTTGTTACCCGTTTATATGTAATATCTTGCTAGCTTGTATATTTTTTGAGTGTTTTGTACTCTACAGTTCCTTTTCATTAGCCTGAAGGATATTCATCTCAACACCTTGTCAACCTGACAGGTGCGTTGCAGTTGGGTTGATTTTGCCAAAAGTTCGATTGATAGTGCGTTACTTGGGATACTATGTTATTCATGTAACAAGGTTGAGAGGGTGGCGTAGCGCCCGAGAAATGTAATTGCAAGTAAAATAAAGACACAAAGTTTGGGGCACTTAGCTTTATTTATTCGCAGAATATCACGAGGTACAATGTATGGCTAAGTAGCCTGGCTGAATAGCCTTATTTGCAAAGTAAAAACATCTAGGGGTAGAAGCGACGTAGTTGTGTGACGTTCTAAGGGTTGGAGTATGCGACTCCGCTTTCTACATCTTTAAGGCATTTGGCGTCACCTGGGATTACTTCAGTAATCACATAAGGTCCCTCCCAAGGGAACTCGAACTTGAGGTGCCCTTGTTGCTTTAGTCGCAGGACCAGGTCTCCTTCGACGAAGGACCTGGAGCACAGCCTTCTGCTGTGGTAGTTGCGGAGTTTATGCTGGTAGATCGTGGATCTCTCCGCTGCAATCTTGCGTGCTTCATTGAGGAGATCAACGGATTCTTCGAGTGCAAGGGTTAATTCTGCCTCGCTGTATGATACTACCTGTGGGGCTTTGTAGTGCACCTCTGCAGGTAGTACCGCCTCAGCACCATGTACCATGAAGAACGGAGTGTAGCCTGTAGCGCTATTTGGAGTTGTGCGCAGGCTCCATAGTACTGATTGCAGCTCCTCGGGCCAACACCCGGCAGCTCTTTCGAGTGGCGAGAGGAGCCTTTTCTTGATCCCACCGCAAACGAGGTCGTTGGCCTTTTCTACTTGACCGCTGGTCTGAGGGTGCACGACGGAGGTGTAGCTGATGTTGATTCCCAGGTTTACGCAGAACTCCTAGAACTCTTTGGAGGTGAAGTTCGTCCCATTGTCTGTAATGATGCTATGTGGCACACCAAACCAAAAAACAATGGATTTGAAGAATTTTACGGCTGCTGCCCCTAATTGATTTGTTACCGTCATGGCCTCAATCCATTTCATGAATTTGTCGACTGCGGCAAGGAGGTAGACATATCCTCCAGGTGAAGATTTGTGCAGCTTGCCGACCATGTCGAGTCCCCATCGCGTGAAGGGCCAGGCCACGGGTATTGGCCTGAGTTCTGCGCCAGGTGCATGCGGCTTATCCGCAAATCATTGGCAAGCGTTGCATCGCTAGACGATGTCCTTGGCATCACGCATTGATGTTGGCCAGTATAATCCAGCTCGCAGAGCTTTGGCGACGAGGGCGCGACTACCAGCAGGATGGCCACAGGTGCCTTCGTGTGTCTCGAGGAGGATTGCTCTTCCGTCTCTGTTGGAGACTCATCGTTGAAGAACTCTTGTGATGCTGCACTTGTACAATTCACCATTGATAAGGGAAAAAGCCTTGGATCGTCGTGCTATATGTCGCGCTTCTGTCGGGTCATCTGGCAATCTTTTGCTAAACAAGTACGTGATGTATGGTTGTGTCCATGATGGCTCGATCATCATGACCTCCATGGGGCCTTCGAGTCCTGTGTCTAGATCCATGTCGTCGAGTGCCGTTGACTCGTTGGGTGGCATAGCCCCGGAGTCCTTTGACCTGCTGCTTTTACGCTCTGGAGCCTTAGGCTTGATGGAGCGCTCGCAGATGTGCCTTAAAAATACTCCGGATGGCACTAGGGCACAAGTGGAGCCGATGTTGGCGAGTATGTCTACTTCCCCGTTGCTCTCACGGCTGACGTGCCGCAGCTCGTAGCCGTTGAAGTCTCCCTCGAGTGTGTCGTAGAGGTCACGGTAGGCGATCATGTTGTCGCTCAAAGCATCGCACTCGTTCATTGTTTGGTTGACCACCAGTTTGGAGTCGCCGTAGATGACAAGTTGCTTTGCACCGCAGGCTTTTGCCGTAAGCATCCCGTGGAGTAAGGCTTCATATTTAGCTTCATTGTTTGAGGCAGTGAACTGCATTCGCAGAACATATCTCATCTTGTCACCTTGCGGCGACGTCAGGATGATGTTCACGCCAGCTCCCTCCTTGCGCTTGGACCCATCGAAGTGCATTGTCCAAATATAGGACATGTCTGGCTTGTCGGGGAGCTGGTTTTCCATCTAGTGTACGAGGAAGTCCGGGAGAACTTGCGACTTAATCGTGTCTCGCTGCTCGTATGTGATATCCCGTGGAGACAGTTCGATCCCCCAAAGCGTGACACGTCTAGTGGCGTCAGGGTTGTTGAGTATGTGCCCTACCCGGGCGTCGTTTACCACAATAATTGGGTGCTCCTAGAAGTAGTGGCGTAGTCGCCTGGCTGTCATGAAGATGCTGTATGCCAGCTTTTGATAATGTGGGTACCGCTATTTTGTTGGTGTGAGCACCTCGCTGAGGTAGTAGACTGGGCGTTGTACCCCGTGGACTTTATTTTCTTCGGCTCGTTCCACCACGAGCACAGTGCTAACCACCTGGTTGGTGGTGGAGATGTATAATAATAGAGGCTCCTTTTCTTGAAGTGTCACCAACACCGGCGAGGTAGACAGGAGACGCTTGAGGTCCTCGAATGCCTCTTGTGCTTCGTCTGTCCACTCGAATTTGTCAGCCTTGCGGAAGAGTTGGTAGAAGGGAAGCACCTTTTCGCCCAATCGACTGAGCGCCGTGATTCGTCTAGCAAGCTGCTAGAATCCTTTCACGTTCTTCGACTTCTCCATGGCTAGTAAAGCCTATGTTTTCTTCGGGTTGGCCTCGATCCCCCGTGCGGAGATGAGGTACCCGAGCAATTGCCTAGATGGTATGCCAAAGGAACATTTGTCCGGATTGAGCTTGATCCGGTAGCGGTCGAGGTTGTCGACGGTTTCATGAAGATCATCGAGTAGCGAGATTTCCTCCTTGGTTTTGACTATGATGTCATCGACGTAGACTTTAATGTTGTGGCCCAGATGGCTCTTGAGGCAGGCCTGCATACACCATTGGTAGGTGGCCCCTGCATTTTTCAGCCCGAAGGGCATTGTTGTGTAGTAGAAGACACCAAAGGGCGTGATGGACGCCATTTTCTCATGGTCCTCTTCCTTCATTCGAATCTGGTGATAGCCTGAGTAGGCGTCGAGGAAGCAAAGGCGCTCGCATCCCGCAGTGGAGTCGATTATCTGGTCGATCCATGGGAGCGGGAAGTGATCCTTTGGGCAATGCTTGTTTAAGGAGGTGAAGTCCACGCACATCCGCAGGATATCCGTGTCTTTTTTAGGAACAAGCATGGGGTTTGGTACCCAAGTGCTTTCCTTGATCTCGCGTATAAAGTTAGCGTCGATGAGTCCGTTGACTTCCATATCAACCGCTTTTTCCCTTGGTTCAGACAGTCGTCGTATTGTCTGTTTGACTGGCCTTGCTTCAGGATTTACATTGAGTGAGTGCTCACCAAATTCCCTAGGAACTCCTGGCATGTCTACTGGACACCAGGCGAAGATTTACCAGCGCTCACGAAGGAATTCGACGGGTGCGAGTTCCTATGCGGGACTCAAGTTGTCGGCGATGAGGGCCGTCTTGGTTGGGTCTGTTGGGTGGACCTGGACCGCCTTGGTGTGGATCGACGTGTCGAAGGATTGGTTAGGTGAGCTTGGCTTCCTTAGAGTTGGTAGACTGTTGTCCGTTGACTCCTTCAACCTCGCCAGCTCCTCTTGCATGCCAAAAGACTAGGAGATTCTGTTGAACTCCCTATCACAGCTGTCGGACCTCTCGAAGCTTCCATTGACTGTAATAATACCATTTGGCCCCGGCATCTTCATCTGCAAGTAGGCGTAGTGTCGTACTGCCATAAACCTCGCGAACGCGACACGTCCGAGGATGCAGTGGTATTGCGAGGGCCAGTCGACGACTTCGAATTCGATGCGGTCTTGTCGAAAGTTTGCTAGCATTCCGAAGATGACGTCGAGGCTGATCTTGCCTAGGGGGTGTATGCCTTTCCCCAGGATGATTCCATGGAAAGTCGTGTCTGAAGCTTCCAGACATGACAGAGGAATCCGCATTGCATGCAGGGTACTTGAGAACATAAGGTTAATGGCGCTTCCGCCATCCATGAAGATGTGACTCATCTCAAAGCCTCCAATCTGTGCCTCGAGCACCAGGGGACAGTGGCCTGGGCGAGGTACTTAGCGCGGATGATCGCGCTTGTTGAAGGTTATGCAGGACTTGCTTCCATTAAGGTACTCAGTGGTAGAGGGCGGAGAGTTCATCGCCAGATTGACTTGGCGAGTGATTGGTTTTTGCACTCAATTGGAGGGTAGAGAGTTCATCCCCATGTTCCCCAGCGGTCAGGGGTATGGCTCGCCACCATGGTTCTGGACTGGCGCAGCCGCAGGTGGTGGTGGAGGTGCTCCATGAGCCACATCGCCCGAGGCAGCTCCATAGCCCTAGTTTATCGCGTCGCGATTCATCTGGGCCAGGCTTTATGGAGTTTGAGGAACTCACGGCACTCCTTTAGAAGGTGGCTGGACTTTTTCTTGCCGTCGTGCTTATCTATGTAGAAGTGTACGTTGCACGGTCTAGATAGTTTATCCTAGATAGATGTCCCAGGTGCCTCATCGCGAGTGCGGTGTTGCCACACTTGCGTGGTTTTTCCGCTGTCGTGGTATCCACCGCTGCGGTATCCGCTATTGCGGTTGTTGTTGTCGCGTTTGTCGGCGTAGCCAGCTGCGACCATGTCGACCTCCTCGTGGTCCTTGTAACCGCGCATTCGACGTTTTCCTCGGTGATCATGCAGGCCGAGGTTGTTGTCATCATCGGAGTGGACACGGTTTTTTACCGAGTCCTCCCCATCGGACCACCTATTCGCGATCTCCATCAGGTGGTCAATTGTTTTTGGCTTTGAGCGGCCCAACTCCTCCCTGAGCTCTATGCGGTGCATGTTGCCATTAAACGCGTCGATTGCGCGATCCTCAGAGATGTCTTCTCTAGAGTTTTTCATGATAGACCATCTCTGGATGTATGAGCGCAGCGACTCGCCAGACTTCAGGTAGCATCTTCTTAACTCTTCGATTGATGCGGTCCTTTTATAAGTGCCCTTGAAGTTTCACACAAAGCTATAGACTGGCTCTTCCCAGCTGCGAATTGATCTGCGCGAGAGGTTGCTGAGCCACGCACGGGCGGCACCTTGCAGCTGTAGCTGGAGGCATTGCATTGTGGTGCTCATGGTTCCGCCCTGCAGCCTGACGGAGGAGATGTGATCCTCCAGCCAGATCTTCGGGTCCTACAGGTCATCGAATTTCGGGTTCTCCGATAGGAGTTTGAACCCCTTTGGCATTCGCTTCTGCCTGATAGCTCTGCTGAAGCAGCTGGCACCGTAGAGCTCTATCCTGTCATCTTCTGAGTCAGTTGAACGGGCACGCCTCGCGTGCATCTTGTCGACCTTGCGCTGCGTGATGTCATCACGTGTGTCGTAGTCGTAGTCGTGATGTCGTGAGCGGCATCACCGCGACAAGTCGTGGATGTCATCACTGGAGGAGGGTGAAGAGTAGCATTTGGCTAGAGCCTTGTTTTTCTTCGGCTCCGACACTGGATCCTTGATGAGGGCAGCTTCGACTAGCCCTAGGCCCGCGATCGTAGATTGGTGCATGGCAGCCCGCGGGTCTCTAGTCGGTGGCTGGTCGTTGAGCAGGTACATGGTGGCCGTAGTCACTGCGGCTTGCGGTGTTTTCGGGAGCACATTTCCCCGTGTATCCACCATCATAGATGATAAGTCGAGGACTGGCACGGCTTCTTCTCGCTCCTTATTAGTGAGGTGAGCCAATCGAGAGAGTCCCTTGGCGGTTATATGATCATTACCATTGGAGGAGGATCCTCCCATGGAGGAGAGTTGAGCTTGCTGAAGGCTCGACTCATCCGCCGTCTTCCTGCGCACCTCCAGTTGGGCGATTACTTGCTGATGGCGCTTGAATTCTTCCTTGAGCAGCCAGTGATAACCCATCAGCATGTCTTGCTATGAGTTTGGTGGCAGGGGTTACCCCGCAAGGCCTCTCAGCAGCGAGCCCACTCAGTGTCGTTGAGCTTGATCAGCATGCGCTCCGGGGTGTGTTCATTGCACTAAGGGTTGGATGATTCTCCGGCCCATTATTGGTGGGTGCTCCGGTGTCGCCTGTGTCGATAACGGCACACATGTAGTGTTTTGGGAAGCTGTTGCTTCCGCAGCTTTCAGTTCCGGAGCTATAGGCTCCATCCTCTGTGGCCAGATCACCCAGATCGGATTCGCGACTGCTATTGCTATTAGTGTTCCCGACTGTTGTCGGGGCGTTGAGTTTGCTCAGGGTGTTGATCGGTGGTGGAAACCACGATGCAGGAGCAATCGCGGGGACCTTCGGCTTATCAGGAATGCGAAGCATGCCTAGCTGACCAACTTGGAAGCGTAAGCTCCCGATCGCTAGGCCGATCCTGATGTCTACGCACTTCTATTCTTGTAGACAATTATTGGGCCTCCAACTGCAGAGGTTTGTAGAATAGCAGCAAGTTTTCCCTTAAGTGGATCACCCAAGGTTTATCGAACTCAGGGAGGAAGTGGTCAAAGGTATCCCCTCTCAAGCAACCCTGCAATCAAGATACAAGAAGCCTCTTGTGTCCCCAACACACCCAATACACTTGTCAGGTGTATAGGTGCACTAGTTCGGCGAAGAGATAATGAAATACAAGTGGTATGGATAATTATAAGTGGTAATGGTGATAGAAAATAACTTGATGGCGTGGAAAAGACTAAAGGCAAACTGAAATAAAGATGGAAGCAAGCAAATATGTAATAGATCTAGTAGCAAACGGTATTTCAATGCATAGAAACAAGGCCTAGGGATCATACTTTCACTAGTGAACACTCTCATATAGATATATTCTTCTTTATGATACTACGCTGAACTACTCTCCGGTTGGACACTCTAATCCATGGTAGGGCTATAACAGCACACCTCAAAGTAAGTCTTTCCCATCTAGAAAACCCCACAATGTCACCTTGAGTACTAGATGAGTCCAACAAACACCACAATTTCATAAAGACATCCAACTCCAAATATAACTCATAACAAGTATTTGTAATCTCTAGCCTAATTGCCACCATGGTGTGCACGCTGTCACTTTCACACACATGGGGAGAGCAGAGATCTATTAAAGCACTTGAGTAGCAAGGTAGATCTATATATTACAAGCTCATGATCACAATATGATCATCCATAGAGAGAGATGAACACATAGCTACCAGTAGAACCCTTACCCTCGAGAGAGAACTACTCCCTCCTCATCATGGGAATCAGCAATGGTGAGGGAGATGGTGGTGGAGATCGATGGAGATGGCTCCGGGGGCACTTCCCCGTCCCGGCAGGGTGCCGGAACAGAGACTTTCTGTCCCCCGAATCTCCCCTTCGGTGGCGGTGGCGCTGCAGAACTTTTCGTGGCTGGAGGCTTGATGATTTAGGGTTTATGCATAGGGAGGCTCTTATAGGCGAGAGGGGAGACCGAGGGGGTGCCGGAGGGGGCCACACCACCCCCTGGCGCGGCCTGGCCTAGCCCACGCCACCAGGTGGTGTGGCTAGCCCCTGGCCCCTCTCCGTCTCATCTTCTGGCTCTGTGATTCTTCTGGTAAAATATCGACTTTCGCTTTTGTCCGGTCCAATTCCGAGAATATTGATTTTCTGACTTTCCTGGAACCAAAAACAGCAGAAAACAGGCAACTGGCACTGTGGCACTTGTTAATAGGTTGGTCCAAGAAAGTGTATAGAAAGTACTCCAAAGTTGGAACAAAACATAAGAAAGTAGATAAAAACCAAGCATGGAACATCAAAAATTATAGATACATTTGCAATGTATCAGATCCCATTGCCCATGAACTCGAAATCCGTGCGAGTGGCTAGCCTGTGCACGGTGAAGTCGAAGGCAATGAAGCGGAGGAAAATCTTCGTTGTTGCAGAGTTGTAGATCGCAGTTGATGTGCCCAAGGAAGCCGCAACATCAACACTCCTGTTTCCCACAGAAGGCGCCAATTGGCGATGGGTTAACTCATCAATGCCCATCACAGATGGATTTAGGTTCGAGGAAGTGGGGACCACTGGAGCATTAATCGGCTAGCAAACAAACACACATCGATGCAAGGTTTACCCAGGTTCGGGCCTCGTAGAGGACCCTACTCCTTCTTGTCTGCTCTTGGAATTATCGAGGGAGTCGAAAGTTACAGGGGTTGCGCAGATGCAAACTGGCGATGGTGTGGAAACTAGGGTTGTGATTGTACTCCTCGCCTCCCCCTCCTAGCCTTTATATAGATAGGCTAGGTCTCGAGATAGCAGGTCGAGTCGGTTACAAGTTACGATTTTCCCTTTAAACTTTCTATCTTGAGCTTGCCGTGTGCCGCAAGTAGTCGGAGTGTCCTTAGGTCACCCGAATCTTTGATTGGGCCTTGGTAACGTCGTGGGCTTCTGCTAGACTAGACCGTATATGCCAAACTCGAGTACCTGTAAGGTATGCCCATGTCACTTCCCGTCTAGGATTATGTGCCCACTGTACTTTGCAGTACTTAATAGCTCTGTTCCTTAACCTTTTCTAGTTCTCTTCCAAAATCTTGAAGGGTTTCTCAACATAAGTCAAATCCGCTTGTAATTCAATCTCTTGATGGGTGATTGCATCATCGGGATTTAAGACACTTTCAGGGTTGTGATACATGGAAAACAATATGAACTTGAACCAGCCTTATTGGTAGCTCTAAAGCATATGTAGTATTTCTATTCTGGCTCAGTATCTTGAATGGTCCAATATACCTTGGACTTAATTTCCATTTTACTCCAAATCTTTTAACTCCTTTCATTTGTCTAACCTTGAGATATACCATATCTCCCACTTCTGGATGCCATGCTCTTCGCCTTTGATCTGCATAACTCTTTTGATGACTTTGAGCTATCTTCAGTCGATCTCTAATGATATCGATGATGTATTGCTTGTCCTTGATATAATATGGTGCAAATTCCTTGCTACTACCTGGTTCATACCAACATATTGGCGATCTGCATTTTTGACCATAAAGTACCTTATATGGTGCTGCTTTCAGACTACTCTGATAGCTGTTGTTGTAAGAAAATTCTGCCAAAGGTAGACGATCCTCGCACGAACCTCCAAAATATAAAGCACATGCCCTCGGCATATCTTCTAAGATTTGGTTAGTTATTTCTGTCTGACCTCCGGTCTCTGGATGGTGAGCTGTGCTGAAATCCAGTTTTGACCCGACTGCTTCATGTAGTTGCTTCTAAAATGCTAAAATAAACATAGACCCTCTATCAGATACTATCTGTTTGGGTACTCCATACTTACTCACGATCTCCTTGACATATACCTCTACTAGCTTCTAAGCATTATCCTTTTGATTCACTGGAATAAAATGTGCACTTTTGGTAAGTCTATCAACTATTACCCATATCATATCCTTCCTCTCCGGAGTCATCGGTAATGCTGTAATGAAATCCATACCAATTTCCTCCCATTTCCATTTTGGAATTTCTAGTGGTTGTAGTCAATTTGGTCTTCAATTCTTGAAAACTGGCTTCACACTTTTCATCCCACACAAATGGAATATTCTTCCTTAGCAATTTGGTCACTGGTCCTGCTATCTTAGAGGAACCTTCAATGAATCTCCGATAGTAACCTGCCATTCCTAAGAAACCTCTGATTTGTTTAACATTGGTTCGTGCATTCCAATCCAACACTGATTGAACTTTGGATGGAATGATAGTAATTATATCCCTACTAATGACATGACCAAGGAATTCAACCTTGTCTAACCAAAATTCACACTTACTGAACTTAGCAAACAACTTGTGTTCCCTCAGAATTTGTAACGGTATCCTCAAGTGCTCAGCATGCTCCTCTTTATCCTTTGAATATATCAAATTATCATCAATGAATACTATGCCAAACTTGTCCAGATATGGCATGAAAACCTTGTTCATCAGATTCATGAAAATTGATGGTGCATTAGTCAACCCAAAAGGTACGACCAAATTCTCATGATGTCTATACCTCGACACAAATGCTGTTTTTGAAACTTCCTCGGGCTTAATCTTGATTTGATGATAACCTGATCTCAGATCAATCTTAGAAAACACTCCAGCTCCCTTGACTTGATCAAATAAATCCTGAATTCTTGGCAAGGATACTTGTTCTTGATGGTGATGTTGTTCAAATTTCTATAATCTCCACACATCTGTCGTCCTCCATCTATTTTATCAACAAAAATCACTGGAGTTCCCCATGCGGATACACTATCTTGAATGAAACCTTTTCCGGCCAACTCATCAATTTTCTCCTTAAGTTCCTTCAACTCTTTAGGACCCATCTTGTATGGTGCTTGAGCAATAGGTATTGTACCAGGTATTAGGTCAATAGTGAACTCTATCTCCAGATCAGGTGGCATTCCTGGTAATTCTGCTGGAAAAACATCCTGAAACTCATTTACTACAGGAATATCCTCCAACTTAACCTCACTCATGGAGTTTAGTTGTAGATCCACATCTATATATGTGTGCTTATCCGCTTGGTAAACTAATATTCCTCTACCTGGAGTCCTAATTGAGACAGTCTTGGCTTCACAATTAATCTGTGCTTCATGTTCAATCATCCAATCCATTCCCCAAACTACTGCTATTCCTTTTAATGGAACTAGTGTAGTGGCCCGCGCTCCTGCGCGGGCAACATATTTAAAATAATTTAAAACATCTAGTATTATATTTAAAAAATTATATGATATATGTTGTTAGTGTTATCTAGGAATTTTTAATATATTTTCCCTTTAAAATATTAGTGGCTATTTTATTTCAGAAACATGAGCATAAATTGGTTTACAATCGGTCAATGAGCCCCATGGAAGTCGAGTGGAAATGGGAAAATATGACTTATACAAATTAATTTTTTTCTCCCACGCTAGCTTTGAATTAAGCACCCACTCTTTCTAAACCAAATAATTTCAGTTTTCTTCCCGTGCACCAAAGCCCTCTCGATGGCATTGCATTCAATAAAATGGGCATCAAATATACCATCATTTATGTCAAATAGGGACCACATCGGTAAACTCCTGCCATCAGATATTACTTTACAGCGATAATAACATCTGCCAAACTCCATGTAGCTTAGGAAAATCCTATGTGTAATGCTACTTGCTCTAATATTTTAACTTTATCAAGATGAAAAGGATGTATGGTCCCATTTTAGGTCCATATTTTGGTTGGATTATGCATAGAGTTACATGGGTAAAAAATATACAAATCCGACACTACAACGTAGTGTTTTTTCTTTATGCGACAATTAGCTTATGTTGATTTTCAAAATAAGATTGTGGTGGTTGTCTTATAAAGTTTACTTACAACCTACAAACCTATTAGGTAGAAATATTTTAGATATAGTAGAAGACATGTATTATATTTTCAAATACTTGGCTAAATTCCAACCAACAATAAAATTTATATTTGATGGATGTGATAAAGTAGAAAAAGCCTTGTCCTATAGTTGGGGCATAACTATCTTAAGGATTTTTATAGGGCCCGCATAGTTTAATTGAGTCAATAATACATTACATATAAAAGTAAGGATTGACTCGATTGAAAAGTATACTGGTGACCAAAGAAAGTTGACAAAAAAGTAGGCTTTGAAAATCAAATAATGTATTGTCTTATGATAACTATTTACTACCCAATATACCTAATTTAAATATTCCGAGGCATATATGAGTTTCTGTAAAATGCACTTGAGGACGGGATAAGTCTTACAAATATGTCATCTAATTTTTTTACAACAAACAACTATGTATAACATATTCTTGGAGAAGATGTACTACTTGCTACCCAAATATATTTAAGAGTATGAAAAATGCTATTATCAACCACATATAGCTCTTTATGAAATCTAGAGTATATATATCTCAAGATACTCATGATACATCTGGTATCTTTAGTATCAAAAGAAAATGTGTAGAAAAAAAAGACACCATAAGCTATCAAGGTAACTAATCAAATGATTATCTAGAACATGAAGCTGCTTGAGGATAGATTTCACCATTGTTAACCAATTCTTGATGATATGCCTTTGTTTTGGAAACAACCAAGTAATATAAACCAATGTAGAAAGCTGCATGTGATTTCGATTATACCTCTTATTTGATACTCATAGTTATCCACATTTGGAGTTTTTGGCTTGATGTCGAACTCCAAAACATGAACAGAAGGAACAAAACTACATTCACACTAATAATTTAAAAAATGCAAGTTCGTGACAAAATGAAGCAAAGGAGAAGATACAGAAAACATTATCCATAGATGCATTTAATTGGTAATCTTAATTTTGACATGCCATGGTTTCTCCATGGACTATGTAGCTGCACTGAGAAATTCGACGCCCAAAGTAGTGTCCGGTGAACAGAAACATAACATAGCAACATCAAAGAAGTTTTAGCCTATGTGAGTGTAGTTCCAACAAAGTTAGGCTAGCTGGAGTTCAGAGCAGTATGGCTCACCCATAATTGTAAGTTTCGGTTTGTCTCTAATTATGTAAATATAAAATTCATAATAGAGTTACTTACAGTATTAGACCCAAGCATCTTTTACATGAAAATGCAGCATGAATCAAAATCTACCCTAGGAGACTTCATACCCACAAATATTTTGCTTTTGTTTTCTTTTGTGAACTGAACTCAGTTTTCTCTATACAATCCTATAAACATTCGTTTGTTTATCTATCTAGGAACACAAATTAAGGTGAGAAATAATATGTCATTTTCATTAGCATGTAGAATTTATCTAGTTTCTATGAACATATAGCTTTCATCTAATTTCCAATAATCTTTTCTGAACAAAGTTGATGAACTTATAATACAAAAATCATGAAATTGCTTCACAGTACGACAATAAATGAATGATTTATGGATGTACTCGCTTCCTCCCTTCCTAGCTTCCTGTTTCCTAGGCCCTCCAGCTCAAGGTATTATCTTGGCACATCGGTCCATTCTTTCTGCAAATGAAACAACTGGTAAATCAATGATCCGATCTTTCCAAATAGATGACCGACGGCGGATATTGAATGTCTGTAGTCAAATTACCGTACAAAAACTTGATCTGGGGGTCGCATTTCAGTTGAACTTTGGTTGGAGTCAAACATGCACCATTGAGAGGCAGATATTGAAGGGCTGGAGTCAAATGTGTGTCGCCAATGTGCCACGTCGGATCGTACCAGCATTGTGCACAAATTGTCCCACCTACTACATGACTATAAAAATTATTTTGGTCGGAGCAAGTTTTTAAAAGTATACGACAATCGGATCCAAGCTGAACAATTTTTATTTGGCCAGCAAAATAGTGGAGGATAAATCTAACTACACGAACAGGAGCAACAATGCTAATGATTTTTAAAAATAAAATAAAGAATGCTAAAAATTTGTTAGTGAACAAACTTCATCTTGTAAACTAATTCCTCAATGTATAATAGGAGTAGTAATTTTTAGTAACAAATAATTTTTTTAGTAGCGAAAAGGTTAAAAACTTACATAACTGTCGTGTGTCAACTGGTGTGGCTCGTTGTCTCTTCTTTATCACGGCCATAAGAATCAATGGATCCATGGTAACGTAGCACATTGTCTCTTTTATATACATAAAATAAATCACAGGATTCCTGATACTGTCGCACACTAATCCCACTGAGCGAACTAGAGCAGCTTGCCGGCCTATAATTCAGCGCATACCCTGTACACGTAAACACATGTACGTAGAATTAATTTTCTCCGAGGGTATAGCTCCTGATTGTTAGAGAAGATTTTAATCCAGACCCTGATTTATTATTGTGTACGTAGCTGCATCTCCATCGAGAGCATGGACAAACCTTGCCTCGTTAGATTATCCTCGTTATATTTTCACATACATGGACACTTCCGATCTGGATCGTGTAGACATCGCCCGCCACGGAAGGAACAATAGATGCTCACGTAGGCTGGGGATACACGTGGTATCTCATGCCATGCGCAACAACCGATGCATGATGCATCCGCCACCCTGCTTCCTCTCGTTGTTCCCGTGCATACGGCAGAACGGGACGGCGTAAGGGAAGCACATCTCGGTAGTAGGGAGACGGCGGCCGATGTGATAGATGACAGGTTTTTGACCTAATGAAAAAGTAAGGGTGAGGGATCACGTTATTTCTATTGTAATAGCAATGGTGGATAATTTTATATCTCAAGTTTAATCTAATGGTTGTAGATTAATCCACCCATGAAATAAATGGCCAGATGTTTCTGATTTTTTTGGAATTTTCTAGCAATTTCTCTAATTTCTGGTTAACCCATCATTTACTTTTAATATATAATAGATCACATATAGATCCGCCTAATAGGTTTGACCACAGATTGAGATAACTTGGTTTAGTTTAATATTTCTCACTATCACAATCCCTCCAACGGTAACTACGGTCATAGGTTCTTTTAACGGTGCCCTTCTAATCCCGAACTTATCAGAAAATTGTTCAGATATGAAAGAAGTCGTTGCACTAGTATCAAATAAAACTTTTCTAGGATTGATGAGAATATTGAGTGTATCTATCACTGCTTGCTCCGAATTATCCACCTCCTCCAAGGTTGCACAGTTCAACTTTCCGGTAGGTCTGCTCCGGTTGCCATTGTTGTTCTTGGCATAAGTCCCATCCTTGTTAGGTTGTCCACCTCCTCCTCTTGCTTGAATGTTGCCAGATGTGGGCCAACCACCTTGTGGTTTATGGGGACAATCAGACTTCATGTGTCCCTTTTGTCCACAACCAAAGCATATGATCGATGACTTTTGACAATCACTTTTAACATGGCCGGGCAAACCATAGTTGTGACAGATTATATTCCTTCGAGATGATGATGCTCTCTAATTGGAATTATTGGAAGGTCTAACTCGGGTTTTAAATTCCAGATTTAGTTTAGGCTTACTTGCTTGAACTCTCCTGGTTTCTTGCTTCGCCCTCTTCCTTCTATCTTCCTGAACATTCTTGTAGTCATCTTCAAAGCTGATAGCTGCATCTAGCAACTGTTGGAAAGTCTGCTTGTTAGCAAGCCTCAACTGCATCTTCACAAATGGATTCAGTCCACGCATGAACCGCTTCTTTATGTTCTCTTTAGTGCTTACCTCATCAGCAACATAACGTGACAACTGACTGAACTCACGGATGTACTTCATGACACTGGAATAACCTTGCTGCAGCTTCTCAAACTCCCTACGCTTCAGCTCAATAACACTTTCTGGAACATGATATTCATGGAATCTATACTTGAACTCCTCCCAGGTATACTCCCTACCTGGAGGTTGCATTTCTAGCTGATTCTCCCACGAAGATGCTACAGGTCCAGTTAAAAGATATGTTGCATACCTTAACCTCTCCTCATCACTGCACCCTTTAGTCTTGAGCTTCCTCTCTATGTCTGCAAACCAATCCTCTACATCCACTGGTTCTTGAGCTAATGCAAAACGTAATGGCCTTGTATTATGGAATTCCGAAAGACTCACACCACGACCTTCAGGTTCCCTCTAGTGTCCAACTCGGTCCATTAACCCCTCCATATATAAACTTGTTCTAGGATTCTTGCATCATCTGCATGTATTGCATGAAGTTCTGCTCCATCAATGGCCTCATTTGTGGTGGTGGTGGTGGTGGTAGATCTGCCTACATTTGGCGTCTTCATTCGCCTTTCCCTTCGCTTCACACTCCACGTGCTGCTGTTCAGTCTCGTCCTCTACACCCGTCTCCATACCCCCCTAGTCCTATAACCTCAAGCGAAACTCGTACTTACATCATGCCATGTTTTCTGAGCTCAACATCATGCCCAGAACTAGTCACACAATGGAAATCAAGATCCAAATAAGAACCAAATATGCAACACATATTTATACATTACACTAACATCGTTGGTTCATTAACAACCCGTAATATACAAATGCTACATATCCCTATGAGCGCTACCTCACTTATTTAATTACATCAAGCTCTCAAATTCTACAATACGCATTACCCGACTTATAGTACTTCACCTCAAGTGGTCACGCTCCTCAATAGCCGCGATGCTCGTCATACATGCCCGGGGTCCAACCGTGCCGACATGGAGTACGACACACAGTCTATGGGACAATTTTCCTCCTAGATGGACGATACTCAGTATCAGGACTCGACACGTCATCCAACTGGAGTGCATCTATTCCTTCCAACTCATCTAAGTCATCTTCAACATCAGGTTCCACATCAGAGTTTCCATAATTCTCTTGTTCCCATTCTTCATTCTGAACAGAATTATGAACATATTCTAGAGTCATGGAATACTCAGAGAATTCACACTCTACTTTCTCGAGATGATTCAAACTCTACTTCCTCGGGATCTTCCTCATCCGACTCTACATCCTCTATGTGGACATCCCTTCCATCAGCGGAATAAGACATCACTCCCATCTTACTAGTTTGTCTGACATCGCCAACTAAATCATCTATAGGAATAGGATTCCCAGTAGATCCGTCAGTCGATCCATACCCCCATCCTTCAGAATTTCCAATAGGAAGTTCTGAATCTTCAGTTCCTCGAGAATTCTGTGGTATTGGATAACTAGTACCTTCATTCAGATATCTGGTGGGTTCTGGTATAGGTGAATAAGGATATGGTGTATAGGATACTGGATCTATAGGTATATCCTTGGATAGTGGACTGATTTCACCACCTGCCTCCTTCTCTAGTCGAGCTACTAAAAACTCCCTTTTCCGAGGATTAGTGAGATCCTTAAGCATACTATCATTGTCTTCCACTATCAGACGATGAGAATTGTAGAGAGACTCTACATTGATCCATGTACTTAGAAGCTAACTTTGGATGCTCCTTGGCTAGCTGAAGATGATTCACAGCAAAATCTGAGTCGATGGAATCATGAGGAATCACAGTGTATGTGTTCCCGAATAGTGGCGAGTGCTTCTACTAGCGCAATATTATATGCCACGGACTGACTACGACCTTCACCATGTAGCATAGCTAAATTTGGTCTAAGCTTCTCCGGTAAATAGATGTTGACTCGGTTCTTTGCAATCATCTGACCAGGAAAGTATGCAAAAGTCTACACTGGAATCTTGGCTTCACATCCAAATACTCCTAAAAGTTCTTGAAGCTGATCCGTCAACTCTCCCTGATAATCATCAAGACTATCCTCCACCAGAGTACAAGTCTTCTTAGGAAATCAGGGCGCCATTCTAGCTATATACAAATTATTTATAATTAGTTACAATGCATCATAATAAAGAATTATCGCACTAAAAGATATAACGAAATATTCCCAATTGAATATTCATCTAGATAACTCTTTACCGTTGCTCCTAGACTCCTACAGGTAATTCCCTTTACTAGGTTTCCAACCTAAGGTCAAAGCAATTGCTCTGATACCAGCTGCGATGACCCAGCATACCACTCCATGTTGTAGTATACTATAGTCGTTCACATAACACTCATAGAACACCGTTTTGCAAATATTACATCCCTTAGAGTGGTACAACAGAAACATTGCGGGTCCAAATTACAAACATACACATATTATTATTACAATACCAAAAGATCAAGATCTTTGAACGGGTCAAACTTACAAATCAATTAACTTACTTAATAAGTTCAGCGGAAGAACGAAAGACACAACGATAAGAAAGATGTGAGCTCAATAGCTTATTCTATAGCGTTCGTGCTGCTTCTCTCAACCTAGATAACTAAGTTTCGGCCTGACAGCTACTCTGACTCATTGTCTTCAGCTCCATAGTGTATCTCGTAGTCCACCCCTTTGACTCCACCGGACAGGTCCGGCTCTTCATAGTAGACGTCGTTCTGGACTTCTGTAGCATACACCTGGTTATCCTTCTGCTCCTCCGAGTCTAGCAAGGGGTTCACAGGAAAGGGTGAGTAACCACATTACCCAACAAGTTCATTATATGCACGGTGGCAAGTTTAATGCTCTAACTACCACCTCAGACTACAAGTCGTTGGCACCATGCAGTTTTCGTAAAACTTTCTTCAAAGATGATTTTATTATCAAAAACTATGTCCACCATCCTTCACAGGTTGACCAGAACTTCATGAAGTTCCTTTCCTATCGCGTTCGTAGCTCCTTCCCGGAATAGGGAGAAACATGTCATACTTCTTACACTCTGCAGAGGTGCGTTGCTTTACCCATAAGAGATCCTTAACCTTGTTGCACATCCGAGCGGCCAACTCATTCATACTTCCTTGGTATGAGGCCTGGTATAAGAATCTGAACCAATCGCTGCCCTTCTCTACGACCCCATATGGAACACGCCCTCCCAAGCAGAAATACCTCTATTAACCCCATATAGGCAGATATAACCCCGGTAACCCCTCGGAGACTCCAGTGAGTAGATCATGTCTCTGGCACCCCCACTAAAGTGGTAGGAATACCTCCGACAGCCCCTCATGGATAATCTAGACACCAATATCGCGGGGAACTAAGGGGTCCCACCCGTGTGCTAAGTCCCTGCAAGAATGATAAGGTCATCCGTTCATGTAAAAGGAAGAAGATCAAGCTTACTTCTCCATCCCATTCCAAATCTTATGGTTAACGCGTAATATACGACACTAGAATCACTGATGTCATGGGTTATTACGTCCTAGTTGTTTGGCAGCTGGAATCTTAGATTCCATTGTCATTCTTAGTATTTATCACCACTTAGGATGATAATAGCATTTCATTTGTTTGGGAAAATACTTATTTTTTTGTCTATTTTAGAACATAGGTGATAACACACAATTTTCAAATACTTTCATAAAGACTCTTCAAAGGACATGAGCAAGTGATGAACTTGCCTTGTGACTTCAAGGTGGTGAAGTCGGATGCTTCCACCTGACCTTGAGCTACTGTTTCTACAAAGCCCCATTATTGCCTAGTAAGGACAATATTTAAAGAAGCAATATGTTATGCATAGTAATGTCATGCAATGATTTATTATTTTCCTTCTTTGCTTGTTTTAACCACCTTATAAGGTTTTAAATTTCTTTTTAGTTAATAGAAGGAAGGTAATAATCAAAGAATATTAGATTCACATAATTCTTATATCTAGTACTTTTCTGATAACTAGTATTATTCTAAGAGTTTAAAAATGAATTTATTTAATTTTTAACTCTTTCAAATATTTTCTTAAAATTCCATTAAGGAAAAAAGACTTTATTCTTAACATACTTGATTTACTATTCAAAAATACAATTTAGTATTTTTTATAATAGTATATCCATTTAGGATCTTAAAAGTGTTTTTTATTCAATTTTATGTATTTTATTTATTTTTATAAAATTCCAAAAGGAATAAATATAGTAATAATAAACCTAAATTTAATTGCCTAAAAATTACTATCTATTATTTTTATTGAATAGAGGATATTTTTGTGAGTTCATAGATATATTATTTGTATTTTTAGGATTTTTATTTATTTTCCTAAATCTAATTTTATTTCAGGGGTCTATTTGTAAATATTTATTTTTAGAACAAGTCCTTAAAAGCACGGGCCTGGCCCACTGGGCTGACCCGGTCCAACTCCACCCGTTTGGGCTGGTCAAAGGCCACCTGGGAAGTACTGGGCTACCCACCGACCCAGTACCCCCACTCTCTCTCTCACTTCTCTCTTGCGCATGACCCTCTCTGGCCCGCTCGATGCTGCTGCCGCTGCCGTGCGCGATTTCGGCCAAATCCGGCTGCCGTGGCTGCCACCGCTGTGTAGGACGACGTGGTCAATGCCACTGTACACCGCTGTCTAGCCTGATTCGATGTTGGCACCCCATGTTGGCCTCGCTGACCCCTACCTGTTACTAGGGTTAGGATTTGGATCGGTCGCTCTAGCGCTCCTTCGACGATGCTATGGTGTTGTTCTCCTTCCTCTCCTCTAGCCATCTCTAACATGCTGCTGGCGCGAGTTGTAGCACCCATCCGGGGTGCTCCCCGTGCCACCGCTCCTCTATACCGCTGGCCTCCTCTCTACTTCCTTTTTGATAACCTTGCGAGGACCCTCGAGTAAGTCTTCCTCTTCAGCATGCTCTGCGCTCTCTCTGTGTTCTCTCGCAATGCTCTCTCTCTGTGTTCCCTTGTAGTGTGTTCTTCCCTGGTACTAGGGTTCAATCCCCGTTGTTGTGTGTAGTTGCAGCTAATGAACTACTGCATGCTCACCCACTGTGATTAGCTTTGTGGACTTATGGTTTATACTATTGTGGAATTGTTGGCAGTGATTGCTATCACTGTTAGCCTAATTCCTGAACCTTTCTTACTGTCAGTGTTAGTCTGATGCTATCATGGCAATGTTATGATTAGGCTATGGTGGATGTGTTTCAGGGTTAAGGTTCAAAGGTAGTCCCTTGTTTAAATATCTCTGATGAACCTTGATGAACTTTTGTGAGGATATAGTAGATATATGTGCATGATTCCTAACTGTGATGTTAGGAAGATGATTAAACACTTATGTTTTCTAAGATGGTTTGACTGTGAAACTTCATGTTTGGTTTGCCTAGTTAGACTAGGTCTTGTGACACCCTCTCTGAGTGAAATACAAGATCTATCCTAGTTCTAGGTTCTTCCTAAACTGTGCTTTGTATTGGGCTTATACTATAAGCATTGAAGAACTATCATCCACTACAGTGTTTTACTTGTTTAGTATATTGGCCTTATGATACTGGTTTGAGGCACCTCTAGGTAAAAACAGATGATTTTTACATGTTGCCTCCCTTCCCATATGTTCCATGTCTTAGTTAAATAAATGATTCCTAAATCCTTTTAGGAAGATGATTTGTGGTTTATAAGAAAATGGACTTAGGCTTGTAGTCAAGTCACACTAGATCTACTAGGTACAGAGGTGCTACCCTCTGGGCATGTGCCCTGTACCAGCAGTGTGATGTGTATTGATCTAGTTAAAACTAGATCCACTAGTCTGTGATGCTGGTCTGAGACCATCTCAAGTAGAAACCACAAGTTTTATACCTGATGCCTCATTGCCTTTGTACTTATCATGTACTTGCATGATCAGATCCATATGAATGCATTGATGACTATGCTAGCAATACATATTTGATTCAAAAGGGTTGGGTTATACCCTTGTAGCATGGTGCTGGTTGCGGCTGCCTTCTCCTTGGATTGATCTTGCTCCACCTGGTGCTTCAGCTCCTTTGCAACCTTGTTGTCCACCTCAATCCACCCTCTCCTCAGGTCACCATCTTGGCTAGTGCCCTCCTAGGTTTGCTGTACTGAAAGGTGGCTATTCTTATGATGGTTTTGCAAGAACCTGTGTGTTCTTGTGTAAGTTGTGGCAATCTGTGTTTGGTTCTATGAAATGAGTAACAAAGCCTTGCTTTGCAATGAGCTATGGGGATTTAAACTCCTCTATGGTTCCCTGCTATCGACACCTCAATGCATGCATTTAGGTGTGTGAGCAACTTCAATATTGCTCTGGCTATGGATGAGATCGAGTGGTTTGACTTTAAACTCCCCCATTTTTACTATTTCCATCCCTGGTGAAACTTGCCCTTATCTGCCAATGAGGTTGTAGTGAGGCTTATACTATGAAATGTACAGATGCTACACTTGTTGGTTTTGTCCCTTCTTTAAAAAGAATAGGCTCAATGATGTTAAGAAAATAGTGCACTTTACTGTTAATGACTGAGAGCAATCTAATACTAACCCCTCACTTTGTTTTATTCTATTTCTGTCTTATTTGCAGGTACAAGTTCAGGTGAAGATTATGAAGATTTAGACTAGGCTTAGTTAGGACTAGTCTGTTAGTTTTCAATTGTAATATTTTTCTTTTCCTCCTTTGTAAAGACAATGTAATATATGTTTATTATTAATAAAGCTTTTATTTCCTTCAATATTGTCTCAGTAAAGTACTTTCCTCATAATCCTTTGTATTCATTTGTTATTTGTGGAATAACGGAAAGAATAAAAAATACTAATTTGAGTTATACATTTGTATTATTATCAATTTCATTTATTTTTTTGTAATTGGTTAATACTCAAACAATAATAATAACTAAATATTTTTGAAA
Source organism: Avena insularis (assembly GCA_023614405.1). Classification (NCBI taxonomy): domain Eukaryota; kingdom Viridiplantae; phylum Streptophyta; class Magnoliopsida; order Poales; family Poaceae; genus Avena; species Avena insularis. The sequence goes on along the minus strand of CM042686.1, from coordinate 411,883,190 downwards.
ATCAAACAAACACTATTACTTCTAGTTCAATATTCTTTTAAATTATTCAAATATGAATTCAAATTATTCACTCAAATTCATAATATCTTCTAAGGTTCATGTCAGAATTCATAGCAAACACTCCTAAGAGTTAAACCCTAACTCAAAGTAGTGAAAGAAACTCTGATCTCCCTAGCGTTTTGTTTGGCGAAAAATTTACCCCAATTTTATAGATGAATGCATGCACATGCACAAATTTCTATTTCTACCCTTCGTTGGTTCCTAAACACTGGGATGTTACAACCAGTCAGTGTTACGATCTATAGGCCACAAAATCCATAAAAGGTTCATCGTTGACTTTGTCCATAATGCATGTACACTAGTGCTGTAGGTTTCAAGGTTATACCCTAAACAACTTGTCAACCATTCCTTCAACTAACTAACACTCCATGTTTGGGGGCAATCAAATGCAACACCGTATACACAAACTCACTTAAATCAGCTCCATACTCATTTGTTCGGATAGTACCAGAATCCTAGTAAAATACGAACTTCACTAAATTGAATATCTCTGCTGACATAATATTTTTTGAACTAATCAAAAAAATTTAGCAATGGTGCATAGAAACATGTAAAACAGCTTGACTATATAAGTAAAATGTAGTGACTAACCGTCAAAAATACTAATTAAACTACCAGCCAAATTTCCCCAATACAAATGTTCTAATCAAATGTACTGACCAACGGCCAAAAATACTCACTAAACCACCAGAAATTTTTCCCACTAATCCACCTTACAAATATTCTAATAGCTTACTAACCACAACCGAGTAGCCACATAAACATATACAATAACTGCGATTATCGAGAGATTTGATTTTACCCTTGAAGCGTGATAAGCAACTCCATATAGCAGCCTCGTCTCAGTGGACAAGCAGGACGACAAAACTCATACAACCCCGCAACACCAAGCTCAACTGCACCACCACCATTGCCATTTCTCCAATGGCATACCACCACCATTCCTCCAAAAAAACCACCACCAAATTGAATTTTGAGCTAACCGATGAGTAGATCGGGCTTCCCCTACCACTCTAATGCTTATATGATGAAGTTTTTCAGAAGGCGCGGTCCTCAACTTATTAGATGCACTTGGCGTGCTTCTCACCGAGTGGTCGATTCGGCCTGGCCGTGATCGAGTGGGGCATTCGGCCAGTGTGGGCTCCACGGCCCTAGTCGGCCACATGCAATCGGCGTGCTCCTCGTTGAATGGAGTTGAATCAATAAGGCCCAGGCCGAGTGGCCCATTCGACTAGGCCGAAGCCGACTATGTGCTAGAATTGTAAATTATCAAATTCGTGCACTACTTCTCAAAATCATTAAATAAAATGTATTATTAAAAATAATCACGAGATGCCTCAGGCATGTTTAAAAGAAACGACGCGAAAATTTTGCATTAAGGCAGACCATACACACTAGTAGAAAACAAGGCTTCCTTCCAAGCGATCCGTCCTGGTTCCAATATGAACCAGGACTAATCGGAGCATTAGTTCCGGTTTGTTACGCCAGGATGGTGGGCTGGACCACGGTTAGTCCCGGTTCGTGCCATGAACCGGGACTAAAGGGGTTCAACGCCTGCCACTAGCCCTTTGGTCCTGGTTCATGGTAAGAACCGGGACTAAAGGTCCATGTTACTCTGTATATATACCTAGCCTCACATGCTTATGTGTGAGCTTTATTTTCCCCCTCTCACACACTAGTGGTGTATGTTGCTTTGTTTTTCCCCTCTATGCACAAGAGGTGCTCGATGAAATTCCTATGAGCATGATTCCACTTGGGTTCACCAAAAACAAACATGATATGAAGTGCCTGGGCCACACTTATTTTTTCTCCTCTTTGTTTCCTCCTCGATCGAGGTTAGCAACTTAATTCTTTCATTTTTCATTAATACAACAGTGCATGTGTCGATGTACAATATTGGTCATTTCTCTAGATCTTCTGTAATGTTTTTTCATAAACTCAATTATATAATGCAGATGAGCCGGCAATGGATATATGGTGATCGACGTAATGGCGAGTTCATTACGGGCCTTCATAATTTCATTGGTGTGGCCGAGGCAAATAGTGTGACTGGTTATATGCGTTGTCCATGTGTTGTATGTTGGAGTCAGAAGGATTACTCTTCCTCAAGAACCCTTCACATCCACCTGCTTCAGTCCGGTTTCATGTCCAGCTACAATTGTTGGACCAAGCACGGAGAAAGAGGGGTTATGATGGAACACACTCAAGAAGAAGAGGATGATGAAAACCATCCTATGTTTCCTAAATATGGTGATACTGCAACGAGTGAAGATGAAGATGAAGAGGCACAGGATGATATCGTTGATGATCTTCACCGGGCCATTGTTGAGGCGTAGAGAGAATGCGAAAGTGAAAATGAGAAGTTGAAGTTGAAGCGCATGTTAGATGAAAAAAATTGTTGTACCCAAATTGTAAAGATGACAACACAAAGCTTGGTACCACACTTGAATTGCTGCAATGGAAGGCAGAGAATGGTTTGTCTAACAAGGGATTTGAGAAGCTACTAAAAATAATGAAGAAGAAGCTTCCAAAGGATAAATGATTTCCTACCAGTATGTACGAAGCAAAGAAGGTTGTATGCCCTCTAGGATTAGAGGTGCAGAAGATACATGCATGCATTAATGACTGCATCTTCTACCACGGTGAGGAGTACGAGAATAAGAATGAATGCTCGGTATGCGGTGCATTGATGTATAAGATCAGATGAGATGATCCTGGTGATGTTGACGGCGAGCGCCCTAGGAAGAGGCTTCCTGCCAAGGTTATGTGGTATGCTCCTATACTACCATGGTTGAAACGTTTGATTAGGAACAAAGAGCATGTCAAGTTATTGCGATGGCACAAAGAAGACCACAAGAAAGAGAAGATGTTTAGACACCCCGCTGATGGGTCAAATTGGAGAAAAATCGAATAAAGGTAGCCGGACTTTGCAGATGACACAAGGAACTTAAGGTTTGGTCTAAGTACAGATGGCATGAATCCATGTAGGGAGTAGTTCTGTCATAGCACCTGGCTTGTAACTCTATGTATCTATAACCTCCTCCTTGGTTGTGCATGAAGCAGAAGGTCATTATGATGCCAGTTCTGATCCAAGGATCGAAGCAACCCGGCAATGACATTTGGAAGAAGAAATCTATATTTTGGGAGCTCCCCTATCGGGAAGTCCTAGAGGTTTGCTCAAATCGATGTGATGCACATGACTAAGAACCTTTGCGTGAACCTTCTAGGATTCTTGGGCGTCTATGGGAGGTCAAAAGATACACCGGAAGCACGGCAGGACCAGCAACATATGAATGAACAAGATGGTCTGCATCTAGAGAAGTATCAAGGTCCTTCCAGCTATACTCTTACCAAAAATATAAGGAAATCTTTTTTGAATGCCTAAACAGTATCAAGGTCCTGTTTGGCTTCTCTTCGAATATAAAGGGAATAATAAATATGGCAGATAAAAAAATCTAGAACTTGAAGTCTCATGACTACCACGTGATTATAACGCAATTGCTTCCAGTTGCATTGATAGGGCTTCCACCGGAAAATGTTCGAGTACCCATTGTGAAGCTATGTGCATTTCTTAATGCAATTTCTCAGAAAGTAATCAATCCAGATACTGTACCAAGGTTATAGAATGATGTGGTCAAATGTCTTGTAAGTTTTGAGTTGGTGTTCCCACCATCCTTCTTCAATATTATGATGCATCTCTTGGTTCACCTAGTGGAAGAGATTGTCATTCTTGGTCCTGTATTTATAAATAATATGTTACCCTTTGAGATGTTTATGAGGGTCCTAAAGAAATATGTTCATAATCGTGCTAGGACAGAAGGAAGCATCTCCAAGGGCTATGGAACAGAGGAGGTCAATTAGTTATGTGTTGACTTTATTCCTGACCTTAAGCCGATTGGTGTTCCTCAATCACAGCACGAGGGGAGACTGAGTGGAAAAGGCACGCTAGGAAAAAAGCAATAATATGTAGAGACGTGCATTCTTTCACTCAAGCACACTACATAGTTATACAAAGTTCCACCTTGGTGGCTCCATATATCAATGAACACAACAATATTCTACGCTCACAATACCCGGGAGAGTCTGATGACTCGATTACACGTGAACACATGAAGATTTTTGGCGGTTGGTTGTAAACACATCTCATGAATAACACCACTATTTGAGATCAGCTGTACTTGTTGGATAGGACACCATCTTCAACAGTATTGACTTTCCAAGGGTACGAGATAAATGGGAATACATTTTACACGATTTCCCAACATAAAAAGAGCACCAACCAAAACAGTGGTTTCCGCATTGATGCAACAAACAACAATGGGAAAAAAGACACATATTATGGTTATATAGAGGAGATATGGGAACTTGACTATGGACCTTCTTTTAAGGTCCCTTTGTTTCGGTGCAAATGGTTCAGGCTAACAGGAGGCGGGGTTCAGGTAGACAAGAAGTACAGAATGAAAATAGTGGATCTCAACAATCTTGGGTTCACAGACAAACCATTCGTTCTAGTCAATGATGTGGTGTCGTGGTATTGCCGATGAGTACGCCATGGAGGGGTCCTCACAGTGCGTGTTTAGAGACGTGGGTTAAGGCAGAGAGTTGGCGGGTACGAGGTAACACAGCTTACCTAGGTTCAAGTCCCACAAAGGTGGCGGAACTCTACTCCTGCTATAAATCACTATAATGGCAATAAGCCGAGTTACAGAGATAGGTTCGTTGTGCGAGGTGTTGCACGTTGTACGTAACAAACTAGGTTGTCTTGCCCTAAAGGCTCCCACAGGCCGGCTTATAAAGGCGCCAAGACCTAGGGTTTACAGGGAAAGGTCCTTGCTGGACAAGGTAAAGAGTCCTACACTAATACGAACTAGTCTTCCATGTCTTGTACTCCAAGGCTCCGAGTATGTCGCTGACTCTTGCGTAGCCTTCCTTTATCCGGCATGGGCCTCCCTTCTGGATCTGTCTAACTGGGCCGCCCAGCAGGCCATATGCCTTGCTACCAACTATGGGCCACCCGGGTTAGGCGGATTGGTGACATGCTATGAGGATACCCATATAGCATATCCCTAATAGTAGCCCCCGGAGGACTTTGAAATCTTGCACCGTCTTGCCCATTGATCTTTAAGTATCCCATCTAAGTGATGCCGGCAATTCTTAAAAGCAATATAACAAAGGTCTCCCAAAGAACACTGCAATCCACTCCGGCTTCGTAATGTAGCCGAAGATTCCTTGAGTCTTTGTTTCCAGAGTCTGACAATATCCGTCTTCGATGGAATCTTCGGACATGACCCTTCTCTGCAACTCTCAAGAAGATGACGTAGGGTATAGCCTACACTACCTCGAAACTCATAGAAACAAAGAATTAATCATCATCTATTTTCACGCGCGCGAAATCCGAAATGGTGAGGCGGCAAAGATGGAGTACGTGGCGAAATTACTATGCACGTTCACTTCCACGTCGTCAACACTTCATCCATTAGATCCCTTTGCACGAATCTTGAAGCGGGGTCTATATATTTTCACCGCGGTCAATTTATCTCTTTTTCACCCGCATTCGCCTCTTCGTCATCGTCTTCCTCCAGTAGCGCGACCGTTTGAGCTCTCCTATGAAAACCCTAGCCAGAGCCCTCCCTTCCTCCACCGACTCCCCCATCGCAAATGGCCTCCAACAGCTCCATCCCTTCAACAGCGGCGACTCCTGGGGCTACTTCAGAGCCAACCTAGGGAGTGACCGTCCCGCCGGAGGGGATGGTTGTCCCTGTCAACACCATCGTGGAAACCACCGGTGATGACCAAGAACAAGCGGCGTGTAAAGCTGTAGAAGAAGAAAGTGATTCCCACAAGGGGATGTGGAGGGGCTCTGACCTCTCCGCGGAAGATCTGTAGGAGTTGGTCACTGAGGGGTATCTCCATGCGGCAAAGGAGTTGATATGGCGGGCGGCACCAGCCGGCAAGGTGGTCCCTTCTCCCTAAGCCGGAGAGAAGGTGTACCTCAAGGCTGAGCTGGTGCGAGGTGTAAGCCTGCCAGTCTACGGCTTCTTCTTGGATGTCCTCCGGCACTTCCGGGTACTCCCCCACAATCTCTCTCCCAATAGCATCTTAGTCCTTAGCAACTCGTAGCCTTGTGCGAAGGATTCCTAGGCATAAAACCTAGGTTAGATATGTTTGTGTATTTCTTTACCGTCAAGAGAGAGTCCGTAGAGTCCAAGGATGAATTGCGGATATGTGGAACCATTAGCTTTAAGATCCGACCTAGCCGGTTCTTCCTCGACATCGTAGGGCATGAGTCATGCAAGAACTGGTAGCACACATATTTCTACAGCCCAGATGTCCCTCTGCCTGACCGTCTTGAGACTTATCCTGACTTCATCGATGGAGCTGCCTCTGAGGTACCGGCATGGCGGACCCCAGCCTCCCTTCCCTCCGACGACGAGGCCAATCATGCCGTAAGGCGGATTGAATGGCTCGTAGACGGAGGTATGACTCTTGGATCTTGCCATGTGCTGGTTCGTTAGGCGGATCCAGCCTCTACAGCACCGCGCCGAGTTGATGTGTAAATACACCCAAGACAGGAGGGATCCCATGCAAATTTCATAGGATAACTTCTCTACTGACTCCATCAAACTCCGGCTTAAAGACATCGTCAGGATGAAAGATAGGAAGAAGGGCTTCAAGATCACCTACGACATGTTTGATTGCGGCAAGTGCCTAGAGGTAGCTTTTTGTTTCCTTTGTTGCTCGTTATATACTCTATGGTTTTTCTGACCTGAAGTTGTCCATCTACATTCCTTTGCATCCTAGCTGGCAACCTTGGCGGCGGATCAAATGGCCCCCAGGTCTATGATCCTAAGCTGAAGGATATCCAGGTGGTGTTCGACAATTACGCCGCCAAGGATCAACCAGCTCCGGCAGCGCGAAAGCGGAAGAGCTCCACCTCTAATGCTACTGCCGAGGCCAAGAAGAAGAAATCAGAGAGTGGAGTCTCTAAATAATCCACTACCGCCTTAGAGGCGAAGAAGAAGAAGAAATCCACTGACATTCCCCTCACCAAGGCTCCTGCCGTGGAGTAAGTGTTTTCATTCTCCGACTTGTGCTTTTCAGCTTATACCTTTTTTCAACTCTTGTACTTATACTTCATACGTTTCAGGAGGAAAGCCGGTGTTAGTTTGAAGCGATCCTCCAAAGATGCTGGAGGGTCAAAAAATATTTGTTACATGCTCACCAGGGACGTGTCTGCCAAGCCCTCTCCCGCTAATACTCCCCCTACTCCTTCCGCCAAGCCTTCTGCTGGCCCCGCTGGGCACTGTCAGGCACTGTCAAGGCACATGTTGCTCCCAGCGGCCAGGCGACGCAGGAGAGTACTTCCTCCAAAGTGGCTTAAGCTCCGGCTAAGGATGCCACCGAGAAAGGGAAACAAGTGATGGAAGAGGTGGAGGCGGAAGCAACGACTAAGGCGGGAGCCTCTGCACCATCAACTATTTTGCAGACGCAACAGGTGGCTAGGGCTTCATCCACACCTCTGGCTTCAACAACTCCTTTGGCTGCGACGCCTCCGACATTGTGCCTTGATGACCTCATTGCACAGGCAGATGCAATTTATAACAATGCCCGGACCTTCCATGATTCTTATGCTCATCTGGCCAACAATCTTAAGCTGATTGCCACTATAAGTCTTTTGAACTTTACTCTGTAGCCCCCGAGCTCTTAGGCGGATAAACAAAGGTTATTGGCCTGAGTGCTCCAAAGAACTTTTAAGAGTAGAACTTGATAGTGTAGCCCCCGAGCGTCTAGGTGGAAACTTAGTATAATTCCGGCTAGATGCTCTAAGAGTAGCATACTTGTTGATTAAAAACATGCGCTGTAGCCCCCGAGCGTGTAGTTGAAACCATATAGTTCCAACTAGATGCTATAGACAAACTAAACTTGCTTGTTTGTTTGTAGAATGAGAATAGGCGGAGGATCACGGCCAATGAGAGGTTTGCTACATTGCGGAAGGAGCTGGACCTTGAATAGGGTAAAACAGCCTTACTGACGCAACAAATCAAAAATAGCCAGGGTCTATTTCTTGTAACAGCTCCTTGCTTTCCTCATGGACTTAATTCTACCGTCTTCTCATATTATTTCCTGATTACTGTCTTACAGAAGCCATTGCCAAGGCCAAGAGTATCGTTGAGCAATCCAAGCACATTCATGAGCTCGATGATGAGAACAAAATTTTGAAGAAGGACCTGGCCGATGCCGTCAAGGGCCATGAGGCAGCGATGAAGGTGCTGCAAGAATCCACTGGCTCCGAGATGCAACATCTGAAGGACGAGATTGTGCAAGTCAAAGAACATAACTAAGCTACCAAAGAGTAGAATGCTAGGAACCTTGAGGTGTACAAGACAGTCCAGAAGGAGCGGGATGCATTGCCGGAGTCATGCACACAAGCAAAGACGAGCATCTTCGGTAACCTTTCTCCGTCTTGGTCATTTCTGTATCTTGGATAATCATTCGATTGGTTTGTACTCATGGTTCTTGTTTCTTTTGCAAACCGCATCCCCTATTGGCTTAGCCAACCTGGGTGAAGGTGCTCTAGACCTCAAGGAACACATGATTCGTGTCGGCAACTTTGTCAGCACCGCCATTGCCCAGGCCAAGGACATAGCCCAGCCTTTGGGGATTAACATCAAGGTGGCAGACTCAATGGCCATGTACGTGGAGATCTTGCGCCGAGCACCTGGGAAGGTTAAGGACTGGAAGGCCTCTTGCGTCTGGGCTAGTGCTAGGATGTCTCTGTCTTTGGTCAAGGCACATTACGACAACGCTAACATCCACCTGGTGACCTCCGTCTTTCCCAAGCTAGATGAGGAAGGGAGGGAAATCGATAGCGATGCTATTTGGAATTCCCTTGATGGCTTCGACGCCAGGGTTGCCAGGATGGTTAATGCCGATGTCTTTGTGCCTGCCGAGATCCTTGATGAATACATGGCCTCGTCTGAGTCTATCCCATCTCCCTCCGAGTTTTACGAGCTCTCCCGGCCTGGTACTCCTGATGATGCCCCCACAAATCCCCCTGCAGCAGAGCCATAAAAAACAATGTTTGTATTAAATGTGTCTCTGCAATGTGTATGTGGAAAAAAAATTATGTTTTGCTAAGGCAGAAAAACTTGTACTCAAGTTTCTAGCATGTGTATATTTTTTAAGCAAGTGTTGGCTTATCCATTATTCCAGTTCGTATGCTTGACCTTTTGTGAGATGGAAGACTCGCAACACAGAACTATGCCCTCAGGTGATGATTCTTAATAGCACCGTCAAGAACCTAAGAGAAAAATTGCCGGCTTTGAGTGCCGAGAAGTCACTACTCCGGAATCCACATAAAAACTTCAAAAAACGTGTAGACCAGAAAACTGAAGCTAACGCCCATAGGCAGAATTTTCACAAGTGCAAATGCAAACTTGCGCATTAAGGGTTTATATGATCCAAAAATGAACAACTAAAGGAGGTAAAATACTTAGATAATATGAGTGAACCAAATGCTTTATTTCATTGATCATATAATAAACTTATTACATAATATAAATTTGCTAAGTGTAAAAGGAACATAGTTGTGCTATGTTCCATGGCCGATCTGTCTCCGGGTAATCATCATCGGAGTCAAGTTGCTTGCGCTTGCGATTTTTTGGCCTATCTTTCAACTCGCGGATATCGATGAGATAATAGGAACCATTTAGCAATGCTTTGCTTTTGACGAAAAATCCTTCCCAAGGCAGGGATAATTTGTGTGATTTCTCCTGCTTGAGTCTAAGGACCAGATCCCCTTTTTTAAACGAGCGATGCTTTACAGGGCGATTATGGTAGCCACATAGCTTGTGCCGGTAGACGTCGGATCTCTGGCATGCCAGCATGTGCTCTTCTTCAAGTAGGTCCACAAATAGGCGTCTGGATTCTTCACCGTCATCCTCCTTGTAGGCGGAAACTCTTGGTGCATCATGGAGGATGTCGGATGGGAGGATTTCTTATGCTCCATAAACCATGAAGAAAGGAGTCAAGCCAATGGATCTGTTGGGTGTTGTTCATAAATTCCACAAGACAGATGGTAATTCCTCCGCCTAGGCTCCAACTTCTCTATGTAGCGGTATCTCTAAGCGTGTCTTGATTCCGTGCAGAATTAGTCCATTGGCCCTTTCAACTTGCCCATTTGATTGTGGGTGTGCCACAGATGATAGGTCAAGGCGGATGCCTTTTTCATGATAGTACTCCTCAACTTCTCTGACAGATAATTTTCTGCCATTGCCGATGATGATGTTGTGTGGGAGACCAAATCTCACCACTAGATCCCAGACAAATTTGAGGGTTGTTGCCCCATCAAGCTTTATAATGGGCTTAGCTTCAATCCATTTTGTGAACTTGTCCACTACTACTAGAAAGTGTGTGAATCCATAGGGTGCTGTCTGCAAAGGTCCCACCATATCCAGCCCCTAGACTGCAAGCGACCAAGTTATTGGTATTGTTCCCAATTCTTCACCTGGAACATTTGGTTGTCTTGCATAGAACTGACACCCAAGACATGTTTGTACCAACTTGTCAGCGTCCGCCTTGGCAGTTAACCAGTAGAATCCTTGTCGGAAGGCCTTAGCTACCAACGATCGGGGAGCGGCATGGTGCCCACAATCTCTGAGATGTATTTCTCTAAGGATTTTGATACCTTGCTGCTGGGAGACGCATCGAAGGAAAACTCTTGTGGTACTTCTTTTGTAAAGTTGTTCGTCAATGATGATGTAGCCTTTTGCTCTGCATACTATTTGTCGGCTTTCGACTTCGTCAGCGGGAAAAGTTCTGTCTTGTAGATAATCCATGAACGGCTTCGTCCAAGCTAGAGAGGTCACTGTTACTATACAAACAAATGAGTCCACTCTATCCGGGTTGTCGAGGTCTGCTCCCTTCACGGATAGGGTCCATAAATGTTCCAAGAAAACGCCTGGCAGAATTGGTCGACGAGCTGATCCAAGCTTTGACAGCAGATCTACCGCCTCATTCTCCTTCCTTTTGACATACTTGACTTCGTAGTCGTCAAAGAACTTGGCCATTTCATCTACTTCGTCTCGATATGCCGCCATCATAGGGTTCCGCGCGTTCTAGGTGCCAGCTACTTGCTGGACAACCAAGTTGGAATCTCCACAGCAAACTATGCGCTTGATGCCAATATCTTTGGCTACGCAAAGTCCGTGAATGAGGGCCTCATACTCCGCCATGTTGTTGGTAGCATTGAAGTGGATCTATAGGACGTATTGCAACTTTTCTCCTATTGGTGATTGTAACAATACACCATCCCCCGAGCCATTGAGTATCTTTGATCCGTCAAAGTGCATGACCCAATATTCCTGCTCTGGCACATGAGTGTCTTCTGGCAGTTATGTCCAATCTGCAAGAAAATCTGCCAATGCTTGTGATGTGATAGCGTCGCGTCTCTTGTAGGTGATTTCAAAGGCAGCAAGTTCAATGCCCCACTTTTCCACTCTCCCTATAGCATCGTTGTTGTTGATGATGTCGGACAGTAGACCTTTCCTCACTACTGATAGGGTGCTCTTGGAAATAATGCCTTAGCTTGCGTGAAGCAAGGAAAACTCCATAAGTCAATTTATGGTAGTGCGGGTAATGCTGCTTGGATTCCATCAAGACCTCGCTTACATAGTAAACGGGTCGCTGAACTCCATATTCATGCGTTGGTTCCTTGCGCTCCACCACGATGACGATGTTGATTACCCGGTTGGTTGCCACCATGTAAACTAACATAGGCTCCCTTGACACCAGTGCTGCAAGTATTGGCGGGGAGGAGAGTATTCTCTTCAACTCCTGAAGTGCTGCGTCAGCTTCGTCTATCCATGTAAATTTGTCCGCCTTATTGAGCAATTTGTAGAGTAGCATAGCCTTCTCCCCAAATCGGCTGATGGACTGGCTTACTGATGCAACGTAGCCTGTGAGCCTTTGTATGTCCTTCAAGCATGTCGGATGTTTGATATCGAGGATGGCCTTGATTTTCCTCGGGTTTACTTCGATTCCGCAATGCAAAACGATGAAGCCCAACAGTTTGCTAGAGGGTACCTCGAAGACACACTTCTTGGGGTTTAGCATCATGTTGTATTTCCGGAGGTTATCAAAGGTTTCCTGCAAGTCAGCGATAAGATCATTTGATTTCTCTGACATTACCGTGATGTCGTCCATGTAAGTGTGTATGTTGCGACCTATTTGGTCATGTAGGCAATGTTGCATTGTCCGCTGATAGGAGCACCAGCGTTTTTAACCCAAAGGGCATCGTGACATAGCAATACGTGTCGTACGGTGTGGTAAACAAAGTGGCCAATTGGTCCGACTTTCACATCCGTATTTGGTGGTATCCTGAGTAAGCATCGAGAAAACACAGAAGTTCCAAGCCAGCCATCGAGTCAATGACTTGGTCAATGCGAGGCAAAGCAAACAGATCCTTAGGACATGCTTTGCTCAAGCCGGTGTAATCAACGCACATTCTTAATTCATTGGTTTCCGTTTTGGGGACAAGTATAGGATTTTCCACCCATCGGGTGTGAATAATTTCTCGGATAAATCTAGCCTTAAGTAATCTATCTATTTTTTTGCCTATAGCCCTTCGTCTTTCATCACCAAAGTGTCGTAGAGGTTGTTTCACCGGTTTGGCATTGGGATCAATATTCAAGCTATGCTCGGCAAGTTCCCTAGGTACACCTTTCATGTCGGCAGGTTGCCAGGCAAAGATGTCCCTATTCTCACGGAGGAACTCGACGAGCACGCTTTCCTATTTTGGATCCAGGTCCGTGCCAATGGCGCTGGTCTTGGAGGAATCTCCTTCAACAAGCTCGACCGGCTTGGTCTTGATGGCGGCCTTGAATGCGGGTTTGGCAGCAGTGATTTGCTTCTTCGAAGCCGGCATCTCCGAGGCATCAACCTGGTTCTGGATCTCCTTGAACTCCTCACCATAGAGGACTGCTTCGGCGAAGGCGGCCTCACTGAGCTTGCACTCCCGTGCCTTGGTAAAGCTTCCGTCAATGGTGATGGCGCCATTTAGTCCGAGAATCTTGAGTTTGTTGTAGACAAAGCATGGCCTTGCGAGGAAGGAGTGGAAGATGTCGCGTCAAAAGATGACATGGTACACGCTCTTGAAAGGCACCACTTCAAAGGTCATGCGTTCTTGGCGGTAATTGTTAACATCGCCAAAAGCGACCGGAAGGGTGATGTAGCCCTGGGAATTTGCTTGTCGGATGGGGAAAACCCCATGGAACATGGTATTGCGCTTTCTTAGCTGGGTCTCTGTCAAGTTCATCTTGTGCAGTGTATCCAGGTACATGATGTTGATGCTTCTTACACTGTCCACAAGGCACTTGGTGAACTCTGTGCCGTCAATCAAAGGGTTAATGACCATGGCATACTAGTTATCTGTTGGGATAAGCTCTGGGTGATCCTTCCTATCCCAAGTAATTGGAACTTCTGACCACCTGACGTACTGGGGAACCGAAGGGAGGGTAGCCATCAGTATCCTCAGAGAGGTTTTCTGGTCCCGGACGGTGGGGGTGCCAAGGAAGGTATGATAACATGGAGCCTTCTTTTCGAAGGGATTTTTCCCTTTATCCTCTCCCTTATCGGAAGATTTGGGTTCCACGTCTTCATCCATATCGCTTGATTCCCTGGAATCTTCCTCCTTCTTTCCTTTGCCATTTCCATGGGGTCTGTTCTTCCGACTTTGCTTGTAGCCGGACGCGGGGTCTTCCTTGCGATTTTTGACAAATTTGCATTGGTGGTTGGTGTGGGTGGCCTTGCCGTTTGCGTCAAGGTGTACGAAACACGGCATATCGTGGTACTCCTCGTACGTTTGGGGAACACGGGGCGCTGAGGGTGTAGTATCACTCCTCTGCTGGCCACTGCTAGCCCCCCAACCACGTCCACGTTGTCCGCCTCCGCCTCTGCCAGTGAATGTTGCGGCGACCATGTCGGCTACTTGCTTTTCTTCGGGCGGATTTTTCCGCTTGTTATTGTTGTTGTTCCTATCTTGGGTAGGGATTGCTATTACCAGCAATGATCCACGCGTGTCGTCGTCAGTAGTGGCAAACTCGCCAGCCATGGTGATCATTGCGTTAGGGTTGAGCTCATTGTTGTCTGGCTTGCGATTTAATGTATGCTGGAGCAAAGTTCCCTTTTCCAGACCATCGATGAAGGCGGCCATAGTGGTCTGTTTGTGCACCCCTGCGCATGAATTTTTCATATCCAGCTAGCGAGAGAGGTAGGCACGAGACGTTTCATCCTTTTCTTGCACACACCACTGTAGGTCTCCGACAGTGCAGGGACGTTTGTACGTATCCTCAAAATTCTTGGTGAATACCTCGTGCATGTCCAACCAATTGCATATTGATTTCTCCGGCAAGTCGTCGATCCATTGTCAGGCAGTGCTGGTCAGCATGAGTGGGAGGTACTTGATGGTGACATTGGGGTTTCCCCCTGCGATGTGAATCGCTTCAGTGTAGTCCTGCAACCATGTCGCTGGCCTGGCAGTGCTGTTGTAGGGTTTGATGGTCTTGTCTATCGGTAGGCCCTTGGGGTAAGTTGTGACCCATATCACTAGTCCAAAACAACGTGGCCCCAGGTATGGGAGCTCCCAAGCTTCTTGGATCTTGTCCAGCCGTGTACGTGCATCATACGGCTCTGGTTGTTTCCCTTTTCCGTCATGGGGAGGGGAGTAGTGGCACGATCTATGAGATCCACTGTGTCCTCTGCCATAATGGCTGCTAGGTGGCGATGGTGGCGGTGGAGGCGGTGGGTTAGCTCTCTTGTTGTGTCCCTCATGCGATTCCTCACGCCTGTCATGGTTACTTGTTGGACGTGGTGGCTCCTTGTGGGACTTGGTCCTATGTCCTTCATTGCCGCTGCGCTCCCCGCCATGCCGGGGCTGCTCACCCTGGTCGCGTATAATGATGCCGGCCTAGGGACGTCTTGGTGGTGGCATGCTTGTATGGTGGCACGACTCTGGTTCCTCGTGACGTCGAGATGGTGGTGGAGGTGGCGACCGGCGGGGACGAGCATTTTCTCCGTGATCAGAAGATATGGGGATTGTGTCAGTCCTATTGGGTGCCTCCCTCCGTCTTTGCTCTATAGAGCCTATATGTGATCCCTCGTCACTGGGAGATTTGGGCCTTCTGCAGCTGTTTAGGGTTGACTGGCAAAGCTCTGGGTTGGACTCGAGTCTCTGCGAGGCGGCCTTCTCCTATTGCTTACATGCCTTGGATACGAGATCATACACTTGAGCAACTACTTCTGGCGACCTGTCCTATTCTAGGAGGGTCTTGGCGACGGCAATGTTGAGGACGGGAGTTGGCATGACTTGCCTCCCCTCTGAATCGATGTAAGGGGTGGCTTTTATCAACTTAGATCCATCATACCCCAACCTTCGGTGAACACCGGGATCTTCGACAATGTGAGCTGGCACTTTCTTTTTTTGTTTGCTTTAGCAGTAATTGCTTGTACTCAGCCTCCATAGATCTTGACGCCTTGATGGATTGCTACACCTTAGCCATGTCTTCGTCCAACTTAGTGCCCTATTCCACGATGCAGTTGGCCTCTGCCAAGATTGCCGCGTGTTTCTCATCAAGCTTTGTAAAGCTCCGGATATGGGTGACGGTGATAGGATCAACGAGGAGTGCGTTGTAGATTGCTTTGTCGGCGGGAGTAGCCAATGGGTTGCCAGTTGCTGACATTCATGGTGGCATAATCGGCTGATTTGATTGTTGAGCAGTACCGGGGGGCCGTGGTGAGTTCCTGTGCGGGTTGCGGGCATATTACCCGAGGAGGCAAGGCCTTGGCCGGAGCCGGAGGCTCAACAGCTTTCTTAGCTGCTGCTACTCTGGTAATTGCTAGCGTGGGCGGAGCTCTGTCACGTTCCGGTTGTTGTCTGTCTTCTTCCATCATGCTCCCAATGGCGACTAGCACCTGGTGGGAAGTGTTGGCCTTCTCGGTGCGCTCCTCCTTCTCGATCTCCTGCTCAATCTCCCTCATAACAGCGTCGTATTCCTCCAAGTTAGCATCCGAGCCTCTACCATCCATATTGATGTCGGTGTATAATGCATCACGGACGGAGTCGGAGTTTGCTTCGGTGTTGACGATGGCAGATGTGGAGGGTGATGGAGGCGGGTTGTTGTTGTTGTTTCCTCCGGCTATGACGGCGATCGCCGTCATGGCCTCTTAATTGGCATCCGCGTATTCGTTGACGATGGCAACCATCTCACCAAGGGTGAGAGGACCTGCTGCATGCCACCTTCGTAGGGTATGCCAGAGGAGTGTTTCGGATGTGAGCCCTTCCATAAAGTGGTATACGAGCTTGTCGGCGCGGTTGCCCTCTAGGGTTTCCCTCACCCTCATCCATCTGGCGAGGTATTCGCGGGGAGGTTCTCCATCCCTTTGAATGCATCTGGCCAGGTCAAAGATGATGACTACGCCGACAAAGTGTGACCTGCGCATCTCTAACACTCGGGGAAGCCAAGAAGATTTGTGGGGTCCTTCCACCTTTATATCCTGCACATAGGCGGTTTGGGTGGGTCTTGAAATTTCCTGATCTGAGCCACCATACTCCAAGGAGAGGTATGGCCCAGATCCATCCGCGAACGTGTCCTGCTCATAGGCGGTCCGTGCGGGGCTTGACGAGTTTCCAACTTCCTAGGAGCTAGGACCCTAGTCAGTTTCGTCGATGAAGATGTGGATGTATCCGAAGCCTATGACAGAATAGTGTATAGGGTTCATCTTCGCCAGCACCCAGAACACATCTGAAGGGATGATCGGGACATTGCCGGAGAAGAGAACGCGTCCGATAGCTACGGTGTCGCTGATTCCTGCGAAGAGAGTGGACCTTGCTCGGTGTAGAGCTCAAAGCGCCTCTTCCCCCATGGTGGGCGCCAAATGTCGTGGTATTTCCAACAAGTACGCCATGGAGGGGTCCTCACAGTGCGTGTTTAGAGACATGGGGTAAGGCGGAGAGTTGGCGGGTACAATGTAACATAGCTTACCCAGGTTCAAGTCCCACAACGGTGGCGAAACTCTACTCCTGCAATAAATCACTATAATGGCAATACGCCGACTTATAGAGATAGGTTCGTTGTGCGAGGTGTTGCATGTTGTACGTAGCAATCTAGGTTTTCTTGCCCTAAAGGCTCCCGCAGACCGACTTATAAAGGCGCCAAGACCTAGGGTTTACAGGGAAAGGTCCTTGCCAGACAAGGTAAAGAGTCCTACACTAATACGAACTAGTCTTCCGTGTCTTGTACTGCAAGGCTCCGAGTATGTCGGTGACTCTAGCATAGCCTTCCTTTATCAGGCATGGGCTTCCCTTCTGGATCCGTCTAACTGGGCTGCCCAGCAGGCCATAGGCCTTGCTACCAACTATGGGCCACCCGGGTTAGGCGGATTGGTGACATGCTATGAGTATACCTATATAGCATATCCCCAACATGTGGCTCAGGTTTTCTATGTGAAGTACATGTCTACCAAACCAAAAAAAAAGAAAAAAGCAAATGGATACATCAAACAATGAGCCAAAGCGCCACATAGATATTTCAGGGAAAAGAAACATCGTGGGAGTGGTGGACAAGACAGACATGTCAGGAGATTATAATAAGTTTGTTGAAATTCCACCCTTCACAGTGAACAATGACCCAAGCATCCTGTTAATTGATGAAGATACTCCATGGTTACGGCCGACGCGATCATAAGCAAGGCATTTTAGGAAACAAGTGACTATATGTATTTTGCATTATGCATTTTAGGAAACATTGTTCATTGTATGAAACCACGTGAAGGATTTACATTGTATGAAACCACGCGAAGGATTTACATCGTTCGGATAATGTTTGAATTTCTTATGCCCGTTTCCAAATTTTCCCATTTCAAACTAAGGTCAAACTAGCGGGTATGAAGATATGGGATGACCCTCGTTAAAAGTTGCATCAGATCTCTGAAGAAAAACATCATATTGTGAGTCTAAAAATGATATTTTTTTTAAATCATGAGCATTAGATCATGTATGTGTAGTTCAAATCGGACCCACTTCCTACAGATTAGGTAGACATTTGTCTTTTTTAGTCAGGGTGGACAGAAAGGTTTTAGATACCCCAGTTGGGACATCGTCCATGTAAGGTGGTCTATTATTTTTGAAAAATGGGGTGGTATCATTTAGAAATAATCCTTTGGTGGTTGCTTCACAAAATGTCCCGTTTTCAGAACTTGTAAAATAGAAAATGTATTTTTCGTGCGACGAAAAGGAAAACATCCTCCTGCAACATTGTTCGCCATCCCAAGATAAACATATACGCACAATATGGGCACACTATCACAAACTATGTCTTGATTCTAGCTATACCATTGTACATTTGGACCGAAAGCCATGAAACATCGAACATGATAGCACATTTTGAGAAGGATGTCGTCGGATTAAGGACAAGTATGCCATGAGGGGGTCCTCGAGGTGTGCGGAAGAGAGGGGTGTGAGACGTATGGTGTTCTGAGACGGTGAGCACACAAGTTTACCCAGGTTCAAATCCGTCGGCTTTGGACGGATCCTACTCCTGCTAGCAATCTAGTAATATAGCAGAGCCGGATATGGGTTACAACGGTTTCGCCTATGCGAGTTGATATTGTAGACTATTGTGGGTTGCCCTAAAGGCTGGTCCCTGGAACGGCTTATATAGATATCCAGCCTAGGGTTTATAGGAGAGACCTATCCGTCTACGACTAAGAGTCGGTTACAGAGTACATCTTGAACTACAAGTAACACTACATGCCTATGTCGGTAATTCTTTTGGGCCTTCCCGTAGACAGACTAAACTCCGTATCTTCTCCCTGAATGGGCCAACCGTGAAGCAAATCTCTTACCCGAAGTGGGCCACCCTGGTCAGTGAGGCACAATAAGGATACCCGGAAAGTATATCCCCAACAGCTGCCCCCGTTAGCCTCCAAGATCCAAAGTCAGATTTCACCATCATCTAGCTTGATTCATCTTCGTCTTGCAGAATCTTGAAGGGTTCCTGAAACTTCAAAAGAAAGGATATGATTCGGGTCTTAAAAATAAGCCGGACCTATGAGTACATTATTTGGGTTTCTAACTTGAAATTCAAACTAAGCCGGAAGTTGGTCTCTGACATAACCTGACATCTGTCAAGGTCAAGTCACGTCACTGACAGACATTCCTGACAGCACGACCGTTGGTGGGTCTGCCTTTCGCGGAACCGAGGCATCGTTTTAATGCGTGCGCAGAGATCGAGGCGGCGTAATCCTCGTGAGGAGGTTACCTAGCTCCTTCCATGACGCGTGGCACGGTTACTGTTTATCTTGCACGAATCTTAGTGCAGATGAGGGATATAAGGGGTCAAGATTTCCTCTTTCTTCCTTACCAACGCCAGTGCCTTCTCCTTCCTCTTGACACTACTGCACAAAATCTCCTCTGCCTCCCCCCAAACGCACAGCGCCGCCCATCCTAGGTCACCACCGCTTGCAAAAATGGTTGATGCTTCATCTTCTGGCACGGCGGTGACAACAGCGGCAGCCTCCGCAGCAACGGAGAAGGAGAACTTCCGCGGGGTCTGGATCCCCCGCGTCCTTGATAACGATAAGCTCCACGTCGTCGAGAAGAAGGCCTCCTCCGTGCTGGTGACTGGCAGAGCGGTTTCAGTCAAACCATCCCCACCCCCAAGGCCGACCAGCGAGTGCACTTCGGCACCCACCTCAACATAGGTTTGAGTTTTTCTCCCTCAAATTTCTTCTCCGAGGTTATAGATCACTATGGAGTTCAACTCCACAATCTCCCCCCAAACTCAATCTTAGAAATGAGTGCTTCTGCATCTTTGTGTGAGGGGTATCTCGGAATTAGACCGAGTCTTGTTCTATTCTGGTACTACTTTAGTACCCGAAGGAATTCCATCACTTCCGGTAATCCTTATAGCGACTTTGTTCTCAACTTCACCGTTAGGAGAGAGCGAGTCTATCCTAGAATCAAGGATAGCGAGTCCGTGAAGAGATTTCCGTCCACGTTCTTTTATCATAAGGACAGACTGGCTCCCGGCAAAGTAATTGCTTTGCCGGCTTTCGTCGATGGCGTTGCCATGCCTCAAGAGTCCTGGGACGCGGAAGCTCCGGCTCTCACCGATGATCTGCTTCTCGCCAAGAGGCAAATTGAGTTTCTAATGAAGCACAAGGGTCTGAAAGGATCCGACTTAGTTCACTGCTGGCTGGCACGCCGGATCCAACCTCTCCAGCACCATGGTGACCGGCTCATGCATACAATCACCAAGAGCAAGACGGATTCCCTCTGGATATGCTAAAAATCTTATTCGGACAAGGACTACGAGTCCCAAATCAAATGGTTGATCAAAGAGCGGATCGAGAGGAAGATTCCAGATATCTCTCTGGCATGTATATGGCTGATGATCCCGTGACACCAATAAGTTTTCCAGCAATTACTCTTATACTCGAATATGTGTTCATCCGTACTTTGTTACAGCTTTTTGCAATACTGAGGTTATTCTTCTTTCATCTTATTGACCTCCCCGAGTCGGAGCTTTCTCCTCTTGAGGGATATCCTCCTGAGATCTCTCAGGAGGATGGAAAACTTGTAGCACTACTGAAGGTGCTTACTCGAAAGCGTAAAACTCCGACCATTTCTATTGGCACGAAAGAAGTGCCCGTTGTGAAGAGGTAACTTTCCACACAAGGTCTTTGTACTTTATCTCTCATTTTTTCAGAAGCGTAATGATCTTGTACTGTCACTTCTTCAGAGCTAAACAACTCGTCAAGGGCAAGGGGAAGGGAATCCCAACCAAGCCTCTACGATAGTCAAAGTTAAATTTGACTTCGCCTGCTGCTCCACCTCCGACTCCTACCCTAATGCCATCTACAACATGGGAGGTTACTTCATCTCCTCATCTTGTAGAAGATCCGGCTCAGCATCCTGAGCCAGCGAACCTTGGTTCGCAGACCGACATCACCATGGGTGACTCGGAAACTGATAAGGGTGAACCCTCAAAGGGTAATGATCCCTCGGCAGAGGTTTTTGCGGATAACCTTCTCAGTAATCTAGGTATCGCCAAACTTGGCATTACTCGGAAAACTGCAGAAGAGATCCAAAAGTTGGCTCAACAATGCTTGGAGAGCTGAAACATCACTGCCGAAGAAGAGGTGCAAGAATCCGAGGATGTAAAGTTCTCTAAGCTTCTTGACCAAGTTCATCTTTGCAATGAAAAGCTAAAGGTCGGCGTGGCTCCGTCACCACCAGTAACCCTGTTGACTCTCACCAAGAAGGTTTCTTCTGAGGTGAACATGAGTCTGAGCAAACTGACCCATGAACATTATGTAAGTTGGAATTTGACTCCCTCTTTTACTTTACTTCATACCATATCCTCTAGCCCCCAAGCATGAAGTTTGATAGGAAATCTAGATTTATGCTTTCATAGGATGACAAAGAACGAACTAGTGTAGCTCCCAAGGCTCGTGCTGATATTTAACTTAGTTAAAATATTAGCCCGAGTCTTTAGTAGACTTCTGACTCTGGGTATTATTCTGACTTACAGAAAGTTCATTCTTATAACCAAGAATTGCTAAGAATATCTGCAATAAGCGGAGAGAGATCAGAGCTCTCCGCCTTGAAAATGCTCAACTGAAGATTTCCAAGGATGAAGCTGAAGGTAATCATTTTAGTACTCATACTTGCTCTTTTGCTTTCATAGTCGAATTCTTATTCGACTGTTTTCTTTTGTTTACAGAACTAGTCAAATAGTCATGCAAAATGATTGAAGATGCCAAGAATCTCAAGACCATGGAGGTGGAGAACACCGACATAAGGCGAGAGCTGAATGAGCTTAAGGTAGATCATGAGCACAGTATTAACAGCGTTCTTGAATCATCCAACATAGCCACCGAAGAACGTGATCGCAAAATTGCCATCTAGGATAAGAAAATCTCGGATCTCATAGATGAGTTGGCCAGGGAGAAGGACATCACCCAAGCTCTCCGGGATGAACTCCAAAGTCTTAGGGAGGAGAACACCAAAGTTGATGATGTCATCTTTGGTAATTTTCCTGTCTCTGAGTTTTCTTTCTTCCAACTCTAGGAGTTTAGATATATTTTTGACCTTTGCCTTATATATGCAGGTCCTCTAAATTTGCTGCATTCCTCTTATTCTGAGTCTCGTACTAGCCTGCTTAATTAAGTCACAGATCTGCTTCACGATTTCCGCCAGTCAATGGAAGATATTGGCGAAGCCTTAAAGATTTCCGATATGAATAGAATGTTCGCCTTTGAAGTACAAGATAAGGCAAAAAAGATGCCCCAGCTCATCCAGGACTAGAACATGTCCTATGTGCGAACTACAGCACAAAATGCCCTGACAATGGTTATGAGCCACCATGGAAGCATGGAGATTTGGCAAGTAACCAGGGGTTATTCGACTATGGATGAAGACGACAAGGAGCAAAATATCAAGGATATCATGGACTCCTGCGCCGGCTATGGGTGCCACGTAGCTGATCTGACCAGCGACGACACTCCATTCTTCACTCGCGTGGAAACACCTCCTTTGCCTCCCAAAGAAACAACCGAAGTTTCCGACGATGAGCAGACCGAATCTGATTTGCCCGTCTCGGAAAGATACCAAGGTGAAGGCAATGTCTCTAGTGAGCCGGTAGCTCCTACCTCTTCTCTTACATCGTAGAGTACCAGAAAACAATGTGTTATTCTGAAACAATCGGATTGTAATAAGTAGTATAATATTTTGCTAGTGCTAAGTTTGTAAGAACTGATGCTTTTTACTTCCTTTTAGCACTTTTTGGCTTTATTTTGACGTGCCTAAATTTTACATAAGCACTTTTTTCTTTATCTATACTTATCGCTTACCTGGCTTTCCGCCTTGTCCCTTTCGTGAGCCGGCAAACCTTCAACACAGAAACTTTGCTGAGCAACGGAGCTCAATTGCTAAACCAGTTTAAACTCGGAAACAAAGCCGGCTTCCAGTACCAACAATTCATTACTCATAAATACCCGCATCCAGCGATCAGATAAAGAACCAAAGTATAAACTAGAAAATTTTAGATTTATACCCAAAGGTAGCATTTTTAGAATCAGAAATCTAACCAGATCAAACATGAGCATAAAGTACTTTCAAGTATTCTGGGATTTTCGATTGTGACATGATCATTCGGAAATAAGATGGTAAATATTGAGGCAACCAATACTTTATTTCTCATTGAACATGTACACATATATGATTACAAAGAAAGAAAACTTAACAATAAAAGGGACATAGCTGAGCAATATTCCACAATCTGTCTAATTCTTCCAGGTCTGTACTGCCTCTAGCTATCTTTCTCTTCTTAGTAGCAGGTCTTTCTTTGACTGGCCGCATATCAGTTAGATAGTAAGAACCGTTGTGCAATACTCGGCTAACTAAAAAGGTCCCTTCCCATACTGGGGAAAGTTTGTGCTTTCTTTTTTGCACAAGCCGGAGAACCAAATCGCCCTTATTGAAAGATCGGTTTCTGACTCTCTGGCTAGGATACTTGCATAAATTCTGCTGATAGGCTATTGATCTCTGCTCAGCAATGACATCAACTTCTTTGATTAAATCGAGATCATTTTGTCGAGAAATTTCAGCATCATCTTTGATATACGCAGCAACTTAGGGAGAATTATGAATTAAATCACTAGGAAGAACTACTTCTGTGCCATAGACCAAGAAGAAAGGTGTGTATCCAGTTGACCTGTTCCGACTTGTTCTCAAGGTCCATATTATAGACGGCAATTCGTTTGCCCAAGCCCTCGTAGCACGACAAAGTGGTGCTTCGAGTCTTGGTTTGAGGCGTTGAAGGATTAAACCATTCGCTCTTTCAACTTGTCCATTGGCTTGTTGATGCGCGACAGATGCAATGTCGAGCCGGATTTTTTGTTCATAGCAGAATTCGGCAAGTTCTCCCATAGAAAAATTGCTCCCATTGTCCGTGATAATACTGTGCGGATAACCGTATCAGATTATAACATCCTAGACAAATCTTCTGGTTGTTGCTCCATCATAGCTTGTGACGGGTTTAGCCTCAATCCATTTTGTGAACTTATCCACCATCACTAAGAGGTGAGTAAATCCACTTTCATACTGTTTAAACGGTCCTACCATGTCAAGCCCCCAGACCGTGAAGAGCCATGTTGTTGGGTTCACAGCATAGAAAACTATTATACGCCAAGATCTATCTACTAGATACGAGCAACTGGTGGATATACATACATAGAGAACATACCCTTGAAGAACGACAAAGAATTGTTAATGAAACTGATTTCGTGGTTGGTGTAGTCGTACACTTCCCGATCTCAAGATCGTGATGAAGTCCAGCGAGTCTAGCAGGTCTAGCACCACCAAGTCCAGCACCTCAAAGCAGCGGTGCATCCGTGATCGCACACACGTCCGATACCCTGACAACCTCTGCATCCTCACTCCAGTGATGTAGCGGAAGCGTAACTCCTTTCCAGATAAAGCCACCGGGAACATGTATCTCGCTAATCCGAGACCATGGGGAATAATTTCTAGAGGGGAGAGAGATCCTTCACGAGGAGGTGTGATGTGAGAGGAGGAGAGGGGGACTTTTATAGGGAGAGGGGCCAGCCAAGGGCCATGGCGTGGCAGACATGGTGGGTGCCCCCACCTCTTCCACATTCAGGTGGGTGGAGCTCCCACTCCCATAAAAAGCGTCCACTCAAAATTCCACTCACACATGCATTAATTTCTACCAAAATTAATGTATCTCTCGTTTAATAAAACTATTTTATTTATTTTATTCAGAATTTTTTTAATTACATTAATTAACAAACATTCACATAAAACACCCTGTAACATTTTAGTATGACATGCAGAACCAGTTTCTGCAATTTTACCCGAAACAATTTCGGTTTCCATCAAAATGATTCCAGCGCTTTCTTAAATCTTTATCTGAAACATATTTGCTACAAATGGTGTTGGTATCTATTAAGTGTGTTACCCTATGGTTCGCGAATAATACAGACATGATAGAGACCACTCTCTGATCAATAATCATTAGCGGGACCTGGAGATCCGTACTGACTCCCACACATTCAACGATGACACTAGTGATCGTGTGAACCTTTACCATCGTAACTAAATCCCTTTGTCTCGCGATATATTACATGTCCGAAATTTGATCATCGGTATCACAATACCTAGTTTGATCTCGTTGCCAACATGCACACTTTTCTTGTTCCCGTGATATAACATTCTAGTGATCACATCACTTGCTTGCAAGCTTTTTCAATGTGATATCACCCAAATGGCCCTGAGTATATCTATCCGTCATCGGGATGGACAAATCCCACTCTTGATCCATGAGCCTCTACATAACACCTTTATAGCACTGAACCCACCTTTATAGTCACCCTTTCATGGTGTGACGTTTGTTGTTACCAAGATACTCTTCTAGTGTTAGTGATTGACATGATGTCATGGTCTAAGGACTAGGATTACTTCGTATGATGTTATAGCAATATAATAATGATGACTTTGATCGTAATGCTATACTTCGGATGAATGTTCATCACATCATTCCACCAATGTTGTGACCTTGTTATTAACAACATCCAATGTCCATGATCAGGAAACCTTGATCACCTTGTTAATCAACGAGCTAGTTTATATGAGAGGCATTACTAGGAAATTTGTATTTTATTTATTAAACATACATGTATTAACATTTCCAATTAATAAAATTATAGCTTGCAAAATAAACATTTATCATAAGCATGGAATAATATAATAACCACTTTATTATTGCCTCTCTGGCATATTCTCTTCAGTCTCCCACTTGCACTAGAGTCAATAATCTAGTTTGTAAACTTGTATATACAACACCTAGGTGTTTAATATACGAATTTGGTAGTGGTTAACATAATCTACGGATCTGACATTTTCAGGTCCGTGTGTATTTGCATATATTTGCGTCTCTACGCATCACTCATTCTCTAATCAGATGACATTGTATAAATTTAGTCCTTTGGTGAGACCTTTAGTTCCTTTGGGTTAAAACATGTTGATAGTATTGTCGTACAATATATCTTCATAGTATTAGCCCACTGTGAACCACACCTAGTTTGATAACAAACTACTTAACACAAATGCCCTCCTTTGCTACTACTATAGCAGTCATATACTTAGCCTTTTGTTCTAGTATTCGTCACAATGTCTTAACTTTGGAACTCATCCAAATCCATCATGGAACTTCCTTTCCATTACATTGTGCCACCCATAGTTTAAATTTGAGATAAATGTAATTTGTATCTTGTGACAAACTAGTATCAATGTAACACTTTACAATGGACTACTTTCAACTATTTGTCACTTATACATGATATATTCTTAGTTCTTCCAAATATCATAAGAATATCTTTCCTACCATCCAATGATCATCTTATGAATCATTCTGGTATATGCTCACAACTTTTAGAGCATAGGACATATCTGGATATGTACATATCACGGTATTATTGATCAAAATATTTATGTGATTTCACTCACCTAGTGTCAATACACTTGAATCTTGATTCAATCATTTCCATGTAGCAAGAACCTTTCTTGTTGTTTCCATTTTGAACCCTTTCAATATATCACATATGTGCGTCTGGCACAACCATATTAGCTCCTCAATCTGTCCATATAGACACTGATGCCAAATATTCTGGTTTTCCCCAAGTCTTTCATCAAAATCTAATTTTAATGAAATTCTTAACCCGTGTCAATAAAAGATACATCATTTCCAATCAACAATATGTACTCTACATACTGTATTGGAAATTTGTCTCAGCGCTCCCAGTTAATTTCTTGCAAATGCAAGAATCTTCATCGTTTCTGATGAAATTAAACATTTTAATAGTTTCATCATGGTGAAGATTCCAACTCCTCTATGCTTACTTCAACCATTGAAGTTTGCATGCCCTTTTAGCATCTTTTGAATTAACATAACCCTTCGGATTGTGTCATGTACACGTCCTAGGTAACCATTCTATTATAAGAACATTGCTTTGTTTGTTCAACTATCATATATAAAATTATATGTAGTGGTTGCTACATTAATCCATCAAGACTAAATATCACTTATGAAAGATCAAAACTTGTCATAGTCAACTCCTTGAACATTTTCGTAAACTCTTTTCCGACATGTCGACTATTTCATAGGTGTCAAACATCCATGTCTACTTCTTTATAGATCCAAACATGACCGATAAGCTTCATGCCTTTTCGGAGGGTCTTCCAAGTTCAAAACTTGATTTCTCGTGTTGGAAACTATCATAGATTTTATGACTTCTAGTCATTTTATGGAGTCAGGGCCCATCATCGCTTCTTTGCATGCAGTCGGTTCATCATTGTCAAAACAATAACGACTTGTTTATCAAATCTAGCCATTTGATCATTACCCGATGCATATGGTTCAAACAGGAACTCTAATCTCCAAAATCACAACCTTTGTAATCACGGGAGCCACGATCATTGTGGCTGCCACCAAGACACTTTCCGGTGCTGTGCTACTTAGAACATATAGCTAAGGTTCAATAACCTTATCAAAGTTCTATTGTCCTCCAACTTAACTTTTTGCGAAAAATTCCTTCTCAAGAAACTTAACGTTCCAAGCGACAAACTCTTTTGTCCTCGGTGTTATGGAGGAATACCCAACAAATTCTTTGGGATAACCTACAAAGACGTGCTTATCCGAATTTGGTTGTAAACATTTTACTTATGCATAGCATACCAAAATTCAAGAAAAGACAACTCGTGTTTTTATCCCAAACCATAACTCATATGGTGTCATTTCAACGGATCACGATGGTGCTCTTTTCAGTGTAAAAACAGTAGTCTCTAAAGCTTTAATCCTTAAGATATAATTGCAGTTTTATAAATGACACCTTTGATCTTACCATGTCAAACAAGGTTCGATTTGATCTCTCGAACATACCATACTCCTATGGTTTATCAGGAAATGCAAATCCATGGAACAATTCCGAAAATCTTAGGTGTTTTGCTAAACCTGTAACTCAAATATCTTCCTTTATGATCAAATCATAAACTCTTTATTTTCTTATTACAATGATTTTCCACTTCATCTTGAAAGTCTTTGAACAATTTTCAAATGTTTCATACTTCTTCCTTATTAAGTAAATATACAGATATATTCACTCAAATTTCCGGAAAAAGCATATGAAGCAAAAAATATCCATCGCATATGGCCACACATAACGGACTATTCACATCAACATGCACAATTTCTAATAAGTTAGTCATCTGTTCCTCTTTGGCCTATGAACAGAGTTTCAATTATCTCGAGGAAAGTTTCACAAGAGTTAATTGATCAAAATCAAAAGACTCCAAAAATCCATCAAAATGGAGTTTCTTCATGTTCTCTTTCCAATATAATTTAAACAGCGATGTCACTTCGTAAGTGATCTTTCAATCATTTGTCTTGTGATAGTTAGCATTAGTTTTTATGGATGTGATTTCTCCAATTAGACTTGTAAAAGTTCATCCATCTTCTATGGAATACGGTAATTATTTGAACAACCATTGTTCTCATAATACCGGAACAAAATATGAATTATTTTAAAAAATCTTGAAGGTATGCTTTGTCAACGAGAAACACAATAAAACTTTATTTGTTTTTTATGGACATCATCACATATTCTTTTGCTAGTTACCTAGGCCATGGTAGTTCATGAATTGCATCATTTTGTATGACATTTCATACCAATCAATTCGGTATCCAATACCCAAGAACCACATTGTTTAACAAGCAAAGAATACAACCATAACATGTATATCATCTATATACCTTAGTTGGACATTTCCAGTCTTTTATTTTTTTGCCAAATATTGTATAGATTCTCTTTCAGCATTTTCTTTTCCTTTTAAAAGAATATATCAACATTAACTGTGGTGCCATACATATGACACATAATCCAAAACATGTATAGTCAAATACTAATACTATTGGACTCGCACTTTGAAGTTGATCACCATCATCAAATGTTGGTGTTCTTTCAAAAAATTCATTCTTTAGTAATCTTTTAGTGTAGTAAACATTTTACCTACATCTTCTATTCATCCTTATCATGACAACTTTCATTATCAAGCTATTATAGCTTATAAGGACGGATTGTGAGAATAATGTCAGTTCCCAAAACCTTTTTGGGAGATTAGGACGTCTAGCGTCTCCAACATTCGCAAATTCCCATACAATATGAGAACATGTATTTTGCTAAATTATACTCTATCATATTGCAACCATAAAAATTGTTTCAGATATCAAAATATCTTCCACACGTGATGGCTTTTGAAACAGTTTTTTCAGCTCCTAGATAAGCTCGATATTAAAAATCACTTTTGAATATCAAGAATCATGGAGGCAAACATGATACTTTAGATACTAACATTGGAATTCTTACTCTCGATTTAATACTACTTATTAAACTTCATGGAGTAATAGAGTTTGCTGAAAGTTTGCAATAGGACTTATACCAGTTCGTAAAGCAAATATCCAAAATTATATAGTTCTATTATCTCAATTAAAACTAAGAAAAAGGTAGTAACACATGCCAATGACTATAATAAATTACGTAAATTCATTTTGATTTAGTTTATGAAAAATTGAGTTCGACTAATCCAAATTAGAAATGAACTCTCACTCAAAAACGACATCCCTCGTGTCTTTTTGGTGATTACATGAACCAAATCTACTACACCAAGTCCGATCATCACGTGAGTCGGTGTAGCTTGAAAGGAGAGAATCTATATGGGCATCATATCTACCATATGACTCATTCTTAACCTTTTGGTCTGTGTTTCGAGGCCATGTCTGTACATGCTAGGCTCACCAAGTAAGAACCTTAGTACTCGCGTGTGTAAAACTGTCTTACACCTGTTGTATGAAAGCGCATAGTCGAGTACACCTAATAATCACGTGATGTCTCGAAACATGATCCGTAGAATGGTGAATACTTAAGGAAGAACACATTTTGTTCTTGATATCTAAATGAGGGATCATCTTATAATTCTACTAAAACACCAAACAAGCAATATAATATGCAAACATCACATGTGTAAAGTGAAATGATATGGTTCTTGGACTTGGTCACTATCATGTGCATCATGGTATGATCTTTATCATTCCTTTGTGTGTAAGGCCAAGGTCTATGGAACTTACATGTTTAGGTGTGTTGTAAGAGTATCAACTATACATCAACTTACAACATTACCATAGCATGACACCAGCCTAGCAACAATCTAAACTAGACGCTTCTAATTTATCCATTGCAAGTTTTATGTGGCTTAGGGCTTTCGAAGATAGAACCGGTCTTACCTACAAACATGGAACCAAAACGATGATAACCAAATTATTAGCAACTTGTCGTAAATCAGATATTGACTTTAGTAGGAGAGATAGACACCCGCCAGCCACTTATGCAAAACTAGTTGCATGTCAAGCGTGGAACAGGTCTCATGTGCGAGGACATGTAAAGTTAGTCTGGGCCGCTTCATCCCACTATGCCACCAATATCCAAAGTACATAAAAGATGCAATAAAATGATCATCATCGCCCACATACTCTTATGTGTACTACCCGTGCAAAGCATCTACACATAGATCAGGCTCTGATACCACTATTGGGTTCACAACATAGAAAACAAAAATTGTCCTACGATGGGAACTATTATACGCCAAGATCTATCTACTAGATACGAGCAACGGGTGGATATACATCCATAGAGAAAATACCCTTAAAGAATGACAATGCATTGTTAACGAAATTGATTTCGTGGTTGGTGTATTCGTACACTTGCCGATCTCAAATCATGATGAAGTCCAGCGAGTCCAACAGGTCCAGCACCACCAAGTCTAGCACCGCAAAGCAGCGGTGCATCCATGAACACACACACGTTCGGTACCCCAACAACCTCTACGTCCTCACTCCAGTGATGCAGCAGAAGCAACAACTCCTTTCCAGATAAAGCCACCGAGAACATGTATCTCGCTAATCCGAGACCATGGGGAATAATTTCTAGAGGGGGAGAGATATCCTACACGAGGAGGTGTGATGTGAGAGGAGGAGAGGGGGGACTTTTATAGGGAGAGAGTTGTAGCCAAGGTCCAGGGCGTGATAGCCATGGTGGGTGCCCCCACCTCTTCCACATTCCTGTGGGTGGAGCTCCCACTCCCATAAAAAGCCTCCACTCAAAATTCCACTCACACATGCATTAATTTTCCGTCAAAATTAATGTATCTCTCATTTAATAAAACTATTTTATTTATTTTATTCAGAATTTTGTTAATTACATTAATTAACAAACATTCACATAAAACCCCCCTGCAACATTTCAATATCACGTGCAGAATCAGTTTCTGCAATTTCACCCGAAACAATTCTAGTTTCCATCGAAATGATTCTAGTGCTTTCTTAAATCTTTATCTGAAACATATTTTCTCCAAATGGTGTCGGTATCCCTTAAGTGTGTCACTCTATGGTTCGTGAATAATGCAGACATGATAGAGACCCATCTCTGATCAATAATCAGCAGAGGGACCTGGAGATCCGTACTGACTCCCACACATTCAACGATGACTCTAGTGATCGTGTGAACCTTTAACATCGTAACTAAATCCCTTTGTCTCGCGATATATTACATGTCCGAGATTTGATCATCAGTATCTCAATACCTAGTTTGATCTCGTTGCTGACATGCACTCTTTTCTTGTTCCTGTGATATAACATTCTAGTGATCACATCAGTTGCTTGCAAGCTATTTCAATGTGATATCACCGAGAGGGCCATGAGTATATCTATTC
This sequence comes from Avena insularis, assembly GCA_023614405.1. NCBI lineage: Eukaryota > Viridiplantae > Streptophyta > Magnoliopsida > Poales > Poaceae > Avena > Avena insularis. Next base: position 411,851,230 of record CM042686.1, on the reverse strand, counting down.
GTCATCGGTATGGAAAAATCCCACTCTTGATCCATGAGCCTCTACATAACACCTTCGTAGCACTGAACCCACATTTATAGTCACCCTTTCACGGTGTGACGTTTGATGTTATCAAGATACTCTTCCAGTGTTAGTGATTGACATGATCTCATGGTCTAAGGACTAGGATTACTTCGTATGATGTTATAGCAATATAAAAATAATGACTTTGATCGTAATCCTATACTTTAGATGAATGCTCATCACATCATTTCACCAATGCCGTGACCTTGTTATTAATAAGATCCAATGTCCATGATCAGGAAACCTTGATCATCTTGTTAATTAACGAGCTAGTTTATATGAGAGGCATTACTAGGAACTTTGTATTTTGTTTATTAAACACACATGTATTAACGTTTCCAATTAATGCAATTATAGCATGCAAAATAAACATTTATCATAAACATGGAATAATACAATACCACTTTATTATTGCCTCTCATGCATATTCCCTTCACATACAGGAATTGTTCATAGCTGATGAGCCAAAACATGAGCTTGTTTGGCATACTTTTGGCAGCCTTTGCACGTATTGACCAGCTGTTCAGTATCTGCCTTGGCTATAAGCCAGAAAAATCCATGTTTGAAAGCTTTTGCCACTAAAGACTTGGCTGCAGCATGATGGCCCCATTTTGCCTTTGTGTACTTCCCTTAGGATTTCCACTCCTTCTTATGGAGATACACAGCACTAAAAATCCCTAGATACACTCTGATTATGGAGCTCACCATTTACTATTGTATAGGTCTTTGCTCATCGGATGATCTATCGGCTCAGAACCTCATCTTCAGGTAATTTTCTGTCTACCACGAAATCGAGGTAGGGTTTTGTCTAGCTGGGAATCATAGCCAGAACTGCTACTAAAGGTGAGTCGGATTTGGTCAGATATTCCTCATAAACTCCTGTGATAGAGGGAACTTTGAGGTGCTCTAAAAAGCTCCATCCGGTACCTTTTTCCGTGTAGTGCCTATTCGAGATAATACATCTGCTTCCTCATTTTCTGTTCGAGGGATGTGTTGAACCTCAAACCCTTCGAACGATTTAGATAGTTCGTCCACGACAGCCCTATATGATGCCATGTGTTTATTTGCATTACAGTGATCCGACACTTGTGGAGCAACAAGATTTGAGTCTCCATAACACATAAGTCATCGAATGCCGATATCTTTAGCAATCCAGATTCCATGCAGCAGTGATTCATATTCAGCAATGTTGTTTGTTGCCGTGAAGTGGATCTGCAATACATGGAAAAGCTTATCTCCTTGGGATGATTTGAGCACCACGCCAGCCCCCGAGCGCTTTGGACCTGTCAAAATGCAAGGTCCAATATTCTGACTCTGGTAGGGTCATATTCTCTGTTGTCGATCTCTATCTAATCAGTGACAAAGTCAACGAGGTTTGGGATTTAATTGCCATACGTGGTTTGTACTCAGTGTCGAAAGCTGAAAGCTCTATTCCCCATTTTGCGACACGTCCTGTAGCCTCGCTGTTGTTAATTATGTCTCTCATGGGAGCTGTGCTCACCACGGTAATTTGGTGCTCGTAAAAGTAATGTCGTAGCTTCCTAGATGCGAAGAACACACCATAAGCCAGCTTTTGATAATGCGGATACCGCTGCTTCGATTCAGTTAGGACTTCACTGAGGTAGTAAGTCGGACGCTGCACCAGGTGTTCCTGTTTTTCCTCTGGTCTTTCCACCACCATGACGATGCTGACGACTCTATTTGTCACAGCCAGATAGAGCAACATCGGTTCGTGAGGTTTCGGTGCTGCAAGGATAGGAGCGGACGAGAGTACTGGTTTCAGGTCTTGTAGTGCAACTTCAGCTTCATCAGTCCAAACGGATTTTTGGTCTTCTTCAGGAGCTTGTAGAGTGGTGCGGCTCTTTCACCGAGCCGGCTTACAAACCGACTGACTGCATCAACGCAACCAGTTAACCTTTGAACGTCCTTCAGGAAAGTCGGCCTAGAAATGTTAAGTATAGCCTTAATTTTGTCTTGGTTCACCTCTATGCCTCTTTGAGACACGATGTAACCTAACAATTTTCCGGCTGGTATTCCAAAGAAGTATTTCTTCGGATTAAGCATTATGTTATATTTGCATAGATTGGCGAATGTTTCCTCCAAGTCGGAAATTAAAGTTTCCTTCTCTTTGGACATTGTCAACACCCAGATTTTTAAGTCCAGATTCCTATTATGCCGTACATCGCAATCCCATGATTACCATTCTTGCGAGACATAACAGAAGTGGGACCATAGTACATCATCCATTACAAACCATATTAAAGGTCTTACAAATAAAGGATCTCATGATCCAGTCTTAATACAATCAAAGCAGCGGAAAGTAAACGTAGTAGGCTCCATCTTCATGGTCACAGGCAATGTTGACGATGGGAGATGATCCTAGTTGTCATAGACCTCCTGCTATCCATCTCCCGGGTAATCCTCCTCATAGGCTGGCCATGGGAATAGCCAGGGACAAAGCCATGAGTACTCTTTAAGTACTCACAAACTAACACTAGCATGAGTAAGGTAAAAGTTGTAGGAACCTTAAGCTCTAGGTTTTTGTTTGAAAAAAGCCAGGTTTATTTCATAAGGACTTTAAGAGTAAAGACCTAAATTTAGTTCTCCATATCAGTTAAGGGGGGAACTAGTTTTCATATCCACAACTCTATTGTGGTAAAGTCAAAGTCATCGTTCAAGTCACAAATCATTTTGAAAACATCTGACAACAGAACAGTATGGCCACTCCAACTGTCCATAACCGCGGATGCAGCTATTCGAATAGTTTGACACTCTGCAGAGATTGTACACTTTCACCACAAAATTCGATACATCTGACAGGGATAACCCTGAATGATCATACTTGGTATGCGGATAATCAATATGAGCTTGGCCTCCCAGCCATGGCCATCTGGCATCATGGGCACTGCATAGGTGGACATTGATCACAAGGTAGCCTCAGCTCAACCTCTTCCGCAAGGGAACCCATACTAAGACATATAAACTTCCAGTCAAGCCCTACCCAACACAGGTTATGTGGTTGTATGGTAAAATTGGAATGGTATCGCATCCGAACCCAACCATCAGTTTTTATCAAAGTCAAGGCTCATGCATCATTCCGTTTCATCATCCAACCATTGTGTTTCATAACACATGTCAAAACATTTCAATAGAATGAATCATCATTCCAAGGTTTTCTTAATCATTTTCACCAAGTATTCCCATATAAAGTGATCAAGTTTTAGCTTAGCACTAGCCACTAATGTTGAGGGTATCACTACGGAGGTGTGCTAACCAAGTATAAGTATCCATGGCTAGTTATATGATCTTGATGGTATCCATCCTATTTTCCACTAATCACAATTCATTAACTAAGTAAGAAAATGTAATAAAAGGGAAAAGCAAAGCTTGAAGTAAAACTGGGAATGGTATAATTCAAAGTTGCATAACCAGGCATGCCTAGTCCATCTGGTATAGGGGCTTGCACATATATCATGCATAGATAGCTTGCATAGTGGGCTTGCCTTGCTGCTTGTAGTCGTTGAAGTTCTCTTCTTCTTCCTCGAAGTACTCCTCCTCGTTGTAGCCCGGGTCGGTATTAGCGTCTATAAATACATACCAAGTACACAATCACCAAACAACCCTTAACTACTTATATTTAGCACACAAGGGATCATATTAGATGATCTAGTATCATCCCAATCATCATGTGGAATATTACCATTTTCTTATTCTTCTTATTTTAGAAAAGTAATTTCTACTCATTGAGAAAATACTTAAGATTTAATATTCACCAATTAAATAGTGGATCATGGTGACACATGTCATCACCACATATTCCAATACTTGGGAATGTGATTTAATTTGGTGGTCATGCATTACAAGATTTAATATTACTATTTAATAATATTTAAGTGACTAGAAATGCCTTTATATCATTCTTTTAGTACTAAGCCAAGTTTCATATCTGTAAAACTAAATGTTTTTACATATTCATGTAGAGCATGGCAAATGTGATTTTTGAGAGTTGGACTCAACTCAAAAGCATTTATAGTTTATTTTCTAAAAATGTTTTGAAGTGGCAAAAGCCTCTGTCTTGTTATTTTTGGTATAGGTGATCTATAGTTTGAATTGATTTGAATCCAACGGGAGTGACTAGATATTTTTAATACCTTTCTAGCAAAATTGGAATTATGCATTTTGGATTTGTACATCTCCTTGAATTGAATTTTGAATCAACTGACAGAATAGGGTTTTAACTAAATAGCAAAATTCTTCTTTAAACTATTAGGCTCTGTGCGGGAAAATAATTAGGCCGGCCCAACTGCATAGCGCTGGCGCAGCGGGATGCTGATAGAACGGTCCCACGCGTGAGCGACTAATTCTAACCGAAAAGGTATCTAGCAATCATAGTCCTACAATTAGAACAGGATCCTATGGCTGAGGTTCATCGTCTATGATGAACAGCTCCGGCGATATTCTAACCCTAACACAGCGGTGTGGGTCGCTAGGGACTCACCAGGGCTCCAGCTAGGGTCGGTGATGGGGGTGAACGATGTTGGAGACGACGGCAGTTCGAACGGTGGTCACGGTGGCTCCTAGGGTGGCTCCAATCGCTGGCTTCCTTCCTCGACTGCAGCGGCGGACTTCGGCCAAACTCCGGCGTCATGGTGCTTGCCTTGCTCCGAGGAAAGGTCAGCAAGGTTCCTGGGTGAGTGGGGAGTGTAATGGTGTGTAGAATGAGGTCTGGGGTGGCCTCTATTTATACACCAGTGTCGGCAGCAGGGCGGCATGGTCTGGCTCCTCCGGCGGCATTGCTACAAGTCTCGCTAAGTATGGCAGAGGACATGGGTCATTGTGGGGCACTGCAGCGATCGTCATGCGCGTGACGGCATGGCAAGGGGCGGTCTCGGTTGGTTAGGCAACATCATCGCTCTGTTCGGGTACGCGCGCGTTCGTCACTTGGTACGGTGGTCACGGGGCACGCGGTGGTGAACGATCATGTCTGGGAGGTCACTAGTGCCACGGCGACTGCGTCTATGAGCGGAGAGAGTGAGGTGCGGCGTGTGAGCGTGAGGCGGTTGTGGCACTCTATCGTCTCTCGGCATGGCAGGGATTAAATGGGTGCGACTGGTCTGGCTCCTTCTCGCCTCGCCGTTGGTCAAGGGGTGGATAGGGGATGGCGGTGAGGTCAGGGATACTCGCTAGACATCATGGGCGAGGGCGGCGCAACGCGCAGCGTCTGGTTCATGGTTGACCGGCATGGCTGGCTCGGTACGGGCATGTCACTGGTGCAACGGTGGAGATGGAGTACTCCACTGCACGGCCAAGTACCAGGAATGATCATGGGTAAGATATGGAGTTGATTGCAGTACAATTTGTTAGAAATTGATAGATCAAAATAGTGTATAGTGGTTGAGGTTGTACTCCGCCTGCTAAGTGTTCGACTTAATGGCCGCATGAAATTAACTTTGGAATTTTTGAATGAATTTTGGTGAGTAATCTGGTCATATGCTTGGTAGCCTATGGTTGCTGGGATTTTTCAAGTGGAAGTGGTTTGAATGGTTTTTGAAAAGTGATGATCTAGGCATATAAACTTGATTCAATTTTACAATGCCTCTTAAATAGATTTGAAAATAGTTTCTGCCATTTTGTAAAGTTTGCTTGGATTCACTTTTACTTGGTCTAGCAAGGAGTGAAAAGAATTGGAATTGTTTCTGTTGGAAATCTTTTACTATAGATTCCCAAAGTGGGCTAGTGGTTAACTTTTGCCAAAATGACCATATGATCATATGATCCATATTTGACTTTCTTTTTATTTGATTCTTAACTAATCCTTAATATTTGTAGCAATCAAAAATGACAATTGCAAGCAGACATGCATTAATACAAATCAGACATGCATTCATATAAGGTTTTAAAGATAAAAGTTTTTGTTAACCCTAAACTTAGATGATTAGATCTTGATAAGCTTGATTAATATTTTTGAGATGTTATGAACCTTCCCCCCTTAAACAGAATCTTGTCCCGAGATTCAGGAAAAACTAGGAACTAAAGACATTGGGAAACTCAGTCCTAATGTAATCTTCTCACTCCCAGTTGGTTTCTTCTTCGGTATGATTACTCCACTGGATCTTGAGAAACTTGATACTCCGGGTCCAGGTGGTTCTGAATGCTACTTCCAAAATATGGATGGGCACTTCACGATAAGTTAGATCCTTATTGATATCTATGGCTATGTGATCGATGTTATTGAAAACTTCGGTCTTCTCCGGAACTTCTAGGCATTTGCGAAGCAACCAGATATGGAACACATTATGCACGGCTAACATTTCCTCAGGTAGTTCTAGTTGATATGATACTTCTCCTCGGCAATTCAAAATCTTGAAGGGTCCAATATATCTAGGGGCTAACTTCCCTTTCGGTTGAAAACGTTGCATTCCTTACAAAGGTGAAACTTTGAGATACACAAAATCTCTGACATTGAAGGTCAGGTCTCGATGTCTTTTTTCGGCATAACTCTTTTGTCTGGATTGAGCAGTCTTGAGGTGCTCATGGACTTTGTGAACTTTCTCTTTCAGCTTCTCGTAGAATGTCGGGTCCGAAGATCTGACTCTCTCCTACTTGCGACCAATTCAATGGGGTACGACACTTCCTTCCATACAAATATTCAAATGGGGCCATTTGCAAACTAGCTTGATAACTATTATTGTATGAGAATTCCGCGAAAGGCAGACAATCTTCCCATTTAGATCCATACTCTAGCACACAGGCTCTTAGCATATCTTCTAAGATATGGTTGACTCTTTCAGTTTGTCGATCGGTTTGTGGGTGATAAGATGTGCTGAAATTCAGCTTGGTTCCTAATCCTTCTTGGACCTTCTACCAAAATCTTGAGGTAAACTAGGTTCCTCGATCCGACACTATGGTCTTGGGGCTTCCATGCAAACAGACTATTCTAGCGATATACAACTCCGCTAGCTTCGAACTTTGGTAGGTAGTCTTGACGGGTATGAATGGGCTACCTTGGATAGTATATCTACTACGAACCAAATAGAGTCATTTCCCCTACTAGATGTAGGCAAACCGGTGATAAAATCCATTCTGACAGAATCCCATTTCCATTCTAGAATCTGCAATGTTTGCAAAAGTCCTGTGGGTCGTTGATGTTCCTCTTTGACTCTCTGACAGATATCACACTTGGCTATGTAGCTTCCGACTTCTCTCTTCATTTTGTGCCACCAAAATTGTTCCTTCAGATCCTGATAAATCTTGGTTCCTCCCGGGTGGATAGAATAAAGGGTATCATGGGCTTCCTGCAAATAACTTGTTTCAACTCCAAATCTGCTGGAACACATATACGTCCTTTGTACCACTGAACTCCTTCTTCATCTTCGGTGAATCCAGGTACCTTCCCTATTCCGACATGACGCTTGATTCCATCAATACTGGCATTTCCTTCCTGGGCCTCTTTTATCGGACTAATCAAAGTGGGTTGAAGTTTAATACTGGCTAGAAATCCTTCGCTAACTAGCTCCACTCTAAAATTCTCCATCTCCTCATATAGACTTGGCTGGGCTTCCTTAATCATGGTATTTAATCTTCACGACAATCTACTAAGAGCATCCGCTACCACATTGTCTTTGCCGGCGTGATAGTGAATGTCAAGGTCATAATCCTTGATTAACTCTATCCATCTCCTTTGCCTCATATTCAGCTCCTTCTGGGTGAAAATATAGTTTAGACTCTTGTGATCCGAATAAATCTCACAGCGGTTACCCATAAGGTAATGACGCCATGTCTTCAAGGCTAAAACTACGGCTGCTAGTTCTAGGTCATGGGTAGGATAGTTCTGTTCATGCTTCTTCAGTTGTTTGGACAAGTAGGATATGACTTTGCCTTCTTGCATCAACACACATCCGAGACCAATCTTGGATGTGTCACAATACACATCAAAAGGCTTCTTGATATCGGGCATGATCAAAATTGGGGCTGAAATCAACCTCTTCTTAAGATGTTGAGAACTTGCTTCACATTTGTCTATCCATTCAAACTTCTTATCTTTCTTCAACAACTGGGTCATTGTCCTTGCGATGCTCGAAAATCCTTCAACGAACGTGCGGTAATATCCGGCTAATCCAAGAAATGTGCGGACTTCTGTTTGGGTGGTTGCGGCTTTCCATTCTTCGACATCTTTAATCTTGGCGGGGTCGACAGCAACTCCTCCTACCGACAAGATATGGCCTAGGAATCCTACTTCCTTTAACAAGAATTCACATCTACTAAACTTGGCATACAACTGATGCTCCCTAAGGGCCTCAAGGATGGTTCTTAGGTGTAGCTCATGGTCTTCTTCTGATTTTGAGTAGATCAGAATGTCATCGATAAAAACAACGACAAACTTATCCAAGAAGTTCATAAAAATCTTATTCATGAGGTTCATGAAATAAGCGAGGGAATTGGTTAATCCAAAAGACATGACATTATACTCATACAATCCATATCTGGTGGTGAAGGCAGTCTTTGGGATATCTGTTGCGTGGATTTTAAATTGAGGATAACCAGTTATAAGATCAATCTTAGAAAACACTCTGGCACTAGTCAGTTGATCAAACAAATCTTCTATCTTTGGCAGTGGGTACTTGTTCTTGATGGTGACGGCATTCAACTTTCGATAATCCGTGCACAAACGGTTAGCACCATCCTTCTTATCAACAAACAAAACAGGTGATCTCCATGGTGATGCACTTGGTTGTATCAAACCTTTTCCTAGCATATCATCAAGTTGCTTCTTGACCTCCACTAATTCAGATGGGTTCATACTATAAGGTCTCTGAGCTATGGGTCCGGTTCCAGGAATTAGTTCAATGATAAACTCGATATCTCGATCTGCGGGCATACCGGGGAATTCATCTAGGAACACATCGGGGTTTTCACAGACTACTCTGACTTGGTCAATGGTGGTTTTAGCTAAACTCTTGTTGCACTTGAATTGATGGGGCAATGTCTTAGATACATGCTCTACTGATACTCCGGTGCTACTGGTCATGGTTATGGCTTTCTTGGCACAGTCGATTAACCCTTGATGTTTCAACATCCAATCCATCCCTAGCACTACTTCCAAACCTTTGGTTCCAAGTACTATTAGATTGGCAAAAAAATCTATCCCATGTATTCTGATAGGTACGGCCTTGCAAATTTTTCTATCTTTGGTGGTTGAACCAAGTATTTGAACTATCATGACATGCTTCAAATTTGTGGGTTGAATCTTACTAGTGCATGCAAATTCTTCTGTAACAAATGAGTGCGATGCTCCAGAATCAAACAACACTCTTGCTAAAAGTGAGTTAACAGAAAACATACCCAGCACGACATCTGGCGCTTCCTGGGCTTCCTCAGCATTCATGTGGAATAGACGGCCATTACAGTTGTGCGGGTTTCCTGGGGCGAATCTCTTTCCAGGTTGGACATGAGCTGTTGGGCAGGTGCAGTCACATTGGTTGTTGTGGCAAGCTTCTTGGGGCACTCGTTGGAGTAGTGACCCGTGACTCCACATTCAAAGCAAGTGATCATTGACTTGTCTTAACCTGCGACAGACACAACATTGCTTCCAGACCTTGGGGTAGTATTTTTGTTGTTGTTGTTGTTGGACTTTGGCGGTGCACGGTTGAAGTTATTGGGGTTGCCGGGGTTGTTGTTATGATGGCCTCCGGGCCTTGGGTTTCCTCCTCCATGGTTGGGGTAGTTCGGACGGTTCATTGGGGGTCTGTTGTTTCTGGGTGCATATCCTGCAGACGGGTTGGGGCGATACTTCAGGGTATGGTGGGGTCCTGGTTGGTGCATCATCCTACGCTTGCGGTTCTCACCGGCTTGGTTGATCTTGCCTTCCATCTGGATTGCAGAATCCACTAAGGCTTCTAGGTCATCAAAGGGAATGTTGACTAGCATTGTCTACATCTCATCATACAGACCATTCAAGAATCTCTCCTTCTTCTTCGCTTCATTGTCAATCTCATCAGGTGCATACCTAGCTAGTGACAAGAATTTGTCATGGTACTCAACCACAGTCATCCTGCCTTGTTTCAAATCTCTGAACTCATCCCTCATCCTTTTGATCACACCCGGGGGCACATGGCTCCTACTGAACTTGAGCTTGAACTCTTCCCAAGTCATCATTTGACATCCGTTCATGGTACGGGTACTATTCCACCAAGATCTTGCATAACCAGACAGATAGTGGGTGGCAAACATCACCTTCTCATTAGCATCAACTCCTGCAACTTCTAGGTTGTTTTCCATGGTCTGGAGCCAGTCATCTGCATCTAAAGGTTCTTCTGACTTGCTGAACATAGGGGGATTGGTATTCTGAAAGTTCTTGAGTTTGGATCCATGGTGATCTTAGTTTCCATGGCCTTGATTATTGTGGGCCATTTGGGCTATCTGTTGAAGAGTGGCTAAGTTGGCTTGTCGTTCAGCTCTACCAGCTTCACGATCAAAAACTAACATTTGTGGAATCTGCAGCATTGGGTCCTGAGATGAACTGCTTCCTCCAGGGTTTTCGTGAGTCATCTAAAGATTGAGATAGATAATGAGATAAGAGGGAAATTTCTAAGGTTCATGGGTTTGTTTCAAAAGCTTTAAACTTGGAGTTTGACTCAAGTTTTGAAAACTAACCACTTCTTCTAATTCATTGATTTCAAGCACACAATACAAACAAACACCACAACTAGAAAACAGATGGTCTTAAGGACCATTCTAACAAGCTATGATACAATGGGACCGGGTACAACTCACACCTACGATAGTGCTCAGGTGCGACTACTCATCATCGGGGGTGTTGGGCTCATAATCATCAATGAAGTCAGCATCATCCTCATTAGTGTTGTCCTCCATGGTAGCGTCCTCTAGATAGTCATTGTCATCACTTAGGTACGAGTGAACATCACCATGGATATCTTCACCTTCTCATCCTTCTCCTCCAGCTGGATCTCCTGGTCGTGGATGGTCTCCTCCAGGGTGGCTATCTTTTGATGAAGACGGGCGATGGTGCGATCCTTTTTGTCGCGCTGGTTGTGAAGTGACTTGCGCTCCTTGGTGAGAATGGCGAGGGTTTGCTTCCTCTCAACGGCTTCCACATGGTTCTGGTTGGCATAAGAACGGGCATTGTCTAACTCTTTCTACGTCTCGTGCAGCATGAAGGCCATGTGGTCCACGTGATGCTTCAACTCTGGATGTGCCAGCATGGCCAAAGGCTGTCCCATAGAGTCATGTCTTGCACAGTGGGCAAAATGGGTGCCGATGATCTGGTTGATGTTTTGTGCACACTGACGTGCAAGAGCTTCTTGCATTGCCCTGGATAATCCTTCTAGCCAGTTGTTCTCACTTACGCTAAACCGAATCTTGTCAGAAAGTGGTGGCTCCATTTTGCCTCTCAGGTCGGCAACAATCATCCACAGTAGCTCCCCTCCAGATTGGTCATTGAGCTGTGCTCCGAAGAACTCCGGGTGCAGGCGTCCAAGATACTCCGAAAGCTGGTCCAGATCCCTCTCAAAGATAAGTTGTCCTCCATTGCCCAACTGGTAAAACTTGCTATATTTGACCTCCATCTATAAGCAATTAATATGAGTAAGTTAGTGAGGTGATCAAGTGTGTCAAAATTTATGTAGAATTGTAAGAGTTTTGAGGAACGAGTGTTCTCTTTTTGAAAGAATCTCAAGGATAAGAATGAGAATAGGTTTTTGCAAATACTCACTTTCTTCGTTTTGAAACTAGGTTTTTCAGGCGTCCATTCTAACTAGGGTCTCCTATGGTTAGGATGGCTCTGATACTAACTTGTCAACACCTAGATTTTTAAGTCCAGATGCCTGTTATGCCATACATTGCAATCCCAATATTGCCATTTTTGTGAGACATAACAGAAGTGGTACCACAGTACATCTTCCATTACAAACCATATTAAAGGTCTTACAAATAAAGGATCTCATGATCTAGTCTTAATACAATCAAAGCAGTGGAAAGTAAACGTAGTAGGCTCCATCTTCAGGGTCACAGGCAATACTGACGATATGATATGATCCTAGTTGTCATAGACCTCCTGATGTCCATCTTCTGGGTAATCCTCCTCATAGTCTGGCCATGGGAATAGCCAGGGACAAAGCCATGAGTACTCTTTAAGTAATCGCAAACTAACACTAGCATGAGTAAGGTAAAAGTTGTAGGAACCTTAAGCTCTAGGTTTTTATTTGCAAAAAGCTATGTTTATTTCATAAGGACTTTAAGAGTAAAGACCTAAATTTAGTTCTCTACATCACTTAAGGGGGAAACTAGTTTTCATGTCCACAACTCTATTGTGGTCAAGTCAAAGTCATCGTTCAAGTCGCAAATCATTTTGAAAACATCTGACAACAGAACAGTATGGCCACTCCAACTGTCCATAACCACGGACGCGGCTATTCGAATAGTTTGACACTCAAGCATAGATTGTACACTTTCACCAAAAAATTCGATACATCCGTCAGGGATAACCCTGAATCATCATACTTGGTATGCGGATAATCGATCCTAACCTTTTTACACACCCTAGTATAGGCACCTCCCCTATGAGCTTGGCCTCCCGGCCATGGCCATCTGCCATCCTGTGCACTGCATAGGTGGACATTTATCACAAGGTAGCCTCAGCTCAACCTCTTCCGCAAGGGAACCCATAATAAGACATATAAACTTCCAGTCAAGCCCTACCTAACTCAGGTAATGTGGTTGTACGGTAAAATTGGAATCGTATCGCATCAGAACCCAAAAATCAGTTTTTGTCAAAGTCAAGGCTCATGCCTCATTCAGTTTCATCATCCAACCATTGTGTTTCATAACACATGTCAAAACATTTCAATAGAATGAATCATCATTCCAAGGTTTTCATAATCATTTTCACCAAGTATTCCCATCTAAAGTGATCAAGTTTTAGCTTAGCACTAGCCACTAATGTTGAGGGTATCACTATGGAGGTGTGCTAACCAAGTATAAGTATCCATGGCTAGTTCTATGATCTTGATGGTATCCATCCTATTTTCCACTAATCACAATTCATTAACTAAGTAAGAAAATGTAATAAAAGGGAAAAGCAAAGCTTGAAGTAAAACTAGGAATGGTATAATTCAAAGTTGCATAACTAGGCATGCCTAGTGCATCTGGTATAGGGGCTTACACATATAGCATGCACAGATAGCTTGCATAGTGGGCTTGCCTTGCTGGTTGTAGTTGTTGAAGTTCTCTTCTTCTTCCTCAAAGTACTCCTCCTTGTTGTAGCCCGGGTTGGTATTAGCGTCTATAAATACATACCATGTACACAATCACCAAACAACCCTTAACTACTTATATTTAGCACACAACGGATCATATTAGATGATCTAGTATCATCCCAATCATCATATGGAATATTACCATTTTCTTATTCTTGTTATTTTAGAAAAGTAATTTCTACTCATTGAGAAAATAGTTAAGATTTAATATTCACTAATTAAAATAGTGGATCATGTTGACACATGTCATCACCACATATTCCAATACTTGGGAATGTGATTTAATTTGGTGGTCATGCATTACAAGATTTAATATTACTATTTAATAATATTTAAGTGACTAGAAATGCCTTTATATCATTCTTTTAATACTAAGCCATGTTTCATATCTATAAAACCAAATGTCTTTACATATTCATGTATAGCATGGAAAATGTGATTTTTGAGAGTTGGAATCAACTCAAAAGCATTTATAGTTTATTGGCTAAAAATGTTTGAAGTGGCAAAAGCCTCTGTCTTGTTATTTTTGGTATAGGTGATCTATAGTTTCAATTGAGTTGAATCCAACGGGAGTGACAAGATATTTTTAATACCTTTCTAGCAAAATTGGAATTATACATTTTGGATTTGTACATCTCCTTGAATTGAATTTTGAATCTACTAACAGAATAGGGTTTTAACTAAATAGCAAAATTCGTATTTAAACTGTTGGGCTCTGCGCGGGAAATGAATTGGGCCGGCCCAACTGCACAGTGCTGGCACAGTGGGCTGCTGACAGAACGGTCCCATGCGTCATCGACTAATTCTAACCAAAACAGTATGTAGCAATCCTAGCCCTACGATTAGAACAGGATCCTATGGATGCGATTCATCGTCTACGACGAACAGCTCTAGCGAGATTCTAACCCTAATGCGGTGGTGTGGGTCGCTGGGCACTCACCGGGGCTCCAGCTAGGGTCGTCGATGGGGGCGAACAATGTTGGAGATGATGGTGGTTCAAACGGTGGTCATGACGGCTCCTGGGGCGGCTCCAATCGTTGGCTTCCTTCCTCGACTGCAGCAGCGGACTCCGGCCAAATTCTAGCGTCGTGGTGCTCGCCTTGCTCCGGGGAAAGGTCAGTGAGGTTCCTGGGTGAGTGGGGAGTGGAATGGTGTGCATAATGAGGTATGGGGTGGCCTCTATTTATACACCAGCGTCGGTGGCAGGGCGGCATGGTCTGGCTCCTCCAGCGACGTTGCTACAGGTCTCGCTAAGCATGGAGGAGGGCATGGGTCGATGCGAGGCACTGCCGCGATCGTCACGCGCGTGATGGCACGGCAAGGGGCGGTCTCGGTTGGTCGGGCGACGTCAGCGCTCTGTTCGGGTAAGAGGGTGTTCGTCACTTGGTATGGTGGTCACGGGGCGCGCGACGGTGAACGATCAAGTCTGGGAGGTCACTGGTGCCACGGCGACTGCCTGTACGAGCGGAGAGAGTAAGGCGCGACGTGTGTGCGCGAGGCGGCTATGGCGCTCTGTCGTGCTCTCGGCATGGCAGGGATTAAATGGGCACGGCTAGTCTAGCTCCTCCTCGCCTCGCCGTTGGTCAAGGGGTGGACAGGGGGTGGCGGTGAGGTCAGGGCTACTCGCTAGACATCGTGGGTGAGGGTGGTGCGGCGTGCAGCGACTGGTTTGTGGTTGACCGGCATGGCTGGCTCGGTACAGGCATGTCACTTGTGCAACGGTGGAGATGAGCTCCTCCACTTCACGGCCAAGTACCAGGAATGATCATAGGTAAGATATGGAGTTGATTGCAGTACAATTTGTGAGCAATTGATAGATCAAAACGGTGTATAGTGGTTGAGGTTGTACTCTGCCTGCTATGTGTTCGACTTAATCGCCGTATGAAATTAACTTTGGAAGTTTTGAATGAATTTTGGTGAGTAATCTGGTCATATGCTTGGTAGTCTATGGTTGCTGGGATTTGTCAAGTGGAAATGGTTTGAATGGTTTTTGAAAAGTGATGATCTAGGCATATGAACTTGATTTAATTTTGCAATGCCTCTTATATAGATTTGAAAATAGTTTCTGCCATTTTGTAAAGTTTGCTTGGATTCACTTTTACTTGGTCTAGCAAGGAGTCAAAATAATTGGAATTGTTTCTGTTGGAAATCTTTTACTATAGATGCCCAAAGTGGTCTAGTGGTTAACTTTTGCCAAAATGACCATATAATCATATGATCCATATTTGACTTTCTTTTTATTTGATTCTGTTTGGAAATGATCTAGATGATGTGGTAATCCTTTTTAAACTAATCCTTAACATTTGTAGCAATCAAACATGGCAATTGCAAGCATACATGCATTAATACAAATCACACATGCATTCATATCAAGTTTTAAAGATAAAAGTTTTTGTTAACCCTAAACTTAGGTGATTAGATATTGATAAGCTTGATTAATATTTTTGAGATGTTACATGCATCACCTCTATGCCATCCACATATGCATGTACATTGCATCCGATTTGATCGTGGAGGAAACGCTGCATAGTGCGCTGGTACATAGCTCCTGCGTTCTTGAGACCAAAGGGCATTGTAACGAAACAGAAGGTTCCGGAGGGGGTTATGAATTAAGTTTTGACTTTTTCTGATTCCTTCATACGGATTTGGCGATAACTGGAATATGTGTCGAGAAAATATAGGAGTTCCGACCCTGCCGTAGAGTCGATAACTTGATCAATTCTAGGCAGAGCAACCGGATTTTTGGGACAAGCCTTGTTCAAGGTGGTATAATCAACACACATCCTTAATTCAGTGGTGTCCTTTTTGGGACCATTATAGGATTGGTCGACCACTCAGTCTGGATAACCTCTTCTATGAATCCGGCTAACTTGAGCCGGTCTAGTTCCTTAGCTATTCCCTTTCGCTTTTCATCACCAAAACATTGTAAGGACTATTTGACGGGTTTAGCATTCGAGTGTACATTTAAAGAGTGCTCGGCAAGTTCCCTAGGTACTACGGTCATGTCAGATGGCTGCCATGCAAAGATATCTTGATTGGCTTGGAGGAACTTGACGACCGCGCTTTCCTATGTGCTATCTAAACCTACACCTATCTGAGCCTCCTTGGAGGGGTTATCATCCTTCAACGGCGACATCTTCGTCTCTTCTGATGCCTTGAACTCCGGAGTCGGCTTTGTCACCTCCTTCTTTGTCGCGGGCATCTCGAACGGGTCAATGGTCTTCTTGATCTGCTGGTACTCTTGGGCGTGCAGTACGCCTTCAGCGAAGGCAGCATTTCTGTCCTTGCACTCTCGTGCTTTCTTCGGGTCTCCCGTGATGGTGATCACGCCCTTGGGACCTGGAATTTTCATCATATTGTAAATGTAACATGGACGAGCCATAAAATCCTAGTAAGTCAGTCGTCCGAAGATAGCATGGTATGCTCTCTTGAGCGGGACCACTTCGAAGGAAAGTGCTTCTATCCGATAGTTCTTTGGAGTTCTGAAAGTAACATCCAAAGTGATTTCTCCCAGGGAATTTGCTTGTCTTCCTGGGACAACTCCGTGGAAGATCACAGAGTTGTGATTCAGCTGAGTTTCCGAGATCCTCATCCGACACAGTGTTTCTACGTAGAGGATGTTGATGCTCCTGCCGCCGTCCATGAGGGTCTTGGAGAAACCATAGCTGTCAATGAGTGGGTTGACGACTAGAGCATACTTTCCTCGCATGTGCAACTTAGGAGGATGATCAGCGCGGTCAAAGGTGATTGTCACTTCTGACCAGTCCAAAAACTGAAGGACAACCGGACCAATTGCATTGAGCTCATGCAAAACTACCTTATTGATCTTAGCTGGTTGAGACCCAAGGAAAGTGACATAAGTGTCCTTCTTCGTTGGGAAGTTCTTCTTTCCATCCGACTTGGGATTTGAAGGCTCTGCTTCCTCCATGTCGGAATCTTCCTTGGTCTTTTTTTCTTTTTCGGGATTCTTCTTTCCCTTTCTTTGTTTGGCCCTGTAGCCAGCGTATTCGTCTTTCTTGATGTCGTCATTGAAACGACACTCGACATTTGTGTGGGACGAGCCCCCGTTGGCATCCAAGTGATGGACACATGGATTGTTGGCGATGTCGGACCAAGATTAGGTTTTGCTAGGTTGCTGGTCTCCTCTACCTTGGACTCTAGATCTCCCACGACCGCGTCTGCGACCGCCTCTGTGCCCTCCTCGTCCTCCAGACCCGAAAGTAGCATTACCAACTGCTATTTCCATGTTGGGATTTTCTTTCGAGGTGTTCTTGCGCTTCTAAGCTTGTTGTTTTGGCTGTTTTGCTGACTATGGTACAACCAGGACGTTCAGTAGTCCTTCTGTGTTATTGTTGATGTCTGCATACTTTCTTGCCATTTCTATCATCTCTCCTAGATCGGTGACCTTGTCGCACTTCAAGCAGTGACGTAGTAAACCAATTGGGAGTCCTACAATGAAAGCTTCAATCGCAGTTTGATCGTTTACTCCTTCACATGAGTTCTTGGTGTCGATCCATCGTCTGAGATAATCTCGGCAAGTTTCTCTAGCTTTCTGGGTGCAACGCTATAGGTCTCCTACCGTACAGGGCCTCCGATATGTGCCTTCGAAATTTCGAAAGAACGTGTTATGCATGTCATACTAGTTGTGGATGGTGTTTTCCGGAAGTTCATTGAGCCAGGATCGTGCCGTCTTCCTCAGCATAAGTGGGAGATACCGGGTCGCAACCAATCTATTTCCGCCTTTTTCGATGCAGCAAGCCTAGAAAAATCCTGAAGCCAAGTGTCTGGTCGAGCCACACCGTCGTAGGGTTGCATGTGTCTTGAGATAGAAAATCCTTCCGGGAAGTTTGTTTGTCGAATGCGCCGTCCGAAGCACTTTGGACCCACATAAATATTATCTGACTCGTAGCGCCGCGCCTCTATATTAGAGTTGATCCGGTGCCTCGTGTCACTTGGTAATAGAGAACGCCGTCTTAGTTGTTCACTGTGGTTGCGGTGCCTTGGAGCCAGACTTCTACTTCTGCCACCACCTCCTCCGCCATGACACCCTCCTTGGCCTCCTCGAGAGCCGTAATGATGGCTGCTTGGTGGAGAGGGTGGTGCAGGTGGATTGTTTTTGGCTAAGCGCCAGCCTTCATCCGGAGCATCGTTATTCCGGTTCCCGGGAGGGTCTTGATTACGACGAGCCCCCTGCTGGCTTGACTCAGCACGGTGTCCGTTGTTCCTTCATCCATCGTTTGCCCCATTGTGATGAGGTTCAGCCAGACGGTTTGTTTGTCTAGGAGGTGGCATCCTTTATCGGTCCTCCTCTCGATGTCGCTCTTCTTCGTCTTCCCTGTGATTTTGACTGTCGCCGGGGAGGCTACCTTGGAACCAATGTTGCCACTGTGTCTTGCTCTGTGGCCGGAGCAACATTGCTCCAGTCACGTGCGGCTCTGTGCCGTTGCCCTGATGATCCGGTTCTTGAGTAGTTGTCTTCCCGATGGTTGGGACGGTGATGCTGTTATGGGTCCTGTCGAGGCCTTATGTCATGCCAGGGCAGATTCGTGCGACATTGGTCGGATTTGGAGACCTGTTTTTTGCTCCCGGATTTCACAGCCTTCTGGTACTCCAGACCATTGGTAAGTAGCTTTACGCCCGACCAGATTTGATCTGGGTTTAGATTGTTCACCAAGATATCTCAAGCTGCAGCAGTGTTTTCCACTGGTGTTCCATACACCAGATCTCCTATGCTATCGAGCCGATGTTCTCCTTTGACGGTGTCATATCCCTCAAAGAGGGTCTTGTGGACTTCCGCATTTTTGTTAGCCCGCACGGGACCGTTACGGGTCTTCTGGTGCTGCAGGGAGTTGAACTGCCCCGTAGATGCAATTCGCTTCTTCTCTTCCAGGAGGTTGTTAGCTTCATCCAGGAGTACTTGACGATGCGCTTCTAGGGCTTGGGCCCTATCTTCCAGTTATGTAGGTGTAAGATCTGCAGCAGTAGGGATTGGCATAGTTAACGCATATCCGATGAGTTTACGGTCACCAGGGGTAACCACGTGTCCATCCACTAGAGTTTCCTTTGTCTCGTCTGGCATTAGGGCTCCATCCGAGTCTTCCCCATATTCTTCAGAAATTGCCTACTCAGCCGGAGGGTCCTTTGCTGGAGTCTTCTTCTTATTCTTCTTCCTTGCCTTCTTGGCAGCGCCTGTAGCAAAGATGACTTTGGGTCCATTTCCTGGAGTCAAGCTCTGATCAGTACTTTCGGACATCTGGACGTCGGGATTATCTCCGAGATCCATATCATCTTGCTCTTTGGGAGAGATTTCTCCGGATCCTTTGGCCATGGCTTCTCCTTCTTCTGCATCTTTGGAGTTGTACTCCTCTTCATACTCCATGGAGAACTTTTGGAAATCCGCCGACGTCATCGAATCATCTGAAGATGCTGGTCAGTTAGTGTTTGTTCTTATTGCCTCTAGCACCGAGTCTTCATTGTCTCCAGCATCGGCAGAGCCGGAGCCGGATCCAACGTATCCGACAAAGTGCGATGTGTACGTCCTGAGTTAGTTGCGGCATTCTTCGTGGGCTTCCTCGAAAGGTTTGATGGTCTCGAGAATCTCATCCATGCTGGCGTCATGCAACATCATACGCCTCAATGTGTACCTCAGGAAAGGTTGATGCGGTCAAGCGTTGGTACAGTCAGAACCATAGTTCCTGTCTTGCTCCTCCTGGATTTCGACCTTGTTGGGAAGATCGGTCTGGGATTCAGCCTCGCTAGGGAGATCCACTCCAGATTTGATGTTCACTGTAAGATCTGCTTCAGGCTCAGCTTTCTCCACTATCTTCGTGTTAGGTGTGGGCTGGGTGGGATTGGGATTTTCTAGGATCCGGAACTCTACCGCCTACACGGATAAAGTGGACCCAGAAGCTTCTTCTGCCTGTATCATCACCGTTGGGGTGGGTGGGACAGGTTCAGCAAAACCAATGTAAACATCGATCTCACCAAAAGACATGATGGTGTAGGCAGTCACGGCCTCCCTAGCCGAAATCCAGATCTCGTTGAGAACGATGAGAGGGAAGTTGATGGCGCAGAGGGCGCGACTGACGACCATTGTCTCGCTGATTCCGATTCTTTTAGATTCTACTCAGAATGCAGCTCCAAAGCTCACTTGCCCCACGGTGGGCGCCAACTATCCTCGGATTGAGGACAAGTATGCCATGAGGGGGTCCTCAAGGCATGCGGAAGAGAGGGGTGTGAGACGTATGGTGTTCCAGGATGGTGAGCACACAAGTTTACCCAGGTTCAAATCCACCGGCTTTGGAGGATCCTAGTTCTACTAGCAATCCAGTAATACGGCAGAGCCGGATATGGGTTACAAGGGTTTCTCCTGTACGAGTTGAGATTGTAGACTATTGTGGGGTGCCTTAAAGGCTGGTCCCTAGAACGGCTTATATAGATATCCGGCCTAGGGTTTACAGGAGAGACCTATCTGGCTACGACTAAGAGTCGGTTATAGTACATCTTGAACTACAAGTAACACTACAGGCCTATGTCGGTAAGTCTTCAGGGGCTTCCCGTAGCCAGACTAGACTCCGTCTCTTCTCCCTGACTGGTTCGCCCGTGACGCAAACCTCTAACCTGAAGTGGGCCACCCTGGTTAGTGAGGCATAGTGAGGATACCCAAAAAGTATATCCCCAACAAAGGATTTTTCGAGATGCAATCAATATACCAATTTTGGTATTTTTCCTTGCAACTATGTCACATTGTATGAAACCATGCGAAGGATTTACATTGTTCGGAAAGTTTTAGAATTTCTTATGCCCGTTTCTAAATTTTCCAGTTTCAAACTAAGGTCAAACCGGCGGTCATGAAGATAGGGGATGAGCCTCGCTAAAACTTGCATTAGATCTCTTAAGAAACATCATATTGTGAGTCTAAAAATGATTTTTTTTCAAAAAAATCATGAGCATTAGATCATGTACCTGTACTTCAAACCGGACCCACTTACTACCGATTCGGCGGACATTTGTCTTTTTCTCGCGGGGTGGATGGAAAGGTTTTAGATACCACGGTTGGGACATCATCCATGTAACGTGGTATATTATTTTTGAAAAATGGATGGTATCATTTATAAATAATCCTTTGGTGGTTGCTTTCACAAAACGCCCCGTTTGTGGAACTTGTAAAATGGAAAATGGCTTTTTCGTGCGACGAAAACGAAAATGGAAAATGGCTTTTTCGTTCGCCAACCCAAGATACACATATGTGCACAATTTGGGCACACTATCGTAAACTATGTCTCGATTCTGGCTATAATATTGTAGATTTGGACCGAAAGCCATGAAACTTCAAACCTGATAGCTCATTTTGAAAAGGATTTTTCGTGATGCAACTAATATACCAATTTTGATATTTTTCCTTGCAACTATGTCACATTGTATGAAACCACATGAAAGATTTACATTGTTCGGACAGTTTTTGAATTTGTTATGCCCGTTTCCAAATTTTTCGTTTTACAAACTAAGGTCAAACCGGTGGGCATGAAGATAGGGGACGAGCCTCGCTAAAACTTACAATAGATCTCTAAAGAAACATCATATTGTGAGTCTAAAAATGATTTTTTTTCAAAAAAATCATGAGCATTAGATCATATACCTGTAGTTTAAACCGGACCCACTTACTAACGATTCGACAGACATTTGTCTTTTTCACCCGGGGTGGACGGAAAGGTTTTAGATACCTCGGTTGGGACATCGTCCATGTCAGGTGGTATATTTTTTGAAAAATGGGGTGGTATCATTTAGAAATAATCCTTTGGTGGTTACTTCACAAAACGCCCATTTTTTTAACTCGTAAAATGGAAAATGGCTTTTTCGTGCAACGAAAAGGAAAAATTCCTCCTGCAACATTGTTCGCCATCCCAAGATACACATATGTGCACAATATGTGCACACTATCACAAACTATGTCTCGATTCTGGATATAACATTGTACATTTGGACCGAAAGCCATGAAACCTCGAACATGATAGCTCATTTTGAGAAGGATTTTTCGAAATGAAATCAATATAGCAATTTTGGTATTTTTCCTTGCAACCATGTCACATTATATGAAACCACGTGAAAGATTCACATTGTTCGGAAATTTTGAATTTGTTATTCCCATTTCCAAAGATTCCCATTACAAACTAAGGTCAAACTGGCGGGCATGAAGATACAGGACGAGCCTCGCTAAAACTTACATTAGATCTCTAAAGAAACATCATATTGTGAGTCTAAAAATGATTGTTCAAAAAAACACGAGCATTAGATCATGTACCTGTAGTTTAAATTGGATTCACTTACTACCGATTTGGTAGACATTTGTCTTTTTCACCCGGGATGGTCGGAAAGGTTTTAGATACCCTGGTTAGGACATCGTCCATGTAACATGGAATATTATTTTTAAAAATGGGGTGGTATCATTTAGAAATAATCCTTTGGTGGTTGTTTCACAAAACACACCCAGTTTTTGGAACTCGTAAAATGGAAAATAGCTTTTTCGTGCGACAAAAACGAAAATAGAAAATGGATTTTTCATTCACCATCCCAAGATACACATATGTGCACAATATGGGCACACTATCACAAACTATGTTTTGATTCTGGCAATAACATTGTACATTTGGACTGAAAGCCATGAAACCTCGAACATGATAGCTCATTTTGAGAAGGATTTTTCAAGATGTAATCAATATACCCATTTTGGTATTTTTCCTTGCAAATATGTCACATTGTATGAAAGCACGTGAAGGATTTACATTGTTCGGACAATTTTTGAATTTCTTATGCCCGTTTCCAAATTTTTCGTTACAAACTAAGGTCAAATCGGCGGGTATGAAGATAGCGGACAAGCCTCGCTAAAACTTGCATTACATCTCTGAAGAAACATCATATTGTGAGTCTAAAAATGATTTTTCAAAAAATCATGAGCATTAGATCATGTACCTGTAGTTCAAACCGGACCCACTTACTACCGATTCAGCAGAAATTTGTGTTTTTCATCCGGAGTGGATGGAAAGGTTTTAGATACCCTGGTTGGGACATCATCCATGTAAGGTGGTATATTTTTTTTAAATGGGGTGGTATCATTTAGCAATAATCCTTTGGTGGTTGATTCACAAAACGCCCCGTTTTTTTGGAACTCGTAAAATGGAAAATGGCTTTTTCGTGCGACGAAAAGGAAAACTTCCTCCTGCAACATTTTTCGTCATTCCAAGATACACATATGTGCACAATATGGGCACACTATCACAAACTATGTCTTGATTCTGGCTATAACATTTGGGAGTGCCTCTATGGCGAGCTCCTCGAACATGTCTAAGGACGGGATGCGAAGACATCTTCGAAAATCTCCGCCATAGTGGTTTTCCTGCTCTCGCACACGATCTAGCTTGCAGTTTGTAACTTCTATAGCTAGATCAATAAGCCGGGAAGCTAAAAAATATCACATATTAGGGAGTGCCTCTATGGTGAGCTCTTCGAAGATGTCTGAGAATGGGATCCTAAGACATCTTCGACAAGCTCCGCCGTAGTGGTTTCCTTGCTCTCGCACACCATCTAGCTTGCATTTTCTAACTTCTATAGCTAGATCAATACGCCGGTAAGCTAAAAATACCATATATTAGGGAGTGCCTCTATGGAGATCTCCTCAAAGATGTCCGAGGACGGGATCCTAAGACATCTCCGAGAAGCTCTGTCGTAGTGGTTTCCCTGCTCTCGCACACCATCTATCTTGTAGTTGATAACTTCACAAGGATTCCTATTTATAGATTAAGCAATAGAACATAGTGTTTACACTCACGACATAATGTCGACACTCACCCTTTTATAGTGCCGCCACCCACCAAAATAGTGTCGCCAGGCACTGGCATAGTGTCGACACTCACTGGCATAGTGTTGCCACCCACCAAAATATTGTCGGCACCCATGTTTAGTCCCGGTTGGTGTCTCCAACAGGGACTAAAGGTTCATCTTCAGTCCCGGTTCGAGACACTAACCGGGACTAAACATGGTTTGCGACTGTCCAGCCAGCCGCAACCCCTTAAGTCCCGATTTATGACTCCAACTGGGACTAAAGGTTCATCTTTAGTCCCGGTTGGAGACACCAACTAGGACTTCCCGCCAATCTCAGAGCCGTTAATCCACATGCCATGCTTTCCTGCCATTTTCCTCCGCTTCCCGCCAGGTTTTCCCGCCCTTTCCCTCCGCTTCCCGCCATGTTTTTCTACCCTTTCCTTCTATATCTAGGCCGACCATGCTATGGCTATCCATGCATCCATACCTTCCTCTCTCAAAATAATGGACACCGCATACTGGGCCATTCTCACACTCGAGGAGACCGGGGCGCTGTGTGCCTCCAGCGACTCATGCCCGTCGGGCTACCGGTTACCCACCGACTGGATGATGAGCGTTGGAGGGGTTCCTGTCCCTCCTGCGCCTCAAGGTTCCGCCCGCCAGGCGGCCATCATGAACCACTTCTTCCTAGAGCTCACGCCAGAGCAGCGGATGGATCCCCATTGGGATCTTGACAACTACGATACCTGGAATGCCTTTTTCGCTAACTGTTGGGAAAAGAAGCTCGCCAGGTACGAGGGTGACGGCCTGCCCCCGGTGAACCACAACAAAACCGGTCGTCGCATATGATGGGCGAACCGGACTATCGCCGGTGTGATGCGCTACATCATCGAGGGAGATCATCCTCGCCTGCAGTACCCGCACCTTAACCCGCCGCAAAGCCACAAAAAGGGTGGCGGTGGTGAAGGCCATGGGCGTAGAGGCATCGTCATCCGGGAGCCCCCTCCCCCGTGCATCGTGAATTCGAGGCCAGAGTGGTAGGTGCCCCCGAAATATGCCATGGTTTACGGTCCCTGGTTCCCCCGTACACAAGCCGGGTAAGGGCTGAGGATCCAGCCGCATGCGCCTAGCGATGACGACGATGACGATGACGATGACGAAGACGACCCTGAAGTTGTGTACCATAGGGCTAGACATGATTATGACTAATAAATATCTTTACTAGAACACTCCTGAACTATGAAGATCGTGTATTGTTGTGAGTTCACTAAAGTTCTCAAATGCTTGTTTTCACAAGACCCGGGATTTACCATATTAAATATTTTTTTTACAAAAAATAAATTATATTTTTATTAGGTAGATATTTCTGCTATGAACATTTTGATATGCTATATATATACAAATTTGTATTATATATATTTTGATATGCTATATATATTTTAACATACAATAAGGCGGGAACTAGAATGTACACTCAAAGTTTAAATAATTTTTATGAAATTCTGTTTAGTTCTGGGTCATGCCAAGACCCGGGACTAAAGGTGGATGTTTGGCGCGCGACTGCTGGGCTGCTACCAAATCTCTTTAGTCCCGGGTCGTGTCATGACCCAGGACTAAAGGTCTCACCTTTGGCCCCGGGACTAAAGCGCTCCCCTTCTCCCCCAAATCTCCATCTCTCACACTTCGATTAGCGCAGGAGGCCGCGAAGCAGAGAGCTCCCCCGACACCGGCAGGCTACCCTAGCTCCACGCGCGCCGCCCCCTCTCTGTCGCCATCCACCATCCGGTCACCACGCACAGAGTCGCCCCCTCTCTGTCACCAGCACTGCACCGACCGTTGCCGCCACCGCCGTCGTCGCCTCTCCGTCCCCAGGTACCTCGCGCTCTCTACTCTCTATATACCGCACCTAGTGTAGGCAGGCAGGGCGGTGCGGCGAGTAGGGGCGGGGTGGCACGGCGAGCAAGGGGCCACGTCTTGGCGATGGCAGTCTGTGATGGTCGACGGCGATTTTTTTCTAAGTAATATTATTAGTAGTAGTAGTACTATTTGTTTACTATTTAGTATTATTTAGTAGTCTTTTATTATTTGTTTATTATGTAGTCTTCTTTTAGTTGTATTTTTATTAGTTTTTTTAGTAGTATTTACTAGTCTTTTTAGGAGTCCTTTTATTATATATGTAGTCTTTTTTAGTAGTATTACACTAGCTAGTATTCGTATTACTTTACTAGTATTTGTACTATTACTAGTACTATATATATTATTAGTAGTATTTGTATAGTATTAGCAGTAGTATTGCATTTGTGGTTAGTGATAGCCAATGGACGGGAAGGCAACGCGCGCCATATAGTGTTGATGGACGGACGCGGCAGCGCATGCCATATAGGGCCGATGGATGGGTGCGGCAGCACGAGCCATATAGGGCATCGACGGGCACGGCAGCGCGCACCATATAGGGTCGATGGACAGTCGTGACAACTAGCAAGTTTATAGCACTGTAATTTATTAGCGCTTTGCTATGTTTGTAGTACTGAAATAGCTAGCAAGTTTTTGTAGAAACTATGGATCACGAACAGGATCAAGAAGAGATATTGGAGGATATGATAAACGACAATAATGATATCACCTCGCAGTATCTGAATGACTCCGGTGAGGGAGTGGGAGAGGATATCGAGCAAGGAGATGGTTCCGATGAGAGAGTTGAGGAGGATCTCGAGCGAAGAGACGGCTCCGGTGAGGGAACCTTGACTACAAAGTCCGGCGAGGTATATAAATTATAGATTGTTTCTTCTTTTAGCCCTCTGGATCGAAGCAATCTATTGGAAGCAAACAAGGCCCGACAAAAAAGTTGGCCCCGATGCTAGGTTCACGATCGAATAAGTCGCTACAGATGGTGCCCCGATTTCTCTCGAGCATAATACAAGATTATTTACAAGTCAATGTGGAGTTATTGTTAGGTACATTATCCCGATCACCATTCGAGAATGGAATAAGCCAGAGGAGGGTGGAGTTAGTTATGTCGAGGATAAATGTAAAGATAATCTTTGGAATACGCTCATGACAAATTTCAGCATACCGCTAGAGGTGGATCTAGAACACAAAGTTATAGAGCCAAAAGTCAAGTAGTGGGCTCTTAAGAAGATGGCCTCACAATTCACAAACCACAAAAAAGATTGTGGAAGAAGTATGTCCTGGACGAAAATACTCTGGAGTTTACCGGAGCAAACGAGAAGCTAAGAGATCACTAGGAGTAATTTCTGGAGTACAAGAAACCGGTTGTAGCTATGAAAAGGTCTGAATAAACAAGGAAAATGTTGTGCTGAAGTAATATCACCATGTTATGGGGAGAAGTTGCTACAAGGCTGCCAGGCCTAAGTGGGAGAAAGCCGAGAATGACCTGATTGATAAACGTATCAATCCAGAGACATCGGAGTGGACCGATCGGGTAAAGCCTTGGTTCTACGGGCATGGGGGAAAGTTGGACCTAGAAATAGGGAAGTGTATTTATTCGAAAGAACATCTTGGAACACCTTTAGAAGCCCTAAAAACTACAGTGAAGGAGGTGGAGGAGGGAAAGTTCTACCCCGATAGAGAGAATGATGAGCTTACACACGCCCTTGGGAATAAAGAACACAAAGGACGAACAAGAGGCACTGAAGGCTCCATTCCCTAGAAGCTCGGGTTTCCCGATGATAGGAAGAAATATCCCGATAAAAGCCATCAGAGGAGAAAGGATAGGGAGGCAGACTAGATGCAATATATAGATGAAACATTAAGGATGCATCAAGAGCAAATAAACGCACTTAGTAGCCAACAAGCTACCGGCCCATCTCAGCGATAGGATGAAGATCTTGCATTCGATGCTACCGGCCCACCATCTCGAAGAAAAAGCAGCATGGCTTCCACGTAGGTCCTGGTAGATGATGATGCAATGACAATGGCTCGTCGCTACCCCGTGGCTGATATCACAGATTCCGAAAATTGCCAGCTGCATGTGATAGTTGTGAGCATATCCGTAAAGGTGGCGGTCGGCTTTGCCTTACCTTCTAGATTTACACCAACTTACCATTGCTCTCCAGTTCCAGATGGCGACACTGTTGTCAGGGTGGATGAAGGTATGAAGGGATTTGAGCACCTGAAGCGTGAATTCCCTGCAGGCGAAGGGGATCTGACTGAACAAGGAGAAGCCAGGAAAAGCAACGTTCTATGGTGAAAGGAAAACATCGTGCTTCCAAATTTCACGCCAAGGCCACCGACTCCTCCCAGTTGCAATCCAGCTCAATCTCCATTGCCTCATATGTCTCCGTCGTGTCAGCAGACTCTACCGCCTCAGCCCTCTCCGGTGCTTCTGCAATCTCCGGAGCCTCATCTATCTCCGGCACATCTACAGACTTTGTCGCATCCGCTGTGCTAGCAGACTCCGCCACCTCAGCCCCATTTGCAAAAGCGGAAGAGTACCAGCGCTACGGCGGCTAATACTACAACATGTACAAGGACAAAAGTCTCGGTCGGTAGGAAGAAAGCCAAGGT
This sequence comes from Avena insularis, assembly GCA_023614405.1. NCBI lineage: Eukaryota > Viridiplantae > Streptophyta > Magnoliopsida > Poales > Poaceae > Avena > Avena insularis. The sequence continues at coordinate 411,822,548 of CM042686.1, read as the reverse complement.
AGAACCTTCCAAGTTATCTTACGACCTGAGAGATGAGAAACTCAAAAGGGTCGTGAAAGAAGATGTCAAATGCCAGCTTGCACCAAAAAAGCCCCCACCAAAGTAGTAAATAGCACTGAAAACGGTGCAATACTTTGTGAACGTGCTTGAGCGACCAAAGCCAGACAATCTGCCTTCAGACTATGACCGCTCAATTATAAAGTCACATAAGAAGAATGTGGAGCAGTCGAGAGGTACTAGTAGAAGTGGAAAAACAATTCCCCAGCTCGGCGAACAGAAGAACCAATCGTGCCCTCCGCCGAAAGTGTTATCCGTTCCATATCCGGAGATTACACAAATAGTCGCACAAACGGCACACGATCTTGGTATGACTGTTGGTCAATACTTAGGCACGGAAGCCACACCCATGGCTGAAGTGGCATACAAATATGAGTACGGAAAGCCTCTCATCAGACCCGAGGAGGTCCCGCTCCTACAAACACAAATGCGAAAATTGCATGAGTGGTATCTCCGAGCCTCAAAGGAAGGCACGATCATGATCATAGTGGGAGTTAGAGATGGACATTACTTCCGTGGAAACGATGAGATACACATTGACTTCACGGAATTATTTCAGTTATTCAATCAAAATGCCCTCGACAAAATCTCTCATCAGTTGCTATAGTCTGTAAGTGATTTATTTCTGTAATTATGTATCTAGCTCAGCTTGTTCATTTCATGTATAATTATTCTCACTATATTTTTTTGTACGATATTATGCAAAATGAAGATTCTAGAATGCAAAAGAGGACGAATCTATGACCTTGGGTTCATTGATCTAAATAGGATTCATGAATATACGATAAAAAATAACGCCAAAGAAATAGAGGATTGCTTGCTAAAGTTTCTACTGAAACAACAAAACAAAACAAAAATATTATTTCCTTACAACTTCCAGTGAGTTTTACTGTCTTGTACACATTCGATTTCGTTTACTCGATGTTAAGTGTAACTGATGAGTTATGCGCGCACAGGTTCCACTTCATGCTGCTAATCATTCATCTTGACCAAGGGAAAGTACTAGTCATGGACTCGAAATGTAAAGACCCTAATATATGGGTGAACCTGACTGAAATGCTCCAGAGGTATCTGCAATCATTATCGCACTATATCGGCATATTTCGTTCTTTTCATGATACCAACTAATTAATAACTCCTTTACTCATTTTCTTTGCCGGGCAGGGTTTGGAAACGGTTCACACTAGTAGAAAATGGACCTTTGGTCCAGGGGTATTAGCCCCGGTTTTGCTATAAACCGGGACTAATGCCCCGGTCCAACGGCTAGATCTGGCCCCAGGGGGGTGGCAGGCACTAGCCCCGGTTTGAACGGGACCTTTAGTCCCGGGTCGTGTAACAAACCGGGACTAAAGGGTTCCAGGCAGGCTGGATCAGGCGCCAGACCCTTTAGTCCCAGTTTGTTATACGACCCAGGGCTAAAGGTTGACCTTTAGCCCCGGTTCTAGACATGAACCGGGACTAAATGTCTAGCTATATCTTCTTCCCCTGCCCGAGCCACCATTCAAGTTGGTGGCTCCTCTCTCTCTCTTTCTTGCTCAAGCTCGAGTTCATGCCCAATTTTTTCTCAAGATTTGTCTATATTTTGTGTTTCCCCATCTATCCAAAGGTTCTAAAAGGTGAGCAACTTCATCCTTTGAACTCTCATTGCTATATTAGCTCATTTCATGCTCTATCTTGTAGATGAATTTGTGGATTTAGTTTGGTAGTAATTTTTGCAATGATAACATGAGATCGATGTTTAGATTCTATCTATCTTGTATTAATGTAAGGAACTCTAAGGTAAATATCACAATATGTGGATTCTATCTATATATATCTTGTTTTGCACATAGTCTCGAAATTTGATTTTAGAAGCACACACATGCGTGACTTCATCAATTTAACTAGCTGGGCAAAATATCCTTCTTCGTCTACCTGCGTTCAACAAACTGAAAAAATTGTAACAAAGATAGGGTTAATTCATAAAAGCTTGATAAGAACACATCACAGTACATCTTCGAGAAGCTCCTCTATGGCGAGCTCCTCGAAGATGTCTGAGGATAGGATCCTAAGACATCTTCGAGAGAAGCTCCGCCGTAGTGGTGTCCCTCTTGCACCATCTTGGAGTTAATAACTTCTCTAGCTATAGATTAATACGCCGGGTAACTAAAACAATTCACATATTAGGGAGTGCCTCTATGGTGAGCTCCTCGAAGATGCCTGAGGACGGGATCCTAAGACATCTTCGAGAAGCTCTGCCATAGTGGTGTCCCTGCTCTCGCATACCATCTTTCAGTTTATATCTTCTCTAGCTAGATCAGTATGCTGGTGGATCTAACTAATTTCACATATTAGAGAGTGCCTCTACGAAGAGCTCCTTGAAGATGTCTGAGGACGAGGTCCTACATATCTTCGAGAAGCTCCTCCGTAGTGGTGTCCCTGGTCTCGCACACCATCTTGCAGTTCTTCACAGGAATGCATACCTATTTATAGATTAAGCAGCACAACATAGTGTCGGGCACTGATGACATAATGTCGACACACTCACCCCTGGCATAGTGCTGCCACCCAACCAAAATAGTGTCGTCATTTAATTTACTGGCTTAGTGCTGCCCACTGAGGACATAGTGTCAACATGTTGTCTCCACATTCACATTTAGTCCTGGTTGGTGCCTCCAACCGGGACTAAAGGTTCATCATATCTTTAGTCCCGGTTGCTGGCTTTAATTTTGCTTTTTAGATTAGTACTAATTAATTATGATTATGCTGCCACCCACCCTAAATAGTGTCGTCATTTAATTTACTGGCTTAGTGCTTCCCACTGAGGACATAGTGTCGACATGTTGTCTCCACATCCACATTTAGTCCCGGTTGGTGCCTCCAACCGGGACTAAAGGTTCATCATATCTTTAGTCCCGGTTACTGGCTTTAATTTTGTTTTTCAGATTAGTAGTAATTAATTATGATTATGTTTAATGTACTTAATTTATTATATAATGCAGATGAGCCGGCAATGGATGTACATTGACCGACTCTCTAGCGAGTTCATTAAAGGCGTGCATTCTTTTCTCCTTATGGCCGAGGAAAACAAGAGGAATGGTTTTATGTCTTGTCCATGTGGTGTTTGTCGGAATCATAAGAAATACTCTTCCTCAAGAGTCCTTCACAGCCACCTGTTTCGGTCCGGTTTCATGACCAGCTATAATTGTTGGACCAAGCACGGAGAAAGAGGGGTTATGATGGAAGACAACGAAGAAGAGAATGATAACGACTACCTTACAATGTCCCCTGAATACGATGGTACTACAATGGAAGACATTGATGAAGAAAAAGATGAAGAACGGGCATCAGATATGCCTGATGATGATCTTAGTCGGGCCATTGTTGATGCCCAGGAAGAATGCATAACTGAAAGGGAGAGGTTGAAGTTCAAGAAGATGTTAGAGGATCACAACAAATTGTTGTACCCAAATTGTGAATATGGGCACAAAAAACTAGGTAGCACACTGGAATTGCTGCAATGGAAGGCAGAGAACGGTGTGACTGACAAAGGATTTGAAAAGTTGCTGAAAATAATGAAGAAGTTGCTTCCAAAGGATAACGAACTGCCCGCCAGTACCTACGAAGCAAAGAAGGTTGTCTGCCCTCTAGGATTAGAGGTGCAGAAGATACATGCATGCATTAATGACTGCATCCTCTACCACGGAGAGGAGTACGAGAATTTGGATGCATGCCCAGTATGCACTACATTGCGGTATAAGATAAGACGAGATGACCCTGGTGATGTTGAGGGCGAGCGTCGCATGAAGAGGATTCCTGCCAAGGTGATGTGGTATGCTCCTATAATACCACGGTTGAAACGTTTGTTCAGGAACAAGGAGCATGCCAAGTTGTTGCGATGGCACATGGAAGCCCGTAAGAAAGACGAGATGTTGAGACACCCTGCTGATGGGTCGTAGTGGAGAAAAATAGAGAGAGAGTTTTCGGACTTTGCAAGTGATGCGAGGAACTTATGGTTTGGTCTAAGTACAGATGGCATGAATCCTTTTGGGGAGCAGAGCTGCAGTCATAGCACCTGGCCTGTGACTCTATGTATCTATAACCTTCCTCCTTGGTTGTGCATGAAGCAGAATTCATTATGATGCCAGTGCTCATCCAAGTCCCGAAGCAACCCAACAACAACATTGATGTGTACCTAAGGCCATTAGTTGAAGAACTCTTACAGATGTGGCACGGACAAGGTGTATGTGTGTGGGATGAGAACAAGCAGGAGGAATTTGACCTACGAGCGTTGTTGTTCATAACAATCAGTGATTGGCCTGCTCTTAGTAACATTTCAGGACAGACAAACAAGGGATACGATGCATGCACACACTGTTTAAACGAGACTGAAAGTATATATTTGGATAAATGTAAGAAGAATGTGTACCCGGGGAATCGTCGTTTTCTTCTGCCCACGCACACCCTAAGAAAGAAAGGTAAGCATTTCAATGGTGAGGCAGACAGCCGGTGTAAGCCTATCCGCCGTACTGGTGATGATGTATTTGATATGGTGAAAGATTTAAAAGTAATCTTTGGAAAGGATCCTGGTAGACAATCTGTTTCGAAGGATGATGTCGGACACGCACCCATGTGGAAAAAGAAATCTATATTTTGGGAGCTACCCTATTGGAAAGTCCTAGAGGTCCGCTCTGCAATTGACGTGATGCACCTGATGAAGAATCTTTGCGTGATGCTGCTAGGATTCTTGGACGTGTATGGGAAGAGCAAAGATACACCTAAAGCACAGCAGTACCAACAACGTATAAAATACCGAGACGGCATGCATCCAGAGCTGTTTGAAGGTACTGCTAGCTACGCTCTTACCAAAGAAGAGAAGGAAATCTTTTTTGAAGTCCTTTACAGTATCAAGGTCCCGTCTGGTTTCTCGTCGAACATAAATGGAATAATAAATATGGCAGAGAAAAAATTTCAAAACCTGAAGTCTCATGACTGCCACGTGCTTATGACCCAGCTGCTTCCGATTGCATTGAGGGGACTCCTGCCAGAAAATGTTCGAGTACCCATTGTGAAGCTATGTGCGTTTCTCAATGCAATTTATCAGAAGGTAATCAGTCTAGATAGTCTACCAAGGTTACAGAAAGATGTGCTCCAATGTCTTGTCATCTTCGAGTTGGTGTTCCCACCATCCTTCTTCAATATTATGATGCACCTCCTAGTTCACCTAGTTGAAGAGATTAACATTCTCGGTCCTATATTTCTACACAATATGTTCCCCTTTGAGAGGTTCATGGGAGTGTTAAATAAATATGTTCATAATCGTGCTAGGCCAGAAGGAAGCATCTCAAAGGGATATGGAACAGAGGAGGTCATTGAGTTTTGTGTTGACTTTATTCCTGACCTTAAGCCCATCGGTGTTCCTGAATCACGGCATGAGGGTAGACTTAGTGCAAAAGTTACACTAGGAAAGAAAGCAAGGATATGTATGGATGGACATTCTCTCACTAAAGCACACTACACAGTTCTGCAAAGTTCCACCTTGGTGGCTCCGTATATCGAGGAAGACAAGAATATTGTACACTCTAACAACCCGGGGAAGCCTGGCTCCTAGATTAGAGAGGAACACATGAGTACTTTTAGCGGTTGGTTACAGACATATCTCATGAATGACATAAATGTTGGAGAGTAGTTGTACTTGTTGGCTAGGTCACCATCTTCGACTATATTTACTTTCCAAGGGTACGAGATAAATGGGAATACATTTTACACGATCTCCCAAGATAAAAAGAGCACCAATCAAAATAGTGGTGTCCAATTTGATGCAACAGACGAGAATGGGCAAAAGGATACATATTATGGTTACATAGAGGAGATATGGGAACTTTACTATGGACCTTTTTTAAGGTTCCTTTGTTTCGGTGCAAATGGGTCAAGCTGACAGGAGGCGGGGTTGAGGTAGACAAGAAATACGGAATGACAACAGTGGATCTCAACAACCTTGCATATAGAAATGAACCATTTGTCCTAGCCAATGATGTGGATCAGGTTTTTTATGTGAAGGACATGTCTACCAAACCGAGAAAAAGGAAAGATAAGCAAAAGAATACAGCATCCGATGAGCCAAAGCGCCACATAGTTCTTTCAGGAAAAAGAAACATCGTGGGGGTGGAGGATAAGACAGACATGTCAGAATATTATGATAAGTTTCATGAAATTCCGCCCTTCGCTGTGAAGGATGACCCAAATATCCCGTTAAGTAAGGAAGATGCTCCATGGTTATGGATTAGAAGAAAACCCTAACAATAGAGATGTGTGGATGTTGGTGATGTACAATATTATTAAACCTTTATTTTTAATGATCTGCTTATATGTATATGGATATGAACTATCTCGATCTCAATAGGTAGTATTGCAACTTTCTGTGGCCAGGCATTTATTAATATTAAAATGTAAAAATTAGTCATAATCATATCTAGCCATGTAGTACACGGCTTCAGGGTCGTCTTCGGAATCGTCATCATCATCGTCGTCACTCGTAGCACGCGGCTGGATCCTCCGGCCTTGGATTCATGACGCGTGGGGAAGGGGGCTCCCGGATGACGACCCCAGTGTTGGGTCCGTAGCATAGAAAACAAAAAAATTTCCTACGGAGTGAACTACACGCCAAGATCTATCTACTAGGTACAAAGCAACGGGTGGACATACATCCAACGAGAACTTACCCTCATAGACAACGAGCTTTGTTAACGAGTAGGAACTCGTGGTTGATGTAGTCGTACACTTGCCGATCTCAAGATCGTGATGAAGTCCAGCAGGTCCGGCTCCAGCACGTCCATCAGATCCAGCTCCAGCACCACCAAGTCCAGCACCGCAAAGCAGCGGTGCATCCGTGATCGCACACACGTCCGGTACCCCGACAACCTCCGTTCCTCGCTCCAACAAAGCAGCGGAGGCAGCAACTCCTTTCCAGATAAAGCCACCGGGAACATGTATCTCGCTAATCCGAGACCATGGGGGAATAATACTAGAGGGGGAGAGAGATCCTTCACAAGGAGGTGTGAGTGAGAAGTGAGGAGGGTGGTTTTTAGGAGGAGGGTGCCCTCCTTCATGGCCGGCGCATGGAGGGGGTGACCCTTCACCTCCTCCATTCATGTGGTGGTAACCCCTCCACATTAAAATGCCCCTTCACATTCTCTTTTAAAGTCTCCACTTCAAATGCATTAAATTTCTCCAAATTTAATGCTCTCTCATTTAATAAAACTCTTTTATTATTTTTATTCAGAATTTTGTTAATTACTTTAATTAACAAACATTCACATAAAACCCCCTGCAACATTTCAATATTACATGCAGAACCAATTTCAGCAATTTCACCCGAAACAGTTTTGGTGTCTATTGAAATAATTCCAGCTTTTAAATCTTTATCCAAACATATTTGCTCCAAATGGTGTCGGTATCCCTTAAGTGTGTCACCCTACGGTTCATGAATAATGCGTATACATGATCGAGACCCTCTCCGATCAATAATCAGCAGCGGGACCTGGAGATCCATACTGACTCCTACACATTCAACGATGACTTCTGTGATCGTGAGAACCTTTAACGCTAGTAACTAAATCCCTTTGTCCCGCGATATATTACATGTCCAAGATTCAATCATCGGTATCTCCATACCTAGTTTGATCTCGTTACCGACATGCACTCTTTTCTTGTTCCCGTGATATACATTCTAGTGATCACATCACTTGCTTGCAAGCTATTTCAATGTGATATCGCCGAGAGGGCCCAGAGTATATCTATCCGTCATCGAGATGGACAAATCCCACTCTTGATCCATGAGCCTCAACATAACACCTTCAGTAATCGAACCAACCTTTATAGTCACCCTGTTACGGTGTGACGTTTGATGTTATCAAGATACTCTTCCGGTGTTAGCAATTAACATGATCTCATGGTCTAAGGATAAAGATTACTTTGTATGATATTATAGCAATATAAACATAATGACTTTGATCGTAATGCTATACTTTGGATGAATGTTCATCACATCATTCCACCAATGGTGTGACCTTGTTATTAACAACATCCAATGTCCATGATCAGGAAACCTTGATCATCTTGTTAATCAACAAGCTAGTCTATAAGAGAGGCATAACTAGGAACCCTTTTTGTTTATTAAACACACATGTATTGATGTTTCCGATCAATACAATTCTAGCATGTAAAATAAACATTTATCATAAACATGGAATAAGATAATAACCACTTTATTATTGCCTCTCGGGCATATTCCCTTCAGTCTCCCACTTGCACTAGAGTCAATAATCTAGTTTGAAAAACTTTGCGTATTGAACACCTATGGCTTTCTGGTGTTGCATATACGCAATTTCTAGTGTTTAACATAATCTCCAGATCTGACAGTTTTAGGTCCGTGTGATTTGCATGTCTTTGCGTCTCTACGCATCACTCATTCTCAAATGAGATGGCATTGTATAAATTTGGTCCTTTGGTGAGACCTTTAGTCTGCTCGCTCAAAATATGTTGATATTATTGTCACACAATATATCTTTATAGTATTAGCCCACTTTGAACCACACCTAGTTTGATAACAAACTACTTAACACAAATGCCCTCCTTTGCTGCTACTATAGCAGTCATATACTTAGCATTTTGTTGTAGTATCCGTCACAATGTCTCAACTTTGGAACTCATCCAAATCCATCATGGAACATCCTTTCCATTACATTGTGCCACCCATAGTCTAAATTGAGATAAATTTAATTTGTATCTTGTGACAAAACTAGTATCAATGTAACACTTTACAATGAACTACCTTTAACTATTTGTCACTTATACATTATAAATTCTTAGTTCTTCCAAAGCTCATAAGAATATCTTTACTATTGTCCAATGATCATCTTATGAATCATTCTGGTATATGCTCATAACATTTAGAGCATAGGACATTCTGGATATATACATATCATGGTATAATTGATCAAAATCCTCATGTGATTTTACTCACCAAGTGTTGAAACACTTGAATTTTGATACAATCATTTCCATGCAGCAAGAACCTTTCTTGTTGTTTCCATATTGAAACCTTTCAATATCTCATATATGTATGTCTGGCACAACCATATTAGCGCCTTAATCTATCCATATAGATATTGATTCCTAATATTCCGGGTTTGCCCAAGTCTTTCATCAAAATCTTATTTTAATGAAATTCTTAACTTGTGTCAATACAAGATACATCATTTCCAATCAACAATATGTCCTCTACATAATGTATTAGAAATATGTCTCAGCGCTCCCACTTAATTTCTTGCAAATGCAAGCATCTTCATCATCTCTGATGAATTTAAACTCTTTTAACAGTTTCATCATGGTGAAGATTCCAACTCTGCTATGCTTACTTCAACTATTGAAGTTTGCATGCCCTTTTAGCACCCTTTGAATTAACAAAACCCTTCGGACCATGTCATGTACATGTCCTAGGTTACCGTTCTATTAGAAGAACCTTGTTTTGTTTATTCAACTACCATATACCAAATTATATGTAGTGGTTGCTACATTAATCCGTCAAGACTATATATCGCTATGAAAGATCAAATCTTGTCATAGTCAGCTCCTTGAACATTGTCGTAAACTTCTTTCCCACATGTCGACTATTTCATAGATGTTAAACATCCATGTCTTATTTCTTTATAGATCCAAACACGACTGATAGGCTTCACGCCTTTCCGGAGGGTCTTCCAAGTTCAGAAACTTCTTTTCTCGTGTATGGATACTATCAAGGATTCTATGACTTCTAGTCATTTTATGGAGTCAGGGCTCATCATCTCTTCTTTGCATGTAGTCGGTTCATCATTGTCAAAACAATAACGACTTGCTTATCAAATCTTACTATTTGATTCTTACCGACCCACACGGTTCTATAGGAACTCTAATCTTCGAGATCACACCTTTTATAATCACGAGAGCCATGAGCATTGTGGCCGCCACCGGGACACTTTCTGGCGTTGCCCTACTTAGCACATATAGCTAAGGTTCAACAACCTTATCAAAGTTCTATTGTCCTCCCACTTAACTTTTCATGAAAAATTCCTTCTCAAGAAACTTGACGTTCCAAGTAACAAACTCTTTTGTCTTCGATGTCATGGAGAAATTCCCAACAAATTCTTTGGGATAACCTACAAAGACGTGATTATCCGACTTTGGTTGTAAACATTTTACTTATGCATAGCATACCAAAATTTAAGAAAAGACAATTCGGGTTTTATCCCAAACCATAACTCATATGGTGTCATTTCAATGGATCACGATGGTGCTCTTTTCAGTGTAAAAGCGGTAATCTCTAAAGCTTCAATCCTTAAAACATAATGGCAGTTTTATAAATGACACCCTTGATCTTACCATGTCAAACATGGTTTGATTTTATCTCTCGAATATGCCATACTCCTATGGTTTATCGGGAAACACAAATCATTGAACAATTCCTCAAGTCTTAGGTGTTTTTGCTAAACATGTAACTCAAATATCTTCCTTTATGATCGAATCATAAACTCTTTATTTTCTTGTTACAATGATTTTCCACTTCATCTTGAAAGTCTTTGAACAATTTTCAAATGTTTCATACTTCTTCCTTGTTAAGTAAATATACAGATATATTCACTCAAATTTTCGGAGAAAGCATATGAAGCAAAAAGATCCATCGCATATGGCTACACATAATGGACTATGCATATCAGCATGCACAATTTCCAATAAGCTAGTCGTCCGTTCCTCTCTGGCCTATGGACGGAGTTTCAATTATCTCGAGAAAAGTCTCACATGCGTCAATTGATCAAAATCAAAGACTCCAAAAATCCATCAACATGGAGTTTCTTCATGTTTTCTTTCAAATATAATTTAAACAGTGATGTCACTTCATAAGTGATCTTTCAATCATTTGTCTTGCGACATTTTAGCAATAGTGTTTATGGATGTGATTTCTCCAACTAGACTTGTAAAAGTTCATCCATCCTTTATGGAATACGGTAATTATTTGAACAGCCATAGTTCTCATGATACCGGAACAAAATAACAATTATTTAAACAAATCTTGAAGGCTTGGTTTGATGACAACGAAAAACACAATAACACTTTATTTGTTTTCGATGAACATCATCACTCATTCTCTTGCTGGTTTACTTAGGCCATTGTAGTTCATGAATTGAGTTGTCCTGTATGACACTTCATACCAACCAATTCGGTATCCAATACCGGTATCCAATACCTAAGAACCACATTGTTTAACAAGCAAGGAATATAGCCATAACATGTATATCTTCTATATACCTAAGTTGGACATCTCCAACCTTTTATTTCCTGCCAAATATTTTATAGATTCTCTTTCAGCAATTCCTTTTTCTTTTAAAAGAATCTATCAACATCAATAGTGGTGTCATTCACATGACACATAGTACAAAGCGTATATAGTCAAATACTAATACCTTTGGACTTGCACTTTGAAGTGGATCACCATCATCAAATGTTTGGCATTCTTTCAAAAATCCATTCTTTAGTAATCTATTAGTGTAGTAAACATTTTACTTACATCTTCTATTCGTCCTTATCATGACAACTTTCATGATCAAGCTACTATAGCCTATAAGGAAGAATCGCGAGTATAATATCAGTTCCCAAAACCTTTTTGGTAGATTCGGATGCCTAGCATCTCCATCCTTCACAAATTCTCATACAATATGAGAACATGTATTTTGCTAAATTATACTCTATCATAATGCAACCAAAAACATTGTTTCAGATATCACAATATCTTTCACACATGATGGTTTCTGAAACAATTTCCAGCTCCAATATAATCTTGATATTAAAACAACTTTTGAATATCAATAATCATGGAGGCAAACATGATACATTAGATACTAACATTGGAATTCTTACTCTTGATTTAATACTACTTATTAAACTTCATGGAGTAAATAGAGTTTGCTGAAAGTTTGCAATAGGACTTATAAACTTTAAATTGACATTCAAAACAATACGATACCAGTTCATAAAGTAAATATCCAGAATTCTATAGTTCTATTATCTCAAATAAAAACTAAGCATAAGGTAGAAAACGAATGCCAATGACTACAACAAACTATGCAAATTCACTTTGATTTAATTTATGACAAATTTGGTTCGACTAATCCAAATTAGAAATGAACTCCCACTCAAAAGCGACATTCCTCGTGCCTTTTTGGTGATTACATGAACCAAATCCACTACACCAAGTCCGATCATCACGTGAGTTGATGTAGCTTCAAAGGCGAGCATCTATATGGGCATCATATCAACTATATGACTCATGCTTAACCTTTCGGTCCGTGTTCGAGGCCATGTTCCATATGCTAGGCTCTCCAAGTAAGAACCTTAGTATTTGCGTGTGTAAAACTGTCTTACACCCGTTGTATGAAAGCGTAGAGTCGAGAACACCCGATCATCACGTGATGCCTCAAAACACGATCCATAAAACAGTGCATACTTAACGAAGAACACATTTTATCTTGATATCTAAATGAGGGATCATCTTATAATGCTACCAAAAGCGCTAAACTAGCAATATAAGATGCTAATGTGTGAAGTGAGGTGATATGGTCCATGCATTTGATATCTATCATTTGCATCGTGGTATGATCTCTATCATTCCTTTGTGTGTAAGGCCAAGGTCTATGGAACTTACACGTTAAGTGAGTTGTAAGAGTATCTATCATACATCTACTTACAACAATACCATATCAAGACACTAGCCCAGCAACGATCTAAACTAGACGCCTCTAATTTATCAATTGCAAGTTTTACGTGGCTTAAGGCTTTCGGAGATAGAACTGGTATTACCTACGAACATGAACCACAACGAGGATAACCAAGTTATTAGCAACTCGTTGTAAATCAGATATTGACTATAGTAGGAGAGACAGACACCCGCCAGCCACTTATGCAAAACAAGTTGCATGTCGGTCAGGAACCGGTCTCATGTACGATGACATGTAAGGTTGGTCCGGGCCGCTTCATCCCACTATGCCAACAATATCCAAAATACATAGAAGATGCAATAACATGATCATCATCGCCCACATATCAACATATGTGTACTACCCGTGCTAAGCACCTACGCATACATCGACGATACCCTTTGTTGGGTCCGCAAACATAGAAAACAAAAATTTTCCCACGGTGTGAACTACACGCCAAGATCTATCTACTAGGTACAAAGCAACGGGTGGACATACATCCAACGAGAACTTACCCTCGAGACAACGAGCTTTGTTAACAGTAGGAACTCGTGGTTGATGTAGTCAGACACTTGCCGATCTCAAGATCGTGATGAAGTCCAGAGGTCCGGCCCAGACGCCCATCGAGATCCAGCTCCAGCACCACCAAGTCAAGCACCGCAAAGCAGCGGAGCATCCGTGATCGCACACACGTCCGCACCCGACAACCTCCGTCCCTCGCTCCAAAGAAAGCAGCGGAAGCAAAGAACTCCTTTCCAGATAAAGCCAGGGAACATGTATCTCGCTAATCCGAGACCATGGGGAATAATACTAGAGGGAGAGAGATCCTTCACAAGGAGGTGTGTGAGAAGTGAGGAGGGGTGGCCTTTTATAGGAGGAGGGGTGCCCTCCTTCACGTGGCGCATGGAGGGGTGACCTTCACCTCCTCCATTCATGTGGTGGTAACCCCTCCACATTAAAATGCCCCTTCACATTCTCTTTTAAAGTCTCCACTTCAAATGCATTAAATTTCTCCAAATTTAATGCTCTATCATTTAATAAAACTCTTTTATTATTTTTATTCAGAATTTTGTTAATTACTTTAATTAACAAACATTCACATAAAACCCCCTGCAACATTTCAATATTACATGCGTAACCAATTTCAGCAATTTCACCAAACAGCTTTTGGTGTCTATTGAAATAATTCCAGCTTTCTTAAATCTTTATCTGAAACATATTTGCTCCAAATGGTGTCGGTATCCCTTAAGTGTGTCACCCTACGGTTCGCGAATAATGCAGACATGATCGAGACCCCTCTCCGATCAATAATCAGCAGCAGGACCTGGAGATCCATACTGACTCCTACACATTCAACGATGACTTCTGTGATCGTGAGAACCTTTAACGCTGGTAACTAAATCCCTTTGTCCCGCGATATATTACATGTCCGAGATTCAATCATCGGTATCTCCATACCTAGTTTGATCTCGTTACCGACATGCCCTCTTTTCTCGTTCCCGTGATATAACATTCTAGTGATCACATCACTTGCTTGCAAGCTATTTCAATGTGATATCACCGAGAGGGCCCAGAGTATATCTATCCGTCATCGGGATGGACAAATCCCACTCTTGATCCAGGAGCCTCAACATAACACCTTCGTAGCACTGAACCCACCTTTATAGTCACCATGTTATGGTGTGACGTTTGATGTTATCAAGATACTCTTCCGGTGTTAGCAATTAACATGATCTCATGGTCTAAGGATAAATATTACTTCGTATGATATTATAGCAATATAAACATAATGACTTTGATCGTAATGCTATACTTCGGATGAATGTTCATCACATCATTCCACCAATGGTGTGACCTTGTTATTAACAACATCCAATGTCCATGATCAGGAAACCTTGATCATCTTGTTAATCAACAAGCTAGTCTATAAGAGAGGCATAACTAGGAACCCTTTTTGTTTATTAAACACACATGTATTGATGTTTCCGATCAATACAATTCTAGCATGTAAAATAAACATTTATCATAAACATGGAATAATATAATAACCACTTTATTATTGCCTCTTGGGCATATTCCCTTCACCCAGTACGTCCTAGGCCTTCACCACCACCACCATTTTTGTGGCTATGCGGCTGGTGAAAGTGCGGGTACCTCAGGCGAGGATGGTCTCCCATGGCGATGTAGCGCATCACGCCGGCGATAGTCTGGTTCGCCCACCACAGGCGGCGACCAGCCTCATTGTGGTTCACTGGGGACGGGCCGTCACCCTCGTACCTGGCGAGCTCCCTTTCCCACCGGTTTGTGAAGAAGGCATTCTAGGTGTCGAGGTTGTCGGGATCCCAATGGAGATTCATCCGCTGCTCTGGCGTGAGCTTGAGGTAGAAGTGGTTCGTGATGGCCGCCTGGCGGGCCAAACCTTGAGGCACAGGAGGAACCCCTCCAGCGCTTAGCATCCAGCCAGCGGGTAGCCGGTACCCCGGCGGGCATGGGTAGCTAGAGGCGCACAACACCTCGGTCTCCTCGAGCGTCAGAAAGGCCCAGTAAGCGGTGTCCATTATTGTGAGAGAGAAGGTGTGGACGTGGATGGACATGGCGTCGGCCTAAATATAGAGGGAAATGGCGGGAGAACATGGTGGGAAGCGGGGGAAATGGCGGGAGAACATGGCGGGAAGCGGGGGAAATGGCGGGAAAACATGGCGGGAAGCAGGGGAAATGGCGGGAAGCGGGGGAAATGGTGGAAAATATGTTTTAGTCCTAGTTACTAGTTTTAGTATTAAATATTATATTTCTAACGAGTATATTATTTTTTGTGAATATTTTGGTATATTATATGTATTTTTCTGTTTTTAAATAATAAACTATATTTTTACAACATTTGTACTAAATATAATACTTGTTAAACAATAGATAATATCATTTAAGTTGTATAATAAGTATGATAATAGATTTAAATTATAGATCTTCTTTTTCTAAAATTTTTGATATATAATACATAATTTTCTGAAAACTATAAACCATTTTTGGTTTTGGAGCCAAAAATAACGTTTAGCCCTAGTTTATAATACAACCCTTTATCCCCGGTTTGTACTACAAACCGGGCTAAAGGGTGTGCGTGCGCGAGAAGAGCGGCGGGCGAAAATACCTTTAGCCCCGTGTTGTAATACAAACCGGGGCTAAATGGGGTGGTATAAATACCCCACCCCCACTCCGGGTCATGCCACGACCAAGAGCATGAGATCACACCAGCCCATGCTGCCACACACAAGGCTGCCCGTGAGAAGAGGAGCGCCTCCCCGTCTCCACCCCGCACCACCCCGCCGCGTCTCCGTGCCACCCCGCCGCCCCTGCAGGTGAGGTCGATTTAAGTACGCATTAGCTAGGTTAATTAGTATATAGGTTAAGTATTAGGTTAGTATATAGGTGAAGTATTAGGTTTAGTATTAGGTTAGTATTAGGTTAAGTATTATAGGTTAGTATATAGGTTAAGTAGGTTAATTTAGTTATTAGGCTAGGTTAATTTAGTATATAGGTTAAGTTAGTATATAGTTAGTATATAGGTTAAGTATTAGGTTAAGTTAGTATATAGGTTAAGTATATAGGTTAATTTAGTATATAGGTTAAGTATTAGGTTAAGTTAGTATATAGTTAGTATATTGGTTAAGTATATAGGTTAATTTAATATATAGGTTAAGTTAGTATATAGTTAGTATATTGGTTAAGTATATAGGTTAATTTAGTATATAGGTTAAGTATTAGGTTAAGTTAGTATATATAGTTAGTATATTAGTTAAGTATATAGGTTAATTTAGTATATAGGTTAAGTATTAGGTTAATTTAGTTATTAGTTAGTATAAATACCCCCACCTCCACCCCGGGTGTTAGGTTTAGGGTTAGTGTTATTAGGGCAATACTTAGTGATTTAGTTACTTTTTATGTTTTAAATTGTTTATTGCTATTATTTAGTTATGCCGCGTCCTCCTCGTCCGAGTCTACTGGACTCCGTCGGTTCCGGGGATGTTCGAGCCTGGGCTCCGCCGGGTTGGCACTGGGAGGTGCTACCTATCGGGACTCGTAACTTGGTGAGGAATCCGGGTAACATCATCGACCCGGAGCTTCTTTGGTGGCGTCCATGAGGTCCAGGAGCAGTGCAGAGGGAGCCGGCCCCCGACGAGGTGGTACGTCGTCGTATCAGGGAGGAGGACGAGCACGTGCGGCGATACATGTATCTTTTGGAGATTAGGTTCTCCAATATCTGGAAGGTTCACGGATCCCACCCGAGCTATTCTCCGGTGATGGTTCCTCTTCTCTAGCTGCAGAACTCTCGTAGCACAGAACGCGGCAGCCGAGTTCGCTAGTTTGATATGAGCGAGATGTATTAATAGTGTACTTTATATTATGAGTGAGATATGAGCGAGATGTATTAATAATGTACTTTATCTTATATTATTGTACTTTATCTTAATGCAAAATTTTCCATTACTAGTACGTATTCTTTTTTCTGTATCCGAGTTGTCGCAATTGTAATATTCTTTTACTTAATGCAATATTCTTTTTCTGTATTAGTTAAGCTATGGACGGTAGACAGAATGAAGAGGAGCTTATCAACATGATAGATGAGGGTACTGGGGGTTCTTATTACGATGACTCCGAGTATCTTAATTTTTCTGGAGGAGACGATGGTGGAGATGATAGTGGAGACGATGGTGCTGACCATGATGGAGACCATGGTGAAGATATAATAATAACAAACTCCGTCGAGGTATATAAAGCCTCTATCGATCGATCACTAGTATAGATGCACTAATTGATTCGTATATATATACTGACGAATGTTTCTTCTCTTAGACCTCCGCTTCCGGCCAATCTTCTACAAGGACAAGAGGCCCAACACACAAGTTGCCCGCTGATGTCCGTTTCAACATTAACTTAGTCTCTCCGTGGGGTCAACCGTTGGAGCCTAAAGAATCCGTGAATGCATTCATAACTCAATGCGGAGTGATTGTTAGAGACACCGTCTCGATCACCACGTGAATTTGGAATAAGCCAGGAAAGAAAAGGGATCCAGCTAGGGCTAGTTTTGTAGATGACAGAGCAAGAGATGCGATGTGGAATTCTCTCATGACATATTTCACCCTACCAGTCTTGGAGACTGATGAGATCACAGAACAAATGACGAGGAAAGTCAAGCACTTTGCTCTTAAGAAGATGGGCGAACTATTCAAGGAATGGAAGAAAAGATTGTACCACAAGTATGTCTTGAAGAAAAAAACTCCTCCATTCACTGGCCCACTAGAGTTGCAGCAGGATAACTGGGCCGCATTTGTGGAATACAAGACCTCGGCACCAGCTAAGGCAATGTCAGAAAAGAATAAGTTAAATGCAGACAAAAAGAAATATCACCATCATATGGGCACATGTGGTTACAAGAGTGCCATGCCTAAGTGGGATAAAGCTGAGGCTGGCCTGGAGGCTAAAGGGGTCACTCCAGCTACGTCTTGGTTGCCTAGGAGGTCAGGAAATTGGGTACTCGAGCATGGGGCATCGTTATACCCAGAAACATGCGAGATTGTTGTAGCCGAAGAAGTTTCTTCACCCAAGAATGAACTTATTAAAGTGATAAAAGAGGTTAAAGAGGGAACGTTTGTTCCCGACAGAGAGAACGATGAGCTGACAAAGGCTCTCGAGAATCCTAAAAAGGCTGGACGAACAAGAGGGTTCGGACCTTCTTATCCATGGTTTCTCGGGTTTCCCGAGCACCTTGACACGTATAGAAGCCGATCGAGAAAAACAAAGCGGCAAAAAGAGGAGGATACGGAGTGGTTCGCGAGGTTTGAAGCCATCCTGCAGGAGCATCGACAGGAGCTTAATAAACTTAAAGGACTCCGACAGCAAGATCCTGCACCAGACAGTACGTTCGGCCCATCGCAACGGAAAAGTAGCGTGGCTTCCACGAGGGCCACGGTAATGATGCATCGATGGATGTGTACCCCGTGGATGCAATTAAGGAGAAGACTAGTTGTGAGCTGCATTTTGAACTAAAGAATATATCCATGAAGGTGGCGGTCGGCTTTGCTTTACCTTCTGCACCGGGAGCGACCTACCATTGCAATCCGATTCCAGCTGGCTATGCTCGTGTCGGTGTGGATGAAATTCAACCTATGTGTCAGTCCTACAGCTTGACATCCGTGGAGGTGAAGGGGAGACGACACTGGGAGAAGTCACAAGTGGCTTCATTCTTTGGAAAAAAGAATACATCAAGTTTTTAGGCTTGACACCAAGGCCATCTTCTCCACCGAGAAACAATCTATCACCTCCAAGTGCACCGTCTCCTCCCAGTAAAATTCCACCACCTCCAAGTCCAATCTATGACCCTAACATGAGTCCATCTCAATCTACGCAGCCGCCTCCACCCACTAAGGGCCAAAAGCAGAAGATATCACCGCTCCGTCGAGCGATAACCGATGCCCAAAGCGACAGTTGTCGCCCCTCCCAAGAGTATCGTCGGTTCCTCCTAAGAGGGCTTACGACCTGATCGATGAGGAGACCGATGCGGTCGTACGGGCTGAAGTGGATGCTTATTTTAAAAAGAAACAACCTGAGCCAGAGGTCCAAATAAAACCGGAAACCAAGGAGCACTTTAGGAAATTACTGACGCAGCCATCCCAAGCTCAGTTAAATGCGCCAGATGACTATACACGATGTCTTCAAAAGACATTGAAACAGAAGAGATCAAGCGATAGAGGAAGCATCACAAAAGAGGTTTCCCAGCAGGGGGAACAAGCAAAATAATCGAGTGGTAGCGGAAGCATCAGAACGGACGTCCCCCAGTTGGGGAAGCAAGCAAAACAATCGAGTGGTAGCCAAAGAACCAAAAGAGATGTTCCGCAGCTGGGGAAACAAGCAAATCAATCGCTCCCCCCGCTCTAGGTGCAGATACCCGAACCTCAACTATATGAGGGATAACTTATGGATCCGGAAATGGCTAAGATATTGGCCGAACAATGTAATATGTCTATTCATGACATTCTTCACGGCGATATGCCCAAGGCTGAGGTAGCACCCAAATTTGTCCATGGGGAGCCTCTGGTCAGTTCTGAGAGGCTTCGGGATATGCCAACAAAAATACGACGATTCCATGAATGGTACATGAAATCATCAAAAGAAGAGCGATATTGGCTCATACTGAAAGTTCGAAAATCGCATTACTTCGCTGAAGACGAGATCCCTATTGAATTTACAGAATTATTTTAGTTATTCAATCTAAAGGAACTCGACAAATCTATCCTCAGTTGCTATTGTCTGTAAGTGGTTACTTTATTTATGTAATTAAGTCTCTATCTCAGCTTGTTCAATTCATTGCTGGTAAGTATACTCACTATATTCTTTTGTATGGTATATATAATAATGCAGAATGAAGATTCTCAAATGTAAAAGAAAGGCTATCAATGGATATGGGTTCATTGGCCCACATCGAGTTAATGGAGCTATGCTAAAGGATAAACCACTGGAGACCGAGCAAAACTTGTTCCGGTTTCTCACGAACCAACATTTCTGTAATGAAATACTATTTTCTTACCACGACGGCAAGTGAGTTCTCGTACACATTAACTTTTGCTTACTCGATGTTCAGTGTAAATGATGAGCTACTGACGTATATGTATAAACCTTGCGTAGGTACCACTGGATTCTTGTAAGCATTTCAGTTGACTTGGAAAGAGTTCACATCATGGACTCACTAAACAAAGATATTGAAGACTACTGCGACATTATTGATATGCTCCAGAGGTAATTTCAACCATTATCGCACTATATCGGTTTCTTTCGTTCATTTCCTGGGATATCAAGTAGTTATTAACTCATACATTCATTTTCTTTGTCGGGTAGGGTTTGGACACGGTTCAAGAACAAGGTCCACGGTCAATGGCGTGAGGAGCTATTTTTAATTCGGTCTCGGTAAGTAGTACGGGCTAAGTCCGTGCATCTATTTAATTCTAGTTTATATGCATTTATCATGCTAGAGTCATTATTTGATTGAATTATATTCTTTTAAAGTGCGCGAGGCAGCCACATGGGACTAATCTACGTGGATTCTACGTGTGTGAGTTTATTCGCATCACTATTGAGAAGCCCTTGGAAAATGTTCGAGTAAGTAAACAATATATTCACTCTTTATTTTTATTACAAAAAGTTGTGTTGAGTCTAATTATACGATCTCCTTCTTTATAGTTGGACGCGATGCGGGACAAGCTACTACTAGAGGACCGCCTAATAGCAATCCAAGAGGAATTTGCTGGATTTTTTGTCGATGAGGTCATAGACCCGCGCGGAGAATTTTCTCTAGATAGACCCTAAAGCATCCATGTAATGATCTCCATGTAATCAAATAGACAGGCTCTGGACCCGATTGGGACTCCATGTAAATTATATTATATATTGCATCAATGTGTACAAGTACTGTGTAGTAGCGTTCTGTATGTATACGAAACTTGTTTTTAATGAAAACACAGAATAAAAAATAATTGAACACAAAACACAAAATGAAAAGAAAACACAAAACCCTAAAACCCCATCTCCTGCTGCGGCAGCCAAATGGCCCAAAACGCTGCCGCGGTAGGGAACCCTCCAGCCTAGCGCGCCTCGCAGGACCACATGGTGGACCTCTAGTCCCGGTTCATAACAGAACCGGGCTAATACTTGGACCTTTAGTCCCGCTTTTGCAGTCCCGGTCGCATTCCGGTACTAAAGGTCCTTACGAACCGGGGCTAATAGCCTGGTTTCTACTAGTGTCACCAAGACTGTTAGGGGTGAATGGCAAGAGGAGCTGCGATTTCAACCAATCAATTTAAGTAGTACTATAGCTAGGTCCATGCATCTTTTTATTCTTGTTTAGCATGCTTGATTATTATTTTGAATAAACTCTACTCTCGTGAAGTGTTTGAGGCAGGAAGCCGGCAATAATTTATGTGGATACTACGTTTGCGAGTACATTCGCCAGACGACCTGTAAGTTGGGCAGAATTCTACAACAACTTGCAGTACGTAAACAATGTTCACAATCTTATTTTATTACCATCAGTTGTGTTAAGTTTCATTTATATATATTGAAGATCCGCTTCTTTAAATTAGGTCGAACGGATGCGGGACAGTCTCCTAGAAAAAGATCGCATACGAGCAATTGAAGATGAATTGACGGGGAGGAGGTCATAGATTCATTCGGAGAATACCATCGGGAATATGTATTTATCCATTAGAAATCGTAAGAGAAATTATATTGAGAAATTATATTGTATATATATGCCTTCTGTAATGCATGGTTCCTTTATTTCTGTATATTCCAGAGAATACTTCCATCTTTATATTCATGACGATGTTCTGTAATGGTTCTTTCGTTTCTGTAGTTGTACATCTATCAACTATCAGCACGTCAGAAAAAGTTCCTAAACCCTTCTGCGGTAGAAAAACGCCCTGCCGCGGTAGAGTATTGAGACGTTTTTCTACCGCGGCAAAGATCAATTAGTCCCGGCTAAAGGTCCTCCACCCTGCTATCCTGTGCGGTCACGTGAAGCTCTTTTAGTCCCGGTTCATAGCCGAATCGAGACTAAAACGCGGGGAGGGGGTCCCGGGTCCGAAACTAGGACTAAAGACTCAAATAAACCGGGACTAATCCCCGGTTTTCTTCAAGTGACACCACGTCGATTTAGTTGTCAGACGATACGTCTGTTTAAGTAGCTTTTAGAGTTTACTAGCTGAGTGTCCGTGCGTTGCCACGGTTAACGGAATTTTTTCCGTCACACACATATATATTATATTATGGAAAAACAATCAAATTTCAAGTAAAACTTTCATAAAACATTGTTTTTGAATGCATAAAGCTTAATTATGTGAAACTCATGAGAGCTTTGGTTTCCACATGTAGGGACACGGCAAAAGAAAAACAACTATAGGCTATTTTCTTTATATGTTCTGAAATTTTAAAAATATAGCTAAACAAGTTCACTATGAAACGACTAATAACAATATCCTAAAGCGACCGTCAATGGAGAAGATAGGGAAGCAGGGACACATGGTGTAGGCCATGCTTGTCGGTAATCCACGGCGAGCGTGTGGTGTGCAGGAGAGCCGGGTAGCGGCAAAGTCGGTGACCTCTGTGTACCTTTTTCTCATCTAGCACCACACTTAAGCACTGGTTACTCCCGATCTAAGAACCCATCAATTGAACCATAAATCTTCGAGTTTGACTAAAAAAGCTAAACCTCGATGGAAGTCTTCCATGATTTGCATGCTAGATTCGGTTTGTGCTGATTTTGCGGATCCACGTGTATGTGAGGAGCCTGTAGTTTACCATCGCTAAGTTCATGGTTGAATCGTGAGGATGAACAAATGTCATCTGGTTTTGGTCATTTTCTATCCGTTTGATTCGGTTAGACGGCGGATGCAAGGGCTCAAGGTACCTGATCTCAGTCCATCTGGTACATATCTCACGAAAAATAGGACAGTTTATGTGGATCTGGTAGAGAAAGCAATCATACCTAGAGTCGAGAAGAGATTATTTGTACGACATATACTCATTTGCCAGCAAGGGCTCTTGCGGACCTACAAAGTAATGGAGAAATATAGCAAAAGAAAAATCATCTAAAATCATTTTTCGCCTTTCTTTTCACATGCCATCATTTCGATTGGTGCTTGCAGTTTTAATTTACCTATAAGAAAAACTAAATGATAAGAGCATAGATTAAAAGCTAGCAAAATAATGCTATAATACCAAGACATATGCTCTCATAGATTATTGAACAGCACTGCAAAAGTTAAAGTCTTGTAGTCAAATCGCCATACACGTAGATTTCAATTTTTTTCTTGTACAACTCATTACTTATAAGCAGAAAACTTTAGTACTTCTACCGTGTTTCTCTGCATCAAATTGAAAGCACAGTAGAAGAAAATCAATTAGCTAAATAAATAGAACGACCAATTTTTCTATCTAAGTCATGGAGTGTGTCTCCCTATACGAGTAGGGTAAAAAAGATAAATTTGACCATTTATCTAGCTGATTATTAGATTAGTTTAAATCAGAGGTAAGCTACTGAACCTGACTCCATTGATGAAAGGATTCCAGCGAGAGAGGTAAATGGAATAAATTTACAGCATCAGATGTAGAGCAGAACTTTGCAACCAATCTGTCTCTGGCTCTCTCTGAATGTCTGGCTAGTAGCAGCAAAGCAGAACCACGGCAAGGAGTAGAATCAATAATTAGCGGCAGCACAAGCGCGGTATGCTGGCATCCCTTCTTCCCCCACGCGACCCACCTCTGATCCCCATCTCCTCCCTTCCCCATCTTTTTTCCCTGCTTCACCTCTCAAGTAGCCAGCCACTAATCTCCCGTGCCTCCCCTCCCCTCCATCGAGCTCCACACAGGCGGAGGAATGCGACCTGCTCGAGCTCCGAGGAGCGGAGGTGCGCGACCTGGTCAAACTCAGCCAGCATGCCGGGTCGCTAACAGTCCTGAGAGCCTAGCGTGCTCACGGCCACGCTCTTCTGCGCTTCTGCACCGGCTTCGAGGACCCGCCTTGTTGGAGCCGGAGGAGGGCGTCCTCGACATGAACTGCAGCTTCCGGGAGAAGCGTGGGCGGACCTTGGCGGCACAAGTATCTCGCCATCCATGGCGCGGTCGCCCTCAGGCGAGGTGCATCCCTCGGGCACGAGGCTCCTATCCCGGCCGATGGCAGCGATTCTCCAAGGAAATTGAATCGCACGGATTGATATGAATCAACAAGGATGGGGGCGGCAGGGAAAGAATCTGGGGCGATGTAGCAGTGGCTCTGGTTGAGGCCAGAAAACCAAGATAGGGCTTGGCGGCGCTAGTCGGCGGCTAGTCATTCTCGAACAGCAGGAATCGGCGGCGCGTTACGGCGCCGCTACTTCGTCGGCGGGCAGCGGCAATCCAAGACGGGTGGCGGCGGCGCACGATGGGGAAACGGGGAGGCGAGGGACGAAGGGAGAGATGCTGTATGCGGCAGCGAAGGAACCGCTTATTCACTTAGCGGTGGCAGACCACGTAATACCTTCAAACAGTCAGGGGTAGATTCGTCCAAACAAAAAGCGGACGGAAATTTTGAAGATAAACCTACCTCAAAGAAAATTATAGTATATATATATAGATAGATAGATAGATAGATAGATAGATAGATATGCGCTGCACATAGGCAATGGACGGATAGACGCGGGGCCTAGCTGAGCTAGAAGTCGATCAAGACGGTCGCCGTGCGAGGTCACGTACAAGGTACGTATCTCTCTGTACGTGACCCGGCTGAGCTGCTAGGTGCAGGTAGTGGTCTTTTCGATGGGTGAGTTGAAGCAACGTACCCCAAAAAACATTCATTCGTTCCGTTCCACCCGTTCTCTTAATTTCTTTCGGATGGACGGATGGAACTGCATGCATGTCACGTAATTTCACCCTGGACCGTCTATCTTGCATGCCTAGTCGTTTGACCAGCTCGCGCGCTCCTCGAGAAACTATTCCACCGATCGTGTCATGTCTGCACTGCATGCATGCCCGCAGCTCTCGAACTGCAGTAGGACGACACGAGTACTCTCCATTTCAAATTACTTTACATATTAGTT
This sequence comes from Avena insularis, assembly GCA_023614405.1. NCBI lineage: Eukaryota > Viridiplantae > Streptophyta > Magnoliopsida > Poales > Poaceae > Avena > Avena insularis. The sequence continues at coordinate 411,797,104 of CM042686.1, read as the reverse complement.
TGATATTTTTTTTGAATAATTTAGAGTTTGGTCAAGCCTATGACAAAAACAAACAGTACTCCCTCTGATACAAATTAATTGTTTGAATTTATCTAGATTTAGATGTATCTAGTACTAAAACATGTATAGATTGGAGGAAGTACTACTATCTAAAATATTAAAACAATGGTATTTAAAAATATAATTTTGTATTATATGCACATGGTACTGTGAATGTTGACATTGTTTGTTAGACGATAGAGGCAGACGATAGATCATACTTTCCAAAAAAAAATTGATAGATCATATTAGCTTTTGATCAAATTTGATTAAAAAATTGATCAAAGCTAATATGTGAATTAAAACGAAATAAATGGAATTCACAAAAAAATGAAACAAATGGAGTATAACTTACTGCTTCTGTACTACGAATTTGTCTATGGTCCTTCCCGCGAAAACTTAAACAGATCTGTCGATTTTATTTTTAAGGAAGGAGGGAGAAGCTGTTCTGGCGTAGGTGCCTACTAGATTTATAGGGTCCCAAAAAGGACAAGCTCTAGTGTGTCATTGCTTTAAGTCCCATCTATCTGCTCGATAAGATTCTTTTGACCATTATCCTCTGGACACTTACATTACATTAGACAGCTAGTGCATCCTCTATTCCTCCACGTGACCACTCCACCCTGTGTACTCACGTACATGCTCACACTGTATGCGCGTGTACATAATATACTCTATTTACTCTTTTTCAATATACTTTACGTTATTTTAGCTTAAATTTGGACCAAAAACATATCAATTATTTTAAAACGAGTGAGTATTCAATAGATGTACCTTTTCATTCTATCGTACTCTAATAAGAGTTGAAGAATCGTGATTTGATGGCTCGGAGACACTCATCTTTGTTTCATGTTCACTCGACACAATCCTCCCTCCGTCTTAAAATAGATGACACAAATTTTGGTTGTCCCAAAATAAGTGATGTGGGTTTGTCTAGATTCAGATGTATGTAGACATGTTTTAGTATATAGATATATACGAATCTAGATAAACTCAATTCACTTATTTTAGAACGGAGGGAGTACTAAATACTTTTCTGTTTTAAAATAGATATCGCAAATTAAACTAAATTTGAATATATCCGGATAATATTTCGTACTATAGATACATCAAATTTAGAAAAAAATACGACATCTACTTTGAGATTGAGGGAGTACCTTATATTACGAGGTGAACGGAGTTGGAAATAAATCTCCGATCACGTAAAAGAAGTATCATGTCATGGGTGAAAGGAGCGGTATTAGAGTATATTCGGTTTGACAATTTATGTTGTAATCTATCTCTAATATTCTTGGACTCCAAAAACATTGCGTGCAACGACAATATTTCTTTAGTCTATATGGCATCCAAACCTGTTCATCATCGTCGCACGAAACACATCGAGATTGAAATACCCCGTCGACCGGCCAGGCGGCGGCATGCCCTTTCTTCCTGCCGCTTCCCACCCAGCTTTCCTGCTCTTTGCCGCTATATCTAGGGCGGCCACCATTGCCACCCACAGATCTACACCGTTCTCACCATAGCTCTCTTCCACGCCCTTTTCAGCTATATCTACGACGGCCGGAGGTGCTATTTTCGCCAGGAGGAGCGTCGCCATGCCTAGGCGCCGTCTTCCACCAACTCGCCCACCCGACCCAAATGGCCCCAACCACACCGACTCCGAAGATGAGGAATGTGTCGCCTCCGATGATTCCGGGAACACCAACAGTGAGGGGTTGACCGGGATTGCCTCCTTCTGCTCCGAGGATTCGTTGGATCCGCGGCCGCCAATACCGCGAGGGCCAGCTTACCGAACCAACGTCGAGTCTTACGGGTGGAATGTCTTGCGCATGTTTTCCTGCCGGAGTACATTAGGCTACAAGAACTCAACGACGTCTACGGACGTTGGGTCCTTACGGCATGCAGATATCGCGGCGATGCCGCCGTGCGCGTCCGGCGTGCCTGAGCTAAGGAGGAGTTCAACGCGCAGCTAGCGATCTACAACTCCTGATTCGAGTTGTGGGGGTATCGCCAGAGGACCGCAGCCACCGCGCCCTCCTAGCGAGAGCAGAACCTCCCGCCGCTGCGTTCTCCTGGCGAGACCAGCACCTCCCGCCACCGCAGGACGACGCGCCCTCCTGGCGTGGACATCGCCTCCCACCGCCGTGGCCGTAGTTGGGGTTTATGTAAACTTTTAGTTAAAATTGGACCGCTAGGAGGACGAGTTTAGTTTTTTATATGTTTCTTTAAATTTTTCAAACATGTTTGAGCTGCTTCGTATGTGCCGTATTTGCAAGAATTTGGAATGTTTAAATTTTTTATAAAAAAAGGACCGACCAGTGCTTCTTGCGAGAACTAGAAAGTGGATTGGTAGTTTTTTTGAATCTTTTTTGAAGAGTGCATCAGGTAGTTATTAATACTCCCTCAGATCCAAATAATTTGACTAGGGTTTGTCTAGATTCAAATGTATGTAGATAAATTCAATTCAATTACTCCCCCCTTCTAAAATTTAAGATGTTTTATCTTTTGTGAAAGAATTGGGACACATTTTAGTGTGTAGGTTTGGAGTGAATCTACACGTGTCTAAATACACTTTTTTTACAAAAGCTAAAACATCTTGTATTTTGAAACCGATGGAGTAGGGAGGGAGTATAAGTTTTAACCGTTGCAGTAAGAACACACCTGAAAGCAAGGTGGGAAGTGAAAGGCTGTGCCAACAATAGCAAGAGAGCAAGCAGGGAACACTGACGGATGCATGCATGCAGAGGCGCCAGCGAGGGAGAAGTGATTGACTTGCTGTGCATGAATCTGACCAATGCGGTCCGTGCGTATTCCCTAGCTAGCTAGCTAGCTAGCTTGGTGCACGACATGTCCAGCTTTTCGGAGACTGCACAGCTTTGCTGCAGCAACGCGACGGGGCGCGGCAAAGTTAAGGAAGCAAACGGCAGAGCGACACGGCGATCGGCGAGGGAGGGGGAGGAGTGGCCACTACCTTGCCATGCACGTGCATGTGTGCTGGAAATGGAACGCATGCAATTGCCACCGTACGATCATGTCGACCCCCCTTCTCAAACAAGCAATGTGGCATACTCACTGTTCGGGTTGGCTAGCTATACATTTACGATTACTACCACTACCAGTCAACCCACACCCACTGGATGCGTGCGTGTGAGCTAGAATTTCGACTCCATGCACGTAGCAGATGCATGCGAATCCGTATCTCTTTTGGAAAGAGGGGAGAGAGAGAGAGGGACAGTAAAAAGATACCACTGTGGATGAACAGTAGTGCAATGCAAAAGCTCAGGCAAAGCTAGCCTGCCCGTGGGCTGTGGCTAGTCGATCGTAGGGCATGCACACACTGCTAGTGCAACCTTTCCCCTCCGATCGGACACGACCTGCAGGGCAGGAACCACACGCACACCCCCCATGCAACGCTGCAGTGTATTCTACTCCCAGGCCGGCGTCGCACGCAGCCATACACGTGAGGCCCTCAAGCACTGTTGCTGCCTCGGTGTACAGTGGATACATGCTCGTACTAATGTACAATACATCCATACTCATATCGTCCTTGGCTCACGTGACGTACTGCCTGAAGAGTTGCTATTGTTCCCGGCACCAAGTCATGGAGCCGGCAGCTAGAGGTGTTTAGCCAGCTAGACAGCCCAGCTGGGCGTCCGGTGTCAGTGTGTGAGAGCAATGCCTCAACACGGATTTATCATAGTATATATACATCTTAATAGCTTTTCGTGAGATGCAATTCATTTTTTTTTTGCAGTGTTGATGGTACAGACAAGGAACAATGGGTACACGTGATACTTGTTTGAAAAAAATATTCGATAAGCCACGTACATCAAAAGGGATACACTTGTTTGACCAGTCAAAGATTCACAACTCCTGTATAACGGGCTCACTGAAAGAGATGCGTGCCCGCATAGAAATCGAGCCTGCGTACGTACATACACACACATGACTGGTTCCTATATACCCTTGGGCGTGTATGGTTGCTCGTGCCCTTTTGTGCGCCTTGCGGCGTTTGACAGTCTGCAGCTGCCTCGGCCTGACACAGTGAAATCGAAATTAGGCCGATTGGTTGTCAGCATGCGAGGTTGGGCTGCGCCGGCACGGACATTAAATCAGCCCGCAGCCAGACGCAGCAACAACGCTCGATTTGGGCGTTTTCAGGGAGCTACCCTCGTTGTGCGCCTAGGGATGCAAAAGCGGTCGACGCCCCGCACGAGCGCGGCCGATGGTGGAGATGATGGAGCTTTTCGCCTGCAGGAAAAGGTGGGACGGGAGGTGTACCGGTGATCTGCTTCGTCCACCTCCTGCAATGACAGTGAGTATCCAGGCCTCCACCTAGGGTTCTTAGATCTGACCTATTGCTAGGTTTTGTAGATCTAGCTTATTAGCCCGACTGTTTAGTTTGTTGCTTGATTCGTAGCCTAGGACTCCTGGATCTAGCTGTGTTCTTAGCCTGACTATGTAGTTTGTTGCTTGATTCGTAGCCTAGGTTCCTATATTTGCACCTAGTTTGTAGATCATCTATTCGTGATGTTAGAGTTCCTAGATCTAGCTGTGTTCTTTATAGCTTCACGTGCAGTTCATTGTTTCAATCATATGCATATTACCTTGTTCTTCAACCTTGCTAGCTAGTTCTGCATTCTTGGAGCCAACTGTGCTTACATGCGTTTGTAATGTGTATGCAATGTAGGGCTCATTTTGCGAACAGTTTAGCCAGGCTTTGGTCCTAATCGGGGACTCTCAGATCCCTTCTTATATGGATGGCAGTTATCCTTCGACACCAAATCAAGTGGTGTTGCCGATATCGCCATCTCTAGGGAGTGCCATCCTTTCTACTGACCCCACTATGCAATCTTTCCTGTCCTCCATTGGTGCTAATATTGCGGCAAAGATGAATGCACAGAAAAAAGGTGCATATGAAGGGCACCATGAAGTGGATCCCTTACATGCCCCCCATTGTTCTGAACAAGATGTGCGAGATCGTGAAGAGCGGTGTTCATACTGACAAGGGGTTTAAGAATATCCATCTAAATGCGGGGATTGTTGTTTTGCGGTACCAAAGTTCCCGGGCGAGTGCATCCCGGTACCCGAGTTTTCATCAATCTCGTGGAGGGGCCATAGTAGAATCGCCAATTGTCCAGAAGGGTCACATGGGGGTGAATACAAATCTAACAGCCAAACGGTTGTTTGAACCAGACGAAAAACGGTTGAACTCAAATACCGCCGTTAGGTCAACTCTTATTGGCCCGCCCTGTCAGTATTCCCCATTATCTTTTGCGGTCGTGGACTAGTTTACCCATGCGTGGACCAGATCTATTTCTTTGCTCTGCTCTGCTCTTCTCCCCTGCTCCCCTCCCCCATAACCTTTGCTGAGCTTTGGCTGCTCGTCTCAGATCGAAGCTTGCACTTGCTCTAATTTGCGTCCCCGCCATGTCCGGTCAACCTCCCACGCCTCTAATCGAAGCTCGCAGCCGTCGTCGTCGCATTGTCCGCCATATCGGAGCTTCGTGTCCCTGGACTAACATCTCGCCTCTGGCTAGTCCTTCTCGCACGACGGCAGGCCCCATTAGCGATCCTGGCCGTGACCGCCTCAGTAGCATGTCGCCAGCATCCCGGGCATGGTAGCCCTGGCACAGCAGTTCGACGACCACACTCTCATGTCCACCGTGCTGGGCGTCGGTCCCGCCGTGTCGTCGGCAGAGTTGCTGTCGGCTTTCAGGTCTCATTTTAGGATCAGACGAAATGAGGTCAAGATTGAGGTATGCGCGCCGCCATTCGATTTTTTTGTCCGGTTCGATCACAGCTCAGACACCGAGCGTGTTCTGCATTCTTCCCGTTCTTTCGAGTGTTGCGGGGAAAAAATGAGCTTCATGCATTGGCATCACGCCTGTGGGTGGGACGATCACTTGGGGCAGCTTTGTTTCTTCTCCAAACTCGGCCTTGACGGCCTCCCATTGGATGCTTGGGAGCCGGAGGCCCTCAAGCAGGTCGTCAGTATCCTTGGCGGCGAGCTGGTGGAAATCGCGCCACCGAGCGACAGATGGGTCATCGAGGTAAAGGCGTGGCTGAAAGATCCTGACGCCGTTCCTAAGATGTACGAGGTGCAGATTCCAAGCAGGGCAGGGCGACAGCTTTGCTGGAAGCACCCAGTCATCATCCACCTGGAGGAGGTTCTGGAATCGGTACATGGTATTTAGGGCCCCGAAGAGGCGGCTAGAAAGCGTCCTCGTCGCCTGCAGTGTTGGCCTGGAAGGATCGATGGCACAGGACCACCACCGTTTCACGACGGCGCACACAGTTTCGGTGGGGGAACTGGGCTTGGACAAGCTGGTGGTTCTGATTTCCCTCGAGTGAAAACAGAGCTCTAGTGAATTGTTGTAGTATGTGTGGCTAATGAATTTGTAGTATGGAGAGCATAGCAGGAAGTTAGCATCGACTAAAAATGTGTAATAGTTTGAATCGATGTAGTATGTGTGGGTAATGAATTTGAAGTAGTATGTGTGTGTAATAGTGTAAATCGATGTAGTATGTGTGGGTAATGAATTTGATGTAGTATGTGTGTGTAATAGTTTGAATCGATGTAGTTGAACATCGTGCTTTATAATTTCTATGAATAACCAAGGACAACCTTATGAAAAGAGGGTGGACTAGCAATGAGTAATGTCAATTCTATGGATGCCATGAAAATATAGTCCATATCCTCTTCAAGTACAAGGTAGCTAGATTTATAACACGTTGACCTGCAGGACCATTTTGCAGACAGCACAAGACAAATGAAAAATAATTTACAGCACATACAACAGACATAAAATCTGTACATAAACTGTTGTCTGAATTTTATCTGTCTGGGATAAAAAATGGCAGTTAACTGGATTTAACCACGACTAGTAATTGAACGAAATAGATACTTGATAGTATTTGTTTACAACAGTAGTACTTCCATACAAAAGGGTCTTATATCTGCATAAAAGTGGGCTAAACTTCCTACTAGTTTATAGAACAATGCGTCAGCATTTCATCTACAAAAGCTAGTCTTTAGTCTGAACTTAACTATTCTACACTAAAGACACTACAGATATCCACCAGAAAAGTTGGCTGGCCAATTGCCTTGAGAGGACGTAAGTTCTTTGATCATTTAATCCAAATTGATCTATTGCCTTCCCGCCAAACTTCAAGAAATCTGCATCGTTCATGCATGACCTCTTTGCGTGCGCGGTTCAGTTGGACCATCCGCGCTGCCGCAACGATTACTTCGAAACTGAAATTCGACATCTTCTTTTCGGGATCGTAGGTCTATGTGAACTGGAACCTGAATTCTGGCGCTGAGCTGATGCCCGCCGCCAGCTCCATGTGTCGAACAATCCAACATGCTGAGTGTAGGCGCTTGGTCGCCGCCGCGGTACGCCTCCAACGATGCGTTGGATGGAGCATCTTTGCCATAGACGGCGTGTTCCCAGCCTCCCCCACTGCGGTAAGGTAGCCCTCGCCGAAGCATGGACGCGAGAGTTCCTAGACCTTCGCGCTGCCCTGTTCGAGGGTGTGTACCCTCGGTGGCATGCTCTCATGAATTATTTGATACGTACCTTGTTCCTCCTGCCTAGAGCATGCCGTAATGCCGCCGCGCGATTTCTCCACAATGCTCTCTTGGCCCTGCTCGCTGCATCCGGCGCTGACGACGCTGCCACCGCAGCCGATTCGGCACATTCGGCGAAATCATCCGCCTGGCAGGGCAATGGGAGATCGGCCTAGAAGTAGAGCTTCATGGCCTGCCTTAGAGGGGATAAATACCCCAGTTTCGTCGGCTGTCGCGGCGGCAGCGGCGGCTGCTTAGGCGGGGCCATGTTATCCTAGGTGGTGCGGCATGGCGGAGCTGCGCAAGGTGAACTGTGGTTTGTTGGAGAAGGGGAGTGACATACTGACAGTAGGTTTGGACTATGGGCACCCGTGAAAATAATCATCTCCCATTTCCTGAGAGGGTAATAATTCAACACTCGTCACATTAACCGCTCAATATTTATTTCCCTTGTCAGCATAAGAGTATGAACGTATTAAAAAGATCGGTCGTGGCTATCCACCTCATCGGGCAATGTACCAGGACAGGTAGGAGACCGGGTTCCATTTGAAAAATGTTGACGACTATGCCCTCATGTTTCTACGATATTATTTCTATGACACTATGAACCGTCGAATCGTAGCAACACCATCAGAAACAGGGGATGACAACGTTCATGTAACACCCTCGAATCGACCCTATGCAAGTTTTAGCCCTTTCCGCCAAACCCGGATAGAAAGGATTCAAGGACGCCCACCAGGCACTTTCGTGCGGGTGGAAAACAAAGTAATACCATTACACAACAGTCCTCGATGGGACCCACAGAACAGATATATATACAACAGCGACTCAACGAGTCAAGAATACAGATATACAATACAAAGATCCAAATCACCTTGAAAACGTTACAACGTCCGACTACGGACAAGATGCAAATGGGGCTAAGAGCCCTGAAGAATTGCCAATGGCGTCCATAACCCTGCCCAGGCCAAGCCAGAAGGGTAACCCTGCTAACGACGTCGAACTCGTACCTGCTAAACAAAAGGGGTACCGACAAAGGGCGAAGGGAAAAAGAGGAGCGTCAGTACTGAGGCCAGTACATGGCGAGTCTAGAATTCGGCGGTCCTTGCCTACATAGGTATAGTGGACTGAAGCGGCAGCACAACAACACTAAACAACCTATAGAGACTCAGTAAAACTGGCGGTTATTAGAGAGGGATAAAAAAGACCTATTCGGATCCAACCTGATAGTAACACCAAACATACCCATCCTGGCATTTCCCCCTCGAGACCAAACTAGGAAGTCAAACTGAGGAACTCACACAGTTGGCAGTTTTATTCATTCCGTTATAGTTGAATCACTCACTAGTCAGATATAGATAGCATAAGTCATCCTGATAGCATAAGTAGTAGGCAGTTTTAGTTAACCATTCGGTTGTAGTTGCAGTACTTACTAGTCAGATACGATTAGCATGTGACATCCCAAACCCAGCAGTTGTTGGCACTTTTATTTCATTCCGTTATAAAGAAGCTGATTACTAGTCACATATTAAGTCAAATTTATAGCACTACTTTAGTTATGCTTGTCTATGGTCGAGATACTATGCTCCAAGTCGTCCATAACTGCGGACACGGCTTTCAGAAAGATTTACCTTGCAGGGGTGCACAAATAGCAACACACACACGATCAACCTCGGAAAAACCAAATCAAAACCCAACGAGGCTTTCACGACAAAGCAATCACAGGATTCATAAAATATTTCAGGGGGCCACCCCACTAAGCTACCCGCAATGAAGTTGGCCGGCTCCGGAACGGACCCAGGGTTTGCGAGAACGGCTGTAAACGACTGGGAACCCGAAAGTGTGACTGGGCTTGTCGATACCGCGAAATCGTGCCGCGATCCAAAACAGTACAGGTGCTCCACACACAATCGTAAATAAAGCAGTAAAGTATAGCATAAGTACAGGATAGTAATAAACCCCAAACTAGTTTGTGCCCCAAGAAATAAGAAATGAATCAAGCTCTGGCTAAGGGGGATTCATAGACTCTCCTAGATGTGGATAGTGCGAATAGTCAAGGAACAGGTATCAAGTACTCGGGGCCTACGGGACACAAGTGGGCATGAAAAACCAAATAACATATAATTGCCCACCGGTGCCACTTTCATTAATTATCACAACAATTTAATAGTTGTAATTAAAGACATGATCATCTCCACCATAAACATCTGCCAGCATTCCAACAACTGTGGTACTCGACAACACGAGATCGCACCTGAGCAAGCAACTACGACTCGCAAGGCCAGCTATCTACCAAACAACATGTATTAGGGGGTGTCCATGGCATTATAGAGGCTGCACGTGATGTAACTGGTGCACGGAAACTAAAGCATCGCGACACGGATAGCAATAGATCAACAGGAGGAAAATAAAGACTATAAATGCAGAATAGGTAGAAGGGGGAGAGATGCTCGCCTGGGAATCACTGCCGACGGATCATATCCGGAGAACTTGTCGATACTCGCATCAACTCATCGGCCTAATCCGCGAAGAAGCAAAACTAGAAGAAACACCGGATGCAATATTTAATACTACGGCAGCAGATCCGGCATGCTTATGATATGATGTATGGCATGGCACAGATGCGGTGCAATTAGGCAATATTAAGCGGAACCGGGGTCCCAATAATTAATTATAAGGTTCAAGTTATTTAGATACCCCGCAATTTAAAAGTTGTATTAACAGGGCGAAACATGGCATCGGTTCGCTACACCAATTTAAATGGAGTCCGAAATAAGACTAGAATAGCCCACATATAGACTCCATATTTAATTTAGGTGAATCGACTATTTAACCCAACCCACCAGATGACATGTATGCAAGCATGATGATTTAATGACGCGACATGTATATATCATATTATAAAAATAGAGGCTTAGGGTCACACATCTGGGTTCGGAAGATCTTGGGTTGGGTCCGGGTCCGTCTCGTGGTTTGACGGGATCGGTCTCAAGGAACATTCTCGGACAACGGAGTAGATCTTGTCGCCTCTGCCTTTTGGGTCTGGGTCCAGGGTCTTCGGGTCCAAGATCAGGGTCTTCGGGTTCATGTATAAGATCTTAAGGTCCCGGATTTGGAGGTATTGGGTTTCCATCTCAACAGCCTTCTGGTTCGGACTTGCCATTGTGTACGGTCTTGGCAGATATCCCGTTAGACACGGTTCTTGCTTAGCTTCAACCATCGGTCTCGGTCACCGCTGCTCATCGATCTTGTCCATCGAGGGTCTCGAACAACCGGTCAACATCATCACATCTTCTCTTGCAACACGTTACCACATTCGTACACAAGAACCACATCGTAACATATAGCACTGTCTCCACTTCACATTACCGAACGACCGCCTTCACGATGTACGAGGAGCGGAGCGCAGGACCAGAGCTTGACAAGCTTGGGACCAAGAGCGGAGGCGAGGGACGACAAAACGAGGCGGGTGCGAGGCGCTGCCGAGATGCTGTGGCTCTGCAGGGCAAGCGGATGTGCTCGCGGGTGGAGATGGACATAGGGGCGGCGATGACCTAGCAGAGGCACGACGGCACTCAGGAGGAGGCTGGCGAGGAAGACGGCCTGGCCCGGGGTCATCAGAGTCGCGTGGGCTCATGAGCGACATGTAGGGACAGGGCGAGATGGGCGGCGTGGAGGAGGTCCCGACGAGGTCGACGGCAACCGGCGGCAGCATCCAGAGGAAGAAGGGCTCAGGGATGAAGATGAGGCGACGACGCTGGTCGGCAGGGCACTGTGGTGAGGAGGGCATTCGCGGCGGCACAGTCGACGGAAGGCGGAGGTCAAGGCGGCCTTGGCCGGGTCTGCGAAGGACGACCAGGGGAGTCGCGCGGAGGGCGGCGCTTAGCAGAAGCACGTCGAGCTTGGGGCGATCCGCTCGAGGGGAATCGCGGCCGGAGCACCATGCTGGAGCTCCGGCCGGCCGAGGCAGCGGGGCACGGCGAGCTTGGTCAGCGCGATGCGGTGGAAGGACGACCGAGGCTTGATGCGAGAGGGCCGGCGATGTCGGTCGGGCTTGGCAGCAGCGCGAAAGGAGCGTGCACGGGCTCGCTATGGTAGGGAGAGGCGACGCCGTGAGAGAGAGGGCGGAGAAGCAAGGCAGAGACGTGGGATTGCGTGCGGGGCTGGGATTCGAGTGGGGTCGGGATGGTAGGGCGCCTGGGGTGGTGGGAATGGGTTGTCGATGGGGATTGGGTCGATCTATTGAGGCTCCGTCTGCGACGGTGGGTACGCTGGGGTGTTGGGCCGTGTGGTGGGGAGAGGGGTGCGGCCCTGGGGTGGGCCTGGGTGAGGGGGGTTGTCGGTAGCGGAAGAGTTGGTGGGCGGGAGCGCGTGCAAGAAGGGAAAAACAGGAGGGGATCGGCAGGAGGGAGTTGGCTGGCGGGGTTGGTGTGCGGGAGTGGTAGATGGGGATTGGGGTGGAGCGGGTACAGGGTGGAGCCAGGTGGTAGTGGGAAGCGTGCAGGAGGCGGCGGGGTGCGGCTAGGTAGAGGGGGTTGGTGGGGAGTTAAGGTTAGGGTAGGGTTGGGTTTCGACAGGTCTAGGTAGATTTAGATTTAGGGCTTGGAGGTGGCCGGCCGGGCTTTCGGGCCTGGCGGGCTGCCTCCTAAAAACAACTTGAAATTTTTATTTATTTAAAACGGGGCTTTTGCAAACCGTTTTTAGACAAACCAAAATAATCTAGAAAAGCCCGGTTTTAAAATTTGAAAAGAAGATGAGGAATATTTAGAAAACAAAACGGGGCTTTTGGAAAACATTTTTTAAGTAAACCATGCATGATGATGACGATGCTCAAATGCAATGTGGCATGATGACATGAGCATGCGGTCATGATGATGCAATGCACAAAAACACAGCGATTTTCTAGTAGTGGTTTTACCGAGGTGCTACAATTCGACACCACTAACAATGGATCTCTCCCTTGAGATCCGCCTCATGGTACCGGAAGAAAGCCGTCGGTCTGAATCTTCTCGCTTCAATTAGATCCTCGCGACACCACTAATAAGAGGTCGTTGTCCATGATCATCGAGAGAACACTCCGGAGAAACAAGGACGAAGGTAGAGGCATCAGAAGATAAAGCCACCTCTAACTTCCAGGGACGGAGTAAAATTGCTTGATTATCCGATTCGATGTACAAGAGCGAATGATAAGAGTAGTCGGATGGTGATCAGTCCATCGCGCACCCAGAGCATTACTTTGTACATGAATAGGAGAATTATGCAACCAACTCTCGGAATCAGACTGAAGATCTTGACAAGCGAGGTTCGGGAACAAAAGAGTGATGCAGACTCTGCATCGGATCTGGCGTAGCTGATGTCTTCACGTTGAATCCACTAGAAGGCAACGAAGAGAAGTCCAACAGATGAATGATTCCTCGGATAGCATGAAGACCGGATGTATAAACACCGTTACCAAAAGAGGAAGCGAAACCCTGAAGGTACGACGGGAACCCAACCACGAGAAATCCTGGACTTGAAGAAAAGATAAGAGAACAGATCCAAAACACGCAGAGGTAAGAGGAGAACAACAGAGGGATAAGGAGTAAAACAGACCTAATCAGATTTATCCAACCGATTTTCCAAAATAGTTTTGACACTCTACTTCGGCCGTTAGCTAGGTTATCCTACAGGCTGGACCAGTGGTGTATCGCAACTGCTGGGCTCTGATACCACTCTGTAACACCCTCGAATCGACCCTATGCAAGTTTTAGCCCTTTCCGCCAAACCCGCATAGAAACGGTTCAAGGACGCCCACCAGGCACTTTCGTGCCGGTGGAAAATGAAGTAATTCCATTACATAACAGTCCTCGATGGGACCCACAGAACAGATATATATACAACAACGACTCAACGAGTCAAGAATACAGATATACAATATAAAGATCCAAATCACCTTGAAAACGTTACAGCGTCCGACTACGGACAAGATGCAAATGGGGCTAAGAGCCCTGAAGAATTGCCAATGGCGTCCATAACCCTGCCCAGGCCAAGCCGGAAGGGTAACCCTGCTAATGACGTCAAACTCGTACCTGCTAAACAAAAGGGGTGCCGACAAAGGGCGAAGGGAAAAAGAGGAGCGTCAAGATCGAGGCCAAGACACGACTCTAGAATTCAAGGTCCTCGCCTACATAGGTATGGTGGATCAAGCGGCAAAGACAAAGCACTAAACAACCTATAGAGACTCAGTAAAACTGGCGGCTATTAGAGAGGGATAAGAAAGACCTATTCGGATCCAACCTAATAGTAACACCAAACATACCCATCCTGGCATTTCCCCCTCGAGACCAAACGAGGAAGTCAAACCGAGGAACTCACACAGTTGGCAGTTTTATTCATTCCGTTATAGTTGAAGCACTTACTAGTCAGATATAGGTAGCATAAGTCATCCTGATAGCATAAGTAGTGGGCAGTTTTAGTTAACCATTCGGTTGTAGTTGCAGTACTTACTAGTCAGATACGATTAGCATGTGACATCCCAAACCTAGCAGTTGTTGGCACTTTTATTTCATTCTGTTATAATGAAGCTGATTACTAGTCACATATTAAGTCAAATTTATAGCACTACTTTAGTTATGCTTGTCTATGATCGAGATACTGTGCTCCAAGTCGTCCATAACCGCGGACACGGATTTCAGAAAGATTTACCTTGCAGGGGTGCACAAATAGCAACACACACACGATCAACCTCGGAAAAACCAAATCAAAACCCAACGAGGCTTTCACGATAAAGCAATCACATGATTCATAAAATATTTCAGGGGGCCACCCCACTAAGCTACCATAGCAAGTTGGCCGGCTCGAACGGACCTGTGGTTTGTGAGAACGGCTGTAAACGACTGGGAACCCGAAAGTGTGACTGGGCTTGTCGATACCGCGAAATCGTGCCGCGATCCAAAATAGTACAGGTGCTCCACGCACAATCATAAATAAAGCAGTAAAGCATGGCATAAGTACATGATAGTAATAAAACCCCAAACTAGTTTGTGGCCCCAAGAAATAAGAAATGAATCAAGCTCTGGCTAAGGGGGATTCATAGACTCTCCCGGATGTGGATAGTGCGAATAGTCAAGGAACAGGTATCAAGTACTCGGGACCTACGGGACACAAGTGGGCATGAAAAACCAAATAACATATAATTGCCCACCGGTGCCACTTTCATTAGTTATCACATCAATTTAATAGTTGTAATTAAAGACATGATCATCTCCACCATAAACATCTGCCAGTATTCCAACAACTGTGGTACTCGACAACACGAGATCGCACCTGAGCAAGCAACTACGACTCGCAAGGCCAGCTATCTACCAAACAACAGGTATTAGGGGGTGTCCATGGCATTATAGAGGCTGCACGGGATGTAACTAGTGCACGGAAACTAAAGCATCGCGACACGGATAGCAATAGATCAACAGGAGGAAAATAAAGACTATAAATGCAGAATAGGTAGAAGGGGGAGAGATGCTCGCCTGGGAATCACTGCCGACGGATCATATCCAGAGAACTTGTCGATACTCGCATCAACTCATTGGCCTAATCCGCGAAGAAGCAAAACTAGAAGAAACACCGGATGCAATATTTAATACTACGGCAGAAGATCCGGCATGCTTATGATATGATGCATGGCATGGCACAGATGCGGTGCAATTAGGCAATATTAAGCGGAACCGGGGTCCCAATAATTAATTATAAGGTTCAAGTTATTTAGATACCCCGCAATTTAAAAGTTGTATTAACAGGGCGAAACATGGCATCGGTTCGCTACACCAATTTAAATGGAGTCCGAAATAAGACTAGAATAGCCCACATATAGACTCCATATTTAATTTAGGTGAATCGACTATTTAACCCAACCCACCAGATGACATGTATGCAAGCATGATGATTTAATGACGCGACATGTATATATCATATTATAAAAATAGAGGCTTAGGGTCACACATCTGGGTTCGGAAGATCTTGGGTTCCGGGGGTCCGGGGTCCGGTCTCAGGGTTTGACGGGGATCGGTCTCGGCGGGAACATTCTCGGACAACGGAGTAGATCTTGTCGCCTCTGTCGTCTTTGGGTCTGGGTCCAGGGTCTTCGGGTCCAAGATCAGGGTCTTCGGGTTCATGTAGAAGATCTTAAGGTCCCGGATTTGGAGGTATTGGGTTTCCATCTCAACAGCCTTCTGGTTCGGACTTGCCATTGTGTACGGTCTTGGCGAGATATCCCGGTTAGACACGGTTCTTCGGCTTAGCTTCAACCATCGGTCTCGGTCACCCGCTGCTCATCGATCTTGTCCATCGCGAGGGTCTCGAACAACCGGGTCAACATCATCACATCTTCTCTTGCAACACTGTTACCACATTCTGTACACAAGAACCACATCAGAACATATAGCACTGTCTCCACTTCACATTACCGGAACGACACGACCGCCTTCACGATGTACAGGAGCAGAGGCGAGCGCAGGACCAGAGCTTGACAAGCTTGGGACCAAGAGCGGAGGCGAGGGACGACAAAACGAGGCGGGTGCGAGGCGCTGCCGAGATGCTGTGGCTCTGCAGGGCAAGCGGATGTGCTCGCGGGTGGAGATGGACATAGGGGCGGCGATGACCTAGCAGAGGCACGACGGCACTCAGGAGGAGGCTGGCGAGGAAGACGGCCTGGCCCGGGGTCATCAGAGTCGTGCAGGGGCTCGCGAGCGACACGCTGTAGGGACAGGGCGAGATGGGCGGCGTGGAGGAGGTCCCGACGAGGTCGACGGCAACCGGCGGCAGCATCCAGAGGAAGAAGGGCTCAGGGATGAAGATGAGGCGACGACGCTGGTCGGCAGGGCACTGTGGTGAGGAGGGCGTTCGCGGCGGCACAGTCGACGGAAGGCGGAGGTCAAGGCGGCCTTGGCCGGGTCTGCGAAGGACGACCAGGGGAGTCGCGCGGAGGGATGGCGCTCTAGCAGCGACGCGTCGAGCTTGGGGCGCATCCGGCTCGAGGGGAACTGCGGCCGGAGCACCATGCTGGAGCTCCGTCGAAGCCGAGGCAGCGGGGGCACGGCGAGCTTGGTCAGCGGCGATGCGGTGGAAGGACGACCGAGGCTTGATGCGGGAGGGGCCGGCGATGCTCAGGGTCGGGCTTGGCAGCGAGCGAGCGCGAGCGGCAGGCACGGGCTCGCTATGGTAGGGAGAGGCGACGCCGTGAGAGAGAGGGCGGAGAAGCAAGGCAGAGACGTGGGATTGCGTGCGGGGCTGGGATTCGAGTGGGGTCGGGATGGTAGGGCCAGGGGCGCTGTGGGGTGGGCAGCGGGTTGTCGATGTGGGGATTGGGTCGGGATCTATTGAGGCTCCCGTGCGACGCCGGTGGGGTGCATACGCGGGTGTTGTGCCGTGTCGAGGGGAGAGGGTTGCGGCCCAGGGGTGGGCCAGGGTGAGGGGGGTTGTCGGTAGCGGAAGAGTTGGTGGGCGGGAGCGCGTGCAAGAAGGGAAAAACAGGAGGGGATCGGCAGGAGGGAGTTGGCTGGCGGGGTTGGTGTGCGGGAGTGGTAGATGGGGATTGGGGTGGAGCGGGTACAGGGTGGAGCCAGGTGGTAGTGGGAAGCGTGCAGGAGGCGGCGGGGTGCGGCTAGGTAGAGGGGGTTGGTGGGGAGTTAAGGTTAGGGTAGGGTTGGGTTTAGACAGGTCTAGGTAGATTTAGATTTAGGGCTTGGAGGTGGCCGGCCGGGCTTTCGGGCCTGGCGGGCTGCCTCCTAAAAACAACTTGAAATTTTTATTTATTTAAAACGGGGCTTTTGCAAACCGTTTTTAGACAAACCAAAATAATCTAGAAAAGCCCGGTTTTAAAATTTGAAAAGAAGATGAGGAATATTTAGAAAACAAAACGGGGCTTTTGGAAAACATTTTTTAAGTAAACCATGCATGATGATGACGATGCTCAAATGCAATGTGGCATGATGACATGAGCATGCGGTCATGATGATGCAATGCACAAAAACACAGCGATTTTCTAGTAGTGGTTTTACCGAGGTGCTACAATTCGACACCACTAACAATGGATCTCTCCCTTGAGATCCGCCTCATGGTACCGGAAGAA
Source organism: Avena insularis (assembly GCA_023614405.1). NCBI lineage: Eukaryota > Viridiplantae > Streptophyta > Magnoliopsida > Poales > Poaceae > Avena > Avena insularis. The sequence continues at coordinate 411,779,387 of CM042686.1, read as the reverse complement.
AGCCGTCGGTCTGAATCTTCTCGCTTCAATTAGATCCTCGCGACACCACTAATAAGAGGTCGTTGTCCATGATCATCGAGAGAACACTCCGGAGAAACAAGGACGAAGGTAGAGGCATCAGAAGATAAAGCCACCTCTAACTTCCAGGGACGGAGTAAAATTGCTTGATTCTCCGATTCGATGTACAAGAGCGAATGATAAGAGTAGTCGGATGGTGATCAGTCCATCGCGCACCCAGAGCATTACTTTGTACATGAATAGGAGAATTATGCAACCAACTCTCAGAATCAGACTGAAGATCTCGACAAGCAAGGTTCGGGAACAAAAGAGTGATGCAGACTCTGCATCGGATCTGGCGTAGCTGATGTCTTCACGTTGAATCCACTAGAAGGCAACGAAGAGAAGTCCAACAGATGAATGATTCCTCGGATAGCACGAAGACCGGATGTATAAACACCGTTACCAAAAGAGGAAGCGAAACCCTGAAGGTACGACGGGAACCCAACCACGAGAAATCCTGGACTTGAAGAAAAGATAAGAGAACAGATCCAAAACACGCAGAGGTAAGAGGAGAACAACAGAGGGATAAGGAGTAAAAACAGACCTAATCAGATCTATCCAACCGATTTTCCAAAATAGTTTTGACACTCTACTTCGGCCGTTAGCTAGGTTATCCTACAGGCTGGACCAGTGGTGTATCGCAACAGCTGGGCTCTGATACCACTCTGTAACACCCTCGAATCGACCCTATGCAAGTTTTAGCCCTTTCCGCCAAACCCGCATAGAAACGGTTCAAGGACGCCCACCAGGCACTTTCGTGCCGGTGGAAAATGAAGTAATACCATTACATAACAGTCCTCGATGGGACCCATAGAACAGATATATATACAACAACGACTCAACGAGTCAAGAATACAGATATACAATATAAAGATCCAAATCACCTTGAAAACGTTACAGCGTCCGACTACGGACAAGATGCAAATGGGGCTAAGAGCCCTGAAGAATTGCCAATGGCGTCCATAACCCTGCCCAGGCCAAGCCGGAAGGGTAACCCTGCTAATGACGTCGAACTCGTACCTGCTAAACAAAAGGGGTGCCGACAAAGGGCGAAGGGAAAAAGAGGAGCGTCAGTACTGAGGCCAGTACACGGCGACTCTAGAATTCGGCGGTCCTCGCCTACATAGGTATGGTGGACTGAAGCGGCAGCACAGCAGCACTAAACAACCTATAAAGACTCAGTAAAACTGGCGGCTATAAGAGAGGGGTAAGAAAGACCTATTCAGATCCAACCTAATAGTAACACCAAACATACCCATCCTGGCATTTCCCCCTCGAGACCAAACGAGGAAGTCAAACCGAGGAACTCACACAGTTGGCAGTTTTATTCATTCCGTTATAGTTGAAGCACTTACTAGTCAGATATAGGTAGCATAAGTCATCCTGATAGCATAAGTAGTGGGCAGTTTTAGTTAACCATTCGGTTGTAGTTGAAGTACTTACTAGTCAGATACGATTAGCATGTGACATCCCAAACCTAGCAGTTGTTGGCACTTTTATTTCATTCCGTTATAATGAAGCTGATTACTAGTCACATATTAAGTCAAATTTATAGCACTACTTTAGTTATGCTTGTCTATGATCGAGATACTGTGCTCCAAGTCGTCCATAACCGCGGACACGGATTTCAGAAAGATTTACCTTGCAGGGGTGCACAAATAGCAAAACACACACGATCAACCTCGGAAAAACCAAATCAAAACCCAACGAGGCTTTCACGACAAAGCAATCACAGGATTCATAAAATATTTCAGGGGGCCACCCCACTAAGCTACCCGCAACGAAGTTGGCCGGCTCTGGAACGGACCCAGGGTTTGCGAGAACGGCTGTAAACGACTGGGAACCCGAAAGTGTGACTGGGCTTGTCGATACCGCGAAATCGTGCCGCGATCCAAAATAGTACAGGTGCTCCACGCACAATCATAAATAAAGCAGTAAAGCATGGCATAAGTACATGATAGTAATAAAACCCCAAACTAGTTTGTGGCCCCAAGAAATAAGAAATGAATCAAGCTCTGGCTAAGGGGGATTCATAGACTCTCCCGGATGTGGATAGTGCGAATAGTCAAGGAACAGGTATCAAGTACTCGGGACCTACGGGACACAAGTGGGCATGAAAAACCAAATAACATATAATTGCCCACCTGTGCCACTTTCATTAGTTATCACATCAATTTAATAGTTGTAATTAAAGACATGATCATCTCCACCATAAACATCTGCCAGCATTCCAACAACTGTGGTACTCGACAACACGAGATCGCACCTAAGCAAGCAACTACGACTCGCAAAGCCAGCTATCTACCAAACAACAGGTATTAGGGGGTGTCCATGGCAATATAGAGGCTGCACGGGATGTAACTAGTGCACGGAAACTAAAGCATCGCGACACGGATAGCAATAGATCACCAGGAGGAAAATAAAGACTATAAATTCAAAATAGGTAGAAGGGGGAGAGATGCTCGCCTGGGAATCACGTCCGACGGATCATATCCGGAGAACTTGTCGATACTCGCATCAACTCATCGCCCTAATCCGCGAAGAAGCAAACACTAGAAGAAACACCGGATGCAATATTTAATACTACGGCAGAAGATCCAGCATGCTTATGATATGATGCATGGCATAGCACAGATGCGGTGCAATTAGGCAATATTAAGCGGAACCGGGGTCCCGATAATTAATTATAAGGTTCAAGTTATTTAGATACCCCGCAATTTAAATGTTGTATTAATAGGGCGAAACATGGCATCGGTTCACTACACCAATTTAAATGGAGTCCGGAATAAGACTAGAATAGCCCGCATATAGACTCCATATTTAATTTAGGTGAATCGACTATTTAACCCAACCCACCATATGACATGTATGCAAGCATGATGATTTAATGACGCGACATGTATATGTCATATTATAAAAATAGAGGCTTAGGGTCACACATCTGGGTTCGGATGATCTTGGGTTCCGGGGGTCCGGGGTCCGGTCTCAGGGTTTGACGGGGATCGGTCTCGGCGGGAACGTTCTCGGACAACGGAGTAGATCTTGTCGCCTCCGTCGTCTTCGGGTCAAGATCAGGGTCATCGGTTTCATGTAGAAGATCTTAAGGTCCCGGATTTGGAGGTCTTGGGTTTCCATCTCAACAGCCTTCTGGTTCGGACTTGCCATTGTGGACGGTCTTGGCGAGATATCCCGGTTAGACACGGTTCTTCGGCTTAGCTTCAACCATCGGTCTCGGTCACCCGCTGCTCATCGATCTTGTCCATCGCGAGGGTCTCGAACAACCGGGTCAACATCATCACATCTTCTCTCGCAGCACTGTTACCACATTCTGTACACAAGAACCACATCAGAACATATAGCACTGTCTCCACTTCACATTACTGGAACGACACGACCGCCTTCACGATGTACAGGAGCAGAGGCGAGCGCAGGACCAGAGCTTGACAAGCTTGGGACCAAGAGCGGAGGCGAGGGACGACGAAACGAGGCAGGTGCGAGGCGCTGCCGAGATGCTACGGCTCTGCAGGGCAAGCGGAGGTGCTCGCGGGTGGAGATGGACGTAGGGGCGGCGATGACCTGGCAGAGGCACGGCGGCGCTCAGGAGGAGGCCGGCGAGGAAGACGGCCTGGCCCGGGGTCGTCGGAGTCGCGCAGGGGCTCGCGGGCGACGCGCTGCAGGGACAGGGCGAGATGGGCGGCGTGGAGGAGGTCCCGACGAGGTCGACGTCAACCAGCGGCAGCATCCAGAGTGTTGTGTAATGGTATTACTTCGTTTTCCACCCTCAGGAAAGTGCCTGGTGGGCGTCCTTGAATCGTTTCTACGCGGGTTCGGTGGAAAGGGCTAAAACTTGCATTGAGTCGATTCGAGGGTGTTACAGAGTGGTATCAGAGCCCAGCAGTTGCGATACCCCACTGGTCCAGCCTGTAGGATAACCTAGCTAACGGCCGAAGTAGAGTGTCAAAACTATTTTGGAAAATTGGTTGGATAGATCTGATTAGGTCTATTTTTACTCCTTATCCCTCTGCTGTTCTCCTCTTACCTCTGCGTGTTTTGGATCTGTTCTCTTATCTTTTCTTCAAGTCCAGGATTTCTCGTGGTTGGGTTCCCGTCGTACCTTCAGGGTTTCGCTTCCTCTTTTGGTAACGGTGTTTCTACATCCGGTCTTCGTGCTATCTGAGGAATCCTTCATCTGTTGGACTTCTCTTCGTTGCCTTCCGGTGGATTCAATGCGAAGACATCAGCTACGCCAGATCCGATGCAGAGTCTGCATCACTCTTTTGTTCCCGAACCTCGCTTGTCGAGATCTTCAGTCTGATTCCAAGAGTTGGTTGCATAATTCTCCTATTCATGTACAAAGTAGTGCTCTGGGTGCACGATGGACTGATCACCATCCAACTACTCTTATCATTCGCTCTTGTACATCGAATCGGAGAATCAAGCAATTTTACTACGTCCCTAGAAGTTAGAGGTGGCTTTATCTTCTGATGCCTCTACCTTCGTCCTTGTTTCTCCGGAGTGTTCTCTCGATGATCATGGACAACGACCTCTTGTTAGTGGTGTCGCGAGGATCTAATTGAAGCGAGAAGATTCAGACCGACGGCTTTCTTCCGGTACCATGAGACGGATCTCGAGGGCGAGATCCATTGTTAGTGGTGTCGAATTGTAGCACCCCGGTAAAACCACTACTAGAAAATCGCTGTGTTTTTGTGCATTGCATGATCATGACCGCATGCTCATGTCATCATGCCACATTGCATTTGAGCATCGTCATCATCATGCATAGTTTGCTTAAAAACTATTTTCCAAAAGCTCCGTTTTGTTTTCTAAATATTCCTCGTCTTCTTTTCAAATTTTAAAACCGGGCTTTTCCGGATTATTTTGGTTTGTCTAAAAACGGTTTGCAAAAGCCCCGTTTTTAATAAATAGAAATTTCAAGTTGTTTTTAGGAGGCAGCCCGCCAGGCCCGAAAGCCCGGCCGGCCACCTCTAAGCCCTAAATCTAAATCTAGCTAGACCTGTCTAAACCCAACCCTACCCTAACCTTAACTCCCCACCAACCCCCTCTACCCAGCCGCACCCCGCCGCCCCTGCACGCTTCCCACCACCACCTGGCTCCACCCTATACCCGCTCCACCCCAATCCCCATCTACCACTCCCGCACACCAACCCCGCCAGCCAACTCCCTCCTGCCGATCCCCTCCCGTTTTTCCCTTCTCGCAGGCGCTCCCGCCGACCAACTCTCCCGCTACCGACAACCCCCGCTCACCCTGGCCCACCCCTGGGCCGCAACCCTCTCCCCTCGACATGGCACAACGCCCGCGTACGCACCCCACCCGTGTCGCACGGGAGCCTCGATGGATCCCGACCCAATCCCCACATCGACAACCCGCTGCCCACCCCACAGCGCCCCTGGCCCCACCATCCCGACCCCACTCAGATCCCAGCCCCGCATGCAATCCCACGTCTCTGCCTCACTTCTCCGCCCTCTCTCTCACGATGTCGCCTCTCCCTACCCTGCTGCGCCTGCCGCAGCCAAGGCTGCTCGCCATGTAAGCCCGACTCGAAAGGCCGCCAGCCTCTCGCATCAAGCCTCAGCCGTCCTTCCACCGCATCGCCACCTACCAAGCTCGCCGTGCCCCCGCCACCTCAGCTTCGATGGAGCTCCAGCATGGTGCTCCGATCGCAGTTCCCCTCGAGCCGGATGCGCCCCAAGCTCAAGGCGTCGCTGCTAGAGCGCCGCCCCTCCGCGCGACTCCCCTGGTCGTCCTTCGCAGACCCGTCCAAGGCCGCCTTGACCTCCGCCTTCCGTCGACCGCGCCGCCGCGAACACCCTCCTCACCATGGCGCTCTGCCGACCAGCGTCGTCGCCTCATCTTCATCCCCGAGCCCTTCTTAGCACCCCGGTAAAATCACTACTAGAAAATCGCTGTGTTTTTGTGCATTGCATCATCATGACCGCATGCTCATGTCATCATGCCACATTGCATTTGAGCATCGTCATCATCATGCATGGTTTGCTTAAAAACAATTTTCCAAAAGCCCCGTTTTGTTTTCTATATTCCTCGTCTTCTTTTCAAATTTTAAAACCGGGCTTTTCCGGATTATTTTGGTTTGTCTAAAATTGGTTTGCAAAAGCCCCGTTTTAAATAAATAAAAATTTCAAGTTTTTTTAGGAGGCAGCCCACCAGGCCCGAAAGCCCGGCTGGCCACCTCCAAGCCCTAAATCTAAATCTCCCTAGACCTGTCTAAACCCAACCCTACCCTAACCTTAACTCCCCACCAACCCCCTCTACCCAGCCGCACCCCGTCGCCACCTGCATGCTTCCCACCACCACCTAGCTCCACCCTGTACCCGCTCCACCCCAATCCCCATCTACCACTCCCGCACACCAACCCCGCCAGCCAACTCCCTCCTGCCAATCCCCTCCCATTTTTCCCTTCTCGCACGCGCTCCCGCCCACCAACTCTCCCGCTACCGACAACCCCCGCTCACCCTGGCCCACCCCTGGGCCGCAACCCTCTCCCCTTAACACGGCTACGCTCACAGACGACCCCACCACGCCGACGGGAGCCTCGATGGATCCCGACCCAATCCCCACATCGACAACCCGCTGTCCACCCCACAACGACCCTGGCCCCACCATCCCGACCCCACTCGGATCCCAACCCCGCACGCAATCCCACATCTCTGCCTCGCTTCTCCCTCCTCTCTCTCACGGTGTCACCTCTCCCTACCGCAGTGAGCCCGTGCCTGCCGCCGCGCCGCTCGCGCTCGCTCGCTGCCAAGCCCGACCCCGAGCGTCGCCGGCCCCTCTCGCATCAAGCCTCGGCCGTCCTTCCACCACATCGCCGCCGACCAAGCTCGATGTGCCCTCGCCGCCTCGACTTCGACGGTGCTCCAGCATGGTGCTCCGACCGCAGTTCCCCTCGAGCCGGATGCGCCGCAAGCTCGACGCGTCGCCGCTAGAGTGCCGCCCCTTCGGCCGACTCCCCTGGTCGTCCTTCGCAGACCCGGCCAAGGCCACCTTGACCTCCACCTTCTGTCGACTGCGCCACCGCGAACGCCCTCCTCACCACGGTGCCCTACCGACCAGCGTTGTTGCCTCATCTTCATCCCCGAGCCCTTCTTCCTCTGGATGCTGCCGCCGGTTGCCGTCGACCTCGTCGGGACCTCCTCCAAGCCGCCCATCTCTCCCTGTCCCTGCAGCGCGTCGCCCGCGAGCCCCTGCGTGACTCCGACGACCCCAGGCCAGGCCGTCTTCCTTGCCGGCCTCCTCCTGAGCGCCGCCGTGCCTCTGCCAGGTCATCGCCGCCCCTACGTCCATCTCCACCCGCGAGCACCTCCGCTTGCCCTGCAGAGCCGCAGCATCTCGGCAGCGCCTCGCACCCGCCTCGTTTCATCGTCCCTCGCCTCCGCTCTTGGTACCAATCTTGTCAAGCTCTGGTCCTGTGCTCGCCTCTGCTCCTGTACATCGTGAAGGCGGTCGTGTCATTCCGGTAATGTGAAGTGGAGACAGTGCTATATGTTCTGATGTGGTTCTTGTGCACAGAATGTGGTAACAATGTTGTGAGAGAAGATGTGATGATATTGACCCGGTTGTTCGAGACCCTCGTGATGGACAAGATCGATGAGCAGCGGGTGACCGAGACCGATGGTTGAAGCTAAGCCGAAGAACCGAGTCTAACCGGGATATCTCGCCAAGACCGTCCACAATGGCAAGTCCGAACCAGAAGGCTGTTGAGATGGAAACCCAAGACCTCCAAAGCCGGGACCTTAAGATCTTCTACATGAACCCGATGACCCCGATCTTGGACCCGAAGACCCTGGACCCGGACCCGAAGACCATGGAGGCGACAAGATCTACTCTGTTATCCGAGATTGTTCCCGCCGAGACCGATCCCCGTCAAACCCTGAGACCGGACCCCGGACCCCCGGAACCCAAGATCTTCCGAACCTAGATGTGTGACCCTAAGCCTCTATTTTTATAATATGACATATACCTGTCGCGTCATTAAATCATCATGCTTGCATACATGTCATCTGGTGGGTTGGGTTAAATAGTCGATTCACCTAAATTAAATATGGAGTCTATATGCGGGCTATTCTAGTCTTATTCCGGACTCCATTTAAATTGGTGTAGCGAACCGATGCCATGTTTCACCCTGTTAATACAACATTTAAATTGCGGGGTATCTAAATAACTTGAACCTTATAATTAATTACCGGGACCCCGGTTCCGCTTAATATTGCCTAATTGCACCGCATCTGTACCATGCCATGCATCATATCATAAGCATGCCGGATCTTCTGCCGTAGTATTAAATATTACATCCGGTGTTTCTTCTAGTGTTTGCTTCTTTGCGGATTAGGCCGATGAGTTGATGCGAGTATCGACAAGTTCTCCGGATATGATCCATTGGCAGTGATTCCCAGGCAAGCATCTCTCCCCCTTCTACCTATTTTGCATTTATAGTCTTTATTTTCCTCTTGTTGATCTATTGCTATCCGTGTCACGATGCTTTAGTTTCCGTGCACCAGTTACATCCCGTGCAGCCTCTATATTGCCATGGACACCCCCTAATACCTGTTGTTTGGTAGATAGCTGGCCTTGCGAGTCGTAGTTGCTTGCTCAGGTGCGATCTCGTGTTGTCGAGTACCACAATTGTTGGAATGCTGGCAGATGTTTATGGTGGAAACAGGGGAAGAGGAATCGGGGTGCAGAGGTTTGGAGGTATGGAGCCCAGAGAAGGTGTCGTACGTCCCCATTCAAGGGTAAGAACTGTGATTCCCTTTCTGCATCAATTAGAGTTTCTAATCCTGTGGTGATGGTAAGGATACGTGTTGGTAACCGCAAGACGTCTGTACAACTTGTCCTTGAGGATGATGCTTTGTCAAGCGAGCATGAAGACACTGAAATGTGTGGCGGTGCAGATGATGATGAAAAAGCATATCCAGACGTGGCTGCTGACCCTGATAGGATGGAGAGTAGGGAATATTTGGTTGATTCGAACTTTGAGCCTGACTATGGGACTGATGAGGAAGAGGAATGTGAAGATATGGAAATGGGATGTAGATACGACGACGAAGATGAGGACATGCCAGTGATACACTTTGACAGGGACAATCCTACAATTTATGAGGGGACTTTCTTTGAGAATGTGGAGGACTGCAGATATGCAATTGCAACCTATGCAATTAGAGTTGTGTTCGAATTTATCATTGAAAAGAGCGACCAAAAGAGATTTAGGGTGCATTGTAGGGAAAGTAATGTGTGTAAATGGAGATTACATGCATCTCCAATGCGGGGTGGACATCCATTTCAGGTTGCAATAGCTACATTTAGTTTCAGTCTTTCTCATATTTATTCTGCTGATAATTAACTCTGATTTATTTGGGTTCTTATCGAATGAAGATCAAACTAAACATGAAGAAACACAACTGCCCTAATACTTCTTTAAGTGATAAAATTAGACCGGCGACTACCAAGTGGATTCCTGCTAGTGTACTTGACTGGGTGAGGTAGGATCATAACATTGGACCTGCTGAACTCAGAGCAAAGATTAGCCAAAAGTTTAACGTTCTGATTCCTTACCACATAGTCTTTGATGGGAAGGATATGGCTTCATTCAAGGCAAGTGGAATGACAATTTTCACATGTTGTATAGTTTCAAAGCTCAGTTAGAGAAAACATCACCTGGTAGTGTTTTTGACATTGATTACGAGGTTGTGAAAGGAAGAGAAAAGGTCTCAAGGGGGGTTGATGGCAAAGTGTACGCCGCCAGAAAAGTGCTAGTGCGGTGTTGATGTAGAGCTCGTTGGGAACCCCAAGAGGAAGGTATGATGAGCACATCAACAAGTTTCCCTCAGTTATGAAACAAAGGTTTAATCGAACCACTAGGAGCAAGGAAACACCCCAAAGGTGTTGCTAGCTGAGCCTTGGCAGGGCGCACTACCGGTGCTAGTAACAACGTGGAAACCTGCACAACACAACCACATAACTCTGTCCCCAACTTGCGATGAGGTTGTCAATAACACCGTGTTTTGCTGAAAACAAAGGATTAAACGTATCGAATGGAAAGAAGTAAAAGTTTGCAGAAAGTAAACACAAAGCAGTAAACAGTTTGTAGATTGTATGTAAAAGAAAGGACCGGGATCGATAGTTCACTAGAGGTGGCTCTCCTTAGATAGATAACATGCTGGGTGAACAAATTACAGCGGGGCACTTGACAAACATCGAAAAAGCAATACATGCATATACTAATCATCTTGACTCCTTTGAGATTCGATTAGGCATTACAACATTATACATAGACCGCCATCCAACTGCATCTATGACTAATAATCCACCTTCAGGTTATCATCCGAACCCCCTCCAGTATTAAGTTGCAAGCAACAGATTATTGCTTCTGAAGCGTGTAAAGTAAACAATACGATTGTTCTATGAACAAAGGATTGTTGTTTTCTCCCTAGTAGCAACATCACATCTAGTACATTAGAGATTTCTGTCACTTCCCAGTTACGGAGGCATGAACCCACTATCGAGCATAAATACTAACTCTTGGAGTTGCTAGCATCTACTTGGCTAACAGAGCTACTAACAACGGAAAGCATGCAAGATCACAAATAACAAAGACATGATAGAATCAATAATCAATCTGAAATAGCATCTCAATATCCATCGGATCCCATAAACACAACATGTATGATTACAAATAGATGATCTTGATCATGAGCAGACTCACAAGATCTAGACATGAAAGCACAAAGGAGGAGAACCAGCCATCTAGCTACTACATGGATCCGTAGTCCAAGGATGAACTACTCACGCATCACACGAGGCTTGCATGGTGATGAAGAAGGCCTCGGTGAATTCCCTCTCCGTGGTGCCGGAAAGAGCTTCAGATCCCTCGATCTAGGGATGGAGATGACTGACTCTGAGACTCTTTCGTGGATTTTTGATCGGGTGCTTAGGGTTTTCGTCCCGAGGGCATCTTATAGGTGAAAGGGGACACCGAGGGTCGGGTCGGCGGACCACCCCTAAGCGGTCAGCCTGGCCATGGCCAGGTGGTATGGCGGCCCCAGCCCTCTCCGTCTTGTGATACGGCATCCGATGACTTCGAAAAATAGACACTTTGGCTTTTGTACCGTCCAATTCGAGAATATTCATTTCGACTTTCCTGGAACCAAAAACAGAGAAAAGCAGGCTGGCACTGTGGCTCTTGTTAAGAGGTTAGTCCAAGAAATCATATGAAAGGTACTCCAAAGTGTGGACAAAACACAAGAAAGTGGATAAAACCAAGCATGGAACATCAAAAATTATAGATACATTTGCAATGTATCAACATCCCCAAGCTTAACTCCTGCTCGTCCTCGAGTAGGTAAGTGATAAAAAGAAAGAATAATTTTTGAGGTGACATGCACCATTAAAGACTTGATCAAAGTATTTGTAAAACATTCAAAGCTGGGATCATTGTACTTCAATCATAACATGAAAGACAAAGTTCTAGCAATAAGACAAAGAAACTATGATGCAACATGAAAAGGCACAAACAAAAGATTCATGAATAACAATGCTTTGCAAGACGTTTGTTTGTTTCACCTAAAGAAAACATATCATAATAGCATTCAGCTTGTCCCTGATAGAGTGGCAAATAGAAATGCATAGGACACCTTCAAAGTTCATAAGAGTGACTAGATACAGATAGTTTAAAACAAGCAATATCAAGTTATGCATCAATCAACTAGTCTTGGGACAATGCACATAGAACTAAGAATGGCCACTATGCTCTCAAAGTAGGTGCATAAAGGTAGAAGGTGGAGACTCAATATAGTGGTGGAAGAAAGGCCTTTGTAAAAGGAAGTAGGGATTCAAGTCTCATAAAGACCTTCCAAAAATTATGGTACTTATAGCTTTCAGCTCTCATTTCCCCTATCATCAGCATCTTGAAGGTGATTAAGGTTAAAGTGACACAACTAAGAGGATATGCTTGACAAGTTATAAACCGAAATCTCATGCCCCTTACTTACGAAGACCGAACGTCATGCTACTCAACTTTAGTCACAAGTAAGCTCTTGTCATTGTAGTTACATATGTATCATAAAGAACCGCCAACGGGGTACCCCTTGCACATGATACAGGAGCTTTCCCATAATCAAAATGACAAGGCAAGCAGACAATGAGCATCTCAGCGATCTTTTTATTTGCTATTTGCATAGGTTTTTATCGAGGATGCTTCATAGAGTGCTCATTATGGTGATGCTGCAAGTTTCCACCATGATTAGGCATGGCTTAGGCTAGAGGCCCAGGCGTTTCTCTAACACACATACAAACTCCATGATCTTACAAGTTCCACTTTTATTTCACACCGCCGGGATCCGTAAGCAAAAGAACATGATATGAACAGGGTACAAAGTACAAGTGCAATGTTGAAAGCGTTCCCCATGAAACATGGTTCTGCTAATTTCAACTTATAAAGCGCAATCATATACGCAACAAAGAAGGACCCAATGGTTCAAGTTTATTAGATACAAAAAAGTAAAGTATGACATCAAGTTCGTGAGAGCTTTAATCACTAGTTTTCTCATAACAAGTTTAATTCGGAAGGTAAACAAAAGCATGTATATACTTGGAATAGCATAAGCTAGTAGGTAGGTATGGTGGACTCTTTGGAATAACTTGGTTTAGGGAGTTGGATGCATGAGTGGAACTCATACTTGGTTGTGGAGGCTAGCAAAAGACTAGGAGCGACAAACTAAGAGAGCAATAATGGCCATAATCATGCAGAGCGACAAAACATCATTGACCAAAGCATAAAGTGATACTACAAGTTGAAAACTAAAGGATCATAAAGGCTATGGTGACTTTGGATAGTCATAACATGGTGTGAGCATGCGCCAAGTCAACCCAAATAAAGCATCAAAGGAGAATACCACTATACTATGCTTTAATATGCTAAAAGAACGCATGATTCATCCAAGGCACATTAACCATTTCAATTGTTTATAACAAGTCATGCTACAACAAAGAATACTAAGCATAAAGCCAAAACAATATGAAGCATGGCATGACAAAGCATAGGCCACAGTAAAAAACAAGCTCTTTTTACCACATAAGCATGAACTTTCCTACTCTTTTCCAAACCAAACCAAACTATTTGCAAACCAATATATGAAAGAGGGGGTCCAACAAATTTATTCAGAAAACTAAGCAAACAAAAGCAAACGAAAAACCAAAACAAAAACGAAAAAGAAGACGCTCCAAGAACAACACAACGGTGCATAAACAATAAAAATGAAGCGTTTGGAAGATACCTAGGATTTTTATCGATGAAGAGGGGGATGCCTTGGGCATCCCCAAGCTTTGACGCTTGTACTTCTTGGATATTTCTTGGGGTGACACGCGTGGCATCCCCAAGCTTGAGCTTTAGTCCATCCTTCATCTCATTACTCATTCCTTCCATACACCTGAAATTTTTCCTTCATACAAAACTTCACACAATCTTTATTAGCAACATTAGTGTACTCAAGATAAAAGGTCTTAAGGTTCAGTTCCAACACCAATAAAATTCCATTAGAACACAAGATACTGAAGCACTTTCCTCAAAAAGCTCAATTCCCCAAAAGAACTCAAAAAGGAAGCAACAAGAAGCAAATGCAGAAAATAGCAGAAATCTGTCAAAGCAAACCAGCAGGTAAAGACGAATTTGTTTGAAGACCTTCTGTTGCTCAAATCAAAACGTGTTGAACTAACGAAAGTTAGATAACAACCTGGGGCAGAAGCAAAAAATTTCACGCCTCAAAAAGACGTTCAGATATTTTACACGAATTTTTACGGTGAAGCACAGAAATCTGTATCGGGACAGCAACTTTCCCAATCATTACTTCTCTCTCATTAGAGGTTACTCTTGGCACAAAAAGAAAATAAAAATGATAAGGAGTGGTTATTACTGAAGTAATAACTTCCAAGACTCATCTAAAACTTTTGGGTTATCTCCCAATAAGTACTTTTCTTTAACGCCTTTAAGTTAGGCATAAGAAGCAAGAAAGAATCAAGTGTTCTCAAATGAAGAAGCATTAAGGCCAAATTTTGTTTTCATAGGAGAAGCAAAAGAAATATTCTCTCTCTTCTTAGGGAAGTGTTCTATACCTTTCTTGAGTGGGAGTTTATATTTAATGGTGCCTTCTTTCATATCAATAATGGCAACAACAGTTCTAAGAAAAGGTCTTCCCAAAGTAATAGGACAAGAAGCATTGTATTCAACATCCAAAACATAGAAATCAATGGGGACATAGGCATTGTTAACCATAATAAGAACATCATTAAGACTCCCCATGAGTTTCTTTTTAGCATTATCATCAAGTGGGGCATTCAAATAACAATCTTCAAGTGGAGGCAAATCAAGCATATCATAAATCCTTCTAGGCATAATAGAAACACTACTATCAAGATCACATAAAGCTTTGAAATCAAAGTCATTCACTTTCATATTAATGATGGGTTCCCAACCATCTTCTTGTTTAATAGGAATAGAAGCTTTATGTTTCATCTTTTCTTCTTTAATCTTTATGAGAGCATCAGTAATGTGTTTTGTAAAGGCCATGTTCATAGCACTAGCATTAGGACTTTTAGCAAGCTTTTGTAGGAACTTAATAACGTCAGAGATGTTGCAACCATGAAAATCAAAATCAAATTTATCATCTAGAGTAGTAGAACTATTACTAGCCTCAACACTAGTGGTGGTGATAGTAGAAACACTAATGTTTCTAGCAATTTCATCTTTGATTTCCCACTTAGCAAGTAATTCAGCTAATAGTCTAACATTTTCATCAATTCTTACTTGTATAGCATTAGTAGTTGCAAAGGGATTATCATTAGTTTCAGGTTTAGCAGCCATTTTATTCAAAGAAGATTGAGATTCAGCCAAAGATGCTATATTTCTTTCAGCATTAGAGAGTTTTTCCTCAATAGTTTTATTGAAAGCAGTTTGTTTACTAATGAAGTCCTTAAGCATAACTTCAAGTTCAGAGGGTGCACTCCTATTATTGTTGTTACCGAAATTACTCCTATAAGCATTATTGCCAAAATTATTATTTCTTATGAAGTTCACATCAACTTGCTCTTCTTGAGCAACCAAAGAGGCTAAAGGAACATGATTTGGATCAATATGGGCTTTCACATTAACAAGCATAGACATAATCATATCAATCTTACCACTCAAGGAGGAGGTTTCCTCAACAGAATTTACCTTCCTACCTTGCGGAGCTCTCTCAGTATGCCATTCAGAATAATTAACCATCATATTGTCCAGAAGTTTTGTTGAAGCACCCAAAGTAATGGTCATAAAGGTACCTCCAGCAGCAGAATCCAATGGGTTCCTTGAAGAATAGTTCAATCCTGCATAAAAAGTTTGGATGATCATCCAAGCAGTCAATCCATGAGTGGGACAATTCTTTACCAAAGATTTCATTCTTTCCCAAGCTTGAGCAACATGCTCATTATCAAGTTGTTTAAACTTCATTATTTCACTTCTCATAAATATAATCTTAGCAGGACGATAGTATTTTCCAATGAAAGCATCTTTGCACTTGGTCCAAGAATCAATACTATTCCTAGTTAAGGAATTCAACCATTCTTTAGCTTTTCCTCTCAAAGAGAAAGGAAACAATTTAAGCTTAATAATATCACCATCTATATCCCTATGCTTTTGCATCTCACAAAGTTCAACAAAGTTATTTAGATGGGAAGCAGCATCTTCATTACCAATACCAGAAAATTGTTCTCTCATAACAAGATTGAGGAAAGTAGGTTTTATCTCAAAGAAAGTATCTTCAGGCACAGGTGGAGCAATAGGTGTGCTCATAAAATCATTGCTGTTGGTGTTAGTGAAGTCACACAACTTAGTGTTTTCAAGAGTAGTCATTTTTTTTGGGTTTTCAAATAAGAAAGCAAACTAGTAAAACTATTTTTTTGTGTTTTTGATAAAGAAACAAGCAAACAAAACAAAAAGAAACTAAGAAAAACAAAAAATAACAAAGTAAAGAGATTGGTTATGAGGGACTCCCCTTGTGAAGATATCCTTGACTCGCCGACAACGGCGCCAGAAAAATGCTTGATGGCTTAGTGTACGGCGCCAGAAAAGTGCTGGTGCGGTGTTGATGTAGGGCTCGTTAGGAACCCCAAGAGGAAGGTATGATGAGCATAGCAACAAGCTTCCCTCAGTTATGAAACCAAGGTTTAATCGAACTAGTAGGATTAAGGAAACACCCCAAAGGTGTTGCTAGCTGAGCCTTGGCAGGGCGCACTACCGGTGCTAGTAACAACATGGAGACCTGCACAACACAACCACAGAACTCTGTCCCCAACTTGCGATGAGGTTGTCAATCTCACCGTGTTTTGCTGAAAACAAAGGATTAAATGTATCGAATGGAAAGAAGTAAAAGTTTGCAGAAAGTAAACACAAAGCAGTAAACAGTTTGTAGATTCTATGTAAAAGAAAGGACCAGGATCCATAGTTCACTAGAGGTGGCTCTCCTTAGATAGATAACATGCTGGGTGAACAAATTACAGCGGGGCAATTGACAAACATCGAGAAAGCAATACATGCATATACTAATCATCTTGACTCCTTTGAGATTCGATTGGGCATTACAACATTATACATAGACCGCCATCCAACTGCATCTATGACTAATAATCCACCTTCAGGTTATCATCCGAACCCCCTCCAGTATTAAGTTGCAAGCAATAGATTATTGCTTTACGAACTGCGTGTAAAGTAAACAATACGATTGTTCTATGAATAAAGGATTGTTGTTTTCTCCCTAGTAGTAACAACACATCTAGTACCTTAGAGATTTCTGTCACTTCCCAGTTACGGAGGCATGAACCCACTATCGAGCATAAATACTAACTCTTGAAGTTGCTAGCATCTACTTGGCCAAGATAGCTACTAACAATGGAAAGCATGCAAGATCACAAATAACAAAGACATGATAGAATCAATAATCAATCTGAAATAGCATCTCAATATCCATCGGATCCCCGCAAATACAACATGTATGATTACAAATAGATGATCTTGATCATGAATGGAGCTCATAAGATCTAGACATGAAAGCACAAAGGAGGAGAACCAGCCATCTAGCTACTACATGGATCCGTAGTCCAAGGATGAACTACTCACACATCACACCGGAGGCTTGCATGATGATGAAGAAGGCCTCCAGGGTGAATTCCCCTCTCTGGCAGGGTGTCGGGAAGAGCTTCAGATCCCTCCCGATCTAGGGATGGAGATGACGGCGGCTACAGACTCTTTCATGGATTTTTGATCGGGTACTTAGGGTTTTCATCCCGACGGCATCTTATAGGCGAAAGGGGAGGCCGAGGGGGTGCTGGGGTCGGCCAGACCACCCCCTAGCGCGGGCCAGGCCTGGCCACACAGCCAGGTGGTGTGGCGGGCCCCCAGCTCCTCTCCATCTCGTATTCTGGCATCTAATGACTTCCGGAAAAATAGGCACTTTGGCTTTTGTCCCGTCCAATTCCGAGAATATTCATTTTCTGACTTTCCTGGAACCAAAGATAGCAGAAAACATGTAGCTGGCACTGTGGCTCTTGTTAATAGGTTAGTCCAAGAAATCATATGAAAATTACTCCAAAGTGTGGACAAAACACAAGAAAGTGGATAAAACCAAGCATGGAACTTCAAAAATTATAGATACATTTGCAATGTATCGTGGGTCGTATAAGCAAAGGATAAGAAATGCTTGAGATGTTTTGTGCACTTTGAAGGCATCGGAAGGGTTCCTAGGCATTGCAGGCCATACTTCGCAATAGGCACAACTTCTTTAACAGGAAAGTTCAGGGGACATGTTGCTTCTGCTTGTGCTTTGGACGCGCATAATTGGCTTCTACTAGTAGCTTATGCTGTTCTTGAGGGTGAATCCAATGAAAGCTGGACATGGTTCATGCAGAGACTACGGGCAGTAATTGGTCACCCTGAAGGTTTGTTGATACACACTGGTGCATGCAAGGGTCTTGAGAATGATGTTGGTGCTGTGTTTCCTAGGGTTGAGCATAGGGAATGCATGTGGCACCTCGCTACTAACTTCATGAAGAAGTTCAAAGGAAAGATCTTTGAAGAGGACTTGTGGCGATCAATGTGGCTTCCCGCTAAAACCACTACTAGAAAATCGTTGTGTTTTGTGCATCGCAGCATCATGACCGCATGCTCATGTCATCATGCCACATTGCATTTGAGCATCGTCATCATCATGCATGGTTGGTTTGAAAAATATTTTCGAAAAGTCTAGTTTTGTTTTCTAAACGCCCCGTCTTTATTTCAAATTAAAACCCGGCCTCTTCCGGATATTTTGTTTTGTCTAAAACTGTTTGCGAAAGGTTTTATAAAATAAAAATAAAACAAATATTTTTTATTAGGGGAGGCAGCCGGCTAGGCCCAAAAGCCTAGCCAGCCAGCCTACTACCCCTATGAAAACAAAACCCTAGCTAATCCTAGCCCCACATCTAACCACAACCCTAATTCTATCCACCCCCAGTCCAACCCCGCCACACTCTCCTGCACCGCCAACCACAAGAAGCAGCAAAGACGCACACAACACACGCACACCACACATCACACACCAACCCCCACCAGCTATCGCCACCCCACTCCCCACCAACCGCCAGTGCCCACCCCAAAGACGCGAACCCGTCTGCTTCCTCGTCTCTGGCGCGGCACACGGGAGAGACGCGCTGGCCACGCCGCACTCCTCTTGTCGTTCCTCCTTGGCCCACCACCCACCGCATATCTCTCTCCCTCCCCCCCTCTCTCTCTCTCTCTCTCTCTCTCTCTCTCTCTCTCTCTCTCACCAACCCGCAATCCCCGCCCACGACTGCCTCCTTCCCCGCGTCTCCTCTGATCCCACCGCTCTCCTGTCCCCTGTCCGCCCCCGCCAGGGAGTTTGTCCCATCGCCGCCCCTCACTTCTCTGCGGTCGCCTGGGTGCCGAACGCCTCTGCTCGCCCTGCGCCACTCAGCTACCACCGACCTCCGCCGCCAGTGCAGGTCACCGCCGAGCCGTCCTTCCTCGCGTCGGCCATCGCCCCTCGCCGACCGTTCCGGTAGCTATCCTCTGAGTCGCCCGTGCCCGCAACGAGCCCCTCGCCCGCGAGCATCCCGGCGCCGCCATCTGCCTCGCCATCAACCGCCGCCGCTGCGGTCGGTATGGAGCTTGTCGGCCCCACGGGCTCTCTCCTCGTCCTGAGTGCCGCCAGGCGCTTCGCCGCTGCTCCCCGCGACCTCACCTCGTTCCCGACTCATGACCCGCATCGCCTCCTAGGCGCTCCCCTACCTCCATGTCGCCGGTCGCCCCACCGCCGCCCGCCTGGCCGCTCCTGGTCTCATTGCCATGTCCGCTCGTGCGTCCGCCAGTCCAGCCCTCTGTTCCCGCTGCCAAACCCCGCCAGCCTGCGCTCCTCACCAGCTCCCTATCCCTACAGCTGTTCGCTGGCCGAGCTGCCCCTGCACAGCCCGAGCTCGACCTCCGTCTTCGTGTTGTGTACCTCATCGCCACATTCAGGTTGCCTCTATGTCGTGCGTGTCTGTCCGCACCAACCTGTTCCTGCCTGACTTCCTGGTGGTGTTTGTTGTTGCCGATGCTCTACTTTTGTTGTTTTAGAGGTGACGGTGGTGTGAAAACTTGTGGTGAAGATGATGTGTGGTGGAGTGTGGCAATGTTGAGGATGCGACTACTCTAGCACCGCGAAGCCGCGCCATCTACTTCCTAGAAACCATGCGCTCATTCATCTAGCAAGGCCTCCGTTGAACCGGTCTTCGGATCCGAAGACCAAACCTTGAAGACCGATCCCGGAGTCCGGGACCGAACTCGAACCTTCCGTCGAACCCTCGGAACGCCAAGTTCTCCATCACAGACTCGGTGACCCGTAGATCTCCGCCACGAATGCCAAGATCTACTTCTTGGATCTGAAGACCGATCCCGCCGAACGCCGAAGATCTTCCGGACCTGAACCACATCGAACCCCAAGATCGCCGAACCCTCTAATGTGTGACTCCTGTCTATCCCTATTTTATAAATGTTATATATAAAATCCGTTGCACATATATTGATCATGCTTGCATACATATTCACTGGTTTGGGGGCATTATGCCGGTTCACCGCATAATTAAATATGGAGTCTATATGCGGACTATTCTTGTCTTATACCGTCTCCATTTAAATTTGTGTAGTGAACCGATGCCATGTTTTGCCGTGTTTAAACAACATTTAAATTGCGGGGTATCTAAATAACTTGAACCTTATAATTAATTGTCGGGACCTTGGTTCCACTTAATTTTGACTAGTTGCACCGCATCTGTGCCATGCCATGCATCATATCATAATCATGTCGGATCTTCTGCCGTAGTATTAAATATTGCATCCGATGTTTCTTCTAGTGTTTTCTTCTTCGTGGATTAGGCCGATGAGTTGATGCGAGTATCGACAAGTTCTCCGGATATGAACCTTCGGCAGTGTTTCCCAGGTGAGCATCTCTCCCCCTTCTACCTATTTTGCTTTTATAGTCTTTATTTCCTCCTGTTGATCTATTGCTATCCGTGTTGCGATGATTTAGTTTCCGTGCACCATTTGTACTCCTTGCAGCCTCTATATTGCCATGGACACATCCTATCGCCTGTTGTTTGTTAGATAGTCAGCCTTGCGAGTCGTAGTTGCTTGCTTATGTGTTGCTTCACGTCGTTGTCGTTTCACCGTTGACGCTAAGTTGACACATGATAAATGGTGGAGATGTTTAATGGTGGAGATGATCATGACTTTAAATATAACTATTAAATTGCTGGGATAACTAATAAAAGAGGCACCGGTGGGCAATATATGCTATTTGGTTTTTATGTCCACTTGTGTCCCGTAGGCCCCGAGTACTTGATTCCTGATCCTTTACTATTCGCACTATCCACATCCGGGAGGCCTTATGGACCCCCCCTGAGCCAGAGCTTGATTCATTTCTATTTCTTGGGGCCACAAACTAGTTTGGGGTTTTATTTTACTATCCTGTACTTATGCCATGTTACTGTTTTATTAAGATTGTGCGTGGAGCACCTGTACTGTTTTGGATGCGGAATGTTTTGTGTATTGACAAGCCACCACATTTTCGGGTTCCCAGTCGTTTACAGCCATTGACACAAACCTTGGGTCCATCTCGGAGCCGTCCAACTTCGTTGCGGGTAGCTTAATGGGGTGGCCCCCTGAAATATTTATGAATCCTATGATTGCTTTGTCGTGAAAGCCTCGTTGGGTTTGGAGTTGGTTTTTCCGAGGTTGAACGAGTGTGTGTTGCTATTTGTGCACCCCTGCAGGGTAAAACTTTCTGAAAGCCATGTCCGCGGTTATGGACGACTTGGAGCACAGTATCTTGATCATAGACAAGCATAACTAAACTAGTGTTATAAATTTGACTTAATATGTGACTAGTAATTCAGCTTCACTATAATGGAATGGATAATAAAAATGCCAACAACTGGTGGATCTGTGGTGATCTGTGTCATAGTATGTATGCCTAGTAAGTATTGCAACTCCAATGGAATGTGGTAAAAGTGCCAACAACTGCTGGGTTTTGGAATTCCTCAGGACAGTTATATCTGACTAGTAAATGTTCCAACTACCACAGAATGGTTAACTAAAACTGCCCACTACTTATGCTATCAGGATGACTCATGCTATCTATATCTGATTAGTAAGTGCTTCAACTACAATGGAATGAGTATAACTGCCAACCGTGTGAGTTCCTCGGTTTGACTTCCTCGTTTGGTCTCGAGGGGGAATACCAGGATGGGTATGATTGGTGTTAGTATCAGGTTGGATCCAAATAGGTCTTTGTTATCCCTCTCTAATAGCCGCCAGTTTTACTGAGTCTCTATAGGTTGTTTAGTGCTGCTTTGCGCTCTTGCTTGATCCACCATACCTATGTAGGCGAGAGCTTGAATTCTAGCCTCGCCATGTCGCCTCGATCGACGTTCCTCTTTTTCCTTTGCCCTTTGTCGGCACCTCTTTTGTTTTAGCAGGTTTGAGATCGATGTCGTTAGCAGGGTTACCCTTCCGGCTTGGCCTATGCAGGGTTATGGACGCCATCGGTTATTCTTCAGGGCTCTTAGCCCCATTTGCTTCTTGTCCGTACTCGGACGCTGTAACGTTTTCAAGGTGATTTGGATCTTTGTATTGTATATCTGTATTCTTGACTCGTTGAGTCGTTGTTGTATATATATCTGTTCTGTGGGTCCCATCGAGGACTGTTGTGTAATGGTATTACTTCGTTTTCCACCCGCACGAAAGTGCCTGGTGGGCGTCCTTGAATCGTTTCTATGCGGGTTTGGCAGAAAGGGCTAAAACTTGCATAGGGCCGATTCGAGGGTGTTACAATCAACATACACATACACCCCAAGCACGCATTCTACTTACTTGTAGAACATGTATGTAGTGCCAAAGGTGAAAAAATACCTTGAAGAACATCACACCAAGCTATGGGCCAGAAGCATGTTTGGTGAGTTAAGCAAGGTGGATTTTGTTTGCAATAATTTGGCAGAGAGTTTCAATGCTAAGATTTCGGGCATGAAGACACTTGGAATTGTTATTTTGTTGGATGCAATAAGATTGTGCATAATGGTGACGATACATTTAAGGCAAAGAATTTGCGCAAGAAATTTTTTAGGCCATAAAATAGTTCTAAAGGTGGTTATGTTACTGAATGCAAGAAACAGGGCAATGAGAACGATAAAGATGAGGATGGTCAGAAGTTCCAGAACATTGACTGAGGTTTATGCAGAATACAAGCGTGGAACTGAACGGAGGTACACTGTAGATATTGGAAACAAGACTTATTCATGCAGGCAGTGGCAGATTACTGGTCTGTCATATCACCATGCATTGTACTTCATCTTAAAGCCTAGAGGTAGCGGAGCTGAAATAGAGAACTATGTTGACAACTATTTCTCCGTGGACAAGTTTACTGCAACTTATGTAGAAAACGTACCACCTAAGGCTGATGAAAATGATTGGGAGATTGTCGATCCAGGGTTCAAACTTCAACCACCAGTTCTTAGGAGGCCACCTAGGAGGCCTAGAAAGCTAAGAATCGAAGCCTCCACCAATAAAGGTTCAAGGCTAGGATCGAGGAAAAGGAAATGCAAATGTTGTGGAGGATTCGGCCATATCAAGAGGTTGTGCAAAAACCCAGTTACACATGATCTTATCCCTGTTCACACCCAGTGGCAAAAAATGAGGCTTCTTAGCCAGAACTGGAGGAAGAGCAGCACGAAGACAAAGAACTTAAGGAAGTGCAGCAGGTGGAGGAAAACGGTGATGATCACTTGGAGGAAAACATAGGTAAGAAGCAAATTTATGAAGAAGTGGAGGTGCCGACGAGAAAAGGGTGTGAAAAGAAACAAAAGGGTAAGCGGAATAGGGAGGAAAAGGAAAATAATGGAGGTGTATTAGAATATGAAGAAGTTGCAGGGTGATTGAGGATGTTCTTGAGGATCTTTCGGCTAACTGCAGAAGAAATAATAACTCCCTGCCAATTTCATCTTTGTACGATTCTCCAGATGAAAGGTAAGCTTAAAAATTGTTTTATTTGCCATTTTATCCTTTTTTTGCATCCTCATCAACTGTTGCTTAATGCAGCATGGGCTAGTACACTAATAAGAGGAGCAGAAAGATGCAGGCACAGTAACGTCATATGTTGAATTATCATTGAAACTAAACTAGTCGTGTTGTCTTTATTTATATTTGGCGCATGTAACGTGTCTGTGATGGAGTCATGTGGACCGGATTACAATTTTTAAATATTATTACATTAATTTTTTACCTGCGTATGGACGCAACTACTAGTTCCCATCTCCCTTGGATTCCCATATCCTCTGGCGCACTCCAGAATTATGGTTGTACCATCAAGTGTTGGTAGTAGAGTCAGTGTATTGTCCCATCAGATGTGAACGCAATGAGTTTGTTTGTTCAGAATTTTATGACTTTTGATTAGTTTGAAAGACAGAGAAACCTAAAACATGGCCAATATATGCTATCGGAAACTATTCCTCAAAAAATATTATTACTCCCTCCTCCGTCTAGAACTAAGTGACTTGAATTTGTATAGATTCGTATGTATCTAGACATGTTTTGGGTATAGATACATTTAAATATCTAAAAAATCTAAGTCAGTTATATCTGGACAGAAGTAGTACACTATTTGTTACAACACGCTCGATCCCTACTCTAGCGCACTCCAAAGTATGGCTATGCCATCAAGTGCTGGGAGCAGAGTCAGCGTATTGTCCCATCCAATATGCCAGTAACGCATGAACTTTATTTTCAGGATCAGACGAGTTTCGACTAGTTTCAAAGACAAAGACACCTAAAACATGGCCAACATATATAGATTATGACGCTAGTCGACTATGCCTCAAGTGACCCGGATCGAAAGAGGGCATTAAAATACCGTACATAGATTTAATTTAGGCTTAAGTGGCCCGAATTGACTATGACGCTCCCGCAATCTCCATCATCGACGACATTGTCCATGTCGCCGTCAGCCTCCTCCGTGTCGGAATCGATGCCGACGTTCGCAGGAGCGTTCCTTCTCCTCATGGATTCTTCACAGTGCGCCACATTGATAACGGTGGAGGTCGTACGCCCAGGCACTACCCAGAAGCGCTGCCTCCCTTCGGGGTTGCGTAGATCCGGGTGGATCTCCCGCCGGTGGGTTCCGCATAGCTCAATCAACGCCATCCGCTCCTTCTTGAACAACTTTCGTCAGTACGCGCTCGTGTGTGAGTACCGTGCCATTTCCCTCTTATGCTCCATCAGCTAGCGGCGGCACTCCTCAATCTGCCTCGCCAACACATTGTCGCGCAAGAGTGGCGCAACAGGAACCCCGACGTAGCTGAGCTCGAAGCTGGCCGGAAGCCTCGTGCAAGCTGAGTTTGGGCCTCTCCCTCTCCATGGCGATGAAGGAACACGATCTCAGCTTTGGCCCCGAGGTTAAGGGGATAAGGGCAAGGGCGTAGGCCCAGTTGTGGATGCCACTGCCAATCAGTTCTCAGAACAGACTTCTCGTGGATCGCCCTCATGAAGGACATCCTTATCATCCACGCACCCCGATCCAACGACGCATAACAATTGGGGATTAGGTCTTCTAGAAGCCCGGAGCGGTTGCTGGTTAGCTCTGCGTCCCAATTGTTTGTGGCCAACGGCTGTCATTGAAAAGAACACACGTGCAAATGACTCTGGTGGATCCATGTGGTTTATGGAAAGGACACACATGCAATGACATGCAGTGGATGCAGGTGGTGGTTTATGAAAAGAACACACATCCAATGACTCTAGTGGATCCTTATGTGGTTTGTGAAAAGAACAGACATGCAATGACTCTAACTGTGGTTTATGAAAAGAACATGCATGCAATGACTATGGTGGATCCATGTGTGGTTTGTGAAAGAACAGATATTCATGGACTCTAGTTGTGGTATATGAAAAGAACACACATGTAATGACACCGGTGGATCCATATGTGGTTTGTAACATCCCAATTTCAGCAACCCCGACTAGTTATCTAGAATGCAAAATCAGGGGGAAATAAAACTTTTCTTGTACTTGGTGTAGTGTTTGCTTGTTGTTTGTTTGTGCTTATGCATATGATTGTGTATTAAAAGATATACTCCTTACCTTAACACGAGTTGACAAAAGCTACTTCCCAAAACAGTCTTGGCTTAAATCCCATATTCTCAAATGTTCTGGCATTTCAAAACATGAGCCAAGATGCTTCTATAACCAAAACTATTTTTGTAACTTCTATTGACAAAACTATGGAGAGTTATATAATATAATCTCCTTATGTTTCCAAGATAGAACCTTCAACTACTCTTACCTTTAGGATCTCCAAAACCTTTTTGTAAGCTTTTGGATTCTACTCTTGGTAGAGATACCAAGGACCTTACCTTGTTCAAACTCCAACCTAATTCAAAATACCCATCCTTACCTCAAGGTAAGCTTGATGGTAACCCTAGTAGTAGTTGATTTGTTTGTAAGATGAGTTGCCTTGATCTGCTATTTGACTTGAGTGCTTAGGAAATAGTATGAGCTACTCTAGGAGCTCATCACTAGGATCAGGAGGTTTCCAAATCATCACTCCCTAAGGAAGAATACAAAGCAGGATCTGATCCCTAGATACTGGGTGATCAGCTAAAGCCCTTAACTAGAGCAATTCTGCAGAGATCCATTCTAGAAGTTTCCAAGTCAATGAAGACCAATATCAAGCATGGATACCTTCTACTCAATCTACTCTGCAACCACATTCACTTGATGATGATTTGGTACTTTGCAACCCATCAAAATCATCTCCACCAACATTCTAGTCAAAAACCCTAAATCTGCCAAATTTGGCTGTCTGGAAAACTATTTCCAACATCACCTTTTTGGATGTCTCCCTTTCTCAACCATTATGCATTTTTGTTAATGCACTTGAACCATCTTGTTAACCATCCTAAGGACTACCAAGGACCACTCTTGCCCTTGGTTATATCATCCTCCCACACACTTGTTCTTGATGGTTTTGCAGGCAAGAAGATAACTTTTCCTGCAAATCTAGTCAACATGCCTACTTTGATAGAAGCTCACACCACCATCCCACCTTCTATGGACCAACTCTTTGCATGGTTGTGTTGTCCTCATATAGTTCTATCAATACCTACTTCACTTGTTCCAATTGGATGTTTGTGCTCCCTCAACCCACAAGGTTTTGAGGACTAGTTGATAATCTGCTTTGGCAGGCTTATTTTATTCAAAGTTTGAAAGCTTGTCTTGGTGAGATAAAGAAGGATCAAGCTCAAAGCTCTGTACCATGTTGAAGTACATCACTTGGTCTATCCATCCATCCACCCCATGACCCAAGGGGAGATCTGAACTCCATGATGCAACCATGTTTTGATGGGATGAAATTAACATCACCCTAGATCCTGAATCTAGAGTATTCCACCAAAATCTACTCGGATTCTCCAATACCAAGCTTGAAAATGCTTGCTAAACCTTGTCTACATCATTTACCCTAATGATCAAGGTTTATCAATATTTATCCATAATTATTATGGCCCCAAATCTAATAAATCTCTGTAATAGTCAAAATCTCCAAAACTCCTTCCATAAAGGAAAGTTTGGTTTTTGCCAAAACACTTCCCCAAATTTTGGCTCAATTGAGATCCATATATCACACCCCATCTTCCCACCTCAAAAATAAATATTTTTGAGATTCTTTATTATTTCCTTTTGCCCTTTTTCTTAAATGGCAGAAACAAGAAACAATCCTTTAAAAATACTTTCCCACCTCAATAAATCCCAATAAAATTACCTAAGGTGTGATATGGTATCTTGGACCATTTCACATCAAAATCCAACAAAGTCCAATGTAATAATATCAAATGAGCTCCAATACTTCATTTCTGCAGTTTTTGAGTAAATGGATTTAAGCAGACTTTAAACCTTTAGAAAAATCCCAAATAATTTTTGGATATATACCTTGACCACATCTATCTACCAGTACCATCTCCCTACCTTGTATTATACAATTTATCAAACTTCCTTCACAAGAACCTATTTACTCAATTTAGCAAACCTAGCTAGTATTGAGTTAAATAAAGACCAAACCACCACCAATCTTGCAGGGCAATGCACCATAACACCCAACACTCATCTCTAGTCATGATCACTATAGCAATTACTATAGCACCCCTTCCCCTTGTACTTTAGTGCTTGGAGGAAGCAGAGATGCACCCATTGGTCACACTTTTTCTTTACTTCTTGCAGCAGCCATCCCACCTCTCCTCTGCTCTGCAGCTCTGCCAGAATACCACCCTCCACGCCCACAGCAATACCAGCCCTGGCTTCCCTCCTCCCTCCCATGCCCAATGGGACAAGTCCACCATGAGCCTCCCCTTTGGTTTATAAGGGCCAGATACCACCCCACTCACCCCTGCTCCCTCATTTCTCCCCCTCCCACTCCACTTACCTCCCCCGAGAGCTCCAGATCCATCCTTGCAGCTCTCCCTCGCCATGGAGAAGGAGGATCTCTCCTCTCGGCCTCCCCCTTCCCTCTCGAGCTAAGCTCACTCTTCCACTCATCCCTACCCTCATTCTCCTTCAGGGCGTCTACCCTCTTCCTAATATACCTTCCTATGCTCTCTGTTTATCGCAGGATCACCGGATTCCACCACTCTAGCTCTCGGCCGAGAGAGGGCATCTCCCGCAAACCCGACGCCCCGAGCCCCCTTCTTCTCTGCAAGCAGCAGCCCTGCATCCCCTAGGACCACCGCATCCCCTCCAGAACCTCTGCATCGACATGCATGCCTCCCTAGGGCCTCCCGACGAGCTCCGGCGAGTTCCGCTCGGGCGTTTTCACGCGAACAGCCTCCCGGCGTCGAACACGCCACTACCACCCCTCCCTGGACTCGCCTCGCAGTCCTCTGTCGTCCTGCCCCATCACCGTCCCCTCTGCCGCCCCAGGTAAGCCTCCCCCGCCGCCTAGTTCTCGGCACCTAGGGTTACCTCCGTCGGGCTGGGATAGAGGAAGGAGAAGAGCGGGAACCGTCGATCTTGACTAGATCAGACGGCCCCTGATGGCCGATACCCCCTTGCCGTTCCGCGTCACTGACGGCTGGGCCCGCCCCGTCAGTTTGCAAACAGACTCCTGCCTCGCACAATGACGCCGAGTGGGCCGAATTACCCCTCTCGGCCTAGCTCCCCTCCAGACCAGGGCCCATATCAATCCTTTATCTTTTTCCTTTTTATAAAATACTAGATCTCCCTTCTGTAGTGTAGTTTAAATCGATTTAGAAATGGAGAATGAAGTATTTTGCCTAATTGGAATTTTTACCATGTTCAGGTGTGTTCTGTGCAACATGCAGAACTGTTCTTGTGCCAAAAATAATTTTCATTATTTACTGGCAATTAATCTACAAAAAGGTATCTTTTACACTAAATAAATTCCTCAGAGAAGTACACATCTCCAAAATGGATGAAACCAAATCCCTTTGGAAGCATACCCATAGGCCTACCATCTAGCATTTATCCCAGGCCAAGGTGAACAGTAGGTTGTCCTTAGTAAAAATAACAAAAATAGCTCTGATCTAACTTTAGGAATTTCTCTAGGTCAAACCAACAGAGGTATTGACCTAAATCCAGATCCCTATGATGTGGTACACTAAGGTCTACCAAACTCCAGGAGATCCACCTTTATTGAGGCTCTGTTCAATTTTGGTGAATTAATTATCTCTGTATATAGTTTTTTCACTAGAAAAATCATCACAGTAGTTATACAGCTCCCAAAAGGTTGATTCCAACTTCTACAGAAAGGTACTCCAAATACCTACACCGTGCCTTTGGAATCAAATCAAAATATTCTATAGGTTTAATCTGGTGAAAAAGACAAGTTGTGTACAGAACTGCCTTTGGGATTTTCCTGAGGGAATTCTGGTAATTATCTTGACATGATTCCAACTCTCAGTGAACAAGTATATCAAGCTATACCTAATCTCCCAAGGAAATAATTTTTGGATCTCCAAAACTTTTCTGGTGAATTATTTCCTAAAACTAGAGTCTTTTTCACTATAAAATTCACTATAAATCTTTGGTAAGTGATAAAATAGTGAAACCACTTTTGTTGGTTTCATTTTATCAATACCTATCTGTTGGTATCATGTTTTTACAATGGTACCATACAGAATATGGTCTTGCTCCAAAATCCATCTCTTAGGAGTTTCTAGACTATAAATCCTAAGGGATTTTCATCCCCTTCTCCAAGACCATCTCAACCTCCTAAATCCAATCCTCTCTAAAACTACTGAACCTGAATTGGAGTTTATTCAATTTCTTGCTTGCTGAATGGTATTGGTGATTATATGCCTTGTATTGATTGTGCCCTTTTATTTGTTTGCATGTGTCCCCTATCGACGATAGTTGCGATTACATCAGAGAGCAGAAGAAGATGGTTATTATTGTATATTTGGGTATTCTAAAGAAGAAGTCCAAGGACATTATGCCATATTGCTGATCTTAGGCAAGCCACCTTCTTGCTCATAAGCCTTGTCCTACTAATTTACTTATGCATGTTTTGTCTACTATTTGTGAAACTGCATTGTTTTGTTATTTGTTGATGTATATATGGTAGTGGTTTGGCTCCTCCAAATCAGTACTCAATGGTACTACTAAGTACAACCCTCTTGATGATACTTAATTGCCCTAGTATGGTAGATGGTGTATTACACCATATCCCTTTGGAGACCCCTGATTTAGCCAAAGTAAAGCTAGAGGATGGGAAGACCCCAGAAAAAGATTTACCAAACATTTTATGATAAAACCTTGGTGAGGTGGGACCTCCCAAGATATGTTGAAAAAGAGAAGGTTTTGTTTTAGAAAATGCTGAAGGACAGATGGAGGAAAAAGGTTTACGAAAACGCACCCGGTTCTTTGTAGTCTAGCTATAACAACTTAACCCGTGCAACCACATTACTCTGGTATGGGACAGGGCTGGATTTGATGTTTGTCTATTCTGGTATAAGTTGCCTCGCAACAACTACAGGGGACCAAAAATCCCTGGAGGGTGGGCCTTCTCACGTAAGGGTCCATGCGAGACATTGACCTGGAGAAGGAACAAAGGGCCTGCGCGCCTCCACGCGTTACTATGAGCCCCTCATTGAAAGCGCAACATCTGGGAGGTGCAAAATGCGCTCCGGTTGGTCCTAGGTACCCGACGTCCTGGTTTTGAGGGAAATAACACTCATAGTGTAGGCACTTACATTGGAGTGGGCATCGAGAGAGTCTTGATCGGGTACTTGACCCACGATGGATGAAGATCAGGGCAGTGTATCCGGATGGTGTGGGTAAAGTGTACAACCTCTGCAGAGTGTAAATCTATTCGAATAGCCGTGTCCACAGTTAAGGACGGGTTGGACAAACTTCTGTAGAGCGGTGCTGGTTTTGTTTTCAAAAAGGATTTTTCGGAAAAGCAAAGGCTTTAGAAAGGTTTTATCCATGGGATGGTCGGGAATGATTCCGGTTTTGACCATGGGATGGTCAGAACGGAATGGAAGGAGTTTGGTCATGGGATGACCCGAAGGAGGAACAAATGGGTGACCCAGTCCTAATGTTTTCCAAAACTTTTCAAAATGGTTTACAAAAGTTTTCAACAAAGATATGTAGATGCTATATCTACAAGAGAAACTATGTGAGAAAGAACCCCCCCTTGGAGCCCTCCTACTACCACAGCCGTAATGCATACCCTCTTGTTATTACTATTAAGTTAAGGTGGTTTGCGAGTACATTCCAAGTACTCACTAGCATTGTCCCTAGCTATTAACATGGTCAGATATCAAGACGAAGGTGAAGTGGACGACTATGAGAGCTAGGACGTTCTCCCAGTCAGTTGCCTATAGGTTAAGGCATGGCTCGGGCGCTACGCTTGATGAAGTTCCGCTGATGATTTTTGATGCAGCCATAACGGCATTTATGTAAGTCTTGTAATTTGGTATATTCTCGGATGTTGTAATGATGCTTGTCGGTTATGTGCCACGACTAATTGATCATGGGATCATGGTTGTATGCATAACAGGAATTCTCGGAGGATTAATCCGAGGGCCCCACAGACTTGGTATCAGAGCCATCCTGACTATAGGAGAACCTTAGTTAGCATGGTCGTTAGACAGGAACCTTATTTCGAAAACCCTAGCTTTCGAAAACTAGTTTCTCAATGAGTTTCAAAAAGTTCTACTTCTCCTCTTACTCTAAGTAAATGCTTTCGAAAATGGTTTACTCCAACTCTCGTCCAAACTTCAAACCTACGGATTTTAAATAACTAGGATCTAGAACCCGGTGAAGACAATGAGAACAAGATGAAGACAAGCAACTACCAGTAAACACAAGGAGACTACAATATCGCTCAACCAGCGGAATCCTCATAATCAGAAGACATCAGGTGTTGCACTATCAAGAAGCGTCCAAGATACGACGAAGGCTCCACCTACAAGATAGTGACTCCGACCTGAAGAAAGACGATATCTAGGGTCAATAGTCCTAAGAATAGGATTCCCCTACATCGCGAGTAGTTAACTCCTTGGTCCCTAGCGTTGACCGTGTTTGCTTGCCTAAGTGCATCCTGTGTTGCTTGATGTGTGTTGTCTGCCGAGGACATTGCGAGCCCCTCGCTCTATTCGCATTGTTTGTATGTTCTGGTTTGCTTGGATGATACTTCCAAAACGTATCTACTTTCCCGAACACTTTTGCTATTGTTTCTCCTCTATACTTGTGTGATTTGGATGCAACTAATGCAAACTGACGCTGTTTTCAGCAGAATTGCCTTTGTGTCTACTTTTTGTGCAGAAAATCAACTATCAGGAAAAATCCCGGAAAATATGCCAAAAATCCTATTTCACCCGAAGACTCCAGGAGCCAGAATACGAGACGGAGAGGAGCCCTGGGGTAGCCACACCACCTGGTGGCACGGGCCAGGCCAGGCCGCGCCAGGGGGTGGTGTGGGCCCCCCAGGCACCCCCTCGGCCTCTCTCTTCGCCTATAAGGAGCCTTCTGACCTAAAAACTTCGGGGGGTTCGACGTTTTTCTAGAAGGAGTTCCGCTTCGCCGCCACCACCAGATTCCACGAAACAGCACCAGAAACTCCGTTCTGGCACCCTGCCAGGACGGGGAATTGGAGGAGATCATCGCCATCATCATCACCATCGCTTCTCCATCGACTATCCATGTTTCCCCCATCTATGAGTGAGTAATCCCTCGCTGTAGGCTATGGGGATGGTAGGGATTGGATGAGATCGTTCATGTAATGGCATCAGATTGTTAGGGCATGGTGCCTAGTATCTTTTATTAGTGCTTTATGACTTTGTTGCGACTTGTTGTGCTTAATGCTTGTCACTAGGGCCCGAGTGCCATGATTTCAGATCTGAACGCATTATTGATTCATTATGATAGTATTGTTCTTGGTCTTATCTACAAGTTGTATACACACATTGTTGTCCGGAACCTATGGCCCAGTGATGTAAATCAGGATAACTTAGGAAGGAAAGGCGTTGATGTGAGGATCACATGTGTTCACGGAGTGTTAATGCTTTGCTCCGGTGCTCTATTAAAAGGAGCACCTTAATTGCCAGTAGTTCCCTAGAGGCCCCGCTACAAACGGGTTGGCAGGACAAAAGATGTTGTGCAAGTTCTCATTGCGAGCACGTATGACTATATATGGAACACATGCCTAGGATTGTCTAGTACTTGGATGCTTTATCTTATTTATCTGCAATTGCCCTATGTTCTGATTGTTGTGTGAATTGTCTTTTCCATGCAACGCCCGTCCATCCATCCCTATGCCTACCGCACTCGAATCCCATCATATGCTTTTGTTACTCATCTTTTGCTTTACTACTATTGTTACTTTACTATTCCTACTACAAAACTGTTGGTACTGATAAACTGCTGTGAGCAAGATTGTTTCCAGGTGCAGCTGAATTGACAACTCAGTTGTTAAGGCTGATAAATATTCTTTGGCTCCCCTTGTGTCGAATCAATAAACTGGGTTTCACTTCCCTCGAAAATACTGCGATACACCCCCTATACTTGTGGGTCATCAAGACTATTTTCTGGCGCCGTTGCCGGGGATGAAAGGGAAATCCTTTTGCCACAGCCTGCTTTGTTTAGTGTTCATAGGAGACCGTGGTCGTGCTCCAAGGAGGTGGTGGACGAGCAGCTTCGCTTGTTGCGTTTCCACGAGCAGCAACAGGAGGATGTGCCCTCCTATGATTACTCCGCACATTACGGAGGGACGTACTCGATCTCGCACCAGGACGAGGGTACCTCCTCGTCGTACCACGGTGATACTTCATCCTAGCCAGCTTGGGATTGATTCCCACTTAGTCCAAAAGCCTAAGCTTGGGGAGAGGTACGCCGACACCGCACTCATCTCCATATCATGTTGCGTCGGTACTTTGTATATTCATGTTTTCGTTCTCTTTTTAGTTTTCGTTCTTCTTTGCTTTTGCTTTCTAAAAACACAAAAGACCAAAAATATTTTTGTTGTTTCTCTTGGGTTTGATTCTTCTTTTTGCCTTGGTTTGCTTTTCCCTTTTTGCTTTGTTTGAACTATTCAAAAAACCCAAAAACATTTTGGTTTACTTGTTTTTCTCTTTTGGTTCTTGTTTAAAAATCAAAAACACCAAAAATATTTGTTGTTCTTCTTTGGTTTTTGTGAGTTTGACACGGGGTTCGGCAATTCTCAGTGGATTATTGGTTTCATATTATTATTCAAGCCACACAAGTGGAGAGAAATAATGAGGATTAATGACAACTTGAGGCGTGGTAAGAGGCTGGCAACGAACTCTATTTGTCTTCATTTTTGTACATATACTCATCATTGTGAGCTTGTTTAGTCTGTTCATGTAGGGTGTATGTTATCTTTGGATGCTTAGTAGTTCTTGCTTTCTTGTGATTAGCTCCAGCTCGCTAATAGTTTGTAGCATGTTTCATGAATGTTTGCTTGCATTACTCTATTCATAAATTGGTATGACACCGTGGTATCCTCCTCTGAATGTTTCATTTGATTGACTTGGCACATGCTCACGCATGCACATGACTGTGATAATCAGTTAAGCCTTGATGAATTATTTTTCCTTGAGGATCTTGAATCACCTTCATGCCATGAGTATTCTTGTTTTGTTGCAAGCATGATAATGACAGCTAGTGCTCTCTCGTTTGTCGCTCCCTTACTATTGCTAGCCTTCACTTCCACTAAGTGTTTTACTCAAGTTTCCAACTCCCTATACCAAATATTTCCAAAGTGTCCACCATACCTACCCATTAGCATCATTTGCTACCTCCGTGCATATTCAATATGCTTTGTTTTCTTCCAAATAAAATGTTTGCTTGTTATGAGAAAGTTAGTTAGTAAAGCTCTCACGAACTTGATGGCACGCTTTATTTTCTTGCACTTAATAAACCTAAACCATTGCGTCCTTCTTTGTTGCGTATATGCTTGCGCTTTATGAGTTGAAGTTAGCAGAACCATGTATCATGGGGACCGCTTTCAACATTTCATTGGTACTTGTACCTAGTTGATATCATGTTCTTTTACTTATGGATCCCGGCGGTGTGAAATAAAAGTGGAACTTGTAAGATCATGGAGTTTGTATGTATGTTAGAGAAACGCCTGGGCCGCTAGCCTAAGCCATGCCTAATCATGGTGGAAACTTGCAGCATAACCGTAATGAGCATTCTATGAAGCATCCTCAATAAAAATCTATGCACATAGTAAATAAAAAGATCGCTGAGATGCTCATTGTCTGCTTGCCTTGTCATTTTGATTATGGGATAGCTCCTGTATCATATGCAAGGGGTACCCCGTTGGTGGTTCTCTATGATACGTGTGTACTTACAATGACAAGAGCTTACTTGTGACTGAAGTTGGGTAGCATGAGGATCGTTCTTTGTAAGTAAGGGGCATGAGACTTTGATTTATAACTTGTCAAGCATATCCTCTTAGTTGTGTCACTTTCACCTTAACCACATTCAAGATGCTTATGATAGGGGCAATGAGAGCTCAAAGCTAACAAGTACCATGCTTTCAGCATTTGGAACCTTTTCAAAATTATTCAAAACCTTTTTCTTCTATTGTTGAGTCTCCATATATTCTTTGAGCACCTTCTTGAGAGCATAGTTTCATTCTTTGTGTTTGTTCCATTACTTGGTTATTTGTATTATGACTTTGATGCTTGTATCCTTGATATCTTTACTTCTAGTCATCACTTGAACTTCAGAGGTGCCTTGACATTCATAATCAAAGGAAAGTGAGATACCACTCTATCATACCTTTCTATGAGCATTGTAATGTTGCTTATGTTTGTGCTTCGTGCTCATTATTATTCTTGAGTTGGAATATCTTCATAGGTTACAATGACTATTATGTAG
This sequence comes from Avena insularis, assembly GCA_023614405.1. NCBI lineage: Eukaryota > Viridiplantae > Streptophyta > Magnoliopsida > Poales > Poaceae > Avena > Avena insularis. The sequence continues at coordinate 411,743,319 of CM042686.1, read as the reverse complement.
ACTCAGTTGCATACTCTTTATTATGAATTGTCTAAGTTGTTGATCACATTGCTGAGAATATTTACATCATATGAAGCAAATGTGTTTATGAAAGTTCTTTTATCGCACTCAGTTTTCAGCTGAATTCCTTGAGGACAAGCAATAAGCTAAGCTTGGGGGGAGTTGATACGTCCAAAACGTATCTACTTTCCCGAACACTTTTGCTATTGTTTATCCTCTATACTTGTGTGATTTGGATGCAACTAATGCAAACTGACGCTGTTTTCAGCAGAATTGCCTTGGTGTCTACTTTTTGTGCAGAAAATCAACTATCAGGAAAATTCCCGAAAAATATGCCAAAAATCGTATTTCACCCGAAGACTCCAGGAGCCAGAATACGAGACAGAGAGGAGCCCTGGGGTGGCCACACCACCTAGTGGCGCGGGCCAGGCCAGGCCACGCCAGGGGGTGGTGTGGGCCCCCCAGGCACCCCCTCGGCTTCTCTCTTCGCCTATAAGGAGCCTTCTGACCTAAAAACTTCGGGGGGGGGGGTCGACGTTTTTCTAGAAGGAGTTCCGCTCCGCCGCCACCACCAGATTCCATGAAACAGCACCAGAAACTCCGTTCTGGCACCTTGCCGGGACGGGCAATTGGAGATCATCGCCATCATCATCACCATCACTTCTCCATCGACCATCCATGTTTCCCCCATCTATGAGTGAGTAATCCCCCACTGTAGGCTATAGGGATGGTAGGGATTGGATGAGATCGTTCATGTAATGGCATCAGTTTGTTAGGGCATGGTGCCTAGTATCTTTTATTAGTGCTTTATGACTTTGTTGCGACTTGTTGTGCTTAATGCTTATCACTAGGGCCTGAGTGCCATGATTTTAGATCTAAATGTATTATCGATTCATTATGATAGTATTGTTCTTGGTATTATCTACAAGTTGTATACACACGTTGTTGTCCGGAACCTATGGCCCCGAAGTGACATAAATCGGGATAACCGGAAGGGAAAGGCTTTGATGTGAGGATCACATGTGTTCACGGAGTGTTAATTCTTCGCTCCGGTGCTCTATTAAAAGGAGCACCTTAATTGCCAGTAGTTCCCTAGAGGCCCCGCTGCAAACGGGCTGGCAGGACAAAAGATGTTGTGCAAGTTCTCATTGCGAGCACGTATGACTATATATGGAACACATGCCTAGGATTGTCTAGTACTTGGATGCTTTATCTTATTTATCTGCAATTGCCCTATGTTCTGATTGCTATGTGAATTGTCTTGTCCATGCAATGCCTGTCCATCCATCCCTATGCCTACCTTTTCGAATCTCACATTTCTTGCTTTTGTTACTACTGTCTTTGCTTTACTACTACTGTTACTTTACTATTCCTACTACAAAACTGTTGGTACTGATAAACTGCTGTGAGCAAGATTGTTTCCAGGTGTAGCTGAATTGACAACTCAATTGTTAAGGCTGATAAATATTCTTTGGCTCGCCTTGTGTCGAATCAATAAATTGGGTTTCACTTCCCTCGAAAATACTGCGATACACCCCCTATACTTGTGGGTCATCATTGGACATCTTTAAAAATGTGACTCGAGGAGCGATAACCCACCTAGTAACTCAGGAAACCCCTGTGTTAGCTATGGTAATGAGACCCAGACTAACCTCGAGAGTATATGAGAGGAAAAGCATCGCCAGAACCAGGAATTCGACATCGTCAAGTCTAAATCAACTCAAAGATTTCACCTCAGCAGGACGACGTACCTCATCAAACTCACCTTGCAATACTCGTCAACAACACCACACTCCTTTGTTCCTCAGTCTACTACAGCAAGATTTCCGTTGGAGCTGGAAGTCGATCACCAAAGGATCCTCAATATCCGCAAGAAACCGTCCGACAAGTCAACCAAGACAAGAAGTGACAACCTGACTCCGCTAACCCTTGGTATATTAGAACCTTCCACAACCCCGAGAGGCTAACTAGTAACATATCCCTCTGCCCAAATCAACGGGAAGTTCCTCCCTGAAAGACCAGATTACTCCAACCTCCTGAAGACAGGACTGCCTGAAGGCAATGAGTCTACTTCACCACCAAGCAAAAGCAATGTCAATAAGCCTGAATAAGGATAACCTCTCGGAAGATGAATGTCTCTAACCTAACTGAAGGCTAACACTAAGTGTCGTTAACCACTAACCTACTCAGAGTTAACCACTAAGCCTGCGTTAGAAAACCACCCTGACCTGGTTCCCGCAATAGAACGTCTCTCGGAGAGCTCAACCCAAGACCCAAGGAGATACATACCTCTGCAACACCTCGCCAACCCTTCAAGATAGAAGCGCTGCACCATTCTCTAAGGACCTAAGTGCATCTCTAAGGGGGAAAGACCGTGTCTTTCTAGCTCAATCTCCAGAAGACTGTCTATCGGAAGACACTTCAAAAGAGATCTCAGGATCCGACGTCCTTCCGCCAAGAAGCAACCCGGGAGTTATCAGAGGAGAAACTAACAAATGATCCTACGAGGTCCCTCTGCTATTTTAGCTGCAGGAATATCGGAAGGACCACAGCATCGCCAACCCCTCGGTTCCAATCGCTTAGAGGACGTGAGACTCTAGAGACTCCAAAAGTCTAAGTATGAATAATAGTAGTATATAAGCCCAGTAAGTAATAATTCCTGGAAGACTTCTGAAGGTCTCTACTCCAGAAGAAAGATGGACGACAATCCACATTCAATGACTTCTAGAAGGAAGGACTATGCCAACTCTCCGATCTACCCCAGTTTAATCCTAAGGGGGAAAGACTGCGTCTTTCCCACCAGAATAGAGTGACCCTCTACTAGAAGCAAACCCAGGAGTATCGACCGCAAAAATCTCTAATTAGGATATGCTACGCCCCTAAAGAAGAGTCGTGGACCCTCAAAGAAAGGTACTCCTAGCGGTAGATTCTATCCTCCGACAAATACCCCGTGAAGTTCAGCATCGAGATAGTCTGCCCAGTCTCAGCCCTCAATGATATAGAGTCCAGAAGGAAGAAGAAGGTCATCTCTCGGAATAAGGACGGGACTCTGCTCAACTTTTAGTGCATCCTCGAAGATTGGAGCTCAACTTCATCGACAGAATAGTCACTTTCAATGACGGAGTCTATAAGGTAGTATGCGTAAGACACCTAGGATCAACCCGACTCAAAAATCCCCTAACTTTACTCTCCGGAATCTCGGGACGAGATTCTTTTAAGGGGGAAAGATCTATAACATCCCAATTTCAGCAACCCTGACTAGTTATCTAGAATGCAAAAATCAGGGGGAAATAAAACTTTTCTTGTACTTGGTGTAGTGTTTGCTTGTTGTTTGTTTGTGCTTATGCATATGATTGTGTATTAAAAGATATACTCCTTACCTTAACACGAGTTGACAAAAGCTACTTCCCAAAACAGTCTTTGCTTAAATCCCATATTCTCAAATGTTCTTGCATTTCAAAACATGAGCCAAGATGCTTCTATAACCAAAACTTATTTTGTAACTTCTATTGACAAAACTATGGATAGTTATATAATATAATCTCCCTATGTTTCCAAGATAGAACCTTCAACTACTCTTACCTTTAGGATCTCCAAAACCTTTTTGTAATCTTTTGGATTCTACTCTTGGTAGAGATACCAAGGACCTTACCTTGTTCAAACTCCAACCTAATTCAAAATACCCATCCTTACCTCAAGCTAAGCTTGATGGTAACCCTAGTAGTAGTTGATTTGTTTGTAAGATGAGTTGCCTTGATCTGCTGTTTGACTTGAGTGCTTAGGAAATAGTATGAGCTACTCTAGGAGCTCATCACTAGGATCAGGAGGTTTCCAAATCATCACTCCCTAAGGAATAATGCAAAGCAGGATCTGATCCCTAGATACTAGGTGATCAGCTAAAGCCCTTAACTAGAGCAATTCTACAGAGATCCATTCTAGAAGTTTCCAAGTCAATGAAGACCAATATCAAGCATGGATCCCTTCTACTCAATCTTATCTGCAACCACATTCACTTGATGACGCTTTGGTACTTTGCAACCCATCAAAATCATCTCCACCAACATTCTAGTCAAAAACCCTAAATCTGCCAAATTTGGTCGTCTGGAAAACTATTTCCAACATCACCTTTTTGGATGTCTCCCTTTCTAAACCCTTGTGCATTTTTGGTAATGCACTTGAACCATCTTGTTAAACATCCTAAGGACTACCAAGGCCCACTCTTTCCCTTGGTTATATCATCCTCCCACACACTTGTCCTTCATGGTTTTGCAGGCAAGAAGATAACTTTTCCTGCAAATCTAGTCAACATGCCTACTTTGATAGAAGCTCACACCACCATCCCACATTCTATGGACCAACTCTTTGCATGGCTGTGTTCTCCTCATATAGGTCTATCAATACCTACTTCACTTGTTCCAAGTGGATCTTTGTGCTCCCTCAACCCACAAGGTTTTGAGGGCTAGTTGATAATATGCTTTGGCAGGCTTATTTTATTCAAAGTTTGAAAGCTTGTCTTGGTAAGATCAAGAAGGATCAAGCTCAAACCTCTGTACCATGTTGAAGTACATCACTTGGTCTATCCATCCATCCACCACATACCCCAAGGGGAGATCTGAACTCCATGATGCCGCGATGTTTTGATGCTATGAAATTAACATCACCCTAGATCCTGAATCTAGAGTATTCCACCAAAATCTACTCGGATTCTCCAATACCAAGGTTGCAAATTCTTACTACACCTTGTCTACATTAAATACCCTAATCATCAAGGTTTATCAATATTTATCCATAATTATTATGGCCCCAAATCTAATAAATCTCTTTAATAGTCAAAATCTCCAAAACTGCTTCCATAAAGGAAAGTTTGGTTTTTGCCAAAACACTTCCCCAACTTTTGGCTCAATTGAGATCCATATATAACACCCCATCTTCCCACCTCAAAAATAAATATTTTCGAGATTCTTTATTATTTCTTTTTGCCCTTTTTCTTAAATGGCAGAAACAAGAAACAATCCTTTAAAAATACTTTCCCACCTCAATAAATCCCAATAAAATTACCTAAGGTGTGATATTGTATCTAGGACCATCTCACATCAAAATACAACAAAGTACAATGTAAAAATATCAAATGAGCTCCAATACTTCATTTCTGCAGTTTTTGAGTAAATGGATTTAAGCGGACTTTAAACCTTTAGAAAAATCCCAAATAATTCCTGTATATCTACCTTGAACTCATCTATCTACCAGTACCATCTCCCTACCTTGTATTATTCAATTTAGCAAACTTCCTTCACAAGCACCTATTTACTCAATTTAGCAAACCTAGCTAGTATTGAGTTAAATAAAGACCAAACCACCACCAATCTTGCAGGGCAATGCACGATAACACCCATCACTCATCTGTGGTCATGATCACTATAGCAATTACTGTAGCACCCCTTCCCCTTGTCCTTTAGTGCTTGGAGGAAGGAGAGATGCACCCATTGGTCACACTTTTTCTTTACTTCTTGCAGCAGCCATCCCACCTCTCCTCTGCTCTGCAGCTCTACCAGAATACCACCCTCCACGCCCACAGCAATACCAGCCCTGGCTTCCCTCCTCCCTCCCATGCCCAATGGGACAAGTACACCATGAGCCTCCCCTTTGGTTTATAAGGGCTAGAGACCACCCCACTCTCCCCTGCTCCCTCATTTCTCCCCCTCCCACGCCAGTTACCTCTCCCGAGAGCTCCAGATCCATCCCTACAGCTCTCCCTAGCCATGGAGAAGGAGGATCTCTCCTCTCGGCCTCCCCCTTCCCTCTCAAGCTAAGCTCCCTCTTCTACTCATCCCTACCCTCGTTCTCCTTCAGGGCGTCTACCCTCTTCCTAATATACCTTCCTATGCTCTCTGTTTATCGCAGGATCACCAGAGTCTGCCGCTCCAGCTCTCGGCCGAGAGAGCATCTCCCGCAAACTCGACGCCCCGAGCCCCCTTCTTCTCTGCAGGCAACAACCCTGCACCCCTAGGACCATCGCATCCCCTCCAGAACCTCTACATCGACATGCATGCCTCCCTGGGGCCTCCCCGGCGAGTTCCGCTCAGGCGCTTTCATGTGAACAGCCTCCTAGCGTCGAACCCGCCACTGCCGCCCCTCCCTGGACTCGCCTCGGAGTCCTCTGTCGTCCTGGACCATTGCCGTCCCCTCTCCCGCCCCAGGTAAGCCTTCCCTGCCACCTAGTTCTCGGCGCCTAGGGTTTCCTCCGTCGGACTGGGATAGAGGAAGGAGAAGAGCGGGAACCGTCGATCTCGACTAGATCGGACGGCCCCTGATGGCCGATACCCCCTTGCCGTTCCGTGTCACTGACGGCTGGGCCCGCTGTCAACACCCGGATTTTTAATCCCAGATGCCCGTTATGCCATACCTCGCAATCCCAGGATTACCATTTTTGCGAGACATAACGGATTCGATATTATAGTACATCATCCATTACAAACCATACATAAGGTTTTACACAAATAAGGATCTCATGATCCAGTCTTTAATACAACAAGCGAGTAAATAAGCGATAGCGTGGCGGTGGGGTCCATCTTCAGGGCATAGGCAATCTTGGACGATAGTCCTAGTTATCATAGCCATTCCTCAATACCATCATCTTGATAATCTCCTTCATAGTCTGGCCATGATAATAGCCAGGGACAAAAGCCATGAGTACTCTTTAAGTACTCGCAAACTACTACTAGCAAGGGTTATGATTCTAAATTAAAGTACTGAATTGAAAGAATAACTATCAAGTTAAGTTTGAAACATAAGCTGAGTTCTGAAGCAAGAAAAGATAAAATAAAAGTCTAGAATCACCTAAGTTGGGAAGCTATTTTCATCTACACAACCCTGTTGTGGTCAAGTCAAGGTTCATCATTCATTTCAAGTTATTTAGAAAACATCTGACAACGAAACAGTATGGCCATTCCAACTGTCCATAATCATGACGCAGCTATTCAATAGTTTGACACTCTGCAGAGGTGGTACACTTTCACCACAAGATTCGATACATCTGTCAGGGATAACCCTGAATCATCATACTTGGTATGCAGATAATCAAACATAACCTTCCCTTTACACACCCTAGTACAAGCACCTCTCCTATGAGCATGGCCTCCCAACCATGACCATCAGTCATCTTGGGCACTACATAGGTGGACATCATTGAGAGGTAGCCTCAGCTCAAACCTCTCCCGTGAGGGAACTAATACTAATGCATATAAATTTCCAGCTAAGCCTTACCCAATTCAGGTAATGTGGTTGTACGGTAAATTTGGAATGGCATCGCATCCGAATCCAACCATCAGTTTTATCAAAAGGGTTAAGGCTCATGCCTCATCATTTTCATCATCATAAACCAATTGTGTTTCCCAACACAAGTCAAAACATCTCAATAGAATGACTCATCATTCCAAGGTTTTCACAACTCATTTTCACCAAGTGTTCCCATCTAAAATAACTCAAGTTTGATCTATTCTAAAACACTAGGTTAAGAGTGTTCACTAAGGTGGAAAGGTGGGATCAATCTCATGCCATAGAATGACATCTAAGGGTTTCTAATTAGGTCAAGTTTTATACTCTTTATGCTACCTTCAAAATTAATTAAAGAACTTTGTGTAAACTAAGGGGGTGTGAGCAAAGTATGCTTAAGGCATCTTTACTAAACTATCTAGTTTTATTCTAGCTTGCTACAATAGCTTACTAAAGCTTGTTTGCAAGGGTTAGCTTGCCACTAATAGCTTGCCTTGGTTGGTGCAGTGGTTGAAGTTTTCTTCTTCTTCTTCTTGGTAGAACTCCTCCTCCTCGAAGGCTTGGTTGGTACTAGCGTCTAGAAATACATAGGGAGTGCACAATCACCAAACAATACTTAACTTAGGCTAAGTAGTATTCTAAACCACACAATTGATGATCTATTATCATCCCAAACATCACAAGTTTTAATTCAATAGTTTCAACCTTTTTATTTTGGAAAAGTAATTTCTACTCATTGAAATATTAACTACACTTTAATATTCACCACCAAAATATGGGATCATGTGGACACATGTCCTCACCACATATTCTAACATGTGGGAATGACATTTAAAGGTTGGATCAATATTACTTTGGTTTAAGTTTATTATTTAATGATTTAAAGTGACTAGAAATGCCTATATAGCATTATTCTGGTACTAGTCCAAAGTCACTGCCTGTAAACCTTAATATTATTACATATTTGGATAGATATGATGAAATGTGATTTTTGAGAGTTGGAATCAACTCAAAAGCTAACTTGGTTGATTTTACAAAAAAAAATCAAGTTGCAAAAGCTTATGTCTTCTTATTTTTATTAGGAGAAATCTATAACTCTAAATGAATTAAATCCAACGGGCTTGGATAGAGTATTTCAATACCTTTCAGAAAAAATTAGTTTCATGTAATTTGGATTTGTCAAACTCCCAGAATTGAATTTTGAAACACTGGATAGAAACTATATTCTAACTAAAAAGAAAAACCTAGATTTGAATCTACGGGCTTGCGCGGGAAAGGAAATGGGCCGGCCCAGTGGCGCTATGCGGCACGAGGCTCAGCTGACAGGGGGTCCCACTTGTCAGCGGCACTTAAACGCTGACGGTACGCTGCTACGTGGGCGTGCGATTAGAGGCTAGATCTACGGTGAGGGTCGTCGTCGACAGCCAGACGGGTCGCCATGAACCCTAGCGGCTCGGTGGGGTCTACTAGGCGTACCAGGGCTCCAGTGGGTGGCGATCTTGAGCAAGCAAAGTGGAAGGCAGCATGAGGCGTGGTCGCGGCGGAGCTTAGGGTGGCCGGAATCAATGGCACCCTTCTTCTCCAGAGGCGGCGGCTCCGGCTCCAATTCCGGCGAGCTGCTTCTCCACTTGCTCCGGCAAGGGGTGGGTGAGGTTCAGAGAGGTGAGGGGAGTGGAATGGTGTGAGTCTTTGGTGCTGGGGAGGGCTACTTTTATAGGCTCGACGGTGAGACCGAGCGGGATGGGCTTCGACGGTGGCGACATGGCTACGGCAAGCTAGCGGCATGGCTGGGGATTGCGATCGGTGGGCGGTTCCCTGGCGGTGCTCTAGCGCTTCAATGCGGCCGTAGGGGCGGTGGCATGCGGTCGGGGCGAGGTGGCGCTCTGCGCGGCCGAAGCGGCTGTGTCCACGGCGAGCGGTGGCTATGGGGCTTTGGGCGGCGAACGGAGGTGTCTGGGGTGTTCTCTAGGTCGAGGCGGAGTGGTGGGCGCGGGCTGGTGTTGAGTGGTGGCTTGTGCACCCGGGGGCAGTGCACGCTCTACGGGCGGCGTCGGCATGGTCCGGTGGCACTGGGCGCGGTTTCTCCTCGGTGGTCCACGTCTGCTCTTGGCTCGGGCAAGGGACAGAGAGGGGCGGTGCGGCGTTGGCTACCTCCTAGACATGGCGAGGGAAGGGGGAGTGGTCTGCTGCGGCGGTTGCAAGGTTGGCCGGCAAGGGTGGTGCTCGGCATGGCATGGCATTGCCACTAGGGCGTAGGGGATGGGCTGCAATTGGCATGGTTTGGTCAAAGGGGGACAGAGAGATTAAATGGAGATCAAATGGGGGCAAAACCCTGTTCCAAACAGTGAGCTAGGATTAGAGGTATGATTCTGCCTGCCAAGTGTTTGATGAAATGGCCGCAAGAGAAAAAGTTCTGAATTTTGAGTTCAAATTTTTTGAATGATCTCCACTAGTGCTAGGTAGTCTCTGGTTACAAGAGTTTTGAAAACAGAGCTCAAATACATGGTTTTTGAAATAGGGGTGATCTATGCATATGCATTAGATTCAATTTTGAACTGCCATTTAAAATAGTTTCCAGAATGTTTTTAGAAGATCAAAAGGTGGGCCTTGGTACCTCATTATGTCTACTAGCAAGGGGTGCAAAGATCAAGAATTGTTTCTGTTAAGAATTGAGTACTAGGAATAGCCAAAGTAGGCATGAGAGTTAAATTTGTCCAAATGACCATTCCTTCATTTTAATTCTTTTTGATTTGATTTTCTTTAGGAAAAGTTTGGGAAAGATGTAGATGATGTTTAAATCACCTAAGAAACATTTTAGAAGCAAAGGATCACACAATCATGGCAATTCCAAACAACTCCTATTTTAAATGCACACATATATGAATGCTTTCATTTTAAATATGGAAAAGTTTTTGTTAATCCTAAATTTGGATGATTTGATCTTTGATACACTTGGATTGAAGTTTTGGGATGCTAAACCCGCCCCATTAGTTTGCAAACGGACTCCCGCCTCGCGCAGTGACGCCGAGTGGGCTGAATTGCCCCTCTCGGCCCAGCTCCCCTCTAGATCAGGGCCCATATCAATCCTTTATCTTTTTCCTTTTTATAAAATACTAGATCTCCCTTCTGTAGTGTAGTTTAAATCGATTTAAAAATGGAGAACGAAGTATTTTGCCTAAATGGAATTTTTACCATGTTCAGGTGTGTTCTGTGCAACATGCAGAACTGGTCTTGTGCCAAAAATAATTTTCATTATTTACTGGCAAATAATCTACAAAAAGGTATCTTTTACACTAAATAAATTCCTCAGAGAAGTACACATCTCCAAAATGGATGAAACCAAATCCCTTTGGAAGCATACCCATAGGACTACCATCTAGCATTTATCCTAGGCCAAGGTGAATAGTAGGTTGTCCTTAGTAAAAATAACAAAAATAGCTCTGATCTAACTTGAGGAATTTCTCTAGGTCAAACCAACAGAGGTATTGACCTAAATCGAGCTCCCTGTGATGTGGTACACTAAGGTCTACCAAACTCCAAGAGATCCACTTTTATTGAGGCCCTGTTCAATTTTGGTGAATTAATTATCTCTGTATATAGTTTTATCACTAGAAAAATCATCACAGTAGTTATACAGCTCCAAAAAGTTTGATTCCAATTTCTACAGAAAAGTATTCCAAATACCTACATTGTGCCTTTGTAATCAAATCAAAAGATTCTGTAGGTTTAATCTGGTGAAAAAGACAATTTGTGTATAGAACTGCCTTTGGGAATTTCCTGAGGGCATTCTGGTAACTATCTTGACATGATTCCAACTCTCTGTGAAAATGTATATCAAGCTCTACCTAATCTCCCAAGGAAATAATTTTTGGAGCTCCAGAACTTTTCTGGTGAATTATTTCCTAAAACTAGAGTCTTTTTCACTATAAAATTCACTATAAATCTTTGGTAAGTGATAAAATTGTGAAACCACTTTTGTTGGTTTTATTTTATCAATACCTATCTGTTGATATCATGTTTTTACAATGGTACCATACAAAATATGGTCTTTCTCCAAAATCCATCTCTTAGGAGTTTCTAGACTATAAATCCTAAGGGATTTTCATCCCCTTCTCCAGGACCATCTCAACCTCCTAAATCCAATCCTCTCTAAAAATACTGAAACCTTGATTGGAGTTTATTCAATTGCTTGCTTGCTGAATGGTATTGGTGATTGTATGCCTTGTATTGATTGTGCCCTTTTGTTTGTTTGCATGTGTCCCCTATCGACGATAGTTGCGATTACATCGGAGAGCAGAAGAAGATGGTTATTATTGTATATTTGGGTATTCTAAAGAAGAAGTCTAGGGACATTATGCCATATTGATGATCTCAGGCAAGCCACCTTCTTGCTCATAAGCCTTGTCCTACTATTTTACTTATGCATGTTTTGTCTACTATTTGTGAAACTGCATTGTTTTGTTATTTGTTGATGTATATATGGTAGTGGTTTTGCTCCTCCAAATCAGTACTCAATGGTACTACTAAGTACAACCCTCTTGATGATACCTACTTTCCCCTAGTATGGTAGATGGTGTATTACACCATATCCCTTTTGGAGACCCCCGATTTAGCCAAAGCAAAGCTAGAGGATGGGAAGACCCCGGAAAAAGATTTACCAAACGTTTTATGATAAAACCTTGGTGAGGTGGGACCTCCCAAGAGATGTTGAAAAAGAGAAGGTTTTGTTTTACAAAATGCTGAAGGAAAGATGGAGGAAAAAGGTTTACGAAAATGCACCCGGTTCTTTTCAGTCTAGCTATAACAACTTAACCTGTGCAACCACATTACTCTGGTATGGGACAGAGCTGGATTTGATGTTTGTCTATTCTGGTATAAGTTGCCTCACAACAACTACAAGGGACCAAAAATCCCTGGAGGGTGGGCCTTCTCACGTAAGGGTCCATGCGAGACATCGACCTGGAGAAGGAACAAAGGGCATGCGCACCTCCACGCGTTACTATGAGCCCCTCATTGAAAGCGCAACACCTGGGAGGTGCAAAATGCGCTTCGGTTGGTCCTATGTACCCGACGTCCTGGTTTTGAGGGAAATAACACTCATAGGGTAGGCACTTACATTGGAGTGGGCATCCAGAGAGTCTTGATCGGGTACTTGACCCACGATCGGTGAAGATCAGGGCAGTGTATCCAGATGGTGTGGGTAAAGTGCACAACCTCTGCAGAGTGTAAATCTATTCGAATAGCCATGTCCGCGGTTAAGGACAGGTTGGACAAACTTCTGTAGAGCGGTGCTGGTTTTGTTTTCAAAAAGGATTTTTCGGAAAAGCAAAGGCTTTGAAAAGGTTTTGGCCATGGGATGGCCGGGAAGGATTCCGGTTTTGACCATGGGATGGTCAGAACAGAATGGAAGGAGTTTGGTCATGGGATGACCCGAAGGAGGAACAAATGGGTGACCCAGTCCTAATGTTTTCCAAAACTTTTCAAAACGGTTTCCAAAATGGTTTACAAAAGTTTTCAACAAAGATATGTAGATGCTATATCTACAAGAGAAACTATGTGAGAAAAGAACCCCCCCTTGGAGCCCTCCTACTACCACATCCATAATGCATACCCTCTTGTTATTACTATTAAGTTACGGTGGTTTGCGAGTACATTCCAAGTACTCACTAGCATTGTCCCTGGTTATTAACATGGTCAGATATCAAGACGAAGGTGAAGTGGACGACTATGCGAGCTAGGACGTTCTCCCAGTGAGTTGCCTGTAGGTTAAGGCATGGCTCGGGCTCTACGCTTGATGAAGTTCCACTGATGATTTTTGCTGCAGCCATAACGACATTTATGGAAGTCTTGTAATTCGGTATATTCTCGGATGTTTTAATGATGCTTGTCGGTTATGTGCCACGACTAACTGATCATGGGATCATGGTTGTATGCAAAGGGAATCTCGGAGGATTAATCCGGGGCCCCCACATGGTTCATGAAAAGAACACACATGCAATGACTCTGGTGGATCCATGTGGTTTATGAGAAGGACACACTTGCAATGACAACTGGTGGATCCATGTGGTTTATGAAAAGGACACCACATGTTGGAGTGGCATCATTGCATGTTTTTTTGTTTTCAACAACCACGGTTATGCACACTGACACACATGCACACACACATGCAATGACACTAGTGGTGTTTTATGAAAAGGACACACGTGTAGTGACTCTGGTGGATCCAGATGGTGGTTTATGAAAAGGACACACATGCAATGACTCTAGTGGTGGTTTATGAAAAGGACACACATGCAGTGACTCTGGTGGATCTAGGTGGTGGTTTATGAAAAGAACAAACATGCAATGACCCTGGTTGTGGTTTATGAGAAGGACTGATACATTGCAAATGTATCTATAATTTTTGATGTTCCATACTTGCTTTATCCACATTCTTGTGTTTTGTTCCAACTTTGGAGTACTTTTATTATGATTTCTTGGACTAACCTATTAACAAGAGCCACAGTGCCATCTGCCCATTTTCTGTTGTTTTTGGTTCCAGAAAAGTCTGAAAATGAATATTCTCGGAATTGGACGGGACAAAAGCCAAAGTGCCTATTTTTCCGGAAGGGATCAAGTGCCAGAATACGAGACGGAGAAGGGCTGGGGCCGGCCACACCACCTGGCCACACGGCCAGGCCTGGCCCGCGCCAGGGGGTGGTATGGTTGCCCCCAGCACCCCCTTGGCCTCTCCTTCCGCCTATAAGTTGCTCTCAGGACGAAAACCCTAGGTGCCCGATCAAAAATCCACGAAAGAGTGTATAGCCTCCATCATCTCCATCCCTAGATCGGGAGGGATCTGAAGCTCTTCCCGGCACCCTGCCGGAGAGGGGAATTCACCCTGGAGGCCTTCTTCATCACCTTGCAAGCCTCCGGTGTGATGCGTGAGTAGTTCATCCTTGGACTACGGATCCATGTAGTAGCTAGATGGCTGGTTTCTACTCCTTTGTGCTTTAATGTTTAGATCTTGTGAGCTCCGTTCATGATCAAGATCATCTATTTGTAATTCATATATGTTGTGTTTGCGGGGATCCGATGGATTATTGATTATTGATTCTATCATGTCTTTGTTATTTGAGATCTTGCATGCTTTCTGTTGTTAGTAGCTATCTTGGCCAAGTAGATGCTAGCAACTCCAAGAGTTAGTATTTATGCTCGATAGTGGGTTCATGCCTCTGGTAATCTGGGGAGGTTACAGAAATCTCTAAGGTACTAGATGTGCTGTTGCCACTAGGGAGAAAACAACAATCTTTTGTTCATAGAGCAATCGTATTGTTTACCTTACACGCAGTTCGTAAAGCAATAATCTGTTGCTTGCAACTTAATACTGGAGGGGATTCGGATGATAACCTGAAGGTGGATTATTAGTCATCGATGCAGTTGGATGGCGGTCTATGTATTATGTTGTATTTCCCAATCAAGTCTCAAAGGAGTCAAGATGATTAGTATATGCATGTACTGCTTTCTCGGTGTTTGTCAATTGCCCCGCTGTAATTTGTTCACCCAGCATGTTATCTATCTAAGGAGAACCACCTCTAGTGAACTATGGATCCCGGTCCTTGTCTTTTACATACAATCTACAATCTTTTACTGCTTTGTGTTTACTTTCTGCAAACTTTTACTTCTTTCCATTCGATACGTTTAATCCTTTGTTTTCCGCAAAACACGGTGAGATTGACAACCTCATCGCAAGTTGGGGACAAAGTTTTGTGGTTGTGTTGTGCAGGTCTCCATGTTGCTACTAGCACCGGTAGTGCGCCATGACAAAGCTCAGCTAGTAACACCTTTGAGGTGTTTCCTTGCGCCTACTGGTTCGATTAAACCTTGGTTTCATAACTGAGGGAAACTTGCTGCTGTGCTCATCATACCTTCCTCTTGGGGTTCCCAACGAGCTCTACATCAACACCGCCATCAAGAATTTTTCTGGGCGCCGTGCATTGAGCCATCAAGCATTTTTCTGGCGCCGTTGCCGGGGAGTCAAGGACATCTTCACAAGGGGAGTCCCTCATAACCAATCTCTTTACTTTGTTGTTTTTGTTTTGCTTAGTTTCTTTTTGCCTTGTTTGCTTGTTTTGTTCTTTAAAAAAACACAAAAAATTAGTTTTACTTGTTTGCTTTCTTATTTGAAAACCCAAAAAATGACTACTCTTGAAAACACTAAGTTGTGTGACTTCACTAGCACCAACAATAATGATTTTATGAGCACTCCTATTGCTCCACCTATGGGTGAAATACTTTCTTTGAGATAAAACCTGCTTTGCTCAATCTTGTTATGAGAGAATGATTTTCTGGTATTCGTAATTAAGATGCTGCTTCCCATCTAAATAACTTTGTTGAACTTTGTGAGATGCAAAAGCATAGGGATATAGATGGTGATATTATTAAGCTGAAATTGTTTCCTTTCTCTTTGAGAGGAAAAGATAAAGAGTGGTTGAATTCCTTAACTAGGAATAGTATTGATTCTTGGACTAAATGCAAAGATGCTTTTATTGGAAAATACTATCCTCTTGCTAACATTATATCCATGAGAAGTGAAATAATGAAGTTTAAACAACTTGATAATTAACATGTTGCTCAAGCTTGGGAAAGAATGAAATCTTTGGTAAAGAATTGTCCCACTCATGGACTGACTGCTTGGATGATCATCCAAACTTTTTATGCAGGATTGAACTATTCTTCAAGGAACCTATTGGATTTAGCTGCTGGAGGTACATTTATGACCATCACTTTGGGTGCTGCAATAAAACTATTGGATAATATGATGGTTAATTATTCTGAATGGCATACTGAGAGAGCTCCACAAGCTAAGAAGGTAAATTATGTTGAGGAAACCTCTTCCTTGAGTGATAAGATTGATATTATTATGTCTATGCTTGTTAATGGGAAAGCCCATATGGATCCAAACAATGTTCCTTTAGCCTCTTTGGTTGCTCAAGAAGAGCAAGTTGATGTGAACTTCATAAGAAATAACAACTTTGGCAACAATACTTATGGTAATAATGCTTATAGGAACAATTTTGGTAACAACAATTATAAGCCTTATCCTCTCAACAATGGTAAATCTGAATTACCTAGTGAAGGTAGAATTTTGGAAGTTGAAAGAGCCACTAAAAACTTTATGCAAATGTAATATGAGCAAAATAGACTATTTACTAAAACAATGGAGGAGCAATCTATCATTTTGAAGAACATTAGCCATCAACTTAAGAGTCTAAATAGAGAAATTCCTAGTTTACAATTGAAACTCTCTAATGCTGAAAGAAATATATCATCTTTGTCTGAAGCTCAATCTTCATTGATTAATAAAATGGCTGCTAAACCTAAAACTAATGAGAATCCCATTGCAGCTACTAATGCCATACAAGTAAGAATTGATAAAAATGTTAGACTATTAGCTGAATTACATGCTAAGTGGGAAAGAGATGATGAAATTGCTAGAAACATTAGTGTTTCTATTATTACCACCACTAGTGTTGAGGCTAGTAATAGTTCTACTACTTTAGATGATAAAGTTTATTTTGATCTTGATGGTTGCAACATCTCTGAAGTTATTAAGTTCCTACAAAAGCTTGCTAAAAGTCCTAATGCTAGTGCTATGAACATGGCTTTTGCAAAACACATTACTGATGCTCTCATAAAGATTAAAGAAGAAAAGATGAAACATAAAGCTTCTATTCCTATAAAGCAAGAAGATGTTTGGGAACCCATCATTAATATGAAAGTGAATGACTTTGATTTCAAAGCTTTGTGTGATCTTGATAGTAGTGTTTCTATTATGCCTAGAAGGATTTATGATATGCTTGATTTGCCTCCTCTTGAAGATTGTTATTTGAATGTCCCACTTGATGCTAATGCTAAAAAGAAACTCATGGGGAGTCTTAATGATGTTCTTATTATGGTTAATAATTCCTATGTCCCCGTTGATTTCTATGTTTTGGATGTTGAATGCAATGCTTCTTATCCTATTACTTTGGGAAGACCTTTTCTTAGAACTGTTGGTGCCATCATTGATATGAAATAAGGCACCATTAAATATCAACTCCCACTCAAGAAAGGTATAGAACACTTCCCTAGAAAGAGAGAAAATATTTCTTTTTCTTCTCCTATGAAAACAAAATTTGGTCTTAATGCTTCTTCATTTGAGAACACTTGATTCTTTCTTTACTTCTTATGCCTAACTTAAAGGCGTTAAAGAAAAGTACTTGTTGGGAGATAACCCAAGAGTTTAGATGAGTCTTGGAAGTTATTACTTCAGTAATAACCTCTCCTTATCCTTTTTATTTGCTTTTTGTGCCAAGAGTAACCTCTAATGAGAGTGAAGTAATGATTGGGGAAGTTGCTGTCCCAAAACAGATTTCTGTGCTTCACCGTAAAAATTCCTGAGAGAGTTCTTTATGTCGTATTGAGCTGTAATTTTTTGACATTCTGCCCCAGGTTGTTATCTAACTTTTGTTAGTTCAACACGTTTTTATTTGAGCAACAGAAGGTCTTCGAAAAAATTCGTCTTTATCTGCTGGTCTGTTTTGACAGATTTCTGCCATTTTCTGCATTTGCTTCTTGTTAGTTCCTTCTTGAGTTCTTTTGGGGAATTAAGCTTTTTGAGGGAAGTGCTACAGTATCTAGTGTTCTAATGGAAGTTTATTTGGTGTTAGAACTTAACCTTGAGACTTATTTATCTTAAGTGCACTAATGTTGTTAATAAAGATTATGTGAAGTTTTGTATGAAGGAAAAATTTTAGGTGTATGGAAGAAATGAGTAATGAGATGAAGGATGGACTAAAGCTCAAGCTTGGGGATGCCATGCGTGTCACCCCAAGAAATATCCAGGAAGTACAAGCATCAAAGCTTGGGGATGCGCAAGGCATCCCCTTCTTCATCAATAAAAATTCCAGGTTTCTTCCAAACGCTTCATTTTTATTGTTTCATGTACAGTTGTGTTTTTCTTGGAGCGTCTTCTTTTTCGTTTTTTTTTTAGTTTTCTTGGTTTGTTTAGTTTTTTGAATAAGTTGGTTGGACCCCCTCTTTCACACTTTGGTTTGCAAATAGTTTGGTTTGGTTTGAAAAGAGTAGGAAAGTTCATACTTTTCTGGTAAAAAGAGCTCGTTTTTGACTGTGGCTATGCTTTGTCATGCCATGCTTGATATTGTTTGGGCTTTATGCTTAGTATTATTTGCTGTAGAATTACTTTTTATAAACAATTGAGATTGCTTAATGTGCCTTGGATGAATCATGCATTGTTTTAGCATATTAAAGCATAGTATAGTGGTATTCTCCTTTGATGCTTTATTTGGGTTGACTTGGCGCATTCTCACACCATGTTATGACTATCTCAAGTCACCATAGCCTTTATGATCCTTTAGTTTTCAACTTGTAGTATCACTTTATGCTTTGATCAATGATGTTTTGTCGCTCTGCATGATTATGGCCATTATTGCTCTCTTAGTTTGTCGCTCCCAGTCTTTTGCTAGCCTCCATAACCAAGTATGAGTTCCACTCATGCATCCAACTCCCTAAACCAAGTTATTCCAAAGAGTCCACCATACCTACCTACTAGCTTATGCTATTCCAAGTATATTCATGCTTTTGTTTACCTTCCACTTGTTATGAGAAAACTAGTGATTAAAGCTCTCACGAACTTGATGGCACACTTTACTTTATTGCCTCTAATAAACTTGAACCATTGGGTCCTTCTTTGTTGCGTATATGCTTGCGCTTTATAAGTTGAAATTAGCAGAACCATGTTTCATGGGGAACGCTTTCAACATTGCACTTGTACTTTGTACCCCGTTGATATGATGTTCTTTTGCTTACGGATCCCGGCGGTGTGAAATAAATGTGGAACTTGTATGATCATGGAGTTTGTATGTGTGTTAGAGAAACGCCTGGGCCGCTAGCTTAAGCCATGCCTAATCATGGTGGAAACTTGCAGCATCACCATAATGAGCACTCTATGAAGCATCCTCAATAAAAACCTATGCAAATAGCAAATAAAAAGATCGCTGGGATGCTCATTGTCTGCTTGCCTTGTCATTTTGATTATGGGAAAGCTCCCGTATCATGTGCAAGGGGTACCCCGTTGGCGGTTCTTAATGATACACATATACTTACAATGACAAGAGCTTACTCGTGACTGAAGTTGAGTAGCATGAGGATCGGTCTTCGTAAGTAAGGGGCATGAGATTTCGATTTATAACTTGTCAAGCATATCCTCTTAGTTGTGTCACTTTAACCTTAATCAACTTCAAGATGCTTATGATAGGGGCAATGAGAGCTGAAAGCTACAAGTACCCTAATTTTTGAAAGCTCTTTATGAGACTTGAATCCCTACTTCCTTTTATACAAAAGGCTTTTCTTCCACCATTATATTGAGTCTCCACCTTCTATCTTTATGCACCTACTTTGAGAGCATAGTGGCCATTCTTAGTTCTATGTGCATTGTCCCAAGACTAGTTGATTGATGCATAACTTGTTATTGCTTGTTTGAAACTATTATATCTAGTCAGTCTTATGAACTTTGAAGGTGTCCTATGCATTTATATTTGCTATTCTATTGAGGGACAAGCTGAATACTAGTATGCTATGTTTTCTTTATGTGAAATAAACAAACGTCTTGCAAAGCATTGTTATTCATGAATCTTTTGTTTGCGCCTTTTCATGTTCCATCATAGTTTCTTTGCTTATTGCTAGAACTTTGTGTTTCATGTTATGATTGAAGTACTTTGATCCCAGCTTTGGTGTTTTGCAAATACTTTGATCAAGTCTTTGATGGTGCATGTCACCTCAAAAATTATTTCTTTTTATCACTTACCTACTCGAGGACGAGCAGGAGTTAAGCTTGGGGATGTTGATACATTGCAAATGTATCTATAATTTTTGATGCTCCATGCTTGGTTTTATCCACTTTCTTGTGTTTTATTACAACTTTGGAGTACTTTTATTATGATTTCTTAGACTAACCTATTAACAAGAGCCACCGTGCCAGCTGCCTGTTTTCTGCTGTTTTTGGTTCTAGGAAAGTCAGAAAATGAAAATTCTCGGAATTGGACGGGACAAAACCAAAGTGCCTATTTTTCTGGAAGGGATCGAGTGCCAGAATACGAGACGGAAAAGGGCCAGGGAGCCACCACACCACCTGGTCGGGCGGCCAGGCCTAGCCCGCGCCAGGGGGTGGTGTGGCTGCTCCCGGCACCCCCTCAGCCTCTCCTTCCGCCTATAAGTTTCCCACGGGACAAAAACTCTAAGTACCCGATCAAGAATCCACGAAAGAGTCTGTAGCCGCCGTCATCTCCATCCCTAGATCGGGAGGAAGCTGAAGCTCTTCCTGGCACCCTGCCAGAGAGGGGAATTCACCTTGGAGGCCTTCTTCATCACCATGCAAGCCTCCGGTGTGATGCGTGAGTAGTTCATCCTTGGACTACGGATCCATGTAGTAGCTAGATGGCTGGTTTCTCCTCCTTTGTGCTTTCATGTTTAGATCTTGTGAGCTCCGTTCATGATCAAGATCATCTATTTGTAATTCATACATGTTGTGTTTGCGGGGATCTGATGGATATTGAGATGCTATTTCAGATTGATTATTGATTCTATCATGTCTTTGTTATTTGAGGTCTTGCATGCTTTCCGTTGTTAGTAGCTATCTTGGCCAAGTAGATGCTAGCAACTCCAAGAGTTAGTATTTATGCTCGATAGTGGGTTCATGCCTCTGGTAATCTGGGGAAGTGATAGAAATCTCTAAGGTACTAGATGTGTTGTTGCCACTAGGGAGAAAACAACAATCTTTTGTTCATAGAGCAATCGTATTGTTTACCTTACACGCAGTTCGTAAAGCAATAATATGTTGCTTGCAACTTAATACTGGAGGGGGTTCGGATGATAACCTCAAGGTGGATTATTAGTCATAGATGAAGTTGGATGGCGGTCTATGTATTATGTTGTATTGCCCAATCAAGTCTCAAAGGAGTCAAGATGATTAGTATATGCAATATTGCTTTCTCGGTGTTTGTCAATTTCCCCGTTGTAATTTGTTCACCCAACATGTTATCTATCTAAGGAGAACCACCTCTAGTGAACTATGGATCCCGGTCCTTGTCTTTTACATACAATCTACAATCTTTTACTGCTTTGTGTTTACTTTATGCAAACTTTTACTTCTTTCCATTCGATACGTTTAATCCGTTGTTTTCCGCAAAACACGGTGAGATTGACAACCTCATCGCAAGTTGGGGACAAAGTTCTGTGGTTGTCTTGTGCAGGTCTCCATGTTGCTACTAGCACTGGTAGTCGCTACTTAAAGCTCAGCAAGTAACACCTTTGAGGTGTTTCCTTGCTCCTACTGGTTCGATTAAACCTTGGTTTCATAACTGAGGGAAACTTGCTGCTGTGCTCATCATACCTTCCTCTTGGGGTTCCCAACGAGCTCTACATCAACACCGCCATCAAGCATTTTTCTGGGCGCCGTGCATTGAGCCATCAACGACACACATGAAATGACATGTAGTGGATCCAGGTGGTGGTTTATGAAAAGAACAAACATGCAATGACTCTGGTTGTGGTTTATGAGAAGGACGCACATGAAAATGACACTAGTGGTGGTTTATGAAAAAACACATGCAAATACATGTAATGACACTAGTGGATCCATGTGGTTTATGAGACGGACACACATGCAATGACAACTGGTGGATCCATGTGGTTTATGAGAAGAACACCACATGCTAGCGTGGCATCATTGCATGTTTGTTCTTTTCAAAAACCATAGTGATGCACACTGACACACATGCACGCACACATGCAATGACTCTAATGGTGGTTTATGAAAAGGACACACATGTAGTGACTCTGGTGGATCCAGGTGGTGGTTTATGAAAAGGACACACATGCAATGACCCTATTGGTTGTTTATGAGAAGGACACACATGTAATGACATGTAGTGGATCCAGGTGGTGGTTTATGAAAAGAACAAACATGCAATGACTCTGGTTGTGGTTTATGAAAATGACACACATGCAATGACATGGAGTGGATCGATGTGTGGTCTATGAAAATAACATACATGCAATGACTCTGGTAGATCCATGTGTGGTTTGTGAAAAGAACACACATGCAATGACTCTAGTGGATCCATATGTGGTTTGTGAGAAGAACAGTCATGCAATGACTCTTGTGGATCCATATGTGGTTTGTGAAAAGAACACACATTCAATGACATTGGTGGATCCATATGTGGTTTGTGAAAAGAACACACATCCAATGACTCTAGCTGTGGTTAATGAAAACAACACATGCAATGACTCTAGTGGATCCATATGTGGTTTGTGAAAAGAATAGACATGCAATGACTCTAGATGTGGTTCATGAAAAGAACACACATGCAATGACACTGGTGGATCCATATGTGTTTTAGGAAAAGAACACACATTTAATGACACTAGTGGATCCATATGTGGTTTGTCAAAAGAATAGACATGCAATGACTCTAACTGTGTTTGAAAAGAACAAGCATCCAATAACTCTGGTGGATCCATGCGTGGTCTATGAAAAGAATAGACATGCAATGACTCTAGCTATGGTTTATAAAAAGAACAGGCGTGCAATGACTCTGGTGGATCCATGTGTGCTTTGTGAAAGAACAGACATTCACTGACTCTAGCTGTGGTTAATGAAAAGAACACATGAAATGACTCTAGTGGATCCATATGTGGTTTGTGAAAAGAACGGACATGCAATGACTCTAGTTGTGGTTCATGAAAAGAACGCATATGCAATGACACTGGTGGATCCATATGTGTTTTAGGAAAAGAACACACATTCAACGACACTAGTGGATCCATATGTGGTTTGTGAGAAAAACACACATGCTCATGTGGTTTGTGAAAAGAACACGCATCCAATGACACTGGTGGATCCTTATGTCATTTGTGAAAATAACACACATGCAATGACACTTGTGGATCAATATGTGGTTTGTGAAAAGAATACACATCTAATGACTCTAGTGGATCCCTATGTAGTTTGTGAAAAGAACAGACATGCAATGACTCTAACTGTGGTTTGTGAAAAGCATAGGCCATGCAATGACTCTGGTGGATCCATGTGTGGTTTGTGAAAGAAGAAATATTCACTCACTCTAGTTGTGGTTCATGGAAATAACACACATGCAATGACACTGGTGGATCCATATGTGGTTTGTGAAAAGAACACACATCCAATGACTCTAGATATGGATCCATGTGTGGTCTATGAAATGAATATACCTACTCATGTGGTTTATGAAAAGAACAGACATTCAGTAACTCTAGTGGATCGATATGTGGTTTGTGATAACAACACACATCCAATGACACTAGTTGTGGATCCATATGTGGTCTGTGAAAAGAACACACATGCAATGACTCTAGTGGATCCTTATGTGGTTTGTGAGAAGAACAGACATGCAATGACTCTAGTGGATCCATATGTGGTCTATGAGAAGAACACATATGCGATGACACTGGTGGATCCATATGTTGTTTGTGAAAATAACACACATGCAATGACTCTAGTGGATCCCTATGTGGTTTGTGAAAATAACAGACATTCACTGACTCTAGTTGTGGTTCTTGAAAAGAACACACATGCAATGACAATGGTGGATCCATGTGTGGTTTGTGAAAAGAACAAGAATGCAATAACTCTAGTGGATCCATATGTGGTTTGTGAGAAGAAAAGACATGCAATGACTCTAGTGGATCCATATGTGGTTCGTGAAAAGAACACACATGAAATAACTCTAGTGGATCCATATGTGGTTTGTGAAAAGAACATACATGCAATGACTCTAGCTATGATTAATGAAAAGAACGGACATGCAATGACTCTAGTGGATCCATATGCGGTTCATGAAAAGAACACACATGCAATGACACTGGTGGATCCATATGTGGTTTGTGAAATAAACACATATCCAATGGCACTAACTGTGGATCCATATGTGGTCTATGAAAATAACACACATGCAATGACACTGGTGGATCCATGTGTGGTTTGTGAAAAGAATAGACATGCAATGACTCTGGTGGATCCATATGTGGTTTGTGAAAAGAACACACATGCAATGACACTGGTGGATCAATATGTGGTTTCTAAAAAGGACAGACATGCAATGACTCTAGCTGTGGTTAATGAAAAGAACACACATGCAATGAGTCTAGTGGATCCATGTGTGTTTATGAAAAGAACACACATGCAATGACTCTAGTGGATCCATATGTGGTTTGTGAGAAGAATATTCATGCAATGACTCTGGTGGATCCATATGTGGTTTGTCAAAAGAACACAGATTCAATGACACTAGTGGATCCATATGTGGTTTGTGAAAAGAACACACATCCAATGACTCTAGTTGTGGTTAAGGAAAACAACACATCCAATGACTCTAGTGGATCCTTATGTGGTTTGTGAAAAGAATAGACATGCAATGACTCTAGCTGTGGTTCATGAAAAGAACAAACATGCAATGACCCTGGTTGTGGTTTATGATAAGGACACACATTAAATGACATGTAGTGGATCTAGGTGGTGGTTTATGAAAAGAACAAACATGCAATGACTCTGGTTGTGGGTTATGAGAAAGACACAAATGAAAATGACACTAGTGGTGGTTTATGAAAAGAACACACATGCAAAGACATGCAATGACACTGGTGGATCCATGTGGTTTATGAGAAGGACACACATGCAATGACAACTGGTGGATACATGCGGTTTATGAAAAGAACACCACATGCTGGAGTGGCATCATTGCATGTTTGTTCTTTTCAAAAACCATAGTGATGCACACCGACACACATGCACACACACATGAAATGACACTAATGGTGGTTTATGAAAAGGACACACATGTAGTGACTCTGGTAGATCCAGGTGGTGGTTTATGAAAAGGACACACATGCAATGACTCTAGTGGTGGTTTATGAAAAGGACACACATGCAAAGACTCTGGTGGATCCAGGTGGTGGTTTATGAAAAGAACAAACATGCAATGACTCTGGTTGCGGTTTATGAAAATGACACAAATGCAATGACATGTAGTGGATCCATGTGTGGCCTATGAAAATAATAGAAATGCAATGACTCTGGTGGATCTAGGTGGTTCATGAAAAGAACACACATACAATGACTCTAGTGGATCCATATGTGGTTTGTGAGAAGAATAGACATGCAATGACTCTGGTGGATCCATATGTGGTTTGTGAAAAGAACACACATTCAATGACACTGGTGGATCCATATGTGGGTTGTGAAAAGAACACACATCCATTGACTCTAGCTATGGTTAATGAAAAGAACACATGAAATGACTCTAGTGGATCCATATGTGGTTTGTGAAAAGAACAGACATGCAATGACTCTAGCCGTGGTTCATGAAAAGAACACACATGCAATGACACTGGTGGATCCATATGTATTTCAGGAAAATAACACACATTCAATGACACTGGTGGATCCATATGTGGTTTGTGAAGAGAACAAACATGCAATGACTCTAACTGTGTTTATGAAAAGAACATGCATCCAATAATTCTGGTGGATCCATGTGTGGTCTATGAAAAGAACAGACATGCAATGACTCTAGCTGTGGTTAATGAAAAGAACAGGCATGCAATGATTCTGGTGGATCCATGTGTGGTTTGTGAAAGAACATACATTCACTGACTCTAGCTGCGGTTAATGAAAAGAACACATGAAATGACTCTAGTGAATCCATATGTGGTTTGTGAAAAGAACAGACATGAAATGAATCTAGCTGTGGTTCATGAAAAGAACACACATGCAATGACACTGGTGGGTCCATATGTGTTTTAGGAAAAGGACACATATTCAATGACACTAGTGGATCCATATGTGGTTTGTGAGAAGAACACACATGCTCATGTGGTTTGTGAAAAGAACACACATCCAATGACACTGGTGGATCCTTATGTGGTTTGTGAAAAGAACACACATGCAATAACACTGGTGGATCAATATGTGGTTTGTGAAAAGAACACACATCCAATGACTCTAGTGGATCCTTATGTGGTTTGTGAAAAGAACATACATGCAATGACTTTAACTGTGCTTTGTGAAAAGAACATGCCATGCAATGACTCTGGTGGATCCATGTGTGGTTTGTGAAAGAATAGACATTCACTAACTCTAGTTGTGGTTCATGAAAAGAACACACATGTAATGATACTGGTGGATCCGTATGTGGTTTGTGAAAAGAACACACATCCAATGACTCTAGGATCCATATGTGGTCTATGAAAAGAACACATATGCTAATGTGGTTTATGAAAAGAATAGACATGCACTAACTCTGGTTGATTCATATATGTGGTTTTTGAGAAGAACACATGTCCAATGACTCTAGATGTGGATCCATATGTGGTCTATGACAAGGTCACACATGCAATGACTCTAGTGGATCCTTATGTGGTTTGTGAGAAGAACAGACATGCAATGACTCTGGTGGATCCATATGTGGTCTATGAGAAGACCACACATGCAATGACACTTGTGGATCCATATGTGGTTTGTGAAAATAACACACATGCAATGACTACGGTGGATCCATATGTGGTTTGTGAAAAGAACAGACATTCGCTGACTCTAGTTGTGGTTCTTGAAAAGAACACACATGCAATGACACTGGTGGATCCATGTGTGGTTTGTGAAAAGAACAGATATGCAATGACTCTGGTGGATCCATATGTGGTTTGTTAGAAGAAAAGACATGCAATGACTCTGGTGGATCAATATGTGGTTTGTTAAAAACACACACATGAAATGACTCTAGTGGATCCTTATGTGGTTTGTGAAAAGAACAAACATGCAATGATTCTAGCTGTGGTTAATGAAAAGAACAAACATGCAATAACCCTGGTTGTGGTTTATGATAAGGACACACATTAAATGACATGTAGTGGATCTAGGTGGTGGTTTCTGAAAAGAACAAACATGCAATGACTCTGGTTGTGGGTTATGAGAAAGACACAAATCAAAATGACACTAGTGGTGGTTTATGAAAAGAACACACATGCAAAGACATGCAATGACACTGGTGGATCCATGTGGTTTATGAGAAGGACACACATGCAATGACAACTGGTGGATCCATGCGGTTTATGAAAATAACACCACATGCTGGAGTGGCATCATTGCATGTTTGTTCTTTTCAAAAACCATAGTGATGCACACCGACACACATGCACACACACATGAAATGACACTAATGGTGGTTTATGAAAAGGACACACATGTAGTGACTCTGGTAGATCCAGGTGGTGGTTTATGAAAAGGACACACATGCAATGACTCTAGTGGTGGTTTATGAAAAGGACACACATGCAAAGACTCTGGTGGATCCAGGTGGTGGTTTATGAAAAGAACAAACATGCAATGACTCTGGTTGCGGTTTATGAAAATGACACACATGCAATGACATGTAGTGGATCCATGTGTGGTCTATGAAAATAATAGACATGCAATGACTCTGGTGGATCTAGGTGGTTCATGAAAAGAACACACATACAATGACTCTAGTGGATCCATATGTGGTTTGTGAGAAGAATAGACATGCAATGACTCTGGTGGATCCATATGTGGTTTGTGAAAAGAACACACATTCAATGACACTGGTGGATCCATATGTGGCTTGTGAAAAAAACACACATCCAGTGACTCTAGCTATGGTTAATGAAAAGAACACATGAAATGACTCTAGTGGATCCATATGTGGTTTGTGAAAAGAACAGACATGCAATGACTCTAGCTGTGGTTCATGAAAAGAACACACATGCAATGACACTGGTGGATCCATATGTATTTTAGGAAAATAACACACATTCAATGACACTGGTGGATACATATGTGGTTTGTGAAGAGAACAAACATGCAATGACTCTAACTGTGTTTATGAAAAGAACATGCATCCAATAACTCTGGTGGATCCATGTGTGGTCTATGAAAAGAACAGACATGCAATGACTCTAGCTATGGTTTATGAAAAGAACAGGCATGCAATGATTCTGGTGGATCCATGTGTGGTTTGTGAAAGAACATACATTCACTGACTCTAGCTGCGGTTAATGAAAAGAACACATGAAATGACTCTAGTGAATCCATATGTGGTTTGTGAAAAGAACAGACATGAAATGACTCTAGCTGTGGTTCATGAAAAGAACACACATGCAATGACACTGGTGGGTCCATATGTGTTTTAGGAAAAGGACACATATTCAATGACACTAGTGGATCCATATGTGGTTTGTGAGAAGAACACACATGCTCATGTGGTTTGTGAAAAGAACACACATCCAATGACACTGGTGGATCCTTATGTGGTTTGTGAAAAGACCACACATGCAATAACACTGGTGGATCAATATGTGGTTTGTGAAAAGAACACACATCCAATGACTCTAGTGGATCCTTATGTGGTTTGTGAAAAGAACATACATGCAATGACTCTAACTGTGCTTTGTGAAAAGAACATGCCATGCAATGACTCTGGTGGATCCATGTGTGGTTTGTGAAAGAATAGACATTCACTAACTCTAGTTGTGGTTCATGAAAAGAACACACATGTAATGATACCGGTGGATCCGTATGTGGTTTGTGAAAAGAACACACATCCAATGACTCTAGGATCCATATGTGGTCTATGAAAAGGACACATATGCTAATGTGGTTTATGAAAAGAATAGACATGCACTTACTCTGGTTGATTCATATATGTGGTTTTTGAGAAGAACACACGTCCAATAACTCTAGATGTGGATCCATATGTGGTCTATGACAAGGTCACACATGCAATGACTCTAGTGGATCCTTATGTGGTTTGTGAGAAGAACAGACATGTAATGACTCTGGTGGATCCATATGTGGTCTATGAGAAGACCACGCATGCAATGACACTTGTGGATCCATATGTGGTTTGTGAAAATAACACACATGCAATGACTCTGGTGGATCCATATGTGGTTTGTGAAAAGTACAGACATTCGCTGACTCTAGTTGTGGTTCTTGAAAAGAACACACATGCAATGACACTGGTGGATCCATGTGTGGTTTGTGAAAAGAACAGATATGCAATGACTCTGGTGGATCCATATGTGGTTTGTTAGAAGAAAAGACATGCAATGACTCTGGTGGATCAATATGTGGTTTGTTAAAACAAAACACATGAAATGACTCTAGTGGATCCTTATGTGGTTTGTGAAAAGAACAAACATGCAATGATTCTAGCTGTGGTTAATGAAAAGAACAAACATGCAATGACCCTGGTTGTGGTTTATGATAAGGACACACATTAAATGACATGTAGTGGATCTAGGTGGTGGTTTCTGAAAAGAACAAACATGCAATGACTCTGGTTGTGGGTTATGAGAAAGACACAAATGAAAATGACACTAGTGGTGGTTTATGAAAAGAACACACATGCAAAGACATGCAATGAGACTGGTGGATCCATGTGGTTTATGAGAAGGACACACATGCAATGACAACTGGTGGATCCATGCGGTTTATGAAAAGAACACCACATGCTGGAGTGGCATCATTGCATGTTTGTTCTTTTCAAAAACCATAGTGATGCACACCGACACACATGCACACACACATGAAATGACACTAATGGTGGTTTATGAAAAGGATACACATGTAGTGACTCTGGTAGATCGAGGTGGTGGTTTATGAAAAGGACACACATGCAATGACTCTAGTGGTGGTTTATGAAAAGGACACACATGCAAAGACTCTGGTGGATCCAGGTGGTGGTTTATGAAAAGAACAAACATGCAATGACTCTGGTTGCGGTTTATGAAAATGACACACATGCAATGACATGTAGTGGATCCATGTGTGGTCTATGAAAATAACATACATGCAATGACTCTGGTGGATCTAGGTGGTTCATGAAAAGAACACACATACAATGACTCTAGTGGATCCATATGTGGTTTGTGAGAAGAATAGACATGCAATGACTCTGGTGGATCCATATGTGGTTTGTGAAAAGAACACACATTCAATGACACTGGTGGATCCATATGTGGCTTGTGAAAAGAACACACATCCAGTGACTCTAGCTATGGTTAATGAAAAGAACACATGAAATGACTCTAGTGGATCCATATGTGGTTTGTGAAAAGAACAGACATGCAATGACTCTAGCTGTGGTTCATGAAAAGAACACACATGCAATGACACTGGTGGATCCATATGTATTTTAGGAAAATAACACACATTCAATGACACTGGTGGATACATATGTGGTTTGTGAAGAGAACAAACATGCAATGACTCTAACTGTGTTTATGAAAAGAACATGCATCCAATAACTCTGGTGGATCCATGTGTGGTCTATGAAAAGAACAGACATGCAATGACTCTAGCTATGGTTTATGAAAAGAACAGGCATGCAATGATTCTGGTGGATCCATGTGTGGTTTGTGAAAGAACATACATTCACTGACTCTAGCTGCGGTTAATGAAAAGAACACATGAAATGACTCTAGTGAATCCATATGTGGTTTGTGAAAAGAACAGACATGAAATGACTCTAGCTGTGGTTCATGAAAAGAACACACATGCAATGACACTGGTGGGTCCATATGTGTTTTAGGAAAAGGACACATATTCAATGACACTAGTGGATCCATATGTGGTTTGTGATAAGAACACACATGCTCATGTGGTTTGTGAAAAGAACACACATCCAATGACACTGGTGGATCCTTATGTGGTTTGTGAAAAGAACACACATGCAATAACACTGGTGGATCAATATGTGGTTTGTGAAAAGAACACACATCCAATGACTCTAGTGGATCCTTATGTGGTTTGTGAAAAGAACATACATGCAATGACTCTAACTGTGCTTTGTGAAAAGAACATGCCATGCAATGACTCTGGTGGATCCATGTGTGGTTTGTGAAAGAATAGACATTAACTAACTCTAGTTGTGGTTCATGAAAAGAACACACATGTAATGATACTGGTGGATCCGTATGTGGTTTGTGAAAAGAACACACATCCAATGACTCTAGCTGTGGATCCATATGTGGTCTATTAAAAGAACACATATGCTAATGTGGTTTATGAAAAGAATAGACATGCACTGACTCTGGTTGATTCATATATGTGGTTTGTGAGAAGAACACACGTCCAATGACTCTAGATGTGGATCCATATGTGGTCTATGAAAAGATCACACATGCAATGACTCTAGTGGATCCTTATGTGGTTTGTGAGTAGAACAGACATGCAATGACTCTGGTGGATCCATATGTGGTCTATGAGAAGACCACACATGCAATGACACTTGTGGATCCATATGTGGTTTGTGAAAATAACACAGATGCAATGACTCCGGTGGATCCCTATGTGGTTTGTGAAAAGAACAGACATTCACTGACTCTAGTTGTGGTTCTTGAAAAGAACACACATGCAATGACACTGGTGGATCCATGTGTGGTTTGTGAAAAGAACAGATATGCAATGACTCTGGTGGATCCATATGTGGTTTGTTAGAAGAAAAGACATGCAATGACTCTGGTGGATCAATATGTGGTTTGTTAAAACAACACACATGAAATGACTCTAGTGGATCCTTATGTGGTTTGTGAAAAGAACAAACATGCAATGATTCTAGCTGTGGTTAATGAAAAGAACAGACATGCAATGACTCTGCTGGATCCATATGTTCTTCATGAAAAGAACACACATGCAATGACACTAGTGGATCCATATGTGGTTTGTGAAAAGAACACACATCCAATGACTCTAGCTGTCGATCCATATGTGGTTTATGAAAAGAACACACATGCAATGACACTGGTGGATCCATGAGTGGATTATGAAAAGGACACACATGCAGTGACTCTGGTGGATCCAGGTGTGGTTTGTGAAAAGAACAAACATGCAATGATTCTAACTGTGGTTTGTGAAAAGAACACACATGCAATGACACTGGTGGATCAATATGTGGTTTGTGAAAAGAACAGACATGCAATGACTCTAGTTGTGGTTAATGAAAAGAACACACATGCAATGACTCTTGTGGATCCATGTGTGGTTTGTGAAAAGAACACACATGCAATGACTCTAGTGGATCCATATGTGGTTTGTGAAAAGAACACACATCTGGTGACTCTAGCTGTGGTTTATTAAAAGAACACACATGCAATGAACTCTGGTGGATCCATATGCGGTTGGTGAAGAGAATAGACATTCACTGACTCTAGTTGTGGTCCATGAAAAGAACACACATGCAATGACACTAGTGGATCCATATGTGGATTGTGAAAAGAACACACATGCTGATGTGGTTTATGAAAAGAACAGACATTCACTCACTCTAGTTGTGGTTCATGAAAAGAACACACATCCAATGACTCTAGCTATGGTTTGTGAAAAGAACAAACATGCAATGACTCTCGTTGTGGTTCATGAAAAGAACACACATGCAATGACTCTGGTGGATCCATACGTGGTTCATGAAAAGAACATGTTGGGTTTGCAGCATACAAAACAAAAAAATTCCTACGATGAGAACTATACGCCAAGATCTATCTACTCGATACAGAGCAATGGGTTGATATACATCCATGGAGAACTTACCCTCGAAGACAATACAGATTTGTTAACGAGTTGGAACTCGTGGATGATGTAGTCGTACGCTTGCTGATCTCAAGATCGTGTGGAAGTCCTAGCGCCGCAAATCAGCAACGCATCCGTCCTCGCACACACGTTCAAGCCACCAAACAACCTCCACCTCCTCGCTCCAGCGGAAGCAGCAACTCCTTCCAGACGCAAGGCCACCGGGAACATGTATCTCGCTAATCCGAGACCATGGGGGAATATCTAGAGGGGGAGAGAGATCCTTCGCGAGGAGGTGTGCTTTGTGAGGGAGGAGAGGGGGGCCTTTTATAGGAGAGGGGGGCACCTCCCCTCCCATGGCCGGCGGCCAAGGGGGTGCCCCCACCTCTTCCTCATTCATGTGGTGGAAGCTCCACTCACATCAATTCAAGCTCCACCCAAAATTCCACTCACATGCATTAAATTTCCACCAAATTTAATGCAACTCTCAATTAATAAAAATCTTTTATTTATTTTATTCAGAATTTTGTTAATTACTCTAATTAACAAACATTCACATAAAACCCTTTCAACATTTCAATATCACATACAGAACCACTTTCTGCAATTTCACCCGATACAATTCCGGTTTCTATCGAAACAATTCCTGCGCTTTGCAATTCTTTCGTCTGAAACATATGTGCTCCAAAATGGTGTCCGGCAACCCTTAAGTGTGTCACCCTACGATTCACGAATAATGCAGACATGATTGAGACTCCTCTTAGATCAATAATCAGAAGCAGGACCTGGAGATCCATACTGACTCCTGCACATTCAACGATGACTTCTGTTATTGTGAGAACCTTTAACGCTAGTAGCTTAATCCCTTTGTCTCATGATATAATACATGTCTAATATTCGATCATCTGTATCCAAATACCTAGTTTGATCTCGTTACCGACATGCACTCTTTTCTCGTTCCCGTGATATAACATTCTAGTGATCACATCACTTGCTTGCAAGCTATCTTAATGGGATATCACCGAGAGGGCCCATAGTATATCTATCCGTCATCAGGATTGACAAATTCCACTCTTGATCCATTAGCCTCAACATAACAGCTTCTTAGCACTGAACCCACCTTTATAGTCACCTTGTTACAGTGTGACGTTTGATGTTATCAAGATACTCTTCCGGTGTTAGCAATTAACATGATCTCATGGTCTAAGGACTAAGATTACTTCGTATGATGTTATAGCAATGTAAACATAATGACTTTGATCGTAATGCTATACTTCGGATGAATGTTCATCACATCATTTCACAGATGTTGTGACCTTGTTATTAACAACATCCAATGTCCATGATCAGGAAACCTTGATCATCTTGTTAATCAACGAGCTAGTCTGGAAGAGAGGCATAACTAGGAACCCTTTTTGTTTATTAAACACACATGTATTAATGTTTCCTACCAATACGATTATAGCATGCAAAATAAACATCTATCATATATAAGGAATACATAATAACAACTTTATTATTGCCTCTCAGGGCATATTTCCTTCCGAACACACATGCAATGACTCTAGTGGATCCATATGTGGTTTGTGAACAGAACACACATGCTTGGTTTATGAAAATACCACACATCCAATGGCACTGGTTGTGGTTCATGAGAAGGACACACAAGAAATGACATGTAGTGGATCCAAGTGGTGGTTTATGAAAATAACACCACATGGAATGACTCTGGTTGTGGTTTATGAGAAGGACACACATTGCAATGACACTAGTGGTGGTTTAGGAAAAGAACACACATGCAAAGACATGCATTGACACTGGTGGATCCATATGGTTTATGAGAAGGATACACAAGCAACGGAAACTGGTGGATCCATGTGGTTTATGAAAATGACACCACATGCTGGAGTGGCATCATTGCATGTTTGTTCTTTTCAAAAACCATAGTGATGCACACCGACACACATGCACACACACATGAAATGACACTAATGGTGGTTTATGAAAAGGACACACGTGCAGTGACTCTGGTGGATCCATGTGGTGGTTTATGAAAAGGACACACATGCAATGACTCTAGTGGTGGTTTATGAAAAGGACACACATGCAGTGACTCTGGTGGATCCAGGTGGTGGTTTATGAAAAGAACAAACATGCAGTGACTCTAGTTGTGGTTTATGAGAAGGACACACATGCAGTGACTCTAGTGGATCCAGGTGGTGGTTTATGAAAATAGCAAACATGATATGACTCTAGTTGTGGTTTATGAAAAGGACATACATGAAATGACATGTAGTGGATCCAAGTGGTTGTTTATGAAAAGAACACCACATGCAATGACTCTGGTTGTGCTTTATGAGAAGGGCACACATTGCAATGACACTAGTGGTGGTTTATGAAAATAACACACATGCAAAGGAAACTCGTGGATCCATGTGGTTTATGAAAAGGACACACATGCAGTGACTCTAGTTGTCGTTTTTGAAAAGAAGACAACATGCAAATGCCACTGGTTGATCCATGTGGTTTAGTATGAAGCATGCATTTCCATTTCTTAAAGG
Source organism: Avena insularis (assembly GCA_023614405.1). Taxonomy (NCBI): domain Eukaryota; kingdom Viridiplantae; phylum Streptophyta; class Magnoliopsida; order Poales; family Poaceae; genus Avena; species Avena insularis. Next base: position 411,707,823 of record CM042686.1, on the reverse strand, counting down.
AACACACATGCCTACTCTTTCTATTTTCTATTTGAATCCCTTATTCTGTCTTGCCCTTGGTTTTTTTATTCTACTCAGTTTTGCCCTATCTCTCGGTCACAAATCTCACAAAAGCCCAAACGTGTGCTCACTCTGGGTGCTACGCCCTGATTGGCTGGCATAGATGTCACGCAGATCGTGCCCACCAACCGTTGATCCTCTGTGATCCAACGGGCAAGATAACCCCTCCCTTCTCCACTTTTTTTATGCAGGGTCTATCCATGCCACCTCTCTATCCGTGCCATTGATACTTTACCTCCATAAACAAGTGAAAATCCATCTAAATAAAATAAATGGTCATATTTCGAAGAAGCTATCATCTTCGTCTTCCGGTTCGTCCTTGTATTCGTCAACACCATGGTCCTTGACATTGATGCCATTGGTGTCCTCCTCTGATGACTCGACACCGCCCCTTCCTCATATAAGCGCGCTGTCTCCTCATAGGAGTCCTCCTCCTCCTCTTCGTAGCATGTCACTCTCATCTGCTTCTGCCTCCAACTGATCGATGAACGCCTCCTCGTTGGCCGAGTCGGACTCATCCAAATAGCTGTCTCCTCTCGTCTTCCTGGTCTTCTTCTCATTCCCTTTCTTGTCCGTACTCGCCGGTGCAACATGCGCCCCCGTCCTGGCTACTGCTTTGCGCTCATCCGTCGCTGCAGGTACCCCATGCTCCTCTTGCATGGCCGGTATGAGCTTCGATGTTGCGGTGTCCTCGAGTGTCGATGTCGATGGATCCTAGCGCGGCCGGATGCGACGTGTTGCCTTAGTAGGCGACTCGCGAGCGTGAACGATGCAGCGAAGAGCAGGGGACGCAGGACGGTCAGTGGATGGCTTGGACCTGCCATTGCCATGGTAAGGGGGCATCATGCTCGAGGAAGTTGTTCGTGTTGGAAATATGCCCTAGAGTCAAATAGTAGTAAGGACTATTATCATATTTCACATAGTTTATGATTAAGTTTTATATCATGCTATAACTATATTGAGTGGAAACATCAATACACGTGTGATATACAAACAACCAGGGGTTCCCAGTGAAACTCTAGTCACTAGTTCATTGGTCAACAGATGATCATGTTTCCTGATCATGTGGCATTTATGCCAGTTGGAAATGGAGTCATCTCATTTTGAGAATGAGATGATGAACCAATACCCAAGCTAAACATTATTGAGCTCTCTCAGTTGCTCATTATCATGTTGTTTAAACTTCATTATTTCACTTCTCATGGATACAATCTTAGCAGGAGGATAGTATTTTTCAATAAAAGCAGCTTTGCACTTAGTCCAAGAATTAATACTATTCCTAGTTAAGGAATTCAACCATTCTTTAGCTTTTCCTCTCAAATAGAAAGGAAACAATTTCAGCTTAATAATATCACCATCTATATCCCTATGCTTTTGCATCTCACAAATTTCAACAAAGTTATTTAGATGGGAAGCAGCATCTTCATTACCAATACCAGAAAATTGTTCTCTCATAACAAGGTTGAGCAAAGCAGGTTTTATCACAAAGAAAGTATTTTCTGCCACAGGTGGAGCAATAGGTGTGCTCATAAAATCATTGTTGTTGGTGCTAGTGAATTCACACAACTTAGTGTTTTCAAGGGTAGTCATTTTTTTGGGTTTTCAAATAAGAAAGCAAACTAGTAAAACTATTTTTTTGTGTTTTTTGAAGAACAAAACAAGAAAACAAAGCAAAAAGAAACTAAGCAAAACAAAAACAACAAAGTAAATAGATTGGTTATGAGGGACTCCCCTTGTGAAGATGTCCTTGACTCCCCGGAAACGGCACCAGAAAATCACTTGATGGCTCAATGCACGGTGCTTAGAAAATTAATTGTTGGCAGTGTTGATGTAGAGCTCGTTGGGAACCCCAAGAGGAAGGTATGATGAGCACAGCAGCAAGTTTCCCTCAGTTATGAAAGCAAGGTTTAATCGAACCAGTAGGAGCAAGGAAACACCCCAAAGGTGTTACTTGCTGAGCTTTAAGTATGCACTACCGGTGCTAGTAGCAACGTGGAGACCTGCACAACACAACCACAGAACTTTGTCCCCAACTTGCGATGAGGTTGTCAATCTCACCGTGTTTTGCGGAGAACAAAGGATTAAACGTATCGAATAGAAAGAAGTAAAAGTTTGCAGAAAGTAAACACAAAGCAGTAAACAGTTTATAGATTGTATGTAAAAGACAAGGACCGGGATCCATAGTTCACTAGAGGTGGCTCTCATTAGATAGATAACATGCTGGGTGAACAAATTATAGCGGGGCAATTGACAAACACTAAGAAAGCAATACATGCATATACTAATCATCTTGACTCCTTTGAGACTTGATTGGGCATTTCAACATTATACATAAACCGCCATCCAACTGCATCTATGACTAATAATCCACCTTCAGGTTATCATCCGAACCACCTCCAGTATTAAGTTGCAAGCAACAAATTATTGCTTTACGAACTGCGTGTAAAGTAAACAATACGATTGTTCTATGAACAAAGGATTGTTGTTTTCTCCCTAGTAGCAACAACACATCTAGTACCTTAGAGATTTCATCACTTCCCAGTTACGGAGGCATGAACCCACTATCGAGCATAAATACTAACTCTTGGAGTTGCTAGCATCTACTTGGCCAAGATAGCTACTAACAACGGAAAGCATGCAAGATCACAAATAACAAAGACATGATAGAATCAATAATCAATCTGAAATAGCATCTCAATATCCATCGGATCCCCGCAAACACAACATGCAGAATTACAAATAGATGATCTTGATCATGAACGGAGCTCACGAGATCTAGACATGAAAGCACAAAGGAGGAGAACCAGCCATCTAGCTACTACATGGATCCGTAGTCCAAGGATGAACTATTCACGCATCACACCGGAGGCTTGCATGGTGATGAAGAAGGCCTCCAGGGTGAATTCCCCTCTCTGGCAGGGTGCCGGGAAGAGCTTCAAATCCCTCTCGATCTAGGGATGGAGATGGCCATGACTCTGAGACTCTTTCGTGGATTTTTGATCGGGCCCTTAGGGTTTTTGTCCCGGGGGCAATATATAGGCGGAAGGAGAGGCCGAGGCGGTGCCGGGAGCGGCCACACCAACCCCTGGCGCGGGCGAGGCCTGGCCGCGCGGCCAGGTGGTGTGGTGGCTCCCTGGCCCTTCTCCGTCTCGTATTCTGGCACTTGATCACTTTCGGAAAAATAGGCACTTCGGCTTTTGTCCCGTCAAATTCCGAGAATATTCATTTTCTGACTTTCCTGGAACCAAAAACAGCAGAAAACAGGTAGCTAGCATTGTGGCTCTTGTTAATAGGTTAGTCCAAGAAATCATATGAAAAGTACTCCAAAGTTGGAACTAAACACAAGAAAGTGGATAAAGCCAAGCATGGAACATCAAAAATTATAGATACATTTGCAATGTATCACGACCCCCAACCGACTTTACCCGTTCATTCGCGAGACTGGTCCACGCTTGACATACGGCTTGTACCGTATAAAGTGGCTTAGGGGTGTCTGTCTGTCTTGCATTAGTTGGTATACCATTTGCAATGGAGGGCCCCGAAAGGGGTGTAGTAGAGACAACTACTTGATCAGCATTGTGCTGAAAGTTCGTAGATAAGAATGGTTCCTGTGCGAAAGCCCATTCAGACATGTGAAACATGCAAATATAAAGTAGAGGCGTCTAACTTTGTTTTGCAGGAGGGCGTTGCTTTGTGATATGGTTATGGCAAAGGTAAAGTGATTACCTTTTGTTACGTAGTAGTAGATAGTCATAGGAGGTGACGAACTACCACACTAGAATGACACCGGTACCCTGGTGTCTATGGCGCTGGAACCCTGGCGCCGAAACCCGGTGACGGCGGATGGAGATCACGACGTGAAGGACCATATCACATAGCATTTACATTCAATGTTATTGTTTGTATGTCTTATTGTGTGCTAGTATTGGATACTCGACGGTAGCCTAATAAGATGATCCCTGTTAAAATTACCAACGATTGTGTTCCCCCTTAGTGTGCACCACCAAGAAAGTTCTTCGTTATGAGGCGATCTAGGATTACAGGCCTGGGTGTCAGACATATCTATGTCGCATACAGTGGGTGCAAGCCATGTTGCACAGCGAATACACTAAGGTTGAGTTGGCGAGCCTAGCACGCTAGAGAAGTGTGGCCTCGGAACATGGATGGTCGAAAGATCGAGCAAGAGTCGCATGAATGATGTGACCGATGTTTAGCGTCCACCCTTGAACCCACATTGATGTCCATGACGATCGGGGGAGATGTGGCTGATAGGGGTCGTGTTATCACTAGGAACCCTTTTGGGGATAGTTGTTTCTGAGTGGAGTTACTATTAACTCATTTAATTATAAACTTAGTCTAAATTCCTTTTGTAATTATAAATGTAGATGGGACCTTTCGTGTTGACAATTGAATGGTTAGAAGGAGAAAAGCTCAGATTAGATGGATCGAACTTCTCCATTTGGGTAGCCAGTCTCCATGTTCTCCTTATCAAGAACGACGTGGTCGACTACATACTCGACGAGATGGATTTGGATCAGCCCACGGACCTTGAGACCCCAGAGGAGTGGAAAGACCGCTATCTCCGTCATGAGATGGCCTCCTATACTTCAGTTGTGATGCGTTTCAGAATGGTGGACGAGCTATGGCCTTTCGTGGGTGATGTCAACCCTCATTCGGTAATGCTACAGCTTAGGACACATTTTGTGGAGCAGACACGCATTTGGGAGCATGAGCTGATGGGAGACTTCCTCTCCATTAAGATGGAGGGGAACTCATCATTGGACGACCACTTGGAGCACATGCATGATGTGTACATGAGGCCAGCATACTTCCTGGACGTCTAGATTACGGGCTCTTTTGCAAACGCCGCTGTGCTGCAGTCGCTGCCACCAAGCTACCGAGCACAAGTCAGGACTTGCATAATGAGGGGTGACGCGAAAACAATGGAGTTCCACCGGTTCATGCCACATCTCAGGAATGTGCTAGTTGAACCAGATGTCGCTCAGGTCGTCAACGACAAAGGTATATATTTGATATACAGTTTTATAAATGTTATAATCTTGCAAACACATTGTAGTGTTAAGTATATTTGATACTTGTTCTGTTTTGCTGAAAATAGGTCCTTCTGCATGAGAGGTGCTTGCTGGAGAGGAGGTGACGTTGCGTGTTGATGGCGAGCATGATGATGATGGCCGACGACACTCTCCCTCAACATTTATCATTTATTTTATATTTTAGGATGATTATTGTAATCAAGAGATTGTGAACTTCTTTAGTGTGTCTCACACTTCGTGAGACGGTTATTCATATGAGTTTGTAACAAACAATTGTTCTACTTTTATGAATGATTTCTATTCATGTTTATATCTTGTTTGATTATGTGTAAATTATCCTTGATGTTTTAAACTAATTGATAATGCATGAACATTTGTAAAACATTAAAATGCCTTGTTTAAAATACCCAACTTAATGATATGTTCATTAATGAATGAAACCATTGTTTAAATTCAAAGTTATGTGATAATATGTGAAAGTCATTCGATTTCTTATCACATATAAATCATGCTTAAGTTTGGCAAAATAACTTGAACACCGTGTATTACTTGAATACAAAGTGTTTAAAGAACTGTTAAAAAGCAAATACATATTCGATGTATTATGTTTTAACGAAAATGGTAATTATCATTATTGTTTAAATGTGTAAAGTAGTTTACCAAAGGAAACATGAATATGAAACTATTTGATTTGATCAAAATGTTTCATTAACAAAGGGTATAAATATAAAAGAGAATCCAATTACTTTGATTTGATCAATAGTAATGAAATTCAACTTCATAAGAATGGCATAAAAGAAATTGTGAAATGCAAAGCGTTCTGGAACGTCAGAATACAAAGCATCACAATGTGATATTAGATATCAAAAGGGGTTGAATAGAAGGCACCAAATAAATCGTTGTAGTGTAGATGTAGAGACCATTAGCTTAGAAATAGTTATCACTCAATTAGAATTGGTAAACCATTTGAATTCATGAAAGTTTTGGGGTTATTTGATATAACCAAAACAATAGCGAATAAGTCCTTGTAGAGTATTCATTGGAAACTTTGAATACAAAACCCATAGGTGAAACCAAAAGGAAAGCAAGATTTGTATTGCTTGGATTTTGGTGCATTCTTGAGAAAGATCACTTCTAGTGATGTTTCTTGATTATGAAGCAAATGGAAAATAGTGTAAAACACGACGAGGATTCAAAACCCTGCATTAGAGTGTTGAGAAGCGCAACGGACAACATTCCTGAATGATTCTCTTCATAGAAGGAACGAATTAATGATTTTGATCATTGAGTTTTCCCCACTAGCATTTTCACTATATGAAGTAGGATTCAAAATGTAATCCATATCTTGTATGGAGACATTTGTGAATCACTTTTCATGATTTTTGGAATATGACATACCTACGAACTACTAAGGAAATAATGGTAAACTAGAATTATGAGAAGTCCTAAAAACAAAATTCCCTTGAGATTAGAAAGTAATTCTTTGCTAAATCTTACAAGTAAAAGGGGTTACTTGAATTTTCCCAAATGACTGCAAAGTCCTAGTAGGAAAAAGGGGTGAATGACAAAAGCACAATTTGTCAAATATTGGATGAATTCAAATGAATTTGATTCAAGTGTGCTAAATGTCTACTGGATTTAAAACTAGTAACAATACTAGCATCTCATAGTAAATCTCCAAGTTTGATATTTGATCAAAGGATTTTGAAGTTGTTCAAAATAGTGAGTGGATATGCAATTTGCATAAAATTGAGTGGGAGCTATGAAAGTCTTCCTGAAACAATATGTGATTGACATATTTTTAAGTGGGAGCAATATAAGTCTCAAATTCAAATATGTAGGAACATATTTTGAGTGGGAGCTTATAGGAGTAATTCTTAAGTATGTTAAGAATGAAAGCGCAAATACTTATGAATAATTATTTATAAGATGTAGAAGTTGATAATAGGTGTATTATGATATTATGTAGTATTCCTTAAGGGATTCTGAAACGTGTTTCAGAATAGAAGTTAATTAAGGAACTAGTCCTTAATAACTCAAATTAGGAATAGTATTAAGTTTAGCATCAATGGTTGAAAGAAAGGAAAAGGATGATCATCATCCACCATGTTGAGACATAGGTTCTTTCTTAGAAAACCATGATGATAACTTATCATAATATGTGATCCAATTAAGGAACGTTTGAAAGTGATTAAGTTCGAATCACAGAACATTGAGCAGAGTTTTGTCCGCAGTGTCTAAATAGAGAACTGTAGACATGTTTTCCAAATCCATAAAGGATGACATGTCTTAAAACATAAAGGGTTATGTTATAAGGGAATATGTTGGAAACTCCTGTAGATACCAATTAAAGTCAAGTAGGATGCAAGGTGAACAAAACATCGAAAGTTGCACAGAGTGCACTAGTGTTTCGATGAATACATTTATAATAATAGATAAGGGTACCATCTAAAGTGTTGTATAAAGTTATGGCGGGGCTAGTTTGATTTTAACGTAGAATGATGTGCCCCAGGGCATAGTGCCCATGAGAAAGCCCTCGAGGTTGATCTAACATCACTGTAGGCTCCTGGAATCAGGCCTCGTTCTGCTGCCATAGCAACGATGCATTCACATAGATGCTATCATGTGATGATAAAGTATTAATGTCAATCAAAGTGACATTAGTAAGTTGCAAAGGATTTGCGAATGTAAAGTACAGACCCAAGACTCAACATGTATTATGAGCAAGCATGTTCTAGGTACCGGTTATATGGTGTCAATGATTGAGAACAAATGTAGCTAGTGTATTTGTACTCTAGTGCAAGTGGGAGACTGTTGGAAATATGCCCTAGAGTCAAATAGTAGTAAGGACTATTATCAAATTTCACATAGTTTATGATTAAGTTTTATATCATGCTATAACTATATTGAGTGGAAACATCAATATACGTGTGATATACAAACAACCAGGGGTTCCCAGTGAAACTATATGTGGCATCCCGCAAAAACCACTACTAGAAAATCGCGTTGTTTTTGTGCATTGCATCATAATGACCACATGCTCATGTCATCATGCCACATTGCATTTGAGCATCATCATCATCATGCATTCGTTTGTCTGAAACTATTTTCGAAAAACATATTTTTGTTTTCTAAAGAACTCGCCGTTATTTCAACTCCAAAACCCGGGTCTCCGGATTATTTTGTTTCGTCTACCAATGGTTTTCAAAAGCCCCGTTTTAAATAATAAAATAGTTATTTTATTTTTAGGGGCAGCCGTACCGGGCCGATCCGACCCAGTCGGCCACCCCAGTGCAAAAACTAGACTATCTAAACCTTTTCCTACCTAACCCTAACCTACCCAGTCCCGAGCCACATCACCTCGACCATTCCCCACCCGCCACCTCACCTCTCCCTTCCCTCTAACCAATCCCAGTCCGCCACCTCATCCTCGCCCCACCCCACTGCGCCCAACCCACACACACGCCTGCACGCGCCAGCCCCGCCGCCACCTGGGCGCGCGCCCCCACGTGGCCCCAGCCCACCTGCACGCACTCCCATGCGGGCCACCCACCGACGCCAGCCCCCACCCCTGGCCCACCTGTCACCGCCTCCTCCCGCAACCACCAACCCGACCCGATCCCCACCTCCCTCGCACCCTGCTCCTCCCCCACCTCCCGCGGTCCCACAGGCCCCCGAGCGCCGCCGCCTGCAGAGCTCCGTTTCCCCTCCTCCTTCCTCGCTCGCCCCAGACCCCGCAGAGAAACCGCCCGCCGCCGTTGACCTCTCCCTGTGCCACCGCCTCTCCCCGGCCTCTCCTCTCTGTCCCGCGCGGCCCGGAGCACCGCGCCGGCCCCCCGTCGGCCTCAACTACCTCCGCCCGTCCCCCGCATCCCCGTCCCCGCCTCGCCGTCGCGCCCTCTGCCTCGCCCGGCCCCGTGCCTCCTCGCCGCCGCCGGTGCAGCGGCCCCCTCTCCGCGCTCGCTGGCCGCGCCGCCTCCTCGTTGATGGCCGCCTCCGGCCGGAGCCTCGCTGCACCGCCCCGGCACCGCCGCCCCGAGGCCGGCCGTCCCCGGCCACGCCGACCCCGCCGCCGGAAGCCCCATCCACCGCCTGCGACCGGCGACCCTCCGCGCCCTTCCACCCCGGCGTCGCCCTGGACCCTCCTGGGCCTCGCCCTCCTCACCGTCCCGCGCCTCCACCCCCTCCTCCGCCCGCCGCCTGAGTCGCGCTCGCCACCGCCTTGGACGCCGCCTCCCCAAGCTCGTCAATCCAGGCGGTGCCTCCTGTCTCTGTCGATGCTTGTGTTGTGCCTCTGTTCGTTCTTGGGCTGGTACACGTTTGGGCTATAGCACGTTTGGACCTGTACCTCTTTCGTCATGTCTGTTAGCTTGTAACCTTGCCAAGATCTCCGATGGGGGGTACTGGACAAGATCGAACCTAGATTGGTGTGACCCGTATGCCATCGGCCAAGTTCGCCACCGAGGAAGAGACGATCGACATGATCTCCAACACGGGACGCGGAGCGCATCGACACAGACCCGAACCCGACACGCCAAGTTCTTCCTCTCGGATCCGAGGACACCAATACCCCGGTGCGACAAGTACTCCTTCCCGGATGCCAAGGTCACCGACGCGGAACGACAAGGCCGCCTTCCCGCACCGATGCCGACGACGTCGCACGCCAAGTTCTTCTTCCCGAACGCCAAGACCGACTCGATACGAGGACCTGACAAGATCTTCGTGACGACAAGATCAGCACCGACCGGGGCGGATCCGATGTGCCCCCGACGCCAACCAAGTTCTTCTTCTCGGATGCGACAAGATCGACTTCCGTTGTCCGAGACCGATCTCGTCGAGCCGTTCTCCCGTCGAACCCTGAGACCGACCCTAAACCCCTCGGAGCCCAAGTTCGCCGAACCCTAATGTGATTCCCTATCCGAGACCCCTATTTTTATAATATATGACATTTTACTTGTTGCATATAACTTGTTGCATTAAATCATTCATGTCGCATACATGTGTGTGGTTTGGGGGCCTTATGCCGATTCACCTGATAATTAAATATGGGATCCATATGCGGGCAAATCTAGTCGTATGTTGGTCCCATTTAAATTTGTATAGCGAACCGGTGTCATATTTTGCCTTATTAATACAACATGTAAATGGCGGGTATCTAAACAACATGAACCTTCTAAATAAATGTCGGGACCCCGGTTCCGCTTAACATTGCCTAGTTGCATCGCATCTTGCCATGTCATGCATCATACATGCATCATGCCCGATCTTCTGTCATAGTATTAAATAGTGCATCCGGTGTTTGTGCTAGTGTTTTGCTTCTTCACGGACTAGGCCGTTGAGTTGATGCGAGTGTCGACCCGATCTTCGGATGAACCTTCGGCAATGTTTTTAGACGAGCACCTCCCCCTTTCTACCCATCTTACTTTTATAGTCTTTATTTCCTCCTGTTGATCTATTGCTATCTGTGTTGCGATGCTATAGTTTTCGTACCCGTGATATCCCTTGCAGCCTTATATTGCCTTGGACACATCCTATTACCTGTTGTTGGTAGATAGTTGGACTTGCGCATCGTAGTCGCTTGGTCTAATGCTGTTGCGTTTCGTCCAGTACCACAGTTGTTGGAGTGTTGCCGCATGTTTAATGTTGGAGTTGATCAAGACTTTAATTACTGTTTAATAACTAAAATTGAAGTAGGTAATGCAGAGGCACCGGTGGGTGATAGACAATATTTGGTTTCCGACCGCTCACTGGTGTCCCGTAGGACCCGAGTTCGACACACTGTTAGAGATCGAGCGCGCTAACCACATGTGGGATGTGTGGGCACCCCATCGATTAGTACCTGATTTCAAAGTATTGTACTGGGGGCCACAACTAGTTTGAGGTTTTATTTACTATTCTGTACTTATGCCATGTTTTACTGCTTAATTTAAATTGTGCGATGTACTGCACCTGTACTGTTTAGGACCGTGACCCGTTTTCGCTGTATCGACAAGCCCAGTCACACTTTCGGGTTCCCAGTCGTTCTGACCGGCTACAAACCCCGAGTCCGTCTCGAGACCGGCCGACTTCGTGGAGTAGACTTAGTGGGGTGGCCCCCATGTACTTGCTTTGGGTCTGGGAAACGTCATGACTTAGGCCCCGCCGACATACCGATGGGTGTATGTTAATTGATCTGGCAAAAAGGGTCGAAGTGCGTGTGGATACTTTGGTGCACCCCTGCAGGGTTAAATCTTTTCGAAAAGCCGTGTCCGCGGTTATGGACGACTTGGAGCACAATTCTCGATCATAGACAACTATAACTAAAGTTTACTGTTATAATTTGACTTGTATCCGATGTGACTAGTAATCAGCTCAACTACAACGGAATGGCTAAATAAAAGTACCAACAACTGCTGGGTTTTGGGATATCTCATGCTAATTGTATTTGACTAGTAAGTGTCGCAACTACAACGGAATGGTTAAATAAAACTGCCCACTGCTTATTTTATCAGGATGACTATCTATACTTGACTAGTAATTGCTACAACGATAACTGAATAAATAAAACTGCCAACTGTGTGAGTTCCTCGGTTGACTTCCTCGTTTGGTGTCGAGGGGGAAATACCAGGATGGGTATGTTTGGTGGTAGTATCAGGATGGTTCCGAATAGGTCTTTCTTATCCCTCTCTGATAGCCGACAGATATATCGAGTCTCTATAGGTTGTTTAGTACATGCTGCGCTGCCGCTTCAGTCCACCATACCTATGTAGGCGAGGACCACCGAATTCTAGTCTCGCCGTGTACTGGCCTCAAGATCTTGCCTGTTTTTCCTTTGCCCTTTGTCGGCACCCCTTTTGTTTAAGCAGGTTTTGAGATCGACGTCGTTAGCAGGGTTACCCTTCCGGCTTGGCCTGGGCAGGGTTATGGACGCCATTGGTTATTCTTCAGGGCTCTTATCCCCATTTGCATCTTGTCCGTAGTCGGACGCTCTACCGTTTTCAAGGTGATTTGGATCTTTGTGCTGTATATTTGTATTCTTGACTCTTTGGGTCGCTGTTGTATATATCTGTTCTATGGGTCCCATCGAGGACTGTTGTGTAATGTTATTACTTCGTTTTCCACCCGCACGAAAGTGCCTGGTGGGCGTCCTTGAATCGTTTCTATGCGGGTTTGGCGGAAAATGCTAAAACTTGCATAGGGCCGATTCGAGGGTGTTACAGAGTGGTATCAGAGCCCAGCAGTTGCGATACCCCACAAGTCCAGCCTGTAGGATAACCTAGCTAACGGCCGAAGTAGAGTGTCAAAACTATTTTTGAAAATCGGTTGGATAGTTCTGATTAGGTCTGATTTTACTCCTTACCCCTCTGCTGCTCTCCTCTCACCTCTGCGTGTTTTGAATCCCCTCTCTTCTCTCTCTTCAAGTCCAGGATTTCTCGTGGTTGGGTTCCGTCGTACCTTCAGGGTTTCGTTTCCTCCTTCGATAACGGTGTTCTACCATCCGGTGTTCATGCTATATGAGGAATCCGTCTGCTGTGGTACCATTCTTTGTTCCTTGTTTGTGCCTTCCGGTGTTTTCCGACGCGACATCACCTACGCCAGATCCGATGCAGAGTCTGCATCACTCCTTTGTTTCTGAACCTCGATTGTCGAGATCTTCAGTCTGATTCCGAGAATGGTTGCACGCTTTTCTACTGATTGTGCAGAGTAATAGGTTGGGTGCGTGATGGATTGGCCCCCATGCCGACTACTCAAACTATTTGCTCTTGTACATTGAAGTGGATGAGAATGCATCGGTTCCCTCTTTCTATCGAAGCTAGAGGTGGCTTTATTTGTTGATACCTCTACCTTCGACCTCTTGTTCCCGGAGTGTTCTCTCGACGATCACGGACAACGAACTCTTGTTAGTGGTGTCGCGAGGATCTACACGAAGCGAGAAGACGCAGATCGCCGACCTTCCTTCCGGTACCATGAGGCGGATCTCGAGGGCGAGATCCAGTGTTAGTGGTGTCGAATTGTGGCATCTCGCAAAAACCACTACTAGAAAATCGCGTTGTTTTTGTGCATTGCATCATAATGACCACATGCTCATGTCATCATGCCACATTGCATTTGAGCATCATCATCATCATGCATTCGTTTGTCTGAAACTATTTTCGAAAAACATATTTTTGTTTTCTAAAGAACCCGCCGTTATTTCAACTCCAAAACCCGGGTCTCCGGATTATTTTGTTTCGTCTACCAATGGTTTTCAAAAGCCCCGTTTTAAATAATATAATAGTTATTTTATTTTTAGGGGCAGCCGTACCGGGCCGATCCGACCCAGTCGGCCAACCCAGTGCAAAAACCAGACTATCTAAACCTTTTCCTACCTAACCCTAACCTACCCAGTCCCGAGCCACATCACCCCGACCATTCCCCACCCGCCACCTCACCTCTCCCTTCCCTCTAACCAATCCCAGTCCGCCACCTCAGCCTCGCCCCACCCCACTGCGCCCAACCCACACACACGCCTGCACGCGCCAGCCCCGCCGCCACCTGGGCGCGCGCCCCCATGTGGCCCCCGCCCACCTGCACGCACTCTCGTGCGGGACACCCACCGACGCCAGCCCCCACCCCTGGCCCACCTGTCACCACCTCCTCCCGCAACCACCAACCCGACCCGATCCCCACCTCCCTCGCACCCTGCTCCTCCCCCACCTCCCAAGTCCCACAGCTCCCCGAGCCGCCCGCCGCAGAGCTCCGGGTCCCCTCCTCCTTCCTCGCGCGCCCCAGACCCCGCAGAGAAACCGCCCGCCGCCGGTGACCACTCCCTGTGCCACCGCCTCTCCCCGGCCTCTCCTCTCTATCCCATGGCCCGAGCACCGCTGCCCCCTGGCCCTCAACTACCTCCGCCTTGCCCCCGCATCCCGTCCCGCCGCCGCGTCGCCTCGCCTCGCCCGGCCCCGTGCCTCCTCGCCGCTGCCGGTGCAGCGGCCCCCTCTCCGCGCTCGCTGGCGGCGCCGCCTCCTCGTTGATGGCCGCCTCCGGCCGGAGCCTCGCTGCACCGCCCCGGCACCGCCGCTGGAAGCCCCATCCGCCGCCTGCGACCGGCGACCCTCCGCGCCCTTCCACCCCGGCGTCGCCCTGGACCCCCCTGGGCCTCGCCCTCCTCACCGTCCCGCGCCTCCACCCCCTCCTCCGGCCGCCGCCTGAGTCGCGCTCGCCACCGCCTTGGACGCCGCCTCCCCAAGCTCGTCAATCCAGGCGGTGCCTCCTGTCTCTGTCGATGCTTGTGCTGTGCCTCTGTTCGTTCTTGGGCTGGTACACGTTTGGGCTATAGCACGTTTGGACCTGTACCTCTTTCATCATGTCTGTTAGCTTGTAACCTTGCCAAGATCTCCGATGGGGGGTACGGGACAAGATCGAACCTAGATTGGTGTGACCCGTATGCCATCGGCCAAGTTCGCCACCGAGGAAGAGACGATCGACATGATCTCCAACACGGGACGCGGAGCGCATCGACACGGACCCGAACCCGACACGCCAAGTTCTTCCTCTCGGATCCGAGGACACCGATACCCCGGTGCGACAAGTACTCCTTCCCGGATGCCAAGGTCACCGACGCGGAACGACAAGGCCGCCTTCCCGCACCGATGCCGACGACGTCGCACGCCAAGTTCTTCTTCCCGAACGCCAAGACCGACCCGATACGAGGACCCGACAAGATCTTCGTGACGACAAGATCAGCACCGACCGGGGCGGATCCGATGTGCCCCCGACGCCAACCAAGTTCTTCTTCTCGGATGCGACAAGATCGACTTCCGTTGTCCGAGACCGATCTTGTCGAGCCGTTCTCCCGTCGAACCCTGAGACCGACCCTGAACCCCTCGAAGCCCAAGTTCGCCGAACCCTAATGTGATTCCCTATCCGAGACCCCTATTTTTATAATATATGACATTTTACTTGTTGCATATAACTTGTTGCATTAAATCATTCATGTCACATACATGTGTGTGGTTTGGGCGCCTTATGCCGATTCACCTGATAATTAAATATGGGATCCATATGCGGGCAAATCTAGTCGTATGTTGGTCCCATTTAAATTTGTATAGCGAACCGGTGTCATATTTTGCCTTATTAATACAACATGTAAATGGCGGGTATCTAAACAACATGAACCTTCTAAATAAATGTCGGGACCCCGGTTCCGCTTAACATTGCCTAGTTGCATCGCATCTTGCCATGTCATGCATCATACATGCATCATGCCCGATCTTCTTTCATAGTATTAAATAGTGCATCCGGTGTTTGTGCTAGTGTTTTGCTTCTTCACGGACTAGGCCGTTGAGTTGATGCAGTGTCGACCGATCTTGGATGAACCTTCGCAATGTTTTCAAAGCAGCACCTCCCCTTTCTACCCATCTTACTTTTATAGTCTTTATTTCCTCCTGTTGATCTATTGCTATCTGTGTTGCGATGCTATAGTTTTCGTACCCGTGATATCCCTTGCAGCCTTATATTGCCTTGGACACATCCTATTACCTTGTTGGTAGATAGTTGGACTTGCGGCGTCATAGTAAACGCTGTAATGTTGCGTCTCGTCCATTACCACAGCTTGTTGGAGTGTTGCCGCATGTTTAATGTTGGAGTTGATCAAGACTTTAATTACTGTTTAATAACTAAAATTGAAGTAGGTAATGCAGAGGCACCGTGGGTGATAGACAATATTTGGTTTCCGCTCCTTTGGTGTCCAGGACCCCGAGTTCGACACTGCTCCGAGATCGAGCGCGCTAACCACATGTGGGATGTGTGGGCACCCCATCGATTAGTACCTGATTTCAAAGTATTGTACTGGGGGCCACAACTAGTTTGAGGTTTTATTTACTATTCTGTACTTATGCCATGTTTTATCGCTTAATTTAAATTGTGCGATGTATCGCTTTTGTCTTGTTTAGGACCGTGACCGTTTTATTTGTATCGACAAGCCACCACACTTTCGGGTTCCCAGTCGTTTACAGCCGGCTACACAAACCCAGAGTCCGTCTCGGAGACCGGCCGACTTTGTTGCGGGTAGCTTAGTGGGGTGGCCCCCAAGTACTTGCTTTGGGTCTGGGAAACGTCATGAATTATGCCCGCCGACATACCGATGGGTGTATGTTAATTGATCCGCAAAAGGGTCAAGTGCGTGGATACTTTGGTGCACCCCTGCAGGGTTAAATCTTTTCGAAAAGCCGTGTCCGCGGTTATGGACGACTTGGAGCACAATTCTCGATCATAGACAACTATAACTAAAGTTTACTGTTATAATTTGACTTGTATCCGATGTGACTAGTAATCAGCTCAACTACAACGGAATGGCTAAATAAAAGTACCAACAACTGCTGGGTTTTGGGATATCTCATGCTAATTGTATTTGACTAGTAAGTGTCGTAACTACAACGGAATGGTTAAATAAAACTGCCCACTGCTTATTTTATCAGGATGACTATCTATACTTGACTAGTAATTGCTACAACGATAACTGAATAAATAAAACTGCCAACTGTGTGAGTTCCTCGGTTGACTTCCTCGTTTGGTGTCGAGGGGAAACACCAGGATGGGTATGTTTGGTGGTAGTATCGGATGGTTCGAATAGGTCTTTCTTATCCCTCTCGATGGCCGATGGATATATCGAGTCTCTATAGGTTGTTTAGTACATGCGCTGCCGCTTCAGTCCACCATACCTATGTAGGCGAGGACCGCCAATTCTAGTCTCGCCAGTGTCGCCTCTCGATCGACCGCTCTCTCTTTTTCCTTTGCCCTTTGTCGGCACCCCTTTTGTTTAAGCAGGTTTTGAGATCGACGTCGTTAGCAAGGTTACCCTTCCGGCTTGGCCTGGGCAGGGTTATGGACGCCATTGGTTATTCTTCAGGGCTCTTAGCCCCATTTGCATCTTGTCCGTAGTCGGACGCTCTACCGTTTTCAAGGTGATTTGGATCTTTGTACTGTATATTTGTATTCTTGACTCTTTGAGTCGCTGTTGTATATATCTGTTTTGTGGGTCCCATCGAGGACTGTTGTGTAATGTTATTACTTCGTTTTCCACCCGCACGAAAGTGCCTGGTGGGCATCCTTGAATCGTTTCTATGCGGGTTTGGCGGAAAACGCTAAAACTTGCATAGGGCCGATTCGAGGGTGTTACACTATAGTCACTAGTTCATTGGTCAACAAATGATCATGTTTCCTGATCATGTGGCATTTATGCCAGTTGGAATGAGATGATGAACCAATACCCAAGCTAAACATCGTGACCAGATCATGTCATGAAGTTCAAGTTACGATGATTAGAAATGGATCCTCGTAGACTATTCCTTAGACCGTGAGGCTATATCAATCACTGTCTCCTAAGAGTGCTTTGATAGCATCAAACGCCATCTGGTAATACGGTGGTTATAAAGGTGTGTTCAGGTATTCGGAGGAAACCGTAGAGGCAATGTATGTCAAGAGCAGGATTTGTCCGTCCATGTGACGGGAAGATACTCAAGGGCCCACTCGGAGAAGTTATATCCAATAGCTGCGTTGTGTGTGATTTGATCACGGGGATATCACTTGTCGGAACGAGTCAAGTAGCATTGTTCAGTAACGAGATTGAAAACGACATGGTGATGTCATTGATCAGATCTCGGGCAAAGCAAGTATCGAGAGACAAAGGGAATAAGACACGACTATCCTGGTTCAAACAACAAAAGATCTTCGTGGAACGCACAGGGGTCACATGGCCATCCAGGTCCCTCTGTCGATCAGTGGTGCGGGAGTGTCCCGACCATGTCTGGAGTGTTCCCGAACAGTGGGGTATCATGCTTAAGGGCTTTATGATGCTTAGAGAGTGTTTATAGGATCGGTGGAATCACCGAAGAAGAGTAGGGAGAAAACCGGAAGGGTTTCGGTAAGTCCGGAGGATGTCTGGAGTGGAGGTGGAAGGTGTTCCATAGCCACGGAGGTTGAATAATACTTGAATGAATGTTAAATGTTGATTTAATCATTATTCATAATTATTTAATAAAGAGAAAAATCATTTAAATGGTCAAAAGTTTAATGGGCCAATTCCCGGAGGGGAAAAGGCCCAAGAGGGGATCCCACCCCTAGGAAGGGCCTAGGGGTGGCCGGCAGCCTTAGTGGGCCTTCCCCCACGTGGGGCCCATGGTGGGGGATGGCGGCGCGCCACCCCACCCCTCTCCCATGATTAGTCCCACCCTAGGACTTTGAGGGAGGGTGTACCCCCTCCTCCCCCTATATATAGTGGGGTATTTGGCCAAGATAAATACACCAATAATCAATTAAGGTCTCCCCACTTTTGGGAGGACCTCTAATTGATATTTTCTCTCACCCCCTCTCTCTCTCGTGACCGTGGTCCCAAGTCTAGACTGCGCGAGCGAGAGACATCTCCACCGCGGAGCGCCATCGCGCTGCGGGATTCGGATCCGGGAGCTCTACCTCCGCAACTGCTGCTGGATCAGGGAAGCGGGAGTCATCATTAGGCACCGGACGTGTGTAACTTCCTGCGAGGTGTCGCACTTGAGGCAGTCAAGTCCTTGCAGCCAGAAGGAGCGCAAGGACTTCATCATGACCTTGAGGTCGGCTTCAGCTCATCTACATCAACCATGTTCTCCTGAGCGTTGACAACGCTTTTCGGTCTTCAACGGTAAGTTCGCTAAAAGCCCCTCCCGTTACTGTATTACTAATAGATAGGTCCTGGCAGCTTCAGGGGTTCAAGGGCGTAGGGTAAAATTTTATTGTTTTCATGCGCGGAACCCCTACAGTTCGGAATGGTCGATGGCGGGTACATAGAGTTGGGTGCCGATCTGATAAAGGACGAGCAACGGTTTCGTGCATCGTGTACACACATGCATTTGTCGATTATTAAAAAATGTAATATCTCGCGTACTGAACATAATTTGATCACAACAAAAGTGGCATAGCGTATTCTAGACTCGTAAATATCCCGTGCGTGCCTGTCGACGTGGAGTTCAACGGATTTTGACATGCCGGCATGATCGTGCAGCAGTTGCGTGCGTGATTGCCCCATCAACACGTGACACACGTACGCGGGACATGCACGACGATGACCATGATTACCACCCGGCTCCACTCATTTTTTAAGTGTAAGCTCGCACTCCTCTTATTATATAATGGATTTTAGGTGGCACCGAAGACCATTGAACTATCCATCGCAATAAAGACAAGTCCCATCGATTCCCTATCCCTTCCTCCCTGGCTTCTTTGAGAAGGTAGACCATACACACTGGTCTTGTATAATAGTAGTAGTACTACTGGACTACGACATGTACTCTTTGACTCTTCTCCAACACTAATCACTATCTTCTTTCTCCTGCCACCACCTCCCCCCTGCAAGCCATGGCTCCCCTGAGGAGAGGTCGGTCGACCATCCTCGCGGAGAAAAAGGCAGTTATTGCTCTACTAGCCCCTCAAGCCCGTCTCACTGAGGCCCAATCTCTCCCGACAATGGCACCGAATGTTCTAGCAGGTGAGGGCTCCTCCCAGTATGGTCTTCTTGTTCTACTTCTTCTCCATATCCTTCTCCATCATGATCTTATTCTGCTTCTTCTTGTTTTTTGATATTCTTGCTCTTCCTCTTCTACGTATTGCAAGCCGGCCGTGGAGCCAAAATCCACCACGACGGAGGCGTTGTAGGACCCGTTTGGTCCCGTTCCACGTCTCAGCGAGGTAGCAAATCTCCACACTGTTATTTCTCTGAGTTGTGATGTGGATTTGTTAGATCATGTCCGCCGTGCATTGGTTTTTTCTTCTTCTTTCGCGAGTTGTATTAGTGTTCATGATTATGACTGGATCTCTTGGTCTTTCCTTAATACCGCTGTTCATATATTCAATATGGATTTTTTGTGATTAGGATTAGTTTCTCGTTGTTATGAATAGATCTCTAGGTCCATTTTTAACACTGTTGTCCATAGATTCAACGTGGATTTTTTGATCTGTATTAGTATTCACATGGAACCTAGAGTGTAATTATAGAATTTCTATTTCAATTAACATGAATGATGCAACGATCGAAGGCCGAGTACCATGACAAGGTGGCCGTGATCAGTGCCAAGATTGACAACCAACATGAGATTGCACGCTCCCTCACCCAAGCTAATGTGAGCCTACACAAGCAATTATCTGTGCAGAAGGAGATCTCGCTAGATTTTGCACGTGACATCATGAGTCTGTAGAAAGTGCTCGACCGTAACTTGAACATGCAAGAACATGCCATCAAGATAATCAACGAGCTCATGGAGGAGAAGAAGAATCTTGTGAAAACGTGCACCCTCCTGCAGGACGAAGTCACCGAGGCACTCAGAGGACGCCTCGAGGAAACCAAGGCTGCCATCCAAGCCTACCATGACAGGAACCGTTGCCTGAATGCAGTGAAAGAGATGAAGGAGTACATGAGCAGAGGGATCACCATACTTGAGGGTGTCTGAAAAGAGAACGAGGAGATAAGGGCTTGTCTAGAGGCGTATCAGAGCAATGCCCAAGTATGATTCCCGTTAGAGGGGGCACGAATATCAGTTTATGCGCCACTATTTTTGTAATATTTAGGGTTCAGGGAGCAATGCCAAAGTCTGCTTCCAATTATAGGGTGCAATAAGAATCCTAGGGCAACTCCTTATCTATCTGTACATGAGTAGGTGTTCATGTTCATGAATGGACACCATGCGCTCTTTCCATTATGTATCTGGACATGAATTTCTGCATTATGAGTTTGCCACTAGCCCACTACTATTTGGTGACATTGGAAAAAACCCACAGCACACTAAACTGCAGATAAACCTTATTTGTCTTTGAAATTGAAATTATGACAATGCCACTAGTCGATTCATAAAATGTTGATTAGTCCTAGATTGCTTCTTCCTTGAAATTATGATAGTGCCACTAGTCAATTCAGTTAATTATGGAAACTAACCAGCTTGTCCTGGTGAACTGAACAAACCATACTATGTATTTTTGTTGCAAGGAAAGAGGCGAAAGCTCAACTAGGACCTGGCGACCTGGCTAAATGACAAGATAGCCATCCAAGGGGAGAAGCAGAATTCCTAGAAACTGGCCTTTGACCACCTGCGTGGTGAAGTCGTGTTCCTTTTTAACAAGTGCCAGGAACTGAAGGAGGTAAACACCAGCTGGGTGAAGCTTCATAGGGAAGGTCGCCTCGGCTAGGAAGCAGACGGAGATCATGAAAGGGATCTTGAAGGAAAATCGTATGGCTATGGACCAACTTCTCGAATCCGTGACGGAGTGCTGGAACCTGCAGCTGGCGCACGACAAAGTACTGAAGGAGCTGGCCGATCTTAGGGAGGAAAACAAGCAGCTCTGGGCTAGTCTCGCTTGAACCCAACATATGTCTATTTAGTACTGAACTGCCTGGTTTATCCTTTGTAGTGGTGATTTTGTAAACATGAACTTAACTCTATGCACGATATGTGTGTTCGTCTAAAATTAATTTGCTTGAGGACTGAGTTTGTCTTAGTTAAGAAAGCACAACTGCAAACCTTACAGTTAACTAGTTTCAGGCATTAGCACAACATAAATTATTCATCTCGAATTTCCTTTATCCTTTGTAGTCTGTCCTTGGCCACCCTCGTGCGCCTTCTACAATTCCTTCAACAGATCCACAATGCAGTACTCTAGATTCTTCTTGTCTTCCTTGAGCTAACCTCTCTCCTTTTCTGCATTATGAATCAGCAACCTGTGACTATCCTAAAGCTTCTTTGCAGTTCCAACAACCAAGCTCCTATTGATTCTATCACTTAGTTCTGACTGAAAATTCTCGATTTCTTGTTCCATCTCCTTATTTCGTACCAACAACTTGTAATTTTTTTCAGCTGCATCACAAGCATCAGTAAATCTCCCGACCTTTCCAACTCATACATCTCCCATAACTGTGCCAAACATTTCTTAAGTGCATCTGGCCACTCAAGATCCACCCACTCTACTACTTTACACACCGGGCCAACCTAAACAAACACACACTATAGTGTTACGAACATACACGATACATTTTTCTTCATGTAACCGTTGCACATAATGTAAACAAACCTGATTTGTACAGCCCAAAAACCTTCTCCCAGTGTTACTGCCTTCGAATCCAACATATCTCCTCAGTTTTAGCCCATGGTCACATGGTACTTCTCCATCGAGATCTAGGCCCTCCCATTCGGAGTCGTAGATCATCTATGGTACCTATAGGTAAACGCAAAGCTGGAATTGAACACGATCGCATGCACATATGGATCTCAGATCGAGAGATTTACCAATGCCTAACCCTAGCCAGAGAATACAGAGGACTCACATCATGGAAGGAATACTCGATGTCATAGAGAAGGCTGTCGCTGCTTGGTTGGTCATCCTCGTCGTTCCAGGATAGCATGGACAATGCGTCATTGCTGGCGACGGCATTGGCGACGGTGATTAGAGAGAGAGAGAGAGTGCAACCCTTCAACCGCTGCAACAATGACTAAATTGGCATGTTACAATAGTTTAATGGATACCATGCCCTTTCCCTGGATTGCTGTCTCCTGCCTAATATGGTTTCTCTTCATACATTCTTATTTCAAATATTAAACCTATACTCCCTCCATCCCAATTTCATTTCCTAAGGAAAACATACCAATATATTACATCATCTAAAGAAACAAAATCATGTCAACTACAAGGTACTTATGCATCACTTGTTCAGTCATGGTTTCACAAAACATTACATTACAATCTCTCAACAAACATAATCACAGAAACAAGTATATTACATTATCTAAAGAAATAAAATCATGTCAACTACAAGGTACTTATGCATCACTTGTTTAGTCATGGTTTCACAAAACATTACATTACAATCTCTCAACAAACATAATCACAGAAACAAGTATATTACATCAACTCGAGAAACAAAATCATGTCGACTACAAGGTACTTACGCATCACTTGTCTAGTCATGGTTTCAAAAAACATTATATTACAATCTCTCCACAAACAAAATAACAGAAACAAGTACAGTACATCATCTCAAGAAACATAATCATGTCAACTACAATGTATTTATGCATCACTTGTCTAGTCATGGTTTCACAAAACATTACATTACAATGTCCCAACAAACATAATAACAGAAACAAGTATAGTACGTCATCTCAAGAAACATAATCATGTCAACTACAATGTACTTATGTCTTATTACAACAACGATGGTTTCAATGAGTGCCATGTCCAAAAATCTTAACAGCTCACATAACATTATATTGCAATCTCTCAACAAACATAACCATAGAAATACGGTCTAAATGCAACAGTAGTCAATGTTACAAATACAGGCAGGGGAACCCCGCGGTCCATATGACAAGCCTAGGGTAGCAGCTCTCATCAGATCTCATCAACGTCGACCACCTCATTCTGTTCAGCAACTACAGGGGCCTCTACATCCGTTATAACCTATTCAACAACATCAGAAATGGTACCAAGGAAGAACACCTTCCTGGTTCACTTCTTTCGTCGCATAATCTACATAAGATCTTCAGTATCCAAAACATCTATGAATTGCTGCTTCTTATGATGCCACCACCGGATTTGTGCCATCTGATTAGGGCCAATACTGATTTCCTTACCGATCATCTCTCTCATTTCATCAAGTGTTATGTTTTTGGAATCGATAGTGATCTCCAAAGTACATGACGAAACTGGCTTATTAACTCCCTCATCAAGTTTTGCCATGTATGAATCCACCTCTAAGCATATACTGAACTTATCTAGATCAGCATCTATTGGTCCGTAGTCTCTAGGATCCGAAGCTCTGACAGCAAGATATCCAGCATCTCCATACATATCATTAATCGTCGCTTCAACTTTCACCTTACGATGAGCTGCACAACACTCCCAAACCATCTGAAGCTCATGGGAGTGCTCAATTTGCTGATAGGTATCATTCATGCTGCGCCACACCAATTTTGTCCTCTGTCTAGAACCCCAGGGAATCCTAGCGGCAAGCATATCTACCAGCTGCAAAACAGACACAACCTCTTTGCAATTCACAAGCAGATGCACATCTTGCCCGAACACAATCCTCTCGCAACCAAAATCAAGTTTTGCAGTGTACTGGCGAACATGAACTGTGAACTCATATAGGTCCCTTGTATCAAAGTTGTACCTAATTTGATTAAAAAGGGGAACTTTTCAGTTCATTCGATTCTATTATGCCGTAACTAATCTACTTGTAAGATAAATCACAGATAAGAAAAATTCACCTCTCGCTCTTCTCCCGGGTTTTTTCTTCGAGATCTGGGTGCCGCATCCGCCCACCGGAGCCGAACAATCCGCCGTCGTCCTTGCTTTTCTCTTCAACCCCCTGCTCGTAGGTACCTTGGGAGCAGAATCCTTGCTGACCTCCTCGCTAACCGGGGCTAAAGACCTCGTCGCTGCTTCGTGTTGAGCCCCAGACTCTGGCCCCGACGGACCCGAATCAGTTGGCGACGTAGCTTCAACCTTCGCCTTGCAAGACATGCTGGGCCAACGCCATCGGATTCAGTGTCGGGGGAGGGAGAAAAAAGGTCCTCCCCCACCGGCAGATTCAGGGTCTGGGAAGGGAAGAAAAAGGACCACCGCCGCTGCATCCAGATTCAGTGTCGAGACTTAGGAAAATACATTAATGGATTTGCCCCTATGACACGTGCAGGGTGGCTAAGAAGAGTGACCAGCGAAGAAGGGGCACAACAGGAACTAGTGTAATGGAATATCCTTACTTAACGGGCGTTATTTGAAAATATTGGGTTTGGCTATCATTCACTCGAAACACCCCTCTCAACAATTGGTGCCCCAACTTTTTGAATCACGGTGATTAAAATCAACTCGGATACCGCGATGCACTGGCGTCTCAACTTTTGGGCCGCAAAATGATATTATCCTAAATGCGTGCGTGAAAGCGTTGTTTGAGTACTGTGGTGCAGAGATTTTAGGCATGCAAGTGTACAACCACCTGAGGAAGTGGAGGCTGCATAGGATCTAGATCAGCAAGCTGAGAGACCTTAGGGGCGCACAGTGGTGTGAGGACACCTTCACCATTCATTTTGATGCCGAGCACTTCTAGGGCCATGTTTAGGTTAGCTCCCATGATCATTGATGCACTGACTTTTCACACATTAATGCTCCCATTCAAAGCTAACACACTCTCTTTCAATCGTAGGAGAACCCCAAGGACGCTGAGTACCTCAACAAGCTCATCCAAAACTATGTATAGATGCAAACCATCTTCTCCTACATCCTTGCCAGCAGCAGGTTTGCCAGGGATTAGGCGAGCTCCTTGATGCTCCTAGAGCTGAGGAGGGTGACACCCAAGAGTCTGACACCATGATCCTCGATGACGCTTAAAACCCAAGTGATGCTCAAGCTCCAGCTGCAGCTGGCAATGGCAAGAGGAAGAGGGGTTTTGACGAGGGGTAACCTCGGCAATGTCCTTTGTTATGGACTTGGGTTTCAGGGAAAGAGGTATGCTGGTGATTTTGCCGGCTTATCAGACAAACAAGTGAGGCGGGATTTACCCAGGTTCAGGCCCTCGTAGAGGAAATCATACTCTTGCTTGTCTGATCTTTATTGCTAGAGAGTACAAAGTCACCGAGTTGCTAGATGTGATATAGCTTACAACGGGTTTGCTATGGCTAAAGTCACAATACGATGTCCTCTCAGTTGGCTCCTTCTAGCCTTTATATGAGAGGCAGGATCTCAGAGTCCAGCCCAGGTTGGTTTATAGATTGAAAGGTGACTCTATGACTATGCCGGTTACACCTTGGGCTTCTACCTTGGTCATTACTTTAGGTTCATGGGATTCAGGTGCATCTAGAACCTTCAGATCCTTATGGGCCTCATGGGCCTTGTCCTGGATTCATACCAGATACACTAACAATGGAGACCCGATAGACCATACCCATGTTAGTAGCCCCCGAGGCTCTACTCGAGTTGTAAACTCGAGTTTAGTCTCCTAATGGTTTCTTTGGATGAGCGAACTATTAATTCAATAAATATTTTGTCATGGGGATATTGGTATAATGAGTTTGGTGCATCCGACGGATCAGGAACCGGTTAATTACTCTTGGGAAAAAACATCATGAACCTTCTCAAGCTCAAGTCTCCAGACTCAAACCTGGTATATGCTTGCGTAATTCAGTTCGGGCCGTTGAGGTCTTGTCGAATACTGGATTCCAGTTTTATGTTTGGATACCCAATGGGTCCACCAGGATTTTTCATCATATCATAGATATGGAAAATTTCTAGCAGAGCGCATTCGTGTGCGATTACGAAGACCGTTGGTCGGATCCTGGGGTCTTACCTTCATGTTGTAAACACGACATTTGGACATGTTATCGCAGCGGACACGGTATGATAACTCGAATATTTTATCGACTGCCTTGTTTGGCTGATGCAGTTGCTGAAGCTGTCATGTTGTTTGAAGTGATGTTGACATTTTCATCGGGTGCGCTATTAGCGCTCCCGATGGGGGTGATCTATGACGCTACACTCGGGTATGTGTATCCGAAGCGTAGGCTCAAAGTCATTTTTCTTTGCAACTGTAGATATTATTTCGTTGACTCCATTGGACGATTTTTGTTCTTTCTATCGGATTAACGCCAGTGCTCCCGGTAGGAGTAGCCCCGAGGCTACATTTGGGTACTTGAATCCGAGCATAGGCTCAAAGTTATTCTTTTTGTGCCTTTAATTTTATGTCAACTATGTTGGAGGATTTATTTTCTATCGGGTGTGTGGCCAGTGCTCCTGATGGGAGTAGCCCCCGAGTCTATGTTTGGGTGCTTGTACTAGAGAATAGGCTCAAAGATCTTCGTCATCTTAGAAGGTACTCAACTCAGGTCTTGTATGTTCTTGATTACAATTTTTTGCATTGTCTCTGTTGGAAAATTATTTTTTTCGGGTGCGTGGCTAGTTCTCCTAATGGGAGTATCCCCCGAGGCTATGTTCAGATGCTTGCATCCGAGCATAGCCTAAAAAATCTACTTCATCTGAGCAAATACTCGACTTGGGCCTTTTATCTTGGAGGTGCCGGTCGAGTCATTTTTGTCAAAACCTGATGCTTTTTCTTCCTCGATCATGACATCATTGTTGACAATGATGCCGTGCTCGAGTGATTCTACAAAGAACTTGATGCGACGCGACAATGGTGGGCCCATGACGTAGTGCTGACAGACGCGTGGACGATGCGCTAGCAGTTGATTTTACTGCACAACCCCACGTCGCATGTAAATCGAGGCGACACACGGTTAATCTCCTCTTTTTCCACAGTAATAGAGTTAATGGGGGATGGTTCATTTTAACTGCATCCAATTGGCGGCACAGATGCTCTTGACACGAATCGTCAACGACATCCAACAGTTCTCCTTCTATTGCTTCTTCTTTATAAGCGACGAAGGGGAAAAGTTACTACTCACTTCCCCTCCTGCCACTTCCTCTCATCTTCCTCCTTGTGCTCTTCCTCTCCATTTCCACCAGAAACTTGCGCTCTATTTCCTTCGTGATCTCTCTTAAGTATCCAATCTCCTCACAATGGGGAAATCCAAAGCGGATAGCTCTTCCATCGATGTGACTACAGTGAAGACTAAGGTTGGAGGATGGGCCAGATCCAAGTTCTCCTCTCGAGAGCTTCGCACTGCTCGCCAATCTAGGGTTCTCTCGCCAGACACAGTGTACAAGCTCCCTGGCAACGAGGCCAGACCTGCACTAAAAGAGGGCCGGCGGGTAATGTTCGTCTCTTTCCTCTACCGTGGCCTTTCTCTTTCTACCCACGAGTTCCTTTGTGGGCTTCTCTGTGTCTATGGCATGCAGCTGCACGAGCTCACGGCAAACTCCATTCTCCATATGTCCTGCTTAATCACTTTGTGTGAGTGCTTCCTCAGGATCCACCCGCACTTGGGCATGTGGAAGCGATTGTACTTCATACGGAGGAACGCGATGAAGGACACTATCTATGATGTCGGCGACACCATCATCTCTACTCGCTCGGATGTTGACTACTTCAACTTAAAGATCTCCGACTCTGTCCAAGATTAGCGGAGGAAGTGGTTCTGTATCAAGGATGAAAATCTCGATGGTCAACAATATGGGCTTGATCCTTTTTTATCTGACGAAGAATGTGGTGAAGGCCAAATCTTGGGAGCAACGCGTGACTCCGACGGATATTGAACAGACAAACCCGCCGATGGATCGGTTCCACGGTTTGCAGTATAAGAAGGGCAAGGATGTCTTGGGTCTTCAAATCACGTCTCACTTCCTTTGGCTTTGGATTCATCCTATCTAGGCTAGAATTTCGGCTATGTGGACATACACTGGGAAGAAGGACTCGATGAGGATTTTCCCCGAGAACCTTTCCACAACCAAACTCGAGAAAGAGGTTTGCTCCTTCATACCCCCCCGAGAGGATGGGGTTCCTTCATCCTTTCGAGTGGAGCCCTTTCGCAAGAACAAACTGCCACTAGCCGTAAGTTTTTGTTTGTTTTCTTTCTTTTTGAATTGTTCTCCTATTGTTTCTTGTTCCTTTACCTTGAATTCCTTCCCCTACAGGACCATGTGCCTTTGTACTCCCTTCCTCCGCTGCCTGAAGGTGGCTAAGTACCTGAGGCTACCACGAACACTAAAGGAGAGGCGAATATAGGGGTTGTTGGAGAAATCATAAATGAAGAGGACTCAACTACCGAGTCCTCCCACTCTCTGACAACACTCCCTTCCGCTAACTCTCAAGACTATGATGTTGATGCTGCGAAGGGCAAGAGGAAGTGAACCAAGGAAGACAACAAGGTTTTGGAAGACTCCGAAGACTCGAGTGCTTCCAAACCAAAGATGGTCCATCCAATAAGGTCGGCTCCTCCTGCCAAAAAGGGGCTTTTTGTTTTGCACAAGACGCCAGCTCGTAATTATAAACTGAAAGGAGTATGTCCGAGAGGCAATAATAAGTGGTTAGTATTTTATTCCAAGTTTACAATAGATGTTTATTTATCATTCTATAATTATGTTAACCGGAAACGTTCATACATGTGTGTTTAATAAACAAAGAAAAAGGTTCCTAGTAATGCCTCTCATTGCACTAGCTTGTTGATTAACAGATGATCAAGGTTTCTTGATCATGAACATTGGATGTTGTTAGTAAAAAGGTCATGTGATTGGAGAATGATATGATGATCACTTACACCCATAATAAGAATAGCAATATGATCAATTCAATCAAGTTTCATTGCTATATCAAACTCATACAATGTAGTCCTAATCCTTAGACCATGAGATCACGTCAATCACTAACACCGAAAGAGTACTTTGATTCCATCAAACGTCACACCGTAACAGGGTGATTATAAAGATGTCATTGGGTACTTAGAAAGTGTTAGTTGAGGCTCGTGGATCAAGATTGGGATTTGTCTATCCCGATGACGGAGAGATATACTCTAGGCCCTCTTGGTGATATCACATTGATAACAGCTTGCAAGCAAGTGATTTGATCAGAAGTAATGTTATATCATAGAACGAGTAAAGGGTACTTGTCGGTAACGATATCGAACTAGGTATGGATGATACCAAATGCTCAGATATCGGAAAAGTAATATATTGTGAGACAAAAGGAATTGACTACAACGTTAATGGTTTGCATGATCACTAGATTCATTGTTGAATAAGTGGCAGTCATTATGGATTTCCAAATCCCGCTGATGATTATTGATCATAGAGGTGTCTCGATCATGTCCATATTATTCATGAACCATAGGGTGGCACACTTAAGATTCGCTGACGCATTTTGAGTGGATTTGGAACTCTGACTAAATTACTGGACAACACAGGGGTTGTTTTGGAAATGCGTTGAAAGTGTTTTGGAATATGAAAATAACACAAGGGGTAATTGTTAATGTTTGTTAATTGAATGAATTAACAAATATTAAATAAATAAAAATGTTTTATTGAATCCATAAGTGTGGTTTAATTGTTATGAATGTCATGCAATTAAAAAGAGAATAAGAGAGGGGGGTTACCTACTTGATGGAGGAGGTTACCACCATGAAGATGGACTTACCACCGTAAAGAGGTGGAGGTGGCACCTCTAGGGGCTCCCCCCTCCTCTCCTATAAAAGGTGGCCATCTCTCCTAACTTCCTCTACACTCTTGAATATCCCTCCATTTCCCTTTCTTGCTGCTCCACTGTTTGGCGAGTGCTTGTAGCGAAGCGCTGACAAAATAATTCACCACCAACACTTGGAGAAGTGGAGGGGGAGGAGGAGTTTCAGTGGATCCCTTCTTCCGCTATCCCGCTGGACCGAGGGAGTGGAGGATGTCAACGAGCCGCACGTGTGACCGAGTACGGAGGTGCCACTGGTTGTGGTGCTGTGAGTACCTTACCTGGAGATAGTTACGTGTACACCTTCATAAACAATGTTTGTGCAGAAATGTAATCCTTCTTACGGTCTTAGAGGGTGAGTTACTTATTGCTTCCATCTCATAGATGAGATTGGCTAGATAGTGGTTCACATGTAGGAACATTTTGTTTTCCATGCTATGAACCCCATCAATGGTATCAGAGCCAAGTATATGCATAGATGTTATGCATGAGTAGAACACATGGAGATATGGGTGTTAATGATCATGTTATTGCTCTCTTCATGTATTTTGGATCATAGTGTCATAGTGATATGAAGCGGACCGAGAATAACCTTACATGTCCTCGCACATGAGACTTATCACACGCTTGAAATGCAATTTGTTTTGCATAAGTGGCTCCGCGGGTGCTTGTCTATCCCACTATAGTTATGATTTAATCTACAAAGGATTGCTAATAATATTTTTATCATCATTGTGGTTACATGTTCGTAGGTAAGAAAAGTTCTTCCCTAGAAATCCCTAAACCATGTAAAATATGCAAGCCAAATTAGAAGCATCTAACTTGTTTTTGCAGGGCATGTGATGTGGTCATTAATACACATATTGTTGTATGCAATGTGATTAATTGTAAGTTAAACCACTACACGAAATGTTTCCTTCCATAACGACTTGCCGACGGTCGTCGTAGAAGGCGCGTCTTTCGCGACGAATTTCTTGGCTCGACCGTGGCTGATGGAATTTTTTTTCCAGTTTCACGACCCTCTACTACGACGAAACCACTAAAAACATGGAGGAAGCTCAGCTAGCGCGTGGCAGAAGCAAGATATTTGTTTCCTCGCATGATGTTGACTCACCGAAGTCTTTTAAGGGTATGGGTCCCGGACATCAGTGTCTAGCGAACCATACTTTTCGGCCGCGCCTCCCTGATTTGAACTCGTAACGTTGCTCGATGTGTCTGCCATTTAGTCAGGCTACTGGATCCCACATGTTAGCCTCTCATTAGCAGAATCGTGCGTATAATGGAATTTTTTCCTTCACTCCCGCTATCCTATTTCAAACTTGATAAAGTTACTCTATGCATCTACCGTTTAATCAGGCTGCTGGGACCCACATGTCATCCTCTCATTAGAAGAAACGTGTGTATGATTGAATTTTTTCCTTTGCTCGTGCTACCTTGTTCCGAACTGGATAGCGCTGCTCGACGCATCTACTGTTTAATCACGCTGCTAGGGCCCACATGTCATGCTCTCATTCGAAGAAACGTGTTTATGATGGATTTTTTGCCCTCGGTCATGCCTTCGTGTTTCGAACTTGATAGCGTTGCTCGTTGCATCAACCGTTTATTCAGGATGGTGGGTCCCTTATGTTAGCCTCACATTAGAAGAATCGTGGGTATGATATATTTTTTTCTTCTCTAACGCTACCATGTTTCGAACTAGATAGCGTTGCTCGACGAATCTGCCATTTGCTCACACTGCTGGGTCCCCCATTTCAGCCTCTCATTACAAGAAACGTGTGCATGCTGAACTTTTTCCTCGCTGGCGCCTCCCTATTTCGAACTGGCAATGTTGCTTGATGCAGCATATATATAAGGTCGCGTTATTGGGTCCCACACATCAGCCTCTTT
The DNA here is from genome assembly GCA_023614405.1 of Avena insularis. Classification (NCBI taxonomy): domain Eukaryota; kingdom Viridiplantae; phylum Streptophyta; class Magnoliopsida; order Poales; family Poaceae; genus Avena; species Avena insularis. The sequence continues at coordinate 411,675,723 of CM042686.1, read as the reverse complement.
GTAAATGAAACGTGCGTATGATGGACTTTTTTTTGACCATGCTCGCTGTTTTGACCTTGGCAAATTGTTGGGTCCCAGATGTCAACCTCCTATGTGCAGGAAACGTGTCTATGCTGGGTCCTATATGATAACCTCTATTTGAAAGAAACGTGTGTATGTTGGACTGTTTTTTCGGGTCCCAGATGTCAGCCTTAGTGTAAAAAATGCTCATAAAGGCCGAATTAAAAAAGATTCTGGGCTAACTTGGGGCGGATGCACTATTCTTCATGGCTTATATTCTATGGGCTCACTCCTAATTGAATGGGCTATGGTCAGTGGCCACAAGACCACGAAAAGTCTGAATTAGAAGGTTTTGGGTTATGCTTGGGGCTGATAGGCTAATTATAGGGTTACGGGTAGGCTACACTAGCGAAAAACAAAAAATTCTACCGCGTCAACCAGGAATACTGTTGTCATAGATCACGGGATTACCTCTAGATGCGCAGTTGCAGAACTTGATGAAGCACGTCAGGGTAGTGTAGATGTTCTACATCTCCTCCTTGTCCTCATCCCACGAGTAGCCCCCCTTTGTGCTCCTCGTCTAAGTGCTACAGCTACAACACCTCCGAGGTATCCACACGTCTGGAGTGGAAGACGTCACACGCCAGACTGCTAGGTCTGCACGTGCGACACAGGCGTGAGAGGAGTGGCGGCTGGGTGGAATGCTCAACCTTATTCAGCTCGCCTCACTCTCTCTTATATAGGAATACCTGGTGGGCTTCTACATCAGTAGCCCATTAGTAGCCTAAGCCTGGTCTTATTCTGATCCAATCCTCATTTGGCTTCCAGGCCCTAAAGTGTGTGATCCTATAGGCTCATATACGTATAGACATGACACGAGTACACTTACTCCGTCAATAGTTGGTAGCGGTCTCTAGCAAGACGTGCCAAAACGCATATAAAGATCATTCGGGCAAACCATCACAAGATTGAGTACATGTCTTTCCCTTTGCCCTACGATATTTGGTCTAGCTCTAAGATGACCTCTCTTTCTTGATACTGTGATTCGGAATCCTTTTACTAGGTTAACTCTTAACCGTATGTAGAATGGCCATGCTTTTCTGGATCCGATCACTCGAGGGGCCTAGAGATATCTCTCTCGAGTAGAGAGGGGCAAATCCCATCTTGATTGACCAATGCCTTATAGCATGTATCAGGACAAAACCGAAAGCTACCTTTATAACTACCCAGTTACGGAGTAGTGTTTGATAGCCCCAAAGTAGGTCGATCCACATCTCAAGTACATGCGACAATCTCAGGTGTAAGGACAAAACGTACACGATGTGTGGAGAGAGATGCAAGTATTATTGCCAGACTCAACTTGGGTCTGTCCAACCCCATGTTCATAACATGTGTCCATATCATTGGTTTGACATCTTCATGTCTATGACTTGTGAAACATAGTCATCAACCAATCGATGTGCTAGTCTAATATTCACGTGTGTCCTCACATGAACTCTGACTAGGGACAACTATTAGATAACCATACAAATAAAGAGTTTCACAAGCAATTCACATAATTTCCAATCAATACAAGTTTCTTGATATATGGATATTCAAGGAACATTACAATAACTCATGGATACATATGAAATATAATCATCTCTATGATTGCCTCTAGGGCATATTTCCTTCACTAATTTCATGGGTTATGCTTGGGCATGCTGGGTCCTACATGTCATCTTATATGTAAGTGCAATATGTGTATGATGGACTTTCTTTGGCCACGTCTGATGTTTTCACCATGGCAACCATATATGGTCTTACTGCTAGGGCCCTTATGACAGCCTCTCTAGTATGTTCTAGCTTGTGGGTCTCCGATGCAGCCTTGTATGTTCTGTCTGGTGGGTCCCTGATGCTAGCCTCTCTATACAAGTATTTAAACCTTTTTCGAACCCACTCTCAAAAAACTCGAGGGATGTTGCATGTTGGTAGGTCCATGATGTCAGCCTCTCCGTAATGTGATATTGCTAGAAGAAAAAATGTAAACCCAAGATACACACACATGCGATTCGAACAAAAGACCTTCAAATCAAATAAACGTAAACTGAGTGCGTTGCCACTATAATAAAGATATTTATAGAATAAATATCATTAAACTTTTATTAGTACTACAACTTATGTATTAGTATTTTTCAAAATATTTTGTGTGTCTATGTTTATCTCTTTTAAAATATAAAAGAGCAGCGCTCCTGGCATCTCAATATATAAAATTCCACATAATGGAGTATTTTATTAAAAACATGGGTAGGCAAAGTTTTTTGATTTTGAGAGGTGGGGGGCAATACCCAAAAGGCCGAATTAAAAAGATTTTGGCTATTCTACATAGGCTGCTCCACATGGGTTATACTCCATAGGTTATGCTCCATGAGCTTCATTCTCAAATTTCACTAGGATGTGCTCAGCAGTCCCCTGACCCCTAAAAGGCCGAATTAATATGTTCTCGGCTATGCTCCATGGGCTCCTTTCTCAAATTTCACATGATTGTGGTCAGTAGTACCCTGACTCTGAAAAGACCGAATTAAAATGTTTTGGGATAAAGAGGGGTTGAATGAGCTACTAGATTTCTTCTTCTGGTTAATAAAAATGGCATTGTGATGTGCTTGGCCGGATTCAAAACAAAGACCTCAGAGAGGGAGGGGAGAAGCATTAATTCCTTTTGGCAGATATTCATGTCAAAATTCAACAGTACAAAATAAGGTAGAAAAGTCACAACAGATTCGAACTTCATATTCAGGAGCACTTGACCAATTTAGCAATATTTCAAAAGTGACCAATTCAGCAATACATACAATGAAATACAATAGCAGTACAGAGAGAACCAGTTCTTGTTTTAGCTCTAAAAACCTTGTTGTGCGATCAGTTTATCCTTTTCACCAAACACACTCGACCATTGGAGCAAGCTAAACTGACGATCAAGTCTGCTTTGAGTACCTTCTTCTCACATTAATGCCAGTGTGACCCCCGTATGTAACCCAAAATACCCAAGTCTCATCTAGATTGTGACAAGTCCATGTTTCAATAGAAAAGCAAGACTATCTACTGCCCTTGATTTAAACAAGTACCAGTACATCAGTATTAGTTCCACAAATATATTTAGTAATAGCAATGACAGAACATATGATAGATTTAGTAGCTTTCCTACTTGAAATTCAATAGCAGTACAGAGAGAATCAACTTTTGTTCCAGCTAAAAAACCTTGGTGCACGATCAGTTTGTCCTGTTCTCCGAAGAGACTTGATAATTGGAGCAAGCAGAACTAACGATCAAGTCTGTTCTGTGTGAATACCTCCTCCTTAGTTCAATGCCTATATGACCGCCCATATGCAAGCCAAAATGCCCAATACTCATCTAGATAATTGTCACAATGCTAAGTTTCAAAGGAAAAGCAAGACAATGTGATGCACTTCATCTAAACAAGTACCAGTACATCACAGTTCATTCTACAAAATATTGTACTAATAGTAATGATAGAGCATTTGATAGATTCAGTAGCATTTGAATGATCTAGCAGTACAGAATAAGACCGTAAAACTATCAGACAGATTCTTGGTTCATATTTAGCAGCACTTGATAGAGTTAGCACAATATTTCAAAGTCACCGGTTGGCAGTACATAGACAGTGACAAAAAGAATTGATAGATTCAGCAATGTGGACATTGAAATTCAATAGATGTAGCAAGGCCTGATTCAAAAGGAAAGCGAGACCATATTATGCACTTGACCGGTTGATCTGAACAAGTACAGAAGAAAACTTTCAATAGCTTTAGTAGCATTTGAAAGATGCAGCAGTACATAATAAGAAAGAAAAATATCGACAGATTCCCATTTCACATTCAACGACCCTTGGACATATTCAGTAGCATTTCAAAGTGACTGATTCAGTTTGCCCTTTTCTCCGAACACTCGATCATTGGAGCAAGCAAAACTGGCAATCAAGTCTGCTTTTCTATGCATGCTGATGGCTCTAATTTTTGCCATCTTCCAGTGCGTTTAAACGTTGTTTTTGGTCAAGCAATTGCCAAAGAAACTCTCAACTCTTGCCACTAATGACTAATAATTGCAAAGATATGCAAATTCCTTCTTTGATTTATGTTGTGCAGGAAATCGCTGCTTTTAAGACGAAATAAGGAGTCATAATGGAGGATGTTGAGGAAGTACGCACAGCCAAGTAATTGGAGAATCTTACCAGGGCATCAACACGCTTAACAACCACTGGTACGGGTGCGGTCCGCTCGTACCAGGTGGCGATGGCTTCGTCTCGTCAAACCCTACAACTTTTGTGAAGACGCCTATATATTTTGAGGCTCCAGCCGCCGGCCAGAGAGCCGCTGGCCAGAGAGCCGCCATTCTCAGATTGCATCACAACACTACCAAAGGAGATCCACACCATTGTTCATCCATAGTTCATCCATTGTTCATCACTTCCGCAATCCGTCCCTCCACTAACCATAGCCATTGCTTTGTACTTTTAGATCTCCTTGTGATTTAGCGACCATTGTAAGAATATTTGATTTTAATCTAAGTATTTGCATGATTTTTTCTATCTCCGATCTATTTGTTATGAGTGAGTAGTCCTGACGGGCTGCGGGTTGGAGAGAAACCTCGTAGCAATTATGTGCATCTAGATCATGGGAGAATTGTATTTTGTTTGGATTCGTGATATGTATCTTTTGTTTCTTCGTCTCTCGTCTCAATCTGTGGACTTGTCGGTACCCAAGATCCCATATATTGATTAAGGTTTGAGGTGAGATACTTGGATAGCAGCGATCTCATAGGAACCTCAGTGACAGAAAGGGTAGTACGGTCTTCGCTTAGCGCCCCATTTGGGATGAACAACAACATGACCACTTAAATCTTTGATATGTGTTTACACTTAATAATCGTTTGTAACTCGTGGCTTCGATGTACTCTCGCTTGGATTAAAAGTCTATTGCTATGCCCGCTGCATTACGGGGGCTCTAGAATATTAGGATGTGTTGCCCACAAGAGATTATCTCAATACAAACATTATACATGACTATGCTTATTATATTTTATCCCATTTGATGTGCAGCTGCAGGTGGATCTTCAACCCTGGCCTATCTCCATCCATTGATTCAAACCTTTTATAAAGAAAACTAGATTGGTCCAGTCAACTAAGGTAAAACGAATAAACAAAGTCTTGCAGATGTGTCCTTTTTTATTACATTTTAGCTGTGCTTTCCGAGGTTCGATTAAACCTAGGTCTTCTAGGGAAAAAACGATTATACTACATCAGTGAATCTAGATCGAAGGTATCAACCCTTTTTCTAGAATCTGTTACCGGGGAAGCAATTTCGCGATCTTGGTGAGGTCATTAGAGACCTTGTTTTTAGTTTTATTACTAGTTGTAGTTTAATTATTGTTATTAGTTTACTTTCTTATTGTCTATTTGAAAACCCAAAAAAATTATTTACTTGTTATTCGTTTTCATTACTTAAAAATTACCAAAAAGATAAGAGCCATGGCTCAAAAGATATTAGGGGAATATGCTACTCCCACTAATGATTTTATTCGTGCACCCATCACTTAACCCGTAGTTGATGCGGAAACATATGAGATAAAACCTATCCTTTTAAGTTTGGTTCAACAAAACCAATTTGGGGGTTCATCTTCTGAGGATTTGGTATTGCACTTAAATACTTTTACTGAAATTTGTGACATGATGTGTATTAAGGATGTAGATCCAAATGCTGTTAAGCTAAGATTATTCCCTTTCTCTCTTAGAGGAAAGGCTAAGGATTGGTTGCTAGCTCTACCAAAGGGCACTTTTAAATCTTGGGAGGAATGCACTAATTTGTTTATGACTAAATTTCCCCCCAGCTAAAACTATGCAGCTAAGATCCAACATCACAAGCTTTAGACAAGAAGACCGTGAGCCACTAGAGCATGCGTGGGAAAGAATGAAAGAAGCCGTAATGAACTATCCTAATCATGGGATGGAAGAGTGGCTTATATTACATTTATTTTATAATGGTCTTAACCCGATGTCTAAGTCTATGCTAGTTACTACAGAAGGAGGAACGATCATGGGAAAGCATGTGAGTGTTGCAAAGAAGTTACTTGATGATATGCAAAATAACCATGCCCAATGGCATGTGGAAAGAACCTCGAAGAGAGTAAGTTCAATTACCGAGGTAAACAATGAGGAGATTACATCTAAGGTAGATGAGTTGCTTAGCTAAGTAAAAGGCGAGGAGTGCTTAGATAATATTCCTATAGGAAAGGGTAAGGTGAACCATGAAAGTAGTATAGGAATATTATCTAATCAGGCTTAGCTTAGCAATCTCGAGGGATATCTGCCTAATGATCCGGTTCCTCACAAGGATGAAGAACTTGAAGTTTTGCCCGAGGCGCTTACCCAGAAGTGCAAAACTTTAACTTTTTCCGTCAGCACACAAAAAGTGCCTATTGTAAAGAGGTAAACTTCTTCACAAGGTTTTGTATATTAATTCGTATTCTTTATGAATTGTAACCATCTTACTCTGTTACTATCCAGAGCTAAAACAATCGCCAAGGGCAAGGGAAAAGGAAATCCGGGGAAGACTTTATGCCAACAGAAGTTGACTCTGGTTTCGCCCGCTACCCCACCTCCGACTCCTACCCCAAAGCCATCATTAGCACCAGAGGGTACTTCATCTCCACATGCTAAAGATGTTCTATGTCATTCTTTAGAGCTAGCAAACCTTGGTTCACATACCGACATCACCATGAGTGACCCAAGACTTGATAAGGGTGAACTCGCAAAAGGTAATGATCCCTCAGATGAGACCTTCGTAGAAAACCTTCTATAGAATCCGGGTTTTGCCAAACTTGGCCTTACTCGGAAGGGCATAGAAAAAATCCAAAAGCTAGTTCTCCATTGCCTGGAGACCCTAAATATCACAGTCGAAGAGGAGGCACAAGAAGTCGAGAACATCAAACTCGTCGAGATTCTTGACCAAGTTAGTCTTCAGACGAGAAATTGAAGGCCGATGTGGCTCTGCCGCCACCAGTGATTCCTTTGACTCTCGCCGAGAAGATTTATTCTGAAGTGAACATGAGCCTCATCAAACAGACTCATGAACATTATGTAAGTCATAATTCGACTCTTTTTATTTTATTTCATATCATATCCTCTAGCCCCCAAGCATGAAGTTGGATAGGAATCCGGATTTATGCTTTTATAGGATGCCAAAGAATGAACTGGTATAACCCCCAAGGCTCGTGCTGATATTTAACTTAGTTGAAATATTATCCCGGGTCTTAGTAGACTTACAACTCCGGTCACCATTCTGACTTACAGAAATTTAATGATTATAACCAGGAATTATTGAAGAATATCCGCAATAAGCGTAGAGATATCAGAGCTCTCCGACTTGAAAATGCACTTAACTTAAAGTTGTAAACGATAAAGTAGAAGGTAAGCATTTCTGACTTCATTTTCATAGTCCATTTTTGAATTTGTGGCCAAATCTTGATTTTATTTCTTGCTGCTCCAGAACTTGTGAAATAGTCCTGCAAGCTGATTGAATAAGCCAAAGATTTCAAGGTCTTGGAAACTAAAAATGCTGACTTGCATGCTGAGATGGACAGACTCAAGGTAGACCATGAGAGCATCATTGCTAGTGTTCTTGAATCTAGCAACATGGCTACTGAGGAGCGAGACCTCAAAATAGCTAAGCAAGACCAAACAATCTCAAACTTGAAGGATGAGTTGGACATGGAAAAAGATACCAACGAAGCTTTTCGGAATGAACTCCTAAGTCTTCAAGAGGGGAAGACCAAAGTAGATGACACTATCTTCAGTAAGTTTACTATCTCTGAAGTGTTGTTTTTCTGAATTTGTTTACTCGGATATATGGTTGACCTTCTTTTATTATTTGTAGGTGCTCTTAACATTCTTGATACCTCTTCATCCAAGTATCATACCAGCTGACGTGTTGCCGTCGGGGACCTGATCCATAACTTCCGCCAATCTTTGGAGGAAATCGGTGAATCTGTCGAGCTCTCCATCTTAAACACAATGTCCAGGTACGAGACAAAGCAAAGGGTATTCCCAAGCTTGTCAAGGATTGGAACATGTCGTATGCATGCATAGAGGCACATAATGCCTTGACAATGGTAATGAGCCACCGTGGAAGCATGGAAATATAGAAAGTTACCAAGGGTTATTTGACTATGGATGAAGACGGCAAGCCACAAAACATTAAAGAAATCTGGGATGCTTGTGTTGGATACGCTTGTCACGTAGACGAGCTGACGAGCTATGATGATCCGTTCTTAATGCCCGTTGAAATGCCACCTCCCACCCAATAAGAAGTTGATGAAGCTTATGAATACAACAAATAGACCGAGTCTAATATAGTCGTCTCGGAAAGTTATAGGGGTGATACAGGCGATGTTTCCAGTGAGTCGGCTAATCCTTCATCTTCACTTGCATCATAGAGTCTACAAGAAGAACAAAGTGTTATTCTAGAAAAACAATCTAATGTAATAGCTAGAATATTATTTTGTTGTGCTAGTCTGTAAGAACTCATGCTTTACTCTTTAGCACTTATGGCTTTTATTTTTGTGCTTGAAAAAAACTTAAGCACTGTTTTTTTCTATACTTTTTGTTTATATATGGCTTTCTGCCTCGTCCCTTTCGTGAGCCAACAAACCTTCAGCATGGAAACTTTGCCGAGCAACGGAGCTGAATTGCTAAACCAGTTTAAACCCGGAATCAAAGCCAGCTTCCAGTACCAGCAATTTACTACTCGAAAAATTCCCGCATCTAGCAATCAGACAAAAACGAACTATAAACTAGAAAATTTGGAATTATACCTGAAGGTGGCATTTTTAGAATTGGAAATCTAGCCATAAAAAACATGAGCATAAAGGACATTCAAGTATTTTGGGATTTTTGACTATGACATGATCATTCGGAAATAAGATGGCACATAAAAAACATCTCAAGAAAAACATTGAGGAGACCAATAGTTCATTTCAGTTTGAACATGTACATTGATATGATTACAAAGAAAGAAATTTAAGAATAAAAGGGACATAGCTGAGCAATATTCCTTGGACGGTCTATTTCATCCGGATTTGTACTGCCTCCAGCTCTCTTTCTCTTCTTAGTAGCATGTCTTTATTTTTCTGGCATTGTGTCAGTTAGGTAGTAAGAACCATTGTGCAATACTCAACTAACCATAAAGGGTCCTTGCCATATAGGGGCAAGTTTGTGCTATCTTTTTGCACTAGCCGGAGAACCAAATCACCCTTTCTAAAAGACTGATTCCTGACTCTCTAACTATGATACTTGCGTAACTACTACTGATAGGGGATAGATCTCTGCTCAACAACGACGCGAACTTCATCGAGCATATCGAGGTCATCTTGTCGAGCGACTTTGGAATCCTCTTCAGCATATCGAGATCACTTGGAAGAACTGCTTCTACACCGTGGACCAAGAAGAAGGGTGTATATCCGGTTGACCTATTAGGAGTGGTTCATAAACTCCATACCATAGACAACAATTCATCCTCCCAATCCCCCGTAGCACGATGAAGTGGTGCTTCGAGTCTTGGTCATAGGCCTTGAAGGTTTAAACCATTTGCCCTTTTGACTTGTCCATTGGCTTGTGGATGTGTGACTGATGCAATATCGAGTCAGATCCCTTGTTCATTGCAAAACTCGACGAGTTCTCCCCTTGAGAAGTTACTCCTGTTGTTTGTAATAATATCGTGTGGATATCCAAATCAAATTATAACATCCTCGACAAACTTTTTGGCTGTTGCTCCATCACAACTTGTGATGGGTTTTACCTCAATCCATTTCGTGAATTTATCCACCATCATAAGAAGGTGAGTGTACCCACTTTGAGCCCGTTTAAACGGTCCTACCATGTCAAAACCCCTGACCGCAAAGGGCCATGTAATCATAATTGTTCGTAGCTGATCAACCGGAACATGGGCTTGTTTGGCATACTTTTGGCAACCTTTGCACGTCTTGACCAGCCATTCGGCATCTGCCTTAGATGTAAGCCAGAAAAATCCATGTCTAAAGGCCTTTGCCTCTAAAGAATTGGCTACGGCGTGATGTCCGCATTCGCCTTCGTGGATTTCCCTTAGGATTTCTACTCCTTCTTCTAGAGAAACACAGCGCTGAAAGAGCACAGACACACTCCGCTTATAGACCTCACCACCCACCACTATGTAGGATTTTGCTCGTTGGATGATCTGCCGGCTCAAAACTTCGTCTTCGGGTAATTTTCTATCTACCAAGAAATAAAGGTAGGCTTTTTTCCAGTTGGTAATTACAACCAGAACTGCTATAACTGGTGAGTCGGATTTGGTCGGATACTCCTCATCAACTCCTATGATAGAGGGGACTTTTAAGTGCTCCAAAAAAGCACCATCCGGAACCTTTTTCCATGCAGAGCCTATTCTTGATAGAGCATTTGCTTCCTCATTTTCTGTTCAGGGAATGTGTTGAACTTCAAACCCTTCGAACGATTTAGATAGTTCATCCATGACAACTCTATATGCTGCCATGTGCTTGTTTGCATTACAGATATCAGATACTTGCTGGGCAACTAAATCCGAGTCTCTGTAACACATGATTCGGCAAATGCTAATGTCTTTTGCAATTCGCATTCCATGCAGCAGGGCTTCATATTTGGCAATGTTATTTATCACCATGAAGTGAATCAACAACACATAAAATAGTTTATCACCTTGGGGTGATTTGAGCACCACGCCAGCCCCCAAGCCCCCGAGCGCTTTAGGCCCGTCAAAATGTAGGGTCCAAACTTCCGTTTCTGGGAGACCTGTGTTTTCTACCATCTCTATCCAATCAGTGACAAAGTCAGCAAGAATCTGGGATTTGATTGATGTGAGAGATTTATACTCAATATCAAAAGCTGCTAGCTTAATGCCCCACTTAGCGACGCGTCCTGTGGCATCGCTGTTGTTGATTATGTCTCTCATGGGAGCTGTGCTGACCATGGTAATCTTGTGCTCTTGAAAATAATGTCGTAGGTTTCTGGATGCGAAGAACACACCATAGGCTAACTTTTGGTAATGAGGATACCTTTGTTTCGATTCAGTCAAGACCTCGTTGAGATAATAGGTGATACATTGCAAATGTATCTATAATTTTTGATTTTCCATGCTTAGTTTTATCCACTTTCTTGTGTTTCGTTCCAACATTGGAGTACTTTTCATATGATTTCTTGGACTAACCTATTAACAAGAGCCACAATGCCAGCTGCCTGTTTTCTGCTGTTTTTGGTTCCAGGAAAGTCAGAAAATCAATATTCTCGGAATTGGACGGGACAAAAGCCAAAGTGCCTATTTTTCCGGAAGTGATCAAGTGCCAGAATACGAGACGGAGAAGGGCCAGGGAGCCACCACACCACCTGGCCCGCGCCAGGGGGTGGTGTGGCCGCTCCCGGCACCCTCTCGGCCTCTCCTTCCGCCTATATATTGCCCTCGGGACGAAAACCCTAAGTACCCGATCAAAAATACACGAAAGATTCTGTAGCCGCCGTCATCTCCATCCCTAGATCGGGAGGGATCTGAAGCTCTTCCCGGCACCCAGCCGGAGAGGGGAATTCACCCTGGAGGCCTTCTTCATCACCATGCAAGCCTTCAGTGTGATGCGTGAGTAGTTCATCCTTGGACTACAGATCCATGTAGTAGCTAGATGGCTAGTTCTCCTCCTTTGTGCTTTCATGTCTAGATCTTGTGAGCCTCGTTCATGATCAAGTTCATCTATTTGTAATTCTACATGTTGTGTTTGCGGGGATCCGATAGATATTGAGATGCTATTTTAGATTGATTATTGATTCTATCATGTCTTTGTTATTTACGATCTTGCATGCTTTTTGTTGTTAGTAGCTATCTTGGCAAAGTAGATACTAGCAACTCGAAGAGTTAGTATTTATGCTCGATAGTGGGTTCATGCCTCTGGTAATCCGGGGAAGTGACAGAAATCTCTAAGGTACTAGATGTGCTGTTGCTACTAGGGAGAAAACAACAATCCTTTGTTCATCGAACAATCGTATTGTTTACTTTACATGTAGTTCGTAAAGCAATAATTTGTTGCTTGCAACTTAATCGGAGGGGTTCGATGATAACCGAAGGTGGATTATTAGTCATAGATGCAGTTGGATGGCGGTCTATGTATTATGTTGTAATGCCCAATCAAGTCTCAAAGGAGTCAAGATGATTAGTATATGCATGTATTGCTTTCTCGGTGTTTGTCAATTGCCCCGCTGTAATTTGTTCACCCAGCATGTTATCTATCTAAGGAGAGCCACCTCTAGTGAACTATGGATCCCGGTCCTTGTCTTTTACATACAATCTATAAACTGTTTACTGCTTTGTGTTTACTTTCTGCAAACTTTTACTTCTTTCCATTCGATACGTTTAATCCTTTGTTTTCGGCAAAACACGGTGAAATTGACAACCTCATCGCAAGTTGGGGACAAAGTTCTGTTGTTGTGTTGTGCAGGTCTCCACATTGCTAATAGCACCGGTAGTGCGCCCTGCCAAAGCTCAGCTAGTAACATCTTTGGGGTGTTTCCTGGATCCTACTAGTTCGATTAAACCTTGGTTTCATACTGAGGGAAACTTGCTGCTGTGCTCATCATACCTTCCTCTTGGGGTTCCCAACAAGCTCTACATCAACCACGCACCAGCACTTTTCTGGGCGCCGTGCATTGAGCCATCAAGCGATTTTTTGGCGTCGTTGCCGGGGAGTCAAGGACATCTTCACAAGGGGAGTCCCTCATAACCAATCTCTTTAATTTGTTGTTTTTGTTTTGCTTAGTTTCTTTTTGCTTTTTTTTCTTGTTTTGTTCTTCAAAAACACAAAAAAAATAGTTTTACTAGTTTGCTTTCTTATTTTCAAAAACACAAAAATTTAGTTCCTATCTTGAGTTGCCACTATGTATAGCCTTGCTCCAATCACTATGTCACCCGAGGAAATGATGTTCACTTTTAAACAAGGAATTGAGGAAAGTTTTAAGGAAGCTTGGTCTAGAATCTCTGATCTACATGAAAAAACTAAGCCTAAAATGACTCAAAGCTTGTTCCTTAGCAGTTTTTACCTTGGGATTGCTCTTTGCTATAGATATGCTCTAGATGCTGTTGTGGGAGAAGATTTCCTACAATGTAATGAGGATGATGCTACTAATGCTATAAAGAAATTGATCCTCACTTACAACATGCCTAGCCAAACTGATATTTCTTTTGCAAAAATATTTGCTAGGTTGAACACTCTTGAGGCTAGCACTACTAGCTTAGAAAGTTGCTATAATACGCTTAGGGAGCATCACAATTATGTTCCAATAAACTCTGAACCATCAAAGTGGTTCCCTACAGTAAAAATTGAGATCAACACTGAAAATTTTCAAGCTCGCTGTGATATCATGTCTGAATTTTGTCTTATGCCCAAAGATATTTATAAATCTCTGAATACTTGGGGGCTTACTGAAGGAGGAAAAGAAATATCTCTTGCTAATAATACTGCCATATTACCTCTTGGAATAGCTGAAGGAGTGTTTACAAAGATCCTTGGGAAAACGATTTCTATTGATTATATTCTTATTGAATGTGCAGGAAAAGGACAAATTACACTTGGAAGGTCCCTATTAGAACTCCTTGGAGCAATAATAGATGTGGGAAAGGGGACCATGCACCTTTCTTCTCCACCAAACAATCACATTTTCCCAAAGGTTAAGAATAAAAATAAGAGAGCTAAGGGCAAGAAAGTTAGTCTTAATGCTTCTTTATTTGAGAACACTTGATTATTTCTTTGCTTCTTATGCCTAACTTAAAGGCGTTAAAGAAAAGTACTTTTTGGGAGATAACCCAAGAGTTTTAGATGAGTCTTGGAAGTTATTACCTCTGTAATAACCTCTCCTTATCCTTTTAATTTGCTTTTTGTGCCAAGAGTAACCTCTAATGAGAGTGAAGTAATGATTGGGAAAGTTGCTGTCCCGAAACAGATTTCTGTGCTTCACCGTAAAAATTCCTGAGAGAGTTCTGTATGTAGGAATGAGCTGTACTTTTTTGTACTTCTGCCACAGGTTGTTATCTAACTTTAGTTAGTTCAACACTTTTTGATTTGAGCAACAAAAGGTCTTCGAAAAAATTCGTCTTTACCTGCTGGTCTGTTTTGACAGATTTCTGCCATTTTTCTGCATTTGCTTCTTGTTAGTTCCTTCTTGAGTTCCTTTGGGGAATTGAGCTTTCTGAGGGAAGTGTAGTGTTCTAATGGAAGTTTATTTGGTTTTAGAACTGAACCTTGAGACTTATTTCTCTTAAGTGCACTAATGTTGCTAATGAGATTGTGTGAAGTTTTGTATGAAGGAAAATTTTCAGGTGTATGGAAGGAATGAGTAATGAGATGAAGGATGGACTAAAGCTCAAGCTTGGGGTTGCCACGCGTGTCACCCCAAGAAATATCCAAGAAGTATAAGCGTCAAAGCTTGGGGATGCCCAAGGCATCCCCTTCTTCATCAATAAAAAGTCCAGGTTTCTTCCAAATGCTTCATTTTTATTGTTTCATGCACAGTTGTGTTGTTCTTGGAGCATCTTTTTTTTCATTTTCGTTTTGGTTTTTAGTTTTATTTGGTTTGATTAGTTTTCTGAATAAATTGGTTGGACCCCCTCTTTCGTACATTGGTTTGCAAATAGTTTGGTTTGGTTTGGAAAAGAGTAGGAAAGTTCATGCTTATGTGGTAAAAAGAGCTTGTTTTTGACTGTGGCCTATGCTTTGTCATGCCATGCTTGATATTGTTTTGGCTTTATGCTTAGTATTATTTGCTGTAGCATGACTTGTTATAAACAATTGAGATTGCTTAATGTGCCTTGGATGAATCATGCGTCATTTTAGCATATTAAAGCATAGTATAGTGGCATTCTCCCTTGATGCTTTATTTGGGTTGACTTGGCGCATGCTCACACCATGTTATGACTATACCAAGTCACGATAGCCTTTATGATCCTTTAGTTTTCGACTTGTAATATCACTATATGCTTTAATTAATGATGTTTTGTCGCTTTGCATGATTATGGCCATTATTGCTCTCTTAGTTTGTCGCTCCCAATCTTTTGCTAGCCTCCACAACCAAGTATGAGTTCCACTCATGCATCCAACTCCCTAAACCAAGTTATTCCAAAGAGTCCACCATACCTACCTACTAGCTTATGCTATTCCAAGTATATTCATGCTTTTTTTTACCTTCCAAATTAGACTTGTTATGAGAAAACTAGTGATTAAAGATCTCATGAACTTGATGGCACACATTACTTTACTTGCGCTTAATAAACTTGAACCAATGTGTCTTCTATGTAGTATATGCTTGCACTTATTTGTTGGGAATTAGCAGAACAATGCTTTCATGGCGACGCTTTCAACATTGCACTTGGTACTTGTACCTAGTTGATATCATGCTCTTTTGTATATGGATGTCGTCAGTGTGAAATGAAAGGGGAGCTTGTAATTCCATGGAGTTATGTATATGTGTTAGAGAAACTCCTGGGCCGCAGGTCTAATCCATGCTGACATGGTGAAAACTTGCAGCGTAACCATAATGAGCTGTCTATGAAGCATTCTTCTTATAAAAAAAGAGTCCTATATTGAAAAAAAAGAGAAAAGAAAAAAAATAGATACTATGAAAAGAGGAAAGAGAGAAAAAAGCACCATATTCCCATGGTAAATAAGAAGAATGCTAGGATGCTCGTTGTCTGCTTGCCTTGTCATTTTGATATGGGGATTCTTCCGTATCATCGGGCAAGGGGTACCCCGTTGGCGGTTCTCAATGATACACATGTACTTACAATGACAAGAACTTACCGGTGACTAAACTTGAGTAGCATGAGGAGCGCCCCTCGTATACAAGGGACATGAGATTTCCGACTTATACTTCGTCAAGCATGTACACCATAGTTTGTTCACTTTAACCTTAATCACTTCAAGATGCTTATGATAGGAGAAATGAGAGCTGAAAGCTATAAGTACCATAATTTTTGGAAGCTCTTTATGAGACTTGAATCCCTACTTCCTTTTACAAAAGGCCTTTCTTCCACCATTTTATTGTGTCTCCACCTTCTACATTTATGCACCTACTTTGAGAGCATAGTGGCCATTCTTAGTTCTATGTGCATTATCCCAAGACTAGTTGATTGATGCATACTTTGATATTGCTTGTTTTAAACTATTGTATATAGTCACTCTTATGAACTTTGAAGGTGTCCTATGCATTTATATTTCCTACTCTCTTGAGGGACAAGCTGAATACTATTATGCCATGTTTTCTTTATGTGAAACAAACAAACTTCTTGCAAAGCATTGTTATTCATGAATCTTTTGTTTGTGCCTTTTCATGTTACATCATAGTTTCTTTGCTTATTTCTAGAACTTTGTCTTTCATGTCATGATTGAAGTACTATGATCCCAGCTTTGAATGTTTTACAAATACTTTGATCAAGTCTTTGATGGTGCATGTCACCTCAAAAATTATTCTTTCTTTTTATCACTTACCTACTCGAGGACGAGCAGGAGTTAAGCTTGGGGATGTTGATACATTGCAAATGTATCTATAATTTTTGATGTTCCATGCTTAGTTTTATCCACTTTCTTGTGTTTTGTTCCAACTTTGGAGTACTTTTCATATGATTTCTTGGACTAACCTATTAACAAGAGCCACAAAGGCCTACTGCTTTTCGCTGTTTGTGGTTCCGTGAAAGTCGAAAAATGAATATTCTCGATTTGGACGGGACAAAAGCCAAAGTGCCTATTTTTCCGAAGTGATCAAGTGCCGTAATACGACGAGAAGGGCCAGGGAGCCACCACACCACCTGGCCGCGTGGCCAGGCCTGGCCCGCGCCAGGGGGTGGTGTGGCCGCTCCCGGCACCCCCTCGGCCTCTCCTTCCGCCTATTGATACATTGCAAATGTATCTATAATTTTTGATGTTCCATGCTTAGTTTTATCCACTTTCTTGTGTTTTGTTCCAACTTTGGAGTACTTTTATTATGATTTCTGGGACTAACCTATTAACAAGAGCCACAAGCTTGCCTGTTTTTCTGTTGTTTTGGTTCCGTAAAAGTCGAAAATGAATATTCTCGAATTGACGGAAGCCAAAGTGCCTATTTTTCCGGAAGGGATCAAGTGCCGTAATCACGAGACGGAGAGGGGCCGGGGCCGCCACACCACCTGGCCGCGGCCAGGCTGCCCGCCAGGGGTGGTGGTCCGCCGACCCCAAGACCCCTCGGCCTCCTTCCGCTTATAAGTTGCCTCGACAGAAACCCTAAGGGCCTGATCAAAATTCCACGAAGAGTCTCAGCCACTGCCATCTCCGTCCCAAGATCGGGAGGATCAAGCTCTTCCTGCACCTGCCGAGAGGGAATTCACCGAGGCCTTCTTCATCACCATGCAAGCCTCCGTGTGATGCGTGAGTAGTTCATCCTGACTACGAATCCATGTAGTAGCTAGATGGCTGGCTTCTCCTCCTTTGTTCTTTCATGTTTAGATCTTGTGAGTCTGCTCATGATCAAGATCATCTATTTGTAATCCATACATGTTGTGTTTATGGGATCCGATGGATATTGAGATGCTATTTCAGATTGATTATTGATTCTGTCATGTCTTTGTTATTTGAGATCTTGCATGCTTTCCGTTGTTAGTAGCTATCTTGGCCAAGTAGATGCTAGCAACTCCAAGAGTTAGTATTTATGCTCGATAGTGGGTTCATGCCTCCGTAACTGGGAAGTGATGAAATCTCTAAGGTACTAGATGTGCTGTTGCTACTAGGGAGAAAACAACGATCCTTTGTTCATAGAACAATTGTATTGTTTACTTTACACGCAGTTCGTAAAGCAATAATCTGTTGCTTGCAACTTAATACTAGAGGGGGTTCGGATGATAGCCTGAAGGTGGATTATTAGTCATAGATGCAGTTGGATGGTGGTCTATGTATTATGTTGTAATGCCCAATCAAGTCTGAGAGGAGTCAAGATGATTAGTATATGCATGTATTGCTTTCTCGGTGTTTGTCAATTTCCCCGCTGTACTTTGTTCACCCAGCATGTTATCTATCTAAGGAGAGCCACCTCTAGTGAACTATGGATCCCGGTCCTTTTTCTTTTACATACAATCTACAATCTTTTACTGCTTTGTGTTTACTTTCTGCAAACTTTTACTTCTTTCCATTCGATACGTTTAATCCTTTGTTTTCCGCAAAACACGGTGAGATTGACAACCTCATCGCAAGTTGGGGACAAAGTTCTGTGGTTGTGTTGTGCAGGTCTCCACGTTGCTACTAGCACCGGTAGTGCGCCCTGCCAAAGCTCAGTTAGTAACACCTTTGAGGTGTTTCCTTGCTCCTACTGGTTCGATTAAACCTTGGTTTCATAACTGAGGGAAACTTGTTTCTATGCTCATCATACCTTCCTCTTGGGGTTCCCAACGAGCTCTACATCAACACCACGCACCACGCACTTTTCTGGGCACCGTGTATTGAGCCATCAAGCGATTTTCTGGCGCTGTTGCCATGGACTGAAGAAGAAGAAGCTCCCAGATCAACCTCGCGCCATCAAAGGATTTTATGGCGCCGTTGTCGGGGAGTCAAGGACATCTTCACAAGGGGAGTCCCTCATAACCAATCTCTTTACTTTGTTGTTTTTGTTTTGCTTAGTTTATTTTTGCTTTGTTTGCTAGTTTTGTTCTTCAAAAATCCAAAAAAAATTAGTATTATTTGTTTGCTTTCTTATTTGAAAACACACAAAAATTAAGTCTCCCTTAGTTGTCACCTCTCCCTTAGCTCACCATGTTGATCTCTACATTCACCCTGAAAGACCTTCCAATTGGTAGTGGTTCTATAATTGGGAAAGACAATATTGAAGAATTCTTTAATCATGTTAGCAAACATGAAGATACTAAGGATAGATACCTTGTAGAACTTTCTCCGGATTATGAGATTGCTGCAGCTTCTTTAATTCACATGTTAGAAGCTAGGTTTGTTAACCTCAACCCCTTAATGCAAGTAATGTTTCTTAAGCTTAAAGAAATTGAGGATCCTGAAAAGAGGGATTTTATTCTAGAAACTTTGTTTCAGGAGTTCTATGATGTTGCCAAGGAAGCTAGAAAAGTCTTTGAACATTTAAATATGCTAGGCTCATGTGTAGATGTTGTTGGTACGCGAGAAAATATGAACAAAACCAAACCTAATGGGGAGGAACCTAAGATACCAATACCCTTTAAACTAGTAGCAATACATGATGCCATAGAAAAGAATCTTGATTGGATTGTTCCTGCAAACCCTTTTGATGAGAATAGTGAACCCAAGAGCATTGAGAGAGGGTCCTCTAGAACTTATTTGGATGATATACCATGCCTTGTTGAAGATATTTCTGGTATTGATCTTAATGCTTCTTCATTTGAGAACACTTGATTCTTTCTTTGCTTCTTATGCCTAACTTAAAGGCGTTAAAGAAAAGGACTTGTTGGGAGATAACCCAAGAGTTTTAGATGAGTCTTGGAAGTTATTACCTCTGTAATAACCTCTCCTTATCCTTTTTATTTGCTTTTTGTGCCAAGAGTAACCTCTAATGAGCGTGAAGTAATGATTGGGAAAGTTGCTGTCCCGAAACAGATTTCGGTGCTTCACCGTAAACATTCCTGAGAGAGTTTTGTATGTCGGAATGATATGTAATGTTTTGTGCTTATGCCCCAGGTTGTTATCTAACTTTCGTTAGTTCAACACTTTTTGATTTGAGCAACAGAAGGTCTTCGAAAAAAATCGCCTTTACCTGCTCGTCTGTTTTGACAGATTTCTGCCATTTTTCTGCATTTGCTTCTTGTTAGTTCCTTCTTGAGTTCCTTTGGGGAATTGAGATTTCTGATGGAAGTGATACAGTAGCTAGTGTTCTAATGGAAGTTTATTTGGTGTTAGAACTGAACCTTGAGACTTATTTATCTTAAGTGCACTAATGTTGCTAATGAGATTGTGTGAAGTTTTGTATGAAGGAAAATTTTCAGGTGTATGGAAGGAATGAGTAATGAGATAAAGGATGGACTAAAGCTCAAGCTTGGGGATTCCACGCATGTCACCCCAAGAAATATCCAAGAAGTACAAGCGTCAAAGCTTGGGGATGCCCAAGGCATCCCCTTCTTCATCAATAAAAATTCCAGGTTTCTTACAAACGCTTCATTTTTATTGTTTCGTGCACAGTTGTGTTTCTCTTGGAGCATCTTCTTTTTTGTTTTCGTTTTGGTTTTTAGTTTTTTTGGTTTTCTTAGTTTTCTGAATAAGTTGGTTGGACCCCCTCTTTCATACTTTGGTTTGCAATTAGTTTGGTTTGGTTTGGAAAAGAGTAGGAAAGTTCATGCTTATGTGGTAAAAAGAGCTCGTTTTTGACTGTGGCTATGCTTTGTCATGCCATGCTTGCTATTGTTTTGGCTTTATGCTTAGTATTCTTTGCTGTAGCATGACTTGTTATAAACAATTGAGATTTCTTAATGTGCCTTGGATGAATCATGCGTTGTTTTAGCATATTAAAGCATAGTATAGTGGTATTCTCCTTTGATGCTTTATTTGGGTTGACTTGGCACATGCTCACACCATGTTATGACTATCTCAAGTCACCATAGCCTTTATGATCCTTTAGTTTTCAACTTGTAGTATCACTTTATGCTTTGATCAATGATGTTTTGTCGCTCTGCATGATTATGGCCATTATTGCTCTCTTAGTTTGTCTCTCCTAGTCTTTTGCTAGCCTCCACAACAAAGTATGAGTTCCACTCATGCATCCAACTCCCTAAACCAAGTTATTCCAAAGATTCCACCATACCTACCTACTAGCTTATGCTATTCCAAGTATATTCATGCTTTTGTTTACCTTCCACTTGTTATGAGAAAACTAGTGATTAAAGCTCTCGCGAACTTGATGGCACATTTTACTTTATTGCCTCTAATAAACTTGAACCATTGTGTCGTCTATGTTGTATATGCTTGCACTTATTTGTTGGGAATTAGCAGAACCATGCTTTCATGGGGAACGCTTTCAACATTGCACTTGGTACTGGTACCTAGTTGATATCATGCTCTTTTGTATATGGATGTCGTCGGTGTGAAATGAAAGGGGAGCTTGTAAGTCCATGGAGTTATGTATATGTGTTAGAGAAACGCCTAGGCCGCTGGTCTAATTCATGCTGACATGGTGGAAACCTGCAGCGTAACCATAATGAGCTGTCTATGAAGCATTCTTCTTATAAAAAAAAGAGTCCTATTGAGAAAAAAGAGAAAAGAAAAAAAAGAGATACTATGAAAAGAGGAAAGAGAGAAAAAAGCACCATATTCCCATGGTAAATAAGAAGAATGCTGAGATGCTCGTTGTCTGCTTGCCTTGTCATTTTGATATGGGGATTCTTCCGTATCATCGGGCAAGGGGTACCCCATTGGCGGTTTTCAATGATACACATGTACTTACGATGACAAGGACTTACCAGTGACTAAACTTGAGTAGCATGAGGAGCGGCCCTCGTATACAAGGGACATGAGATTTCTGACTTATACTTCGTCAAGCATGTACACCATAGTTTGTTCACTTTAACCTTAATCACTTCAAGATGCTTATGATAGGGGCAATGAGAGCTGAAAGCTATTAAGTACCATAATTTTTGGAAGCTCTTTATGAGACTTGAATCCCTACTTCCTTTTTACAAAGGCCTTTCTTCCACCATTATATTGAGTCTCCACCTTCTAACTTTATGCACCTACTTTGAGAGCATAGTGGCCATTCTTAGTTCTTGTGCATTGTCCCAAGACTAGTTGATTGATGCATAACTTGTTATTGCTTGTTTCAAACTATTGTATCTAGTCACTCTTATGAACTTTGAAGGTGTCATATGCATTTATATTTGCTACTCTATTGAGGGACAAGCTGAATACTATTATGCTATGTTTTCTTTATGTGAAACAAACAAACGTCTTGCAAAGCATTGTTATTCATGAATCTTTTGTTTGTGCCTTTTCATATTGCATCATAGTCTCTTTGTCTATTGCTAGAACTTTGTCTTTCATGCTATGATTGAAGTACTATGATCCCAGCCTTGGATGTTTTGCAAATACTTTTATCAAGTCTTTGATGGTGCATGTCACCTCAAAAATTCTTTCTTTTTATCACTTACCTACTCGAGGACGAGCAGGAGTTAAGCTTGGGGATGTTGATACATTGCAAATGTATCTATAATTTTTGATGTTACATGCTTAGTTTTATCCACTTTCTTGTGTTTTGTTCCAACTTTGGAGTACTTTTATTATGATTACTTGGACTAACCTATTAACAAGAGCCAGAGTGCCAGCTGCATGTTTTCTGTTTTTTGGTTCCAGAAAAGTCAGAAAATGAATATTCTCTGAATTGGACGGGACAAAAGCCAAAGTGCCTATTTTTCTGGAAGGGATCAAGTGCCAGAATACGAGACGGAGAGGGGCCAGGGGCCGGCCACACCACCTGGCCGCACGGCGAGGCCTGGCCCGCGCCAGGGGGTGGTCTGGACGACCCTAGCACCCCCTCGGCCTCTCCTTCCGCTTATAAGTTTCCCTCGGGACGGAAACCCTAAGGGCCCGATCAAAAATCCATGAAAGAGTCTGTAGCCACCGTCATCTCCATCCATAGATCGTGAGGGATCTGAAGCTCTTCCCGGCACCTCTGGAGAGGGAATTCACCACAGGCCTTCTTCATCACCATGCAAGCCTCCCGTGTGATGCGTGAGTAGTTCATCCTTGGAATACGGATCCATGTAGTAGCTAGATGGCTGGTTTCTCCTCCATTGTGCTTTCATGTTTAGATCTTGTGAGCTCCGTTCATGATCAAGATCATCTATTTGTAATCCATACATGTTGTGTTTGCGGGGATCCGATGGATATTGAGATGCTATTTCAGATTGATTATTGATTCTATCATGTCTTTGTTATTTGAGATCTTGCATGCTTTCCGTTGTTAGTAGCTATCTTGGCCAAGTAGATGCTAGCAACTCCAAGAGTTAGTATTTATGCTCGATAGTGGGTTCATGCCTCTGGTAACTGGGAAGTGATGTAAATCTCTAAGGTACTAGATGTCTGTTGCTACTAGGGAGAAAACAACGATCCTTTGTTCATAGAACAATTGTATTGTTTACTTTACACGCATTCAGAAGCAATAATCTGTTGCTTGCAACTTAATCTTTGGAGGGGGTTCGGATGATAACCTGAAGGTGGATTATTAGTCATAGATGTAGTTGGATGGCGGTCTATGTATTATGTTGTAATGCCCAATCAAGTCTCAGAGGAGTCAAGATGATTAGTATATGCATGTATTGCTTTCTCGGTGTTTGTCAATTGCCCCGCTGTAATTTGTTCACCCAGCATGTTATCTATCTAAGGAGAGCCACCTCTAGTGAACTATGGATCCCGGTCCTTTTTCTTTTACATACAATCTACAATCTTTTACTGCTTTGTGTTTACTTTCTGCAAACTTTTATTTCTTTCCATTCGATACGTTTAATCCTTTGTTTTCCGCAAAACACGGTGAGACTGACAACCTTGTTGCAAGTTGGGGACAAAGTTCTGTGGTTGTGTTGTGTAGGTCTCCACGTTTCTACTAGCACCAGTAGTGCGCCCTGCCAAAGCTCAGCTAGTAACACCTTTGAGGTGTTTCCTTGCTCCTACTGGTTCGATTAAACCTTGGTTTCATAACTGAGGGAAACTTGCTGCTATGCTCATCATACATTCCTCTTGGGGTTCCCAACGAGCTCTACATCAACCACGCACCAGCACTTTTCTGGGCGCCGTGCATTGAGCCATCAATAGGTCGGGCGATGTACTAGGTGTTCCTGTTTCTCTTCCAGCCGTTCTACCACCATGACAACACTGACGACTCTGTTTGTCGTAGCTATGTAGAGCAACATCGGTTCCTGTGGTTCCAGTGCTACAAGAATAGGGGCAAAAGAGAGTACAACTTTTAGATCCTGAAGTGCAGCTTCAGCTTCAATAGTCCAGACAAACTTCTTGGTGTTTTTCAAGATCTTGTATAACTGTGTGGCTCTTTCACCGATCCGGCTTATGAACCGAATGACCGCGACAATGCAGCCAGTTAGCCGTTGTACGTCCTTTAGGCGAGTTGTCCTGGCAATGTTGAGTATAGATTTTATTTTGTCTCGGTTCACCTCTATGCCTCTTTGAGACACAATGAAACCTAACAATTTTCTAACTGATATTTCAAAGAAACACTTCTTCAAGTTAAGCATTATATTGTATTTTTGTAAGTTGCTAAATGTTTCCTCCAAGTCAGAAATAAGTGTTTCCTTATTTTTGGACATCATAGCTATGTATTCCTCATATGCATGCACGTTGCGTCCGATTTGATCGTGGAGGCAATGCTGCATAGTGCGCTGGTACATAGCTCCTGCATTTTCTAGCCCAAAAGGCATCGTTACATAGTAGAAGGTCCCGAAGGAGGTGATGAACAAAGTCTTTATTTTGTCTGACTCCTTCATCCGAATTTGATGATATCCGGAATATGCGTCGAGAAAACATAGGAGTTCCGAGCCTGCTATCAAGTCGATAACTTGATCGATTCTAGGCAGAACAAACGGACCTGTCAGACAAGCCTTGTTCAAGGTAGTATAATCAACACACATCCTTAAATGAGTGGTGTTCGTTTTAGGGACCATTACAGGATTGGCCGGCCAATTAGTATGGATAACCTCTTTGATGAATCCAGCTAATAACTCGAGCCGGGCTAGTTCTTCAGCTATTGCTTTGTGCTTTTCATCACCGAAACATCATAAGGACTGTTTGACGGGTTTAGCATTTGGGTATACATTTAGGCTGTGCTTGGAAATTTCCCTAGGTACTTCGGTCATGTCAGATAGTTGTCATGCAAAGATATCTTTATTATCTTTGAGTACTCGATGAGCGCACTTTCTTATGCGTGGCATAAACCTACGCCTATCTGAGTCACCTTGGAGGGGTCATCATCCTTGAACAACGTCGTCTTCTTCTCTTCTAATGCCTTGAATTCTGGAGTCGGCTTGGTCACCTCCTTCTTTGTCACGGGCATCTCGGATGGGTCGATGTTCTTCTTGATCTCCTGGTACTCCTCAGCGTGCAGTATGGCTTCAGCAAAGGCGACATTTCCATTATTACATTATCGTGCCTTCTTTGGGTCTCCCCGGATCGTGATGACGCCATTGGGACCTGGAAATTTCATCATGTTGTAAATATAACAAGGGCGGTCCATAAAATCCTAGTAAGCCAGATTCCCAAAGATAGCGTGTTATGCGCTCTTGAACATGACCACTTCGAATGAAAGTGCTTCCGTCTGGTAGTTCCTTGGAGTTCTAAAGGTAACATCCAAGGTGATTTCTCCCAGAGAGTTCGCTTGTCTTCCGGGACAAGTCCATGACAAGTCACAGAGCTATGATTCAGCTGTGTTTCCGATATCCTCATCAGGAGTAGTGTTTCCACGTAGATGATGTTGATGCTACTGCCACCGTCCATGAGGGTCTTGGAGAACCCATAGCCGTCAATAAGTGGATTGACGACTAGAGCATACTTTCCTCGCCTGTGTGGTTTAGGTGGATGATCGCTTCGATCAAAAGTAATTGTTACTTCCGACCAGTCGAGATACCGAGGGACAGGCGAAATAGTTGCATTCATCTCATGCATCACTTCCCTTTTGACCTTAGCCGGTTGGGATCCAAGGAAGCAGATGTAAGTGTCTTTCTTGGTTGGGAAGGTCTTCTTTCCGTCCGACTTGGGATTTGAAACTTCTGCCTCCTCCATGTCGGGATCTTCCTTGTACTCCTTGTCTTTTTAGAAATTTTCTTTCATTTCTGTCGCTTGTCCCTGTAGCTAGCGGATTCATTTTTTCTTGATGTCATCACCGAAACGACACTCAGCATTGGTGTGAGACGAACCCCGTTGCCGTCCGGGTGATGCACACATGTATTGTTGGCAATGTCGGCCCAAGAGTTGGTTTTGCCAGGTTACTGGTCTCCTCTACCTTGGACTCTAGAAATTCCACAGCCTCGTCCCTGGCCGCCTCCGCGGCCTCCTTGTCCTCTAGTCCCAAAAGTTGCATTCATTGTTGCATTTTCCAGATTGTGTTTTTCTTCTGAATTGTTCTTGCATTTCAGGGCCTGCTGCTTTGGATGTTTAGCCGACTATGTCACAGCTAGTACATTTAGCAGTCCCTTTGAGTTAACATCGGCATCAGCATACTTGCTTGCCATCTCGAACATCTCCCCATAGTTGGTAACTTTGTTGCAATTCAAGCGATGGCACAGTAAACCGACTAGGAGTCCCACGATGCATGCTTCGATCGCGATCTAGTCGTTTACTCCCTCACAGGAGTACTTCGTGTCGATCCATTGTCTGAGGTAGTCCCGGTAAGTTCTTCCAGGTTTCAGGGTGCATCGCTGTAGATCTCTGACCATGCAGGGCCTCCTGTATGTTCCATCGAAGTTCCGAAAGAAAGCACTTTTCAGATCATACCAATTATGGATTATGTTCTCCGAGAGTTCATTGAGCCATGATCGAGCCATCTTCCTTAGCATAAGTGAGAGATACCGGGTCGCTACCAAGAAATTTCCTCCTTTGGCGATGCAGCAGGCCTGAAAGAAGTCCTAGACCCAGGTGTCTGGCCGAGCCACACCGTCATAGGGTTGAATGTGCCTTGAGATAGCAAATCCTTCTGGAAATTTTGTTTGTCATATGTGCGGTCCGAAGCACTTTGGACCCACATAGATGTTATCCGACTCGTAGCGCCGCGCCTCTATGTTTGAGTTGATCTGGTGCCTAGCGTCACTTGGTGACAGGGAGCATCGTCTTAGTTGTTCGCTGTGGCTACAGTGCCCATGAGCCGGACTTCTGCTTCTTCTACCACCGCCTCCGCCGCGGCACCCTCTCTGGCCTCCAAGGGAGCCGCTATGGTGGCCCCTTAGTGGAGAAGGTGGTGGTGGTGGATTATTACCCCCAGTCGGGGTTTTGTGATGATGACCAACATCCTGGCTTGATCCAGCGCGATGTTCATCGTTCCTTCGTCTGTCATTGCCGTCATAGTGATGTGGCTCAGTCGGATGACTTGTATGTCTAGGAGGGGTCATTCTTTGCTGATCCTGCTCCCGATGGTGTGCTTCTTCGTCTTCCCTGCGGTTATTCGACTGCCGCCGGGAGGTAGCTGTTGGACCATTGCTGCAATAGTGTCTCGCTCTGCAGCCAGAGTGACGTTGCTCCAACTTCGTGCGGGTTTGTGCCAATGTCCTGAAGATCTGGTTCTTGAATAGTTGTCCTCCCAAGGGTCGGAACGGTAGCGTCGTTGGGGCCTTACATCTTGTTGTCGACCCGTGTCCGTGCGGCATTGGTCGGATTTGGAGACCACTTTCCCACTACTGGTTGTGGTGACCTTTTGATGTTCCAGGCCCTTGGTGAGTAGCTTCACAATTAGTTGGACCTGGTCCAGACTTGGATTATTTGCCAAGAAATCCCGGGCCACAGCAGCATTTTCTACCGGCGTGCCATACACCCGGTTTCCCTTACTGCCAATCTAAGGTTTTCCCATGGTCGTGTTTCCTTGTCAAAGGGTTTTGTGCACTTTAAGATTTTTATTAGCCAACTCAGGGTTGTTTCGGGTCTTCTGATGCTGCAGGGAACTAGGTTGTCCTGCAGCTGCAAGGCATTGCTTCTCCTCGAGGATATGAGCGGCTTCATCAAGGAGTACTTAGCGATGCGCTTCTAGGGCTTGGGCCTTGTCCTCCAACTCCGTAGGTGTAAGATATGCGGCTATCGGGATAGGTGTGGTGAGTGCGTCTCCGAGAATCTTACGGCACCAGGGGTAACCACGTGTACATCCAACGGAGTGCCTTTTGGTTTGTCAGGGATCAAGGATCCAACTGAATCCTCTTCATATTCTTGGGCTATTACCTCATCGGTTGGAAGGTCTTTAGTCGGAGCCTTCTTGGTAGCACCGGTAGCAAAGACGGCTTTGGGCCTGATTCCTATAGCCAAGGATCTATCATTACTTTTGGACATTTGGACATAGGGATTATCTCCAAGATCCATATTGTCATGCGGCCCAGGAGAGTTTTCTCCGGATCCTTCATCCATACTGTTGTAAGGGCTTTGATCCATAGTTTCTCCTTCTTCGCAGCCTTGGAGTTGATCTTCTGAGAACTTTCGGAATTCTACCAACATCGTGGAGTCATCTGAGGATGTCGGTAAGTCGGTGTTTGTTCTGATTGCCTCTAGCACCGAGTCGTTGTTTTATCTAGCATCGGCAAAGCCGGATCTGGATCCAACGTATCCGACGAAGTGCGATGTGTGCATCCTGAGGTTGTTGCGACTTTCTTTGTTGGCCTACTCAAAATGTTTGATAGTATCGAGGATCTCATCTGTGTTGACTATGGCAATGTTCATCATCATCTTCACGGTATGCCTGATGAGTGATTTTCTAGCTCTAGCATCAGTAGATCCGGATCCAGAGTTGTTGTTGATTTGATCTTCAGGAGATTCGACCTCCTTGGGGAGATCTGCTTCAGATCCGAACTTCTCCACTATCTCTGCTTCAGGTGCGGGCTGGGTGGGATTAGGATTTTCTGAGACCCGGAACTATGTCGCTTCCACAAACAAAGTAGATCCAGTAGTTTCTTCTGTCTCTATCATCACCGCTTGGGGGGTGGGGGGTTCGGCAGGATCAGCGAAACCGAGGTAAACATCGATCTTGCCAATGGACATGATTGTGTAGGTGCTCACAGGTTCCCTTGCCAGAATCCAAGTCTCGTTGGGAAGGACAAGAGGGACGTCGCTGGCATAGAGGACCCGGCCGATGGTGATTGTCTCACCGATTCCGATTCATGCAGATTCCGCCTGGAACGCATATTTGAAACTCACCTGCCCCACGGTGGGTGATAGCTGTGAGATTCGACACATTTTTGATGGCTTTTATTGATGGTTTTATCCTGGATTTGATCATTTTCTGGCTTTACCTAACGCTAATACTTCGGTAGCAAAGAAAACTTGGATTTTAATGTGTGTTTTAGGTTCTTGACGTCAACATAAGGATTTAACTAGAGAAATACAATATTATGGAGAAAACAAGCAAGTCCCACTTTGGAAGCATGCGAGGGGAGCTCACAGATGGATTAACGACCAACTACGGCGGGAATGGCCGTATGGTTCCCACCATATAGCTGCCACCACCTCTGTCTTGTCAAAAGGGACAACTTCCATGAACGGACCAGGAACGAAAGCACAACATAGCAGCCGCCACACCATCCATATGGGAGAAAGAAGGGATCCATAGAAGAAGGAGAAGACGTTCTTCATGTCGCCCCACGATCTTCGATCTCCTATCCAATACACCCCCATAGCCACTACTTGTACTTGAGAGAGAGAGGGATCTCCAGCTTGCAAGACTAGGGTTTCAGATTGTTTCTTCCCATCTTGAATTGTGTTGGATATTTTTCTGTTCTTATTGTGGATCTCCACGGTAATACCAAGACGAATTCCCTTTATTTGATTATATTGATGATCCGTTCTTCTCTCATGTGTGAGTAATTCCCTTGGGCATGGGAGATGTAGGGGATTGGTGAGATGTGATGTGCCTTCATATATTTTCCATTAGTTTGTGATTGATTCTAATTACTATATTATGTGTGCTTGACTATCTATGGGATGCTTACTGCTTGTTGTCCAATTTAGGGCCCAGACAACATGATACCTTGTTCTACATAGATAAGATCTTGTTCGCTAGTGGACCAACGACCCCTGGGTGACACAGGGATATCAATGGAAAGTTAGTTGACGCAAGGATAACGAGTAACCACTGTGCTTATTGAATTAGTCTGATCCAAGGAGCTTAATCGCTAAGCAACCTGAAGGGTCTTAATTGTCTAGTGTCTGACCATGGTTTTGGTAGCAGGATAGTAGGATTATTCAAGTTGGGATGAAATCTACCAAGAGGAGTTCTGGCTAATTATCGGTTTCTCGCCTATACATATATCTATAAGATTATAATTGTTACATTCACACTCGTCCACCTGGCACATTCACTATCACCATGAACTGAATCTCCCCACACCTTCTTTCACCATCTGAAGAAAACAACAAACAAACAAAGTCGTTCTTTACTTTTATGCATTTCATTTCTGAAGTTTCCATTTTAGTTCTATTTAAATCTATTGCATTTAATCAAAACCCCATTCTTATTTCAATATTTGAAGTTAATTCATTCGAAGACCTATGACATCTTCGGGTGTGATAGAGACTTCACCAGTAAACACTTACCTTTGGGCTCCCTGTGGGATCGATCTCTGAAGTTCGAAACTAGCTACAAACAATCTGTGCACTTGCAAACATCAAGCTATTTTCTGGCGTTGTTGCCGGGGAGCTAAGCGATAAGTGTTTTTCTTTTGACATTTCAGGTGTTGCTACTACAAAATGTTCTCCTTAGGATACAAAGGGTCTACACGCTATGGTAGGACCTACCTACCGGATTATATTGAGCGCGTGCCTGCTCAAAGGCGCGAAGAAATTATTGAAAAACTTTTAAGATCAAATAAAGTTGAAGTTGAAAACCTGAGTGATATTATGGAAATTATATCTATTTACAGGACAACTCATCTGAAACCTGAGAAAACTCTCAGGGAATACAATGCTGCAAGTTCTGAATTTCTTAAACAACCAATAGAGTTCCCTCATCCTGGAGTCAGAGAATATCGATTTGATGGTGGAATTATTAAAATTTTGCGGGAAAAAGCTTTCAGTGGAAGGGAAGATGAAGACCCAGGAAGGCATATTAGAGAGTTTGACGATGTGATAACATCGCTTGGACCAAAAGGTTTGCCAAGAGACTTCTCTCGTCTTAAATTATTTCGATGGTCTCTTAAAGGTAAAGCACTAGACTGGTTATATTCTCTCCCTCACCATTACATTAAATGTTGGGAAAACTACATTACTAAATTTATAAACAGGTTTCTTCCTTTTAAAAAGGTAAGTGAACTAAGAAAGAATATAGGTAACTTTAGTCAGAACATGGGAGAAAACTACCCACAAGCCTGGGAAAGATTCTTTGGAATGATCAATAGTATTCCTAATCATGGCTATTCTAAACTAACAATCTGCCACTTATTTTACCATGGTCTCAATACTCAATGTAGATAATTGCTTGACTTTTCAGTGGGAGGATAAATAAATACCTTAACTATTAAAGAATGATTGGAATTAATGTGTACTAGGGTTGAGAATGATTCTTTATATAATCCTGATTTTGACACTAAGCTGGAAAAAGGGATACATCAGATAACTCCTGATCTTATGCCTGAGGTACGTAAAACTATGAAAGAAAAAGTTATACCTTCTGAACTTGCTAAAGAAAACAAAGAGGATTGGGTAAAAGTTTGAACTAAAGAAGATGAAACTATAAAAGGTTTTCAAGCATTAAAACATCGACAAGTAAAATCTCATAATAACTTGCATAAGCACTTCCAAAAAACACAAAAAGATTTTGGCAGAACTCCCTGAAAATTATGATGAGATTGGCCAAGAAATAAAACTATTTCATAAGTATCTTAGTATGATTGAAATCCAGTGTGAACAAATAGCATCTGGTTATCAATTTTTTCTCCGTGATGATAAAGATATTCCTATTTCTACTAATGTTGTCACAAGAAGGGGTGCAGTTGTCACAGGACCCTTAGGACCACCAGAATACGAAGCTGAAAAAGAGCACAAGGACAAATCCTTGCTTGAAGCAAGTCAATAAGATGATACATTGGTGGATCCACAAGATGAAATTGGGACGCAAGAGCATACCAAGGAGGATTACAATGATGCACATGATGATCATTATAATTCTGATGCAGAGACGGTATATCCAAGAGAAGATAAAGAAACAAGTAAAGAGGAAGAAGTTGTTGTAGTAGAGAAGAAGAAAAGCAATAAGCAACAACAAAAGAAAGTAACAAAAGAGCATAACCCCCCGAAAAAGGTAAAAGACAAGAGTAAGTCAGGTGAGAAAAATCTTCCTTATCCAGATCGAAAAAAGAAAGCACCAGATGAGGTAATTTATAATTCTTTTACAAAGGCACTTAGTGACCTTCATCTAGAAATTCCATTTGCAGATGCAATCAAAGTCCCTACTTATGGTAAATTCCTTCATGATAATCTTAGTAGAAAGAAAGAAATAATTGAAACTATTGCCATGATAACTAGCTATCCTACTAATGGGAAGATGTTGTCTAAGTCTGGAGATCCTGGAATACCAACTATTTCATGCTCAATAGGTAAAATAGATATTCATAATGCCTTATGTGATCTAGGAGAAGGAGTTAGTGTAATGCCATACTCCCTGTATAAAAGGTTAGGATTAGGGGAGTATTCTCCTACTACTATCACTTTACAGATGGCTGACAAGTCCACTAAACAACCTGTTGGTATGTTTGAGGATGTCTTACTTAGGATAGATGAACATGTTATTCCGACTGATTTTATCATTCTTGAAATGCCAAAAGATGAAAGATTATCTACAATACTTGGAAGACCCTTCCTCAGTACTGCAGGTGTGTCAGTAGATTGTGCAGAAGGGAAGATAATCTTCAATGTTTATGATGTTGAAATCATCCGGTATTTTCCAAAGAAGCTAGAAGCAGGGGAAAGATATGTTCCACCGGCAAAACGAGTTCATGTGGTAAGTGCCATTGATAAGGGGCAACCAAAGGTAAGAATTCGAGAAGAGAGAAAAGGTTGAGTTATTCAACCACTCTTAATAAATTCTTAATGGGAGTCAACCCATTTTCGTCAATTTAGTAGATTAGAGAATAAAAAGTTCATCGTATTCCCACCACTTTTTCACAGACATTCTTGCGGAAGCGCGCCCGTGAAGATGCAACT
The DNA here is from genome assembly GCA_023614405.1 of Avena insularis. NCBI lineage: Eukaryota > Viridiplantae > Streptophyta > Magnoliopsida > Poales > Poaceae > Avena > Avena insularis. The sequence goes on along the minus strand of CM042686.1, from coordinate 411,642,756 downwards.
GCCAAAAGGTAGTAGAAATGTCGATTGAGTGAGTAGAGAATAATAATAAGAATAAAAGCTTGAGTTTTCTATTTATAGAAGCTAAATTTTTGCTTTTAATATGCTAATGTTGGTCGACAATTTTACTATCAATTTTCTGTTAAAAACTTGGTATTTCGCTAAGTTACTGGATAAGAAGGTATCATCGAAGAAACATAATTTTTTTGATGATTACTGATGGTTTAATGTCAACACCCGTATTTTTAAGTCCAGATACCTGTTATGCCGTACATCGCAATCCTAGGATTACCATTTTTGCGAGACATAACAGAATTGGTACCACAATACATCATACATTACAAACTATAATAAAGGTCTTACAAATAAAGGATCTCATGATCCAGTCTTAATACAATCAAAGCAGCGGAAAGTAAACGTAGTAGGATCCATGTTCATGGTCACAGGCAATGCTGACGATGGAGATGATCCTAGTTATCATAGACCTCCTGTTGTCCATCTTCTGGGTAGTCTTCCTCGTAGTCTGGCCATGGGAATAGCCAGGAACAAAGCCATGAGTACTCTTTAAGTACTCGCAAACTATTACTAACATAAGTAAGGTAACACTAGTAGGAATCTTAAGTTCTAGTTTTGTTTGCAAAAATCCAGGTTTATTTCATAAGGAATTTAAGAGTAAAGACCTAATTTAGTTCTCTACATCACTTAAGCGGGAACCTAGTTTTTGTGTCCACAACTCTATTGTGGCAAAGTCATCTTTCAAGTCACAAGTTATTTTGAAAACATCTGACAACGGAATAGTATGGCCACTCCAACTGTCCATAGCCGCGGACGCGACTATTCAAATAGTTTGACACTCTACATAGGTGGTAAACTTTCACCACAAAATTCGATACATCCGTCAGGGATAACCCTGAATCATCATACTTTGTATGCGGATAATCAATCCTAACCTTTCAATTACACACCCTAGTATAGGCACCTCCCCTATGAGTTTGGCCTCCCAACCATGGTCAACTGCCATCCTGAGAACTTCATAGGTGGACATTCATTCACGACGTAGCCTCAGCTCAACCTGTTCATAAGAGAACCCATACTAAGACATATAAACTTCTAGTTAAGCCCTACCCAACTCAGGTATTGTGGTTGTATGGTAAAATTGGAATGGTATCGCATCTGAACCCAGCCATTAGTTTTTATCAAAGTCAAGGCTCATGCCTCCTTTAGTTTCATCATCAACCATTGTGTTTCATAACCCATGTCAACGCATTTCAATAGAATGAATCTTCATTCCAAGGTTTTCATAATCATTTTCACCAAGTCTTCCCATCTAAAGTGATCAAGTTTTATCTTACACTAGCCACTAGTATTGATGGTATCACTATTGTTGGTGCTAGTCAAGTATAAGTATCCAAAACAAGTTCTATGATATTGATGGTATCCATCCTACTTCTCCACTAATCATAATTCATTAACTAGATAAGAAACTTCAATAAAGTAAAAGTAAAGCTAGTAAGTAAAACTGGGATTGGTATAATCAAAGTTGTATAACCAAGCATGCATAGTGCATCTTGCATAGGTTATCTGGCATAGTGGACTGGCATGGGATAGCATGCATAGCTTTAGCTTGCCTTGAGCAGTGCAGTTGTTGAAGTTCTCTTCTTCTTCCTCGAAGTACTCCTCCTTGTCATAGCCCAGGTCAGTACTAGCGTCTATAAATACACACGAGGTACACAATAACCAAACAACACTTAACTACTTCTATTTTGCACACAAAGGCTCACACTAGATGATCTAGAATCATCCTAATCATCACATGAAATAATGGAACATTCTTATTTATCTTATTTTGTGAAAAGTAATTTCTACTCATTGAAAACTACTTAAGATTTAATATTATCCAATTAAAATATGGGATCATGTTGACACATGCCATCACCACATATTCTAATGTTTGGGAATGTGATTTAAAGTGGTGATCATATATTACAAGATTTAATACTACTATATAATAATATTTAAGTGACTAGAAATGCCTATATATCATTCTTTTAATACTAAACCATGTTTCATATCTATAAAACCAAATCTTTTGACATATTCATGTAGAGCATGGCAATGTGATTTTTAAGAGTTGGAATCAACTCAAAAGCATTTATGGTTTATTTTATAAAAATGTTTGAAATGGCAAAAGTCTCTGTCTTGTTATTTTTAGTATAGGTGATCTATAGTTTCAATTGGTTTGAATCCAACGGGAGTGATTAGATATTTTTAGTACCTTTCTAACAAAATTGGACTAATGCATTTTGGATCAGTATATATCTTTGAATTGAATTTTGAGTGCAGCTACTGAATATGGTTTTTAACTAAATAGAAAAATTCTATTTGAATCATTGGGATCTGTGCGGGAAAATAAATGGGCTGGCCTAACTGCATAGTGCACACGCAACAGGCTACTGACAGGTTGGTCCCACGCATCAGCGGCTCTATCTAACCGAAACGGTATCAGCAAATCTCAGCGCTACGATTAGAACAAGATCTATGACTGAGGTTCATCGTCTACGTTGCAGAACTACGGCGAGATTCTAAACCTAACTCGACGGTGAGGGTCGCGGGAGGCTTACCAGGGCTCTAGCTAGGTCCAGTGATGGGGGCGAATGGGCTGGTAGATGACGACGAGTTGATTGGTGGTCGCGGCAGCTCCTGGGGTGGCTCTAGTCAACGGCACCCTTCCTTCACTACAACGGCGGGCTCCGGTCAAATTCCGGCGGGGTGGTGCTCGCCTTGCTCCGGGGAAGGGTCTAGGGTGTTGCTGAGAGAGTGGAGAGTGAGATGGTGTGCCATTTGAGGTCTAGGGTGGCTCCTATTTATACACCGGCGTTGGAGGCAGGGCGACATGGTCGGGTTCATCGGCGACGCTGCTACAGGTCACGCTAAGCATGGCGGAGGGCATGGGTCGACGCGGTGGACTGCGGCGATCGTCACACGCGTAGTGGCATGGCAAGGGGCGGTCTCAGTCGGTCGGGCAACGTCGGTGCTCTGTTCAGGTACGGAGGTGTTTGTCATAACGTATGGTGGTCACGTGGCGCGCGACGGCGATTGGTCATGTCTGGGAGGTGGCTGGTGACGCGGTGGGTGTGGGTACGAGCGGAAAGAGCGAGGCACGGCATGGCTGCACGAGGCGGCTTCTGCGCTCAGTCATGCTCTCGTCATGGCAGAGACTCAAATGGGTGCGGCGATTTTAGCTTCTCCACTTCGCGCTGTTGGTCAAGGGGTGGATAGAGAGGGGCGATGTGGTCACGGCTACTCTCTGGACATCATGGGAGAGGGCGGCGTGGCGTGTGGCGACTGGTCCATGGTCGACCAGCGTGACATGCTCGGTACGGTCATGGCACTGGTGCAGGGGGTGAGTGAGGTTGCTCCTTTGCATGGACAAGTACCGGGGATGGTCGTGGGTGAGTAGTGGAGTTCAATTGGGTACATTTGATCATCAATTGATTGATCAAAACAGTAAATAGTGGTTGAGTTATACTCTGTCTGCTAAGTTTTCGACTAAATGGCCGCATGTACTTAACTTTGGAATTTTTTGATGATTTTTAGTGAGTGAGCTGGCCACATGCTTGGTAGTCTCTGGTTGCTAGGACTTGTCAAGTGGTGGAGGTTTGAGTGGTTTTTGAAAAGTGATGATCTATGTACCTACACTTGATTCAATTTTGAATTGCCTCCTAAATGGATTTGAAAATAGTTTCTATAAGTTTGTGAAGTTTGCTTGGATTCATTTTCACTTGGTCTAGCAAGGGGTACAAAGAAGTAGAATTGTCTCTGTTGGAAATCTTTTACTAGAGATGCCCAAAGTAGGCTAGTGGTTAACTTTTGCCAAACTGACGATATGATCATATGCTTCACAATTGGTTTTCTTTTTATTGGATTTTGCTTAGAAATGATCTAGATGATGTGGTATTCATCTTTAAACTAATCCTTAAGATTAATAGCAATCAAACATGGCAAATGCAAGCATTCATGTATTAATGGAAATCACACATGCATTCATACAAAGTTTAATAATAAAAGTTTTTGTTAATCCTAAACTTGGGTGATTAGAACTTGATAATCTTGTTAATATGTTTGAGGTGTTACATTTAATGACCAACTATACGACAGGAATAAAAATTCTGGTTGTATAGTTCTGGTCGTATAGTTATCTTTGCCATCAACAAATTTTCTTCAAAGACATAGACAGTTTAACGACCAACTATACAGCAGGAATAAAAAATCTGGCCGTATAGTTCCGGTTGTATAAATGTTGATGCCTTCGTACAAAAATTTCTGAAAGGTACTGAGAGTTTCACGACCAACTATACGGCGGGAATAAAAATTCCGGCCGTATAGATATCGATGCCTTCGTAGAATTTTATTCCAAAAAGTACTGGGAGTTTAACGACCAACTATATGGCGGGAATAAATATTCCAGCCATATAGTTCCGGCCATATAGATATCGATGCTAGTTTTAGAAATCTATCTCGAGAGACAGACAGTTTAATGACCAACTCTACGGCAGGATCAACTGGATCTGGCCATATAGTTGCGCCCATATAGTTGTTTCCCTGTATAAAGAAACCCTAGTTGGTGGCACCGCCACAAATATACGGGCGGAGCACCATCACCCGCCCGTATAGTTCTAGCCATATAGTTCGGTGCGAGCACAAAATCGCACCGGGACACCTAGAACTCTTGATTCTTCGCGGATTTCATTCGTTTGAGTGGGGGAATCAACAGATCGTTATGTTTCTCTCCCTATCCATGCTTTATTTTCAGATTTCCATGGTTGAAACTCTCACATTGATCTAGTGGATGAACTAAAGCTTATTTAGTTTTCCCTATTAATTTCTCACGTTAGGATTGAATTTTTCCATGTAGAATCATTCATATATCATATAGAAACTATATGCCTAAGGTTTTATGGTGAAATTTTTCAGTGCATCACGATGAACAAAATCGGTAGCCTCTTTCGTTCGAGCAAGCGCCAACGGGGAGAGGGCTCAAGTTCAGGGGCCTGAGCCCCGTGCAACTCCAAGATGGACATTGTCGCATCGAGGAGGGTGATGCCCACATGTTGGGCCGAACACAACTTTCTCACCACGCCCGGGTTGAAGACAAACTTCGACCTCGTGTGCAGCAGGTCGGGGTTGATGGTACTTGGCTTTTCAATCCACGACACCTACGCCGAACTCACCCATGAGTTCCTTGCCTCCTTCTACGACGACCACGAGGAGAAAGGTAACCTATGCACCATAAGCTTCACCATGAACCGTACATGCTATGTTGTGAGATTCGAGAAGTTTTGCAATGCTTTTAGCTTCCCCCATACTAGGAGCCCAATATTACTAACCTCTATAGCGTCACAAGTGGAGAGACCTAGGAGGTTATTTCTGTTAATGATGGCAGTCACTTCTATCATAAGAAGATGTCCACCATTCAGAACCCATCCATTCGCTACTTTGCTTTGTTCCTCGCCAACACGATGCTGGGAAGGGGTGATACTGGATCCATGGCCAATGAGGACATGGCAATCACTACAAGAAAAGTTGGCTTTTACAACGGACAATTTTCGTGGTTGAAGGCCTGTTTTTCGTGGACAAAGAGTCTTGGGAAACGAATGGTCTTCGTGGTAAAAGCTCCATCACAAATGAATTAATCACGGTTTATTTTTCGACTTTGGCGGATCGCACCCTTCAGCCATGAAAACTTGTTCCGTCGTAGATACGTTCGCCAGCCACGCTGACGGCTGACGTCATGCAAACTGCCACGTGGCAGCCGCCGTTAGCGGCCGGTCACCACCGTTAACTGTCATAGAAGCCAGGCCCAACCAAGGCCTGCTAAATACTAACTGAGCCGGCCCATCAGGGAGCCCGTTACTATTTTGTCCTACACTGTTTGAAATGGGCCCAAAGATGCAGCCAACAGGGACCCGTGAACTTTTAGGCCCGATTCTGATTCGGCCTAGAGAAGGCCCATGTTGGTCTAACACTGTGCTACCACTTGAGGCCTGCACAAATCCGGCCTGGCACTGTTTAGGCCTGTTGGCAATTTATCCTTTTACTGTTTAGACATGTTACTGTTCCAGCCTTTTAGGAATTTTGACCTGTTTTACTATTTAGGCCCTTTAGTGTCTGGGATTTTGCTTGTTCAGGTCGGCACTTTTTGGCCTGTTACTATACTGGCCTGCCACCGTACTGGCCTTTTGCTGGTGATACCTTTTATGGTTCTGGCCTTTCACTGTTCCGACCTTTTCTTTGTTTTGGCCTTTTACTATTCTGGCCTTTTATTATTCTGGCCTTTTACTTTTCTAGATTTTACTGTTCTGGCCTTTTGTTGTTCTGGCCTTTTACTATTCTGCCATTTTACTGCTATGGCCTTTTACTGTTCTATCCTTTTACTGTACTGGCCTTTTATTATACTGGCCATTTACTGTTCTGGTCTTTTCCTATTTTGGCCTTTTACTGTTCTGGCCTTTTACTGTTCTGGTCGTTTTGGGCCGCCATGCGCATGTTGTTTCAACATTCAGCATGCTACTGCTCCAGCCTATTACTGTTTTGGACTTTTTTGCTAGCGCCTACTTTTCATAGAACATGTGAATATAAAGACATCAATTAATAAACAAACAGAAATTAAAATTACTTATTACACAACAATAAAAGTTTGTTACAACAGGTTACACAACAAGACCGTAATTCCGATAGATTACAATGTGTCAGTACCATCAATAAGATATCGGTACATGGCGATTCGCTTCAATGTATCATCTGTCCTCTTCTTCAACATTTCAGCTACAGATCTAAGAGCAGCTACACCCTTTTGTTCTGCATGTAATACAACATTTATATATTTATCACCTGCAGGAGTTGTTCTAGGTGAACTATTAAGTAAGTTGTTCGCTTCGAAAATGCAATGGGAGGATGAATGGGATGAGGGATCACAACTTTCAGTCCTTCCTTCCAAGGACTCCTGCTGGGTTTTAACTGCAGTCTACTAAAATATGGTGAAATAGGTTAAAACAAACAACAAGGGAAACAAGTAGTATTATATAAAGTACAAATCATTTAAAGTAAGTATGAACTTACAGTAGCACGTTCAGGATGACAGTAGCTCCTTATCGAGCGGGTGCGACTCCTGGTCAATCTGCGAGAAGACTCTGAGCAGAGCAGTTGGAACTCTGGTCCTTGTACTCCATTGTCATTTCTCTACATGACATTTGAAACCAAGTTGGTTGGTTTGGAAGGATGAAAACTCTTGAAAACACCAAAAACATAGCATTAAAAATTACCAGATGTATGTTTCAAACTAGATAGTTGGTTTGGAAGGATGAAAGCAGGTGAAAACACCAACAGGTAGCATTAAAAATGACCAGATATATCATCCAAACTAGATGGACATTTTCTGAATTAAGCATTCGCACATATATTCGCAATTGAATATAAATGCAAATGTCATGGCAAGTTCTTAGGTAGAATGACTTATTAACTTATTAGGCATGCAGGTTATACAACTAATTAACATGACAAGAAACTGGCCTAAGTAACACACGGAATCCTCACGATTCAGCCTTGCTGTGCGTCAGATTGTCAGTGTTGGATCCTCTATGAGCTGTTTGCATGACCCGTGCGAGCGCTCAGAAAGAATAGAATCTATGAGTTCGTATTGTAGGATTAAACCTATAGCGTGAGAATAAAGAGAGGGAATAAAAGCGAGAAGCTAATGAGGGTGATAGGACCTACAAGATGAAGGGTGCAAACGAAATGGCAATAGCATCCAGGATATTCAGCAACATCCTAAAGATTTCGTAGCTTACGAGTACCAAAAATATAGAAAAAGGGAAAGAGAAATTACCATTACGCGGCGAGGACGGGTGGGACATGCAAGTGTGCGGTGGGGACGACAACTCGGCATTTCAGGGTCAGCAACGAATGATTCAGTGAAGCGGCCCCGGTAGGGTAGATGACAGTGATGGCAAAGTAGATCCGGTGCTGCGAGGGAGTCGGTGAAATAGTTCCGGTGAAGAGCGTCTGCAGTGGAAGAGCTCCGGTGTGGAAGAGAGGGCCGGCGGTGAAGAAGCTAGACGAAGGTCGAGGTTGGAGGGGTGTGGGCAGGGAAGAGACGATGGGCGGATATAGGTGGGATGACGCACATTTACGACCTATACCCCTCTATTATTGCAATACTACCACGGTCCTTGTTTCCGGAGCAGGGATATAAGAGGAATTTTGCATTTGCAAAAAGCGGCACGGGATATTTGAATAGATGCACGGGATATTTGAATAGATGTGTGCGGGATGTTTCAGCACCATGCGGAAATTTTAGGATGAAGCTTCCGACGTACGCTACTCCGACGCGACCGCTCTCACATGTTGGCCCCGCCTACACCCACACACCAATGATAGTATGCTTACCAACATATAAATGAGTTTCCACACATTTGCCAAAATTGATAAACAATATATTTTGAAGGCTTTCATACAAGATGACCAAGTTCATGGCCATATCTCTATTATAGTTCATAATAATATGTCCATATCTAGTAGATAGTTGCATCTTGGCATTTCAAAAGAAGATTCTAGATTTGATGGACAATGCCCAACTTTCATGAATTTGCAAACTTTCTAGCTAAATCTATGCAATAAAATAACTTTTTGACAATCTGAAATAAATATGTCAAATTTCGAACTAGAAAGTGTGTGATATACCTTGCTCTTGAATTTTTAAAATAATTCAAATATATCAAGTAGTCAAATAGTGGATAACCACCGAGAGTTTCGGAAAATTCAACTTTTTGATATGAATGGTAATGACACCTAATTTCGGCCATATTTAAAAATACAAAGAAACAAAATATAAAAAGAAATGCATCCATTATTTTCACTCTTCGTGTCTCACTATGTGCACTAGCTAGTTTCCATGGAAAAATATAATCTTGAAATTTGATAATTTCTGAGAAAAATTGTATCACAATATATGGAGTACCATGTAAGAATATGCATGGCTTTAAAACCAGATGACCAAGGTCATGGCCATATCTTTTCTATAGTTTATAATAACCTATCCATATTTGTTATGGTGTGTATTGGCATTTAAAATATTATTTACAAAGGAAGCTTCTGAATTAGAAGTTACTTCAATTTTCTAAGGCACAATAATGGATTTAGTCATGAAGCTACTACAAAACATGGCTTAAAATCCCGCTCCCCTGGTTTTCACTCAAAGTATATATAGCCTAGGGTTAATTTAGGGTTCAGGGTTTTAATTTGGGATGCGGGTTTAAGGGTTCATGGTTTATGGTTTAGGATTTTAGGGTTTAGGCTTTTAGGGTTTAGTGGTTTAGGGTTATTCAGGGTTTTAGGGTTTATGATTGTTTAGGTTTTAGGGTTTAGGGAATTTTCAATAATAATGTTCAAGTTTTATATATATGGTTATATTCATGGAATAGAATGGCGTTATCACAATTTAATAGAAGTATTTCAAAATTTGATCTATAAGTGCATTATACCTCCTTGGTAAGGGTTTAGGGTTCTAGGGTTAGGAAGTTAGGGTTCTAGGGTTAGGAGGTTATTAGGGTTCACGGTTAAGGGTTTTTAATTTTCAACAATGTTCAAGCTTTATGCTTATATTCATGTAATAGAATGGCGTTACCACAATTTAACAGAAGTATCTCAAATTTTGATCTATAAGTGCATAGTACCTATTGGTTTAGGGTTTATGGGTCGATGATTTAGGGTTTTACGGTTTAGGTTTTATGGGTTGTTTAGGGTTTAGGAATTAGCGATTTTTCAATAATGCTCAAGGATTTATGCTTATATTCATCGAATAGAATGGCGTTACCTGCTTTAATTAAAGTATCACAAATGCTGATCTATAAGTGCATGATACCTGCTTGGTTAGGGTTTTACAGTTTAGGGTTTATGGTTGTATAGGGTTTAGAGTTTAGTGAATTTAGAAAATTTCTCAAGCTTTATTGTTATATTCGTCTAATAGAATGATGTTACCTAATTTGTTGAAAGTATCTCAAATTTTGATCTATAAAGTGCATGATACCTACTTGGTTAGTGTTTATCGGTTGAGCGTTTGGGGTTTTAGGGTTTAGGTTTTAGGGGTTGTTTAGGGTTTAGGGTTTAGGGAATTTTGGATAATGTTCAAGATTTATGATTACATTCGTTGAATAAAATGGCATTACCAAATTAAACGAAAGTATATCAAATTTTGATGTATAAGTGCATGCTATGTGCTTGGTAAGAGTTTAGGGTTTCGAGTTTTAGGGGTTTAGGGTTTTGGTTTTTAGGAATTTTCAATAATGTTCAAGTTGCTTTATGCTTATATTCATGGAATAGAATGGCATTACATCAATTTATTGAAAGTATCTCAAATTTTGATGTATAAGTACACAATACCTGCTTTGGTTAGGGTTTATGGGTCGAGGGTTTAGGGTTATATGTTTTTATGGTTTAGTTTTACGGGTTGTTTAGGGTTTAGGATTTAGCGAATTTTCAATAATGCTCAAGATTTATGCTTATACTCGTAGAACAGAATGGGTGTTAGCTGATTTAATGAAAGTATCTCAAATTTTGATCAATGTGTGCATGACACCTGCTTGGTTAGGGTTTATGGCTGAGGGTTTAGGGCTTTAGGGTTTAGGGTTTATGGTTTAGGGGTTATTTAGGGTTTAGGGAATATTTTATATTACTAAGGATTTATGCTAATATTCGTCAAATAGAATGGCGTTACCCAATCTAACGAAATTATCTTAAATTTTGATCTATAAGTGCATGCTACATGCTTGGTGAGGGTTTAGGATTATAGGGTTTAGGGGTTTAGGATTTGGGTTTTAGGGGTTTCGATTTTCGGGAATTTCCAATAATGTTCAAGCTTTATGCTTATATTCATGGAATAGAATGGTGTCACCCAATTTAACGAAAGGATCTCAATTTTTGATCTATAGTTGCATGATACCTGCTTGGTCAGGGTTTAGGGGTTTATATTTTATGGTTTAGGATCCCGTGAATTGTCAATAATATTTTCAAACTTTATGGTTATATATATTCATGGAACAAAATGGTGTTATCGCAATTTAATGGAAGTATCTAAAAAAATTGATCTACAAGTCGATGATATCCTGCTTGGTCATATTTTTTGTTAAATAAAATTGAAGGTACCCAAGTACTAAAACAAGGGAGAAACGGGAAGAGTTCCTTGAGATTTAGGCACTGTTTGGTTGGGCTCTAATTCTGGCTTTTGATTTTTGGCTTATAAAGCTACGAACGTGTTTTTGGCTTTGTTTTTTTAGCTTTTACTCTGACACAGTGGAATGATAGTATACGTCAGGTTGGATGATTTTAACGATTTTATCTCGGTTTAGCGAAAAATGTTCAAATTTTGAACAACAAGCGATGGGAATCTCTACTTCCCGTAATTCTAGCTCAGTGACATGTGGGTCACTTGCATAGTGGGTCCAAAAAGTCAGTGTAGGTCGGTGTGGGCGGGCAGGTAAATATTGAAGAACGGCTAGGAAACGTGGATGGGTGATGCACTTGGGAGAACACAAATTTACCACCTATATCCCTCTGTTATTGCAGTGCTCCCTCGGATTCTTGTTTCTGGAGCAGAGATAGAAGAGGAATTTTGCATTCTAGAAAGAGGTGAAGCATGTTTGAATGGATGCGCGAGATATTTTAATGGATGGGTGCGATGTTTGGGCATCGTACCAAATTTTGAGGTCAAAGCTTCTAGCATACGCTACTCCGGCGTGGGGCCTCACAGACGCGCTATCACCGTCTAGGCCCACACGCCAGCGAGAGTTGCTTCCTAGCATTTAAACGAGTTTCTAGGCATTTGCTCAAATTTTCGAACAATTTAAGGCTTTCAAGAAGATGACCATCATCCAAAAAAAGGTGACCAATGTCATGGAAATAGTTTATGATGACGTGTCTATATTTGGTAGATCAGTGCATCTTTGCAAATCAACCAATATGTCTGCTTCCAAATTTGAAGTTTGTTTTCAAATTGCCAAGTAACAACAATGTGTTTTGTTATGAAGCAACTACAAAGATGATGGCTCAAAATGCCACCGCCCTCTTTTTTCACACAATGTATAACGCCCTTTCAAGCATCTAGGCTAAATTTGTGCAACAAAATAATTTTTGGGGATGGATGTTTAAATGCATGGGAGGGATGTTTGAATGGGTGGGCGGGATATTTCGGCGCTCTACCGAAATTTTAAAGTTGAAGCTTCTAAGGTACGCTACTCCGACTTGGGATGTTGTCCTCGTCAGATAGACCCACAGGCCTGTACGCTTTCCAACATTTAATGAGTTTATAGACATGTGCCAAAATTAATGAACTTAATTCAAGGCTTTCAAACAAGAGGAGCAAGGTCACAACCATAGTTTCTGTACCTTTTTCATGTTTTGTACTACTCCGTACATTGAAGCATATTCACCAAGCAAGCTTACAAACCTGTCCATATTTGGTAGATCGGTGCATCTTGACATTTAAAGCAATTGTTTACAAAAGAGATTCTAGATTTGATGGATAATGCCCTACATTCATGAGTTTCCAAGCTTCCTAGCTGAAGATGCTAAAATTAAATAAGTTTTTGATAATTGAAAGTAAGTATGTCTATTTACAAACTACAAAGTGTGTGATATAGCTTGGTCTTGACTTTTTAAAAATAGTTTAAAGGTGCTGAATTAGTCAAATATTGGAGAACCACCGAGAGTTTTGCAAGATTTCAATTTTTTGATATGAATACTAATGACACCAAATTTGGGCCAGTTTTTTAAAAAAAATAAAGAAACAAAATATAAAACAAAATACAACCATTCATTTCTCCGTTGGTGTCTCACTGTGTGCATTGGCTAATTTCCATGAAAATATATAAAATTTGATAACTCTTGAAAAACTCGTTTCACAATATGGCTTACCATGTTTGAACATTCATGGCTTTCAAAAACTAGATGACCAATGTCAAGGCCATATGTGTTACCATACTTTATGATAATTTAACCATGTTTGGTAGATTGGTGCATATTGGTATTTCAACATTGTTTTGAAAAAGAGCTTCCATATTTGGAGTTATTTTAAAAGCTCCAATCGATAATAATGGCTTTAATTTTGTCATGCGATATATGGCGTACCATGTATGAATTTTCATGGCTTTCAAACCAGGTGACCAAGGTCATGGCCACACCTTTGCTATAGTTTATAACAACATATTTGTATTTGGTAGATTGGTCCGTATTTTTGGCATTTAAAATATTATTTACAAAGGAAGCTTCTGAATTTGAAGTTATTTTCAATTTTTCAAGCGACGACAATGGCTTTTGTCATGAAGAAACTACAAATAAGTATGGCTCAAAATCCCATTGCCCTAGTTTCCACACAAGATATATATATATATATAGCCTGGGGTTTAGGGTTCGTGTTTTTTGGGTTGAGGGTTTAGGGTTTATGGTATATGATTTAGGATTTTAGGGTTTAGGGCTTAGGAGTTTAAGGTTGGTATTTAGGGTTTAGGGTTTTAGGGTTTTCTAGGTTTAGCGTTTATGAATTTTCAGTAATAATGTTCAAGCTTTTATATATATATATGTTTATATATATTCGTGGAATAGACTTGTGTTATCGCAATTTAATGAAAGTATCTCAAATTTTGATCTATAAGTGCATCATACCTTCTTGGTAAGGGGTTGAGGGGTTGAGGGTTTAGGGTTTATGGTTTTGGGGGTTTAGGTGTTTAGGGTTTAGGTTTTTTGGGAATTTTTGATAATGTTCAAGCTTCTTTATATATGCTTATATTCATGGAATTGAATGGCATTAGCACAATCTGAGGAAAGTTTATCTGAAATTTTGATCTACAAGTGCATGTGATACCTCATTTGTCGATGTCATTTAGGCGATGTTGAGGGTTTAGGGCATTTTCAATAATGATCAAACTTTATTATTATATTTGTGTAATAGAATGGCGTTACCGCAATTTAATGAAAGGTCGAATCTCAGATTTTGATCTATAAGTCCATGATACCTGGTTGGTTAGGGTTTATATGGGTCGAGGGTTTAGGGTTTTATGGTTTTACAGTTTAGGTTTTATGGACTGAATAGGGTTTAGGGGGTTTATCGAATTTTCAGTAATACTCAAGCTTTATGCTTATATTCATCGAATAGAAATGGCGTTACCTAACTCATTGAAAGTATCTCAAAATTTGATCTATAAGTGCATGATACCTGATTGGTTAGGGTTTATGGGTTGAGGGTTTGGGGTTTTAGGTTTAGGTTTTATTAGGGATTGTTTAGGGTATTTTCAATAATGCTCAAGTTTTATGCTTATATTCATCGAATAGAATGGAGTTACAAGTTTAATGAAAATATATCAATTTTTGATCGATAAGTGTATGCTACGTGCGGGGTTGAGGGCTTAGGGTTTTAGGGTTTATGGCATTTCCAATAATGTTCAAACTTTATTGTTATATTCGTGGAATAGAATGGCGTTACCGCAATTTAATGAAAGATCAAATCTTAGATTTTGATCTAGAAGTCCATGGTACCTGCTTGGTTAGGGTTTATATGGGTCGAGGGTTTAGGGTTTTAGTGTTTTACGGTTTTGGTTTTATGGACTGAATAGGGTTTAGGGGGTTTATCGAATTTTCAATAATACTCATGTTTTATGCTTATATTCGTCGAATAGAATATATATGGCGTTACCTAACTCATTGAAAGTATCTCCAAATTTGATCTATAAGTGCATAATACCTGATCTGTTACGGTTTATGGGTTGAGGGTTTGGGATTTTAGTTTTAGGTTTTATTAGGGGTTGTTTAGGGTTTAGGGTATTTTTGATAATGCTCAAGATTTATGCTTATATTCATCGAATAGAATGGAGTTACCAGTTTAATGAAAAAATATATCAATTTTTGATCGATAAGTTCATGCTACGTGTTTGGTAAGGATTTAGGGTTTAGTGTTTAGATTTTAGGGTTTCGGGGATTTTAAATAATGTTCAAGCTTTATGCTTATATTCGTGGAATAGAATGGCGTTACCGCAATTTAATGAAAGTAACTCTAATTTTGATATATAAGTGCATGGTACCTGCTTGATTAGGGTTTATGGGTTGAGGGTTTAGGGTTTGACAGTTTAGTTTTATGGGTTGTTTACGGTTTAGGGTTCAGAGAATTTTTGGTAATGCTCAGGATTTATGCTTATATTCGTCTAATAGAATTCCGCTACCTGATTTAACGACAGTATCTCAATTTTTGATCTATAGTTGCACGATACCTGCTTGGTCAGGGTTTAGGGGTTTAGATTTTATGGTTTAGGATTCTGTTAATTCTTAATAATATTTTCAAACTTTATGGTTATATATATTCGTCGAACAAAATGGTGTTACCGCAATTTAATGAAAGTATCTCAAAAATTGATCTACAAGTCGATGATATCCTTCTTGGTCATATTTTTTGTTAAATAAAATTAAAGGTACCCAAGTACTAAAACAAGGGAGAAACAAGAAGAGTTCCTTGAGATTTAGGCGCTGTTTGGTTGGGCTCTAATTCTGGCTTTTGATTTTTGGCTTATAAATCTACGAACGTGTTTTTGGCTTTGTTTTTTTAGATTTTACTCTCACATAGTGGAATGATAGTATCAGCCAGGTTGGATGATTTTAAGTATTTTATCTCGGCTTAGCGAAAAACGTTCGAATTTTGAACAACAAGCGATGGGAATCTCTACTACCCATAATTCTGGCTCAGTGACATGTGGGTCACTTGCATAGTGGGTCCAAAAATTCAGTGTAGGTCAGAGTGGGCGGGCAGGTAAATATTGAAGAAGGGCGAGGAAACGTGGATGGGGTGATGCACTTGGGAGAACGCAAATTTACCACCTATATCCCTCTGTTATTGCAGTGCTCCCTTGGATACTTGTTTTCGGAGCAGGGATAGAAGAGGAATTTTGCATTCTAGAAAGAGGTGAAGCATGTTTGAATGGATGCGCGGGATATTTTAATGGATGGGTGCGATGTTTGGGCGCCGTACCAAAATTTGAGGTCGAAGCTTCTAGTATACGCTACTACGGCATGGGGCCTCTCAGACGCGTTGTCACCGTCTAGGCCCACACGACAACGAGAGTTGCTTCCCAGCATTTAAACGAGTTTCTATGCATTTGCGGAAATTTTCGAACAATTTAAGGCTTTCAAGAAGATGACCATCGTCCAAAAAAAGGTTACCAAGGTCATGGAAATAGTTTATGATGACGTGTCCGTATTGTTGGGTTCGCAGCATAGAAAACAAAAAATTTCCTACGAGGAGAACTATTGTACGCCAAGATCTATCTACTAGATACAAGCAATAGGTGGATATACATCCAAAGAGAACATACCCTCGAAGCCCGACAAAGTGCAATGAGATTGAACTCGTGGATGATGTAGACAAAATCTCAAGATCGTGTGGAAGTCCTAGCGCCACAAATCAGAAGCACATCCGTCCTCGCACACATGTATAGGCCACCAGACAACCTCCACCTCCTCGCTCCAGCGAAGTAGCGGAAGCAGCAACTCCTTCCACACGAAATGCCACCGGCAACATGTATCTCGCTAATCCGAGACCATGGGGAATAATTCTAAAGGGGGATAGAGATCCTTCACGAGGAGGTGTGAGTGAGAAGGAGTGAGAGGGGGGCAGCCCCTCTCATGGCCGGCGCACCATGGGGGTGCCCCCACCTCTTCCTCATTCATGTGGAGGGAGCTTCATTCACATAAAAATCCCACTCATATGTATTAAATTTCCACCAAATTTAATACAACTCTCATTTAATAAAAATCTTTTATTTATTTTATTCAGAATTTTGTTAATTACTTTAATTAACAAACATTCACATAAAAACCCTACAATATTTCAATATCACATGCAGAACCAATTTCAATAATTTCACCCGAAACAATTCCAGTGTATATTGAAGTAATTCCAGCGCTTTGTAATTCTTTCGTCTAGAACATATTTGCTCCAAATGGTGTTGGCAACCCTTAAGTGTGACACCCTACGGTTTGTGAATAATGCAGATATGATCGAGACCCCTCTCAAATCAATAATCAGAAGCGGGACCTGGAGATCCATACTCACTCCCACACATTCAACGATGACTTCTATGATCGTGATAACCTTTAACGATAGCAACTAAATCCCTTTGTCTCGCGATATATTTCATGTCCGAGATTTGATCATCAGTATCTCAATACTTAGTTTGATCTCGTTACCGACATGCACTCTTTTCTCGTTCCCGTGATATAACATTCTAGTGATTACATCACATCACTTGTTTGCAAGCTATCTTAATGTGATATCACCAAGAGGGCCCAGAGTATATCTATCCATCATCGAGATTGACAAATTCCACTCTTGATCCATTAGCCTCAACATAACAACTTCGGAGTGTGTGAACCCACCTTTATAGTCACCCTTTTACGGTGTGACGTTTGATGTTATCAAGTCACTCTTCCGATGTTAGCAATTAACATGATCTCATGGTATAAGGACTAAGATTACTTCATATGATGTTATAGCAATATAAACATAATGACTTTGATCGTAATGCTATACTTCGGATGAATGTTCATCACATCATTTCACAAATGCTGTGACCTTTTTATTAACGACATGCAATGTCCATGATCAGGAAACCTTGATCATCTTGTTAATCAAGGAGCTAGTCTATAAGAGAGGCATAACTAGGAACCTTTTATTTGTTTATTAAACACACATGTATTAACGTTTCCAATCAATAAAATTATAGCATGCAAAATAAACATCTATCATATACAAGGAATACATAATAACAACTTTATTATTGCCTCTCAAGGCATATTTCCTTCAGTCTCCCACTTGCACTAGAGACAATAATCTAGTTTACAAAGTGATAAATCTAACACCCATGGAGTTCTGGTGTTGATCATGTTTTGACCTAGGGAGAACTTTAGTCAACGGATCTGTTGCATTTAGGTTCATGTGTACTTTACAAATCTTTATATCTCCATCCTTGACATGCTCGCAGATGGAGTGAAACCGGCGCTTAATATGCTTGGAATTCTTGTGAGACCTTGGTTCCTTGGCGTTGCCTATGGCTCCATTGTTGTCACAATAGATCACCATTGAGTCCAATGCACTAGGAACCACACCTAGTTCCATGATGAACTCCTTCATCCAAACCGCTTCCTGCGCCGCTTCTGAAGCAGCAACATATTCTGCCTCTATAGTTGATCCAGCCACCACAGGTTGTTTGGAACTCCTCCAACTAACTGCTGCTCCGTTCAAAAGAAATACATATCCAGAGTTAGACTTAGAGTCATCCGGATCGGTGTCAAAGCTAGCATCGACATAACACTTAGCGACCAGCTCTTCTTCACCTCCGTACACAAGAAACATATCCTTAGTTCTTCTTAAGTACTTAAGGATATTATTGACCGCTATCCAGTGTTCCGAACCTGGATCAGATTGGTACCTAGTATTCAAACTAATAGCATTTGCCACATCCGGTCTTGTACATAGCATGGCGTACATTATAGAGCCTATGGCTGAGGCATAGGAGATCTTATCCATTATCTCTCTTTCTTCCGCCGTAGCCGGACTTTGAGTCTTACTCAATGTCTTGCCTTGCAACATAGGTAAGAACCCCTTCTTACTTCCGTCCATATTAAACTTCTTTAATATCTTATCAAGGTATGTACTTTGCGATAGCCCAATTAGGAGCCTTGATCTATCTCTATAGATTTTAATGCCTAATATATGAAGCTTCACCAAGGTCCTTCATCGAAAATTTGCTGTTTAGATAACTTTTAACACTGTTTAAAAGATCTATATCATTTCCAATCAATAATATGTCATCCACATATAATATCAGAAATGCCACATTGCTCCCACTCACTTTCTTGTATATACAAGCCTCTCCATAAGTTTGGACAAATCCAAACTCTTTGATCACCTCATCAAGGCGGAGATTCCAACTCCGGGATGCTTGCTTCAGTCCATAGATGGATTGCTGAACCTTGCATACCTTATCAGCATCCTTAGGATCGACAAAACCCTTAGGTTGTATCATATACAACTCTTCTTCAATATTACCATTGAGGAACGCAGTTTTGACATCCATCTGCCATATTTCATAATCAAAATATGCAGCAATTGCTAACATAATCCTAACCGACTTTAGCATTGCTACGGGAGAGAATGTCTCATTGTAGTTAAGTCCTTGAATTTGTTGAAACCCTTTTGTGACAACTCGAGCTTTATAGATGGTCACATTACCATCAACATCAGTTTTTCTTTCGAAAATCCATTTATTCTCAATGGCCTTTCGATCGTGAGGTAAGTCTACCAAGGTCCAAACCTAGTTTTCGTACATGGATTACATCTCGGATTTCATGGCTTCTAGCCATTTGTTGGACTTCAGGCTCATCATCGCTTCTTTATACGTCACAGGGTCATCTATTTCATCAATCATGAAATTTATAACTGGATTTCCGTATAGTTCAGGAGCTGCACGTGTCCTGCTTGACCTGCGAGGTTCAGTAGTGTCCTCTTTCAGAGTTTCATGATCATTATCATTAGCTCTCTCTTCATCAGGTGAAGTCAACTCCAAAACAATTTCCGGTGCTGCGCCACTCGCCATTTCATGAAGAGAAGGTTCAATAACCTCTTCGAGTTCTACCTTCTGAGTACTCACACCTTTTGCGAGAAACTCCTTCTCAAGAAAGGATCCATTCTTGGCAACAAAGACCTTTCCCTCGGATCTGTGATGGAAGGTATACCCAATCGTTTCTTTAGGGTATCGTATGAAGACGCATTTTTCTGCTTTGGGTTCGAGTTGATCCGGTTGAAGTTTCTTCACATAAACATCGCATCCCCAAACTTTAAGAAATGACAACTTAGGTTTGTTTCCAAACCATAATTCAAACGATGTCGCTTCAACGGATTTAGATGGTGCCCGATTTAAAGTGAATGCAGAGGTTTCTAGTGCATAACCCCAAAATGACAGTGGCAAGTCAGTTAGAGACATCATAAATCGAACCATATCCAATAAAGTACAATTACGATGATTCGACACACCATTACATTGTGGTGTTCTGGCAGGCGTGAATTGTGAAACTATTCCATAGTCTTTCATATGTGCGCTAAACTCGTAACTAAGATACTCTCCTCCACGGTCGGACCGCAGAAATTTGATCCTTTTGTTACGATGATTTTCCACTTCATTCTGAAATTCTTTCAACTTTTCAAAGGATTTAGACTTACGTTTCATCAAATAGATATACCCGTATCTACTCAAATCATCCATGAAAGTAACAAAATAACGATATCCACCTTGCACCAACACACTAATTGGTCCACATACATCAGTATGTATGATTTCCAATAAATCTGTCGCCCGTTCCATTGAACTAGAAAACGACATCCTAGTCATCTTGCCCATAAGGCAAGGCTCACATGTATCAAATGATTCAAAATCAAGTGATTCCAAAAGTCCATCAGAATGGTGTTTCTTCATGCATTTAATGCCAATATGACACGGATGACAGTGCCACATATATGCAGATATATCATTATCAAGTTTAATCCTTTAGCATCAACATTATGAATATGCGTAATACTACTATCGAGATCCAACAGAAATAAACCATTCATCACGGGTGCATGACCATAAAAGATATCATTCATATAAATCGAACAACCATTGTTTTCTGATTTAAAGGAATAACCACTTCACATCAAACACGATCCAGATACAATGTTCATGCTCAGTGCAGGCACCAAATAACATTTTTTTAGATTTATCACTAATCTCGACGGCATATGGAGAGGCAACGTTCCAATAGAGATCACATCAACTCTTGATCCATTGCCAACACGCATCGTGACCTCATCCCTTGCTAGCTGTCGCTTGTTCCACAGCCCCTGAATCGAGTTACATATATTAGAAATCGATCCCGTATCCAATACACAGGTTCTACTGCGAGTACTAGTAAAGTACACATCAATAACATGTATATCACATATACCTTTGTTTGCCTTGCCGGCCTTCTTGTCCGCCAAAAACTTGGGCAGTTGCGCTTCCAATGGCTAGTCCCCTTGCAATAGTAGCACTCGGTATTAGACTTAGGGCGAGCTCAGGACTTCTTTTCAGGTGCGGCAACAGATTTGCCGCCCTTCTTTCCCTTCAGTTTGCCCTTCTTGTATTTCTTGAAACCGGTGGTCTTATTGAGCATCAATAGTTGATGTTCTTTCCTGATCTCCACTTCTGCAGTTTTAAGCATTGACAGAAGCTTGGGAAGAGACTTCTTCATGCCCTGCATATTATAGTTCATCACGAAGCTCTTGTATCTAGGTGGTAGATATTGGAGAACACGGTGTATGCCTAAGTCAATGGGAATCGTTATTCCCAAGGACACAAGCTTATCGGTGTACCCAGACATTTTGAGTACGTGCTCACTAACGGAGCTATTCTCTTCCATCTTGCAGCTAAAGAACTTTTCAGAGGCATTATAACTCTCTACGACAACATGGGTACCGAAAATAAATTTCAGTTCTCCCATGGTATCAACGACATTGCCATTTTCGAGACTCTTTCGATGTTCTGGATCTAGCCCATACAGTATGCCGCAATGAACTAAGTTGTGGTCCTCCTGGTGAGTCAAATAGACATTATTTTCCTCTTCAGGGGCATCAGGAGCTGGTGGGGGGCGTAGCAGCACTTCTAGCACATATTGCTTTTGTGTAGTAGAGAGGATAATCCTCCAATTCATGAACACATTAAGATTAAAAGTAGGTGGTCCCATCTACAACAGAATTTGTAAAGTTTATTTAGACTAAGTTTACGATATATTGAGTTCAACTAATCCAAATTACAAATGAACTCCCACTCAAAAACAACATCCCTCGTGTCTTTTTGTGATTACATGAACCAAATCCACTACACCAAGTCCGATCATCATGTGAGTCGGTGTAGCTTCAAAGGAGAGCATCTATATGGGCATTATATCAACTATATGACTCATGCTTAACCTTTTGGTCCGTGTTCTGAGGCCATGTCTGTACATGCTAGGCTCACCAAGTAAGAACCTTAGTACTTGCGTGTGTAAAACTGTCTTACACCCGTTGTATGAAAGCGTAGAGTCGAGTACACTTGATCATCACCTCATGTCTCGAAACACAATCCATAGAACGGTGCATACTTAAGGAAGAACACATTTTTATCTTGATATTTAAATGAGGGATCATCTTATAATGCTACTAAAACACCAAACAAGCAATATAAGATGTAAACATCATATGTGTAGAGTGAAATGACATGGTTTTTGCACTTGATCACTATCATGTACATCGTGGTGTGATCTTTATCATTCCTTTGTGTGTTAGGCCAAGGTCTATGGAACTTACACGTTAGGTGTGTTGTAATATTATCAACTATACATCAACTTACAACATTACCATATCATAACACTAGCCCAGCAACGATCTAAACTAGACGCTTCTAATTTATCAATTGCAAGTTTTATGTGGCTTAGGGCTTTCAAAGATAGAAACGGTCTTACCTACGAACATGGAACCACAACGATGATAAACAAATTATTAGCAACTCATTGTAAATCAGATATTGACTATAGTAGGAGAGATAGACACCCGCTAGCCACTTATACAAAACTAGTTGCATGTCAAGCGTGGAATAGGTCTCATGTGCGAGGACATGTAAAGTTTGTCCGGGCCGCTTCATCCCACTATGCCACCAATATCCAAAATACATATAAGATATAATAACATGATCATCATCGCCCACATAGTCATATGTGTACTACCCGTGCAAAGCATCTACGCATAGATCAGGCTCTGATACCACTGTTGGGTTTATAGCATAGAAAACAAAAAAAATCCTACGATGAGAACTATTTTATGACAAGATCTATCTACTAGATACAAGTAACAGGTGGATATACATCCAAAGAGAACATACCCTTGAAGACCGACAAAGTGTAACGAGATTGAACTCTTGGATTATGTAGACGAACACTTGCTGATCTCAAGATCGTGTGGAAGTCCTAGCACCGCAAATCAGCAGCGCATCCGTGCTCGCACACACGTTCAGGCCACCGGACAACCTCCACCTCCTTGCTCCAGTGAAACAGCGGAAGCAGCAACTCCTTCCAGACGAAATGCCATTGGGAACATGTATCTCGCTAAACGGAGACCATGGGGAATAATTCTAGAGGAGGAGAGAGATCCTTCATGAGGAGGTGTAAGTGAGAAGGAGTGAGAGGGGGGGTTATATAGGAGAGGGAAGTCCCTTCCCATGGCTGGTGCACCATGGGGGATGCCCCCACCTCTTCCTCATTCATGTGGAGGGAGCTCCACTCACATAAATTGCTCCTCCATTTTCTCCACTCAAACATCCCACTCATATGTATTAAAATTCCACCAAATTTAATACAACTCTCATTTAATAAAACTCTTTTATTTATTTTATTCAGAATTTTGTTAATTACTTTAATTAACAAACATTCACATAAAACCCCTTGCAATATTTCAATATCACATGCAAAACCAATTTCCGCAATTTCACCCGAAACAATTCCGGTGTCTATTGAAATAATACCAGCGCTTTGTAATTCTTTCGTCTAGAACATATTTGCTCCAAATGGTGTTGGCAACCCTTAAGTGTGTCACCCTACGGTTCATGAATAATGCAGACATGATCGAGACCCCTCTCAGATCAATAATCAGAAGCGGGACCTGGAGATCCATACTGACTCCCACACATTCAACGATGACTTCTTTGATCGTGAGAACCTTTAACGATAGCAACTAAATCCCTTTGTCTAGCGATATATTACATGTTCGAGATTCGATCATCAGTATCTTAATACCTAGTTTGATCTCGTTACCGACATGCACCCTTTTCTTGTTCCCGTGATATAACATTCTAGTGATCACATCACTTGCTTGCAAGCTATCTTGATGTGATATCATTGAGAGGGTCCAATGTATATCTATCCATCATCGGGATTGACAAATTCCACTCTTGATCCATGAGCCTCAACATATCACCTTCGGGGTGTCTAAACCCACCTTATAGTTACCCTTTTACGGTGTGATGTTTGATGTTATTAAGTCACTCTTCCGATGTTAGCAATTAACGTGATGTCATGGTCTAAGGACTAAGATTACTTCGTATGATGTTATAGCAATATAAACATAATGACTTTGATCGTAATGCTATACTTCGGACGAATGTTCATCACATCATTTCACAAATGTTGTGACATTAACATCTAATGTCCATGATCAATAAACCTTGATCATGTTGTTAATCAACGAGCTAGTCTATAAGAGAGGCATAACTAGGAACCTTTTATTTGTTTATTAAACACACATGTATTGACGTTTCCAATCAATACAATTATAGCATGCAAAATAAACATCTATCATATACAAGGAATACATAATAACAACTTTATTATTGCCTCTTAGGGCATATTTCCTTCACGTATTTGGTAGATCGGTGCATCTTTGCAAATAAACCAATATGTCTGCTTCCAAATTTGAAGTTTGTTTTTGAATTTCTAAGTAACAAAAATGTGTTTTGTTGTGAAGCAACTACAAAGATGATCTCTCGAAATGCCACCGCCCCCTTTTTTCACACAATGTATAACGCCCTTTTAAGCTTCTAGGCTAAATTTGTGCAATAAAATAATTTTTGGGGCTGAATGTTTTTTTTGGGGCTGGATGTTTGAATGGATGGGAGGGATGTTTGAATGGGTGGGCAGGATATTTTGGCGCTCTACCGAAATTTTGAAGTTGAAGCTTCTAAGGTATGCTACTCCCACTTGGGATGTTGTCCCCGTCAGATAAACCCACAGGCTTATATGCTTTCCAGCATTTAATGAGTTTATAGACATCTGCCGAAATTAATGAACATTAATTCAAGGCTTTCAAACAAGAGGAGCAAGGTCACATCCATAGTTTCTGTACCTTTTTCATGTTTTGTACTACTCCGTACATTGAAGCATCTTCGCCAACCAAGCTTACAAACTTGTCCATATTGGGTAGATCGGTGCATCTTGGCATTTCAAGCAATTGTTTACAAAGGAGATTCCATATTTGATGGATAAAGCCCTACTTTCATGAGTTTGCAACCTTCCTAACTGAAGATGTTGAAATTAAATAACTTTTTGACATAAAGCCATTCGTTCGCAAAGTGCAATGCTATGTGCATTAGTTTCCATGGTAAACCATAAACTTGTATTTTAATAAGAACCCCTCCGCACCCCTTCGCGATGTGTATTAACTTCCATCCTCCGCCGCCTAGGCCTCACCCCCTTCCCCATAAAACAGATGCTCTTACGGACGCTCCTCATCACTAACGTGCGTGAAGAAGCCTTCCCTACCGGTCGGTCTTATTGAGTTGCACGGGTGGGCACGTCGATCCCACGGTAGTCCTTGTATCTCTAGCTCAATATGGTTGGAATTTTATTTCCCTTTCAAATACTCCTACGTAGTTTAATTTGTCCTCAATCTGCATGGTCATAGTTTATTCTGCGCTGGATCTGTATTCCTAAATACCTTCGGCGATTTTTGCTGTCAATATGTCTGCTGAAACGCATAGGCATATATAGTTTTTGTACTCCATCTACATGTTTCCTACTTTTCTTTTAATAATAACCAACCTTATATGTCATAATTAAACAGATGGGTAGATTTTGGATAGAGATTGCTCTATTAGGTAGCGCTAAATGTATCCTTGATGTTCTATGATTTATGGGATTTGTTAGAGATCATTGTGACAACTCAAAAGTACATTGCCCCTGCCGGTTGTGTGCGAATCGTAGGGTGCTGCCTCAAAGTATAGTGGAAGACCATATTTTTACATTTGGGATGCTAAGAACATATGTTATATGGGTATTTCATGGTGAACCATATGATCGTCCATATGAACCAGGGGAAGCACATCTTTATCATCAAGATCAAGTAGGGGAAGCAGATGTTGATCAACTAGATCAACTGACAGAGGCAGCTCCTGAGCATCTAGATCAACTTGGAGAAGGGGGAGGAGAGAAAAGGCGCAAGATGCATGAAACAGATTTCATTTCTAGTACTACCTCTATGCCAGATGACAAGGTATATCTGTAGAACAACAAATGTTCAGGTTGTGTGTCTTTGATGTTTCTCTATAAACGTATCTATTAATCTACTAATCACAGAAGCAGACGACCGAAGAGGACTTTGATGGTAATGACGATCACATATTCATTGATGAGCCTGTACCTGAGGCTGTGGATCGGGTACACTGCTTCTGGATGGATTTGATGCAGGGCTACTGATCATCAGGGGTGTACTTTTGGTGTCGTTCATGACCACTAGCCCAGATGCAAATCTCTTGGGGTGTAGATCTATCCCATGATTGGTTCGCTACTGCCGTAGTTCTGTAATATGGAGCTACCTTATTATGATTTCTAGGCCTTTGTTACTAGAACTGTCATTGGAAACTATTCCGTATATTAGTATATACGGAGTATATGTGTGTTTGTGTGTGTTTCTAGTCTAAAATCCGAGCTTATCATTTTATCGGTTCCTAAACTGTTTTTGAGGCCCCAGCGCTGGTGCCCTATGCTGCAACTACCGCCGTCTTCTCCACTTCTCAGTGAGACGAATCAGCAAACGGATAATAAGCTGGGATCAATTTGATTCGAAGAGGGGCGATTTTCTCTATCCTTGGAGAGGAACCCGGGAGAACTAGTACTGGTACCAAGGGAAGGAGGAGGTTGGCTCGGTCAATTATCTCACCCACTTGATGTGGGACCTACTTTAACTCACCCCTCACATGGATCCCGCTTGAAACAGCTGTAGGCCACCACATGATAGCTGGGATAAAAAATTCGGGATTCTCTCCTCGCAAAATGTTCCCTCCACTGCCACTTAAAAATACTTACTGTAGAAAAAAGTGTGCTGCCCAGCCCTACTACTAGTACTACTACTCCCTTTGCCATGCCTTTCTACCGACGACAAGACAAGAAACCATCACTAGCTAGCTCACATCCAGCAAGCAACTATTGGAACTGGTGCAACCTCCGATTGGGGAGTTCTTGTTTAAATAGGTGGATGTATTTGCTCACCTTGAAATCCGACATTGCTTAATTTTCTTCCAATTGGGCCATTGGGGGTACTATTAGTACTAGGGGTAGTAGTATTCGGTATACTTTGATTGTGGAGTTCTCGCTTATTGCTCACCTCGGAATCACCTAATCAGGATATTTTTACTCTTCTCTAATCGATTGGGTCATTTGGGTGGGGTGGGGTGGTGGTGGGGATGGGGGTGGGGTGGGGGAGGTGGTACTGATTTCGTATGGATTCCGGATCAGGGCATGGTCACCGCTATTCTAATTGGGGCATTTGGTCAGGTTCGATTTTAGTGTTCTTCACTTATGTAACATCTAGTTGCTACTTGTAATGTGCAATGGATTTTGCGTCAGATTTTGTATGGAGAACTATGGGTCAGTGGCGCGCACGGCCACTATGGATAGGGATGGTCCCGTCAGTTCCCTTAAAAGTTGCCTAAAAAGGTAATACTGCAGTATATTCATTGCGTTCTTCCATTCTTTCCAATGCTGAAAGTGGTTGGCTGCAACCTGGATGTATCCCTGTGCTAAAAGTTGTCTCTGCCTGCATCCTGTTTTTGTGGAAGCCTCTATGAAACCATCTCTTCTTCATTTACTGTAGCACGATGGTACATACCTGCGAACGTGCGGTGCTCCAGGTGCGGCAAACAGGATGGTACCCCCACATGCTGCAGTATCCGACGAGTACCACTACTCACCAAAAAACAAGCACAAGGCCACCAACCAACTGGGAGGGCCCAGCTTAAAGAGAAATGTATTTGTTCTTAATACCCTTATTACCATGGTGTAGTCAGATTTAAGTATTACCCGCTCGGTGTGATGGATGCTTATCAGATGTTCAGAAACATATGTGTGATTTTATTAATTCTGGCACTGTGTTTATGTGAATCGAGATCTGGATCTATCAGACTGTCTCATACAGTCAGTATATGACTACTATGTATAGTACTCCCTCCGTCCCAAGGCTTAGGCATATACTGTATTTTTTGAAAAGTCAAGCAACGGAAAGTTTGACCAAACTTTACATAGTATTGAACTATTGAGCTCTGTTGCTATTTATGCAGATTGAAGGTGCTGCTGTGGAGGTTGAGGCTGCTGTAGAGGCTAGTAGATTTCTGATGCCCGCACCAAAAGAGGACATCCTCTACACAACAAGGAAGCGCCAACACAGTACCCAGGTGGGTAGTGACCTCTCTAAGAATTGGGTATAATTTGGAAATCCACAATTTCACATGTTATGATTTTCCATGTTATTGTTATCAGCTAGTACTATATGTTTACGCTTTTTTGCTTTATAGGCAATGGTTTTGTCTTATATTATTAGGTTTACTTGCTCTTTACATAAATTAACCTTTCCACTTAATTTCAATTAGTACCATGCACCAACTGCTCAGCCCTTTCTGCTACCTTCCTCTTATCAAGCTTGTGGATTGAAAGGGGGCCCATGTATGCCATTCCAAAGGCAGAGGGATGAAAAATGGTGCATGGCCACCCTTCGCAAAGGGTACCCATGGTATCATGTATGGATTCCAAGTTGTTTAGACCGACTTGATTTAAGATCTTATATCTCACTTTTTTTGCTGTCGCCTTACTTCTCTATCAATTTTCTCATGAAGGTTGTCCCTTATGACGCTCGCCCCATTATAAACAAGATGTTCAGAAACAACAAGTTTCTAACTCTGTATAGCAAGGGCCCTAAAGGCATGCGGTGACTATATGATGTGGATGTCTCCCAGACGATGGACACCACCTATTTGGGTGGCCGAGGTTGGTCCAAGTATGTCCGTGAGAATGGTCTGAAGCAGGGGGACGAGGTAACATTCGATTTAAGCAAGCCTGGACAGATACTTGCACGCCATCGTACACCTGTTGACCGAAGGACCAAGAACATAGGTAGTACTAATTAATTTGATTTTGTACTCATCACAACCTCTGATGATTTTCTTGTGACTAACTATTCTACACCATTGTCTTTACTCATCATATGACCCTAAGCACTTCTGCAGTCCGCTTCCCCTTATGTACCACCCAGAAGGGTGCCAGCATCAAGCTGCTGGCACCGGCACCAGCACCGGCCCCAGTTCCTGCAACGACACCTGTTGACCTCAGTAGGAGAAAGAATAGAGGTAGTAACTTAATTCACTTGTATATTCTCATCTCTGTCTAGGAGTTAATGTTGTATAAGAAATCATTTTGCTTGTCCACATATCATATGACTCTCTGACCACTCCTGTAGTCCCCTTACCTACCCCTTAGAAGGTAACCAGCACCAAGCTGCTGGCACCCCCAACGACACTGGCCCTAGTTCCTGCTCCGGCACCTGTTGACCTAAGTAGAAAGAATGGAGGTAGTAACTTAATTTGCTTGTATACTCATCATATCCTCTGATAACTGTCTTGTGAGTAACTGTTGTATAAGAGACCATTTTCCTTGTACACTTCTCATCTGCCTCTACCATCCCTGCAGTCAGCTTAGCTACCCCTCAGAAGGAATCTAGCATCAAGCTACTGGCGTCGACACTGGTTCCGGGCCTTCTGGCTCCTGCACCAGCCCCTCTACAATTAGTGGCACCATCTCCTGCACCAGCACCAACCCCAGCACAGGCACCGACACAAGCTCCTTCATCACCTCAGGCAGCACCTTGTCAGACCATATCCTAAACATGTGTCATCACAAGGTCATACCGGATTATGTTTTGTGAGTATATGGCGGCAGATAAACTGTTCTGAATGTCTTATGAAGTTTCACATGATTCAGTGCATTGCTCTTAGTAATTATGCGTCTATCTCTTGCTTTTTCTCAGTAATTGCCTAAGAGTGCCACAAAGCAAATCTAGGCCAGACGAAAGGGCACAATAATCTTCATGATGTAGAGCGAAGGATTGCGAATCGAGGGACGCTATGCCATTAACTCGACTGATGTGCACTTGGCATCTACTTCTAGGTGGATCAAGTTCCGGAAAGCATCCAAACTTACTATTGGAAGAATGGTCAAGGTCAATGTATCTCGCTGCCCTAAATGCGGCATCTTGTTCATGAACTTGCTAGCTATCTAGCTCTTTGGCCGCATGCTATTGTAATTAATTATGTGGTTGTCTTATCTCCACTGATCATATATGGGCGGTAAAACTATGATAACCTTTTGCTGAATTTGTCAAAAGTTCTGCCGTTGTTGCTGGCTGCTTGCTCTAGAACTTTTGCCTTTGTGTCATCGGAACCATTGGATGCATTTTGGACAAAGATGAGAGGGTAAATATATACAACGTGATTTCACCAAGTGAAGTCATTGGATACCAGCCCTGTTTTGGCGCATGTGGTGTGTGTTCATTAGATAATTTTTACATGAATATGTGTCAAAGGAATTATCACTTTTTTTCCTCCCTCGAAGAGGTCTGTGTTTGAATCTGGCGAGACACAACCCAGTGAAATTTGAGATATGAGCCCATTGACCATAGCCCAAAAACTTTTAAATTTGGCTTTTTTGGCATTGCCCCCCACCTCTAAAAAAATCTACCTACACATGTTTTTAAGAAACTAATCCATTATGTGGCTTTTTATACATTGAGGTTCCAGTAGCACTGCTCTTTTATTTCAAGAGAGATAACATGGAAACACAACAATATTTTTCAGAAGACTGATACATAAGTTGTAGTACTAATACATGTTTCATGATTCAATTTCTATTAGTATCTGTGGTATTGTGGCAAAACACTCAGTTTATATCTATTTGATTTGATTTGAAGGTCTTTAGTTCGAATCCAGTGTGTGTACATATTTATATATATATTGGGTTTACTTTTTTAGAAAGGGTTTACTTTTTAATATCACATTACAGAGAGGCCGATATCACGGATCCACCAGCCTGCAACATCTCTCGAGTTTAACTGTCGGGTTTGAAAAAAAGTTAAATACTTGTACAGAGAGGCTGGCATTAGGGACCCACCCGCCAGAACATACCAGAGAGGGTGACATGGGGGCCTTAGCAGCAAGACCATACACGGCTGCCATATCGAGCAACGCTGCCAAGGTTAAAATAGCGGACGCGGCCAAAAAAAAGTCCATCATACGCAGGTTTGATATACAGAGAGACCGGCATGTGGGACCCAGTAGCGCGACCTTATACAGGTTCTGCCTTGAGCGTCGTTGCCAAGTTTGAAACAGGGAGGCGCGAGCCAGAAAAAAGTCCAGCATGCACACGATTCTTCTAATGAGACGCTCACATGGGGGACTCAGTAGCCTGGAAAAATGGCTGATGCATCGAGCAACGCTATCAAGTTCGAAACACAGAGGCATGACCGAGAGAAAAAATTCCATCATACACACTTTTATTCTAATGAGTGGATGACATGTGGGGGTGGGCCCTGCATCATGATTAAACGGTAGATGCAGCGAGCAAAGCTATCAAGTTCGGAAAACAGAGGCACGACCGAGCGAAAAAATTCTATCATACACATGTTTCTTCTAATGAGAGGATGACATGTGGGGTCTAGGAGTTTGATTAAACGGTAGATGCATCGAGCAACGCTGTCAAGTTCAGAATAGGGTAGCGCGAGCGAAGAAATTTTTTCCATCATACACACGATTCTTATAATGTGAGGCTAACATGGAGGACCCAGCAGCATGACAAGACGGTAGATAGATTGAACACCGTTATCAAGTTGAAATCAGGGAGGCAATAGCCAAGGGAAAAAATTCCATTATACACACATTTCTTCTAATGAGAGGATGACATGTGGGTCCTAGGAGGTTGATTAATCGGTAGATGCATCAAGCAGCGCGATCAACTTCGGAATAGGGTAGCGCGAGCAAAGGAAAAAAATTCCATCATACACACGGTCCTTCTAATGAGAGGCTGACATGTGGGACCTAGCAGCCTAATGAAACGGCAGACACATCGAGCAACGTTATCGAGTTCAAATCAGGGAGGCACGACCAAAAAGTATGGTCCGCTACAGACACTGACGTCCGGGACCCACACGCCTCAAAAGACTTCGGTGAGTCAACATCGCGCGAGGAAACAAAAATCTTGCTTCTACCACGTGCCAGTTGAGCTTCCTCCATGTTTTTAGCAGATCCGTCGTAGTAGAGGGCCGCGAAACCGGAAAAAAGTTTTCCATCAGCCACGGCTAAGCTGAGAATTTTGTCGTTCAAGACGCGCTGTCTTCCCCAATGCCACGCAAAACCCCAGTCTTGCAGCTCTACTCATCTAGCACTTTCGCCACCAAAGCAACAATACCAAAGGTGATATTCGCATTGGTGGATTGGTAACCCTAACCCACCTTGCCTATGCATTAAACATTGCACTGCCTGTTATGGAACCTGTTGACGGCTCCAAACTTATGGACGTCAAGTATTTGACTGCTCATGGCTTCCTTGGTGTTTACCATGCTAACCGGAGGCTCCGAGCATATCAATTTAGTTATCTTGATGATACACAAATTGAGCAGGTTCAGTTGCCATGCCCCGAGGCCTTCTTGGTTGTGAAGAAGGACACTTGGATCCTCACCAAGGATCAAGTGATGGAGATCTTGTCCGAGCACCAGGCCAAGGAGGAAGAAGATGAAAGGCAGCAGGATGAGCAGGAGTAGGAGGGAGAGCAGGGCACAACCCTGCATGGGAAGGACAACAGCAGTAGCCAGGAGGATCCTAGGAACCGTGGCCGAACCAGCCATAGCAGGGGTACGACTACGTCCCCTATCAGGAGTTCTAGCAGCTCAACCAGCACGTTGGGGAGATGGACCACACTCTTTAGGATGTGAATGAAGATGTGAACACTTTGACTCACAACTTCAGTCACTTCATGACCCACTTCCCTGCCTTCTACCAGCAGTACCGGCACCAGCCGCCAAATGACGGCAACAACGGAGCATGGAAATAGCCTAAGCTTGGGGGAGGTTTGAAAACCTCCAAACTTTGGATTCATGTTTTTATTTCTTATTTTGATTTATTTCTTAAAAAATTGCATGTTTATTTTCAGTTTTGCATTCCTAAACCAAAAATATAAAAAAATTACTTGTAATTTTATTTGCAAGTTTGTTTCTTTGTTTCTCTCAGAGATTGCTTGATTTCAGGTGATTTTGCAATATGGAAATATAGGAGAGGTTCGACTCGAATACAAGAACGAAGCAAGCAAGAGGAGGTATCACATTCCTTTCATCACACTCCTTGCAACCTTAAATTGATCCCACAATTATTTACTTGCTTGCACTAGAGTCACTCCCCACTTAGCTTGTTATCCTAGAAATTATATTGCTTTGCTAGTGTCTCCTTTTTATGTTTGAAACAATGAGCAATGAACTTGGTTAAAATACTTCCTACATTTTTACAATAAGAAAAAGCATCTGAAAGATGACTTCGGTCCATGCTTAGCTCAAAGAATTTGATTTTAGAACTACTCCATCCCAATTGTTCTTAATATAAATAGACTCGATAGTACCCTTGATTTAAATTGTTTGATTAAATGGATGCTTCGAAGTAGTAGAAATTATGCCACTAGTTTTCTCATAATTACCGTAAGATATTGCTTTAAGCGTGTCATTACAACTCTATCGTGCTCCATGGGGAACTATTAACTCCGCTGGCACACGAACGATCTAAATGTGGGAAACTACTTGATTTCGGCTATTGAGTTATGTAAACGTGTGTAGCAGCAATGCTATGACATGTAAACTTTTTAGTCTCCTCATGGTTTCACGTTCCAAGTGAAGTTGTTGTACTCCCCTGGCCCACTATTGCTCAACATCATTTATTGGCATGGCCACGAGCGCACAACATAGCCCCAATTAACATGTTAAAAATAGTGGCATGATTTCTCTATGAAAGAGCTAAAGTTTTAAAAAACAAGAGAAAGAAAAAGGTGCTTTGAGAGTCTTGAAATTTTGAAATGGGAGTATATGAGTTGTTCTTAAATTATATATTTTGATGCCAACTTGAGTACTCTTAATTGGTTATGGGAGCAAGAACAAAAAGTTTTAATCTCTCAAGAAAGAGAGGCACCAAAAGGATTTGTCTCACTTTCCTAGCTAAACTTTTGAAACTTGCTTGGGCATATGATTTATTTGCTAGCAAGATATACGTGGTTAGAAGTGGACTTAGTGCAATCTTGTGAATACTTGTATGATTGTATTCAAGATTGCAGGAATTGTGAAGAAAATAATTTGACACCAATTCAAACTTGTGAGTTCCTTTATTTTCAGTCTCGAATCTCTGCTATTCTTCCTTATTTCCTTGTCACTCGAGGGCGAGCAACATCTAAGCTTGGGGGAGTTGATAGCTATGAGATTTGACACATTTTCGATGGCTTTTATTGATGGTTTACTCCCGGATTTGATCGTTTTCTGGCTTTACCTAACGCTAATACTTTGTTACCAAAGAAAACTTGGATTTTAATGTGCGTTTCAGGTTCTGGACGTCAACAGAAGGATTTAACTAGAGAAATAAAATATTCTGGAGAAAACAAGCAAGTCCCACTTTGGAAGCACGCGAGGGGAGCTCACAGACGGTTTAACGACCAAGTATACGGCAGGAATGGCCATATAGTTCCCGCCGTATAGCTGCAGCCGCCTCTGTCTTGTCAAAAGGGACAACTTCCGTGAAGGGACCGGGGACGCTAACACAACGCAGCAGCCGCCACAGCATCCAGAAGGGATCCAGAGAAGAAGGAGAAGACGTTCTTCATCTCACTCCACGATCTTCGATCTCCTAGCCAATACACCCCCATAGACACTACTTGTACTTGAGAGAGAGGGATGTCCGCCTTGCAAGATTAGGATTTGAGATTGTTTCTTCCCATCTTGAATTGTGTTGGATATTTTTCTATTCTTATTGTGGATCTCCACGGTAATACCAAGATGATTTCCCTTTATTTTATTATATTGATGATCCGTTCTTCTCTCATGTGTGAGTAATTCCCTTGGGCGTGGGAGATGTAGGGGATTGGTGAGATGTGATGTGCCTTCATATATTTTCCATTAGTTTGTGATTTATTCAAATTACTATATTATGTGTGCTTGACTATCTGTGGGATGCTTAATGCTTGTTGTCCAATTAAGGGCCCAGACAACATGATACCTTGTTCTACATAGATAAGATCTTGTTCGCTAGTGGACCGGCGACCCCTATGCGACACAAGGATATCAATAGAAATCTAGTTGACTCGATGATAAGGAGTAACCACTGTGCTTATGGCATTAGTCCGATCCAAAGAGCTTAATCGCTAAGCGACCTGATGGGTCTTAATTGTCTATTGTCTAACCATGGTTTTGGTAGCAGGCTAGTAGGATTATTGAAGTTGGGATGAAATCTACCAAGAGGAGTTCCGACTAATCTTGGGTTGCTCGCCTACACATATATCTATAAGATTATAATTATTAAATTCACACTCGTCCACCTAGCACATTCGCTATCACCATGAACTGAATCTCCCCGCGCCTTCTTTCACCATCTCCAGAAAACAACAAACAAACAAAGTCATTCTTTACTTTTATGCATTTTATTTCTGAAGTTTCCATTTTAGTTCTATTTAAACGTATTGCATTTAATCAAAGCCCCATTCTTATTTCAACACTTGCAGTCAATTCACTCAAAGACCTGTGACAACTTCGGGTGTGAGAGAGACTTCACCAGTAAAC
Organism: Avena insularis; assembly: GCA_023614405.1. NCBI lineage: Eukaryota > Viridiplantae > Streptophyta > Magnoliopsida > Poales > Poaceae > Avena > Avena insularis. Next base: position 411,606,947 of record CM042686.1, on the reverse strand, counting down.
ACTTACCTTTGGGCTCCCTGTGGGATCAATATCTAAACTTCTAAAATAGCTAAAAACGATATGTGCACTTGCAGAAATCAGTTGGCGCCAACTATCGTCGGATTAAATACATGTATGCCGAGAGGGGATCCTTGAGGCTGTGGAGAAAGAGGGTGTGAGGCGACAATATTCCGGGATGGTGAGCTCACAAGCTTTACCCAGGTTCGAATCCACCAATGATGGACGGATCCTACCCTTGCTACCAATCCAGTAATATGGCAGAGCCGAAAGTATAGATTACAAGAGAGGTTTCTCCTGTGCAAGTTGAGGTTGTAAGTTGTGGGTGCCCTAAAGGCTGGTTCCTCGGGCGGCTTATATAGATGTCCGACCTAGGGTTACAGGAGAGACCTACCCGGCTACGATAAAAAGTAGGTTACAGAGTACATATTGAACTACAAGTAACTATATAGGCCTAAGTAGATAAGTCTTCTAGGCCTTTTTGTAGCCGTATGGACCTCCGTATTCTCTCCCTGACTGGGCTGCCTGTGAAGCAAAGCTCTAACCCGAAGGGGCCACCCTGGTCAGTGAGTCACAGTGGGTATACCCCAAAATTATATCCCCAACACTCGAAGCAGCTGGACTATAACTTGGTCTATTTGTACTCGCTCCATTTGGCGTTGAAGGTCAATAGGAAGAAAACCCCAGGCATCATGATAGTGGACCTCTAATATATTGCGTGACATTGTCTTGGCGGACGATGGGGACCTAGCAATGGTGAAGGAGTACCTCTAGAATTTCTTCAAGGAGAACTAGACCATTTATTGCATTCTTTCGCCTTGCTTTCCCGAGTAAGTAAACACATTAGGTCACCGACATAACAAATTCTTTCTTCGATTTTCATTGTCCTCTTCCAATTTTTTTGTTTGAACTGTGTTGCGTAGAGGCTTATATTTCACACTCATCTTCATTTGTCCAAGGTTGTCGCAAGCAACATACTTCGACCCATCGAGTGACATGAAGCCGAAGGACTACGGAAGAATCAAGAGGGTTTTGGATGATGCTATACAAGTCTACATAGAAAAGGGAGGCAAATTCTCCAAGGGGGATACAATCAAGGATGGAAAACATGTGTTCATACACCACACGATGTTCCCCTGCGCCAAGACACGGGCTGGTAGTGTGAAGGAGGCCTTCTACGCCCTCCATCACATCAAGGGGTTCATGCGGGATTCATGGGTTCAGGCGCTGCGAGCTAATCTTCGACACTGGGCCACACAGTTGGCGGAGATCGATGATGTGGACCTTATGGAAGACATCTGATGCATCCAGACTCATATCTCGCAAGTCATCCATGAAGCTATGAAAACAAATGGGAGGGCCATGCTCACGGGTAGAGGGTTGACTAACCGCGAGATCAAAGAACTCCTCAACATGCAGCATGACACCAGGATGTTCATTAACAAGAGAAGTTGTCATCCTGTTCCTAGTGTGGTGTACATTATATGTGTGTGCCTAGCTAGCAGTGTTGGTCATGTGTCATGTGTTTGTCGTGTTGTAAACTTGACTATCCTCATGATGTTTCCGAACTATCATTTGACGTGTGTGTCGTAAACCTTAACTTCCCCAGGCTCATAAAAGCCTTGACGGTCCATGTTGGACTTGCTTATATGATCGTCATCCATGCTATATTTTATTTTAGGTTTATGAATCTTTGGTATATTTTTTGATCATGCAAGAATGTTTGCAGTTTGACATTCTTTTCGTTGCATAACATATACTGCATGCCTTGCCTATGTATGTCTTTTCTATAGAGATGGCAAAGTGGTACGTGGTATATAGGGGTCGGGTTCTAGGGGTCTACGACGAGTGGGAGGACTGCTAGAAACAAGTGAACAACTTGAGCGGTAACAACTACAAAGGGTACAAGACAAGAGAGCTAACGGTAGCCAAGTGGAGGACATACATGTGGAAGAACAATCGGATGAAGATCTTCATCATGGTCTTGGTGTTGCTCACCATCGTTGTCGTTATCCTCTATTCAATCATAGTCGAGGGTGATAGCTCTATTTGTAATGTGATGATCGAATTTGTAATGTGATGATCAAATTACCACTTGTGTAATAATCCAACACTTTACTTCATATTGATGTATTTCAGCACTTTGGATCGTTATTATCTCAGTTTTGGTGTATTACTATGTATTACTGTTTACTACTGTATAACTGTTATATAATGTGTATTTATGTTGTCTTACCCGAAAAAATGCAACACCCTAACGATGGTGCACCGAACAGGGGTACGCCACTGATACATTGCAAATGTATATATAATTTTTGATGTTCCATGCTTGGTTTTATCTACTTTCTTGTGTTTTGTCCACACTTTGGAGTACTTTTCATATGATTTCTTGGACTAACCTATTAACAAGAGCCATAGTGCGGATGCCTTTTCTGCTGTTTTGGTTCCGGAAAGTCAGAAAATGAATATTCTTGGAATTGGGGGACAAAAGCCAAAGTGCCTATTTTTCGAAGACATCGATGCCGCGAACGAAGACAGAAGAGAGAGAGAAATTTGGGGGCGGCCACACCACCTGGCGTGTCCAGACCTGACCCGCCGGGTGGTGCAGCCCCCACCCCCCGGCCTCTCCTTCCGCCTATATATTGCCCTCGGGACCAAAATCCTAAGTACCCGATCAAAAATCCACCAAAGAGTCTCTAACCGCCGTCATCTCCATCCCTGGATCAGGAGGGATCTGAAGCTCTTCCCGGCACCCTGTCAGATAGGTGAATTCACCCTGGAGGCCTTCTTCATCATCATGCAAGCCTCCGGTGTGATGCGTGAGTAGTTCATCTCTGGACTACGAGTCCATGTAGTAGCTAGATGGCTGGTTCTCCTCCTTTGTGCTTTCATGTCTAGATCTTGTGAGCTCCATTCATGATCAAGATCATCTATTTGTAATTCTACATGTTGTGTTTGCGGGGATACGATGGATATTGAGATGCTATTTCAGATTGATTATTGATTCTATCAAATCTTTGTTATTTGTGATCTTGCATGCTTTCCATTGTTAGTAGCTATCTTGGCCAAGTAGATGCTAACAACTCCAAGAGTTAGTACTTATGCTCGATAGTGGGTTCATGCCTCTGGTAATCTGGGGAAGTGACAAAAATCTCTAAGGTACTAGATGTGTTGTTGCTACTAGGGAGAAAACAACAATCATTTGTTCATAGAACAATCATATTGTTTACATTACACAGAATTCGTAAAGCAATAATCTGTTGCTTGCAACATAATACTGGAGGGGGTTCGGATGATAACCTGAAGGTGGATTATTAGTAATAGATGCAGTTTGATGGAAGTCTATGTATAATGTTGTAATGCCCAATCAAGTTCCAAAGGAGTCAAGATGATTAGTATATGCATGTATTGCCTTGTCGATGTTTGTCAATTGCCCCGCTGTAATTTGTTCACCCAGCATGTTATCTATCTTAAGGAGAGCCACCTCTAGTGAACTATGGATCCCGGTCCTTTCTTTTACATACAATCTACAAATTGTTTACTGCTTTATGTTTACTTTCTCCAAACTATTACTTCCTTCCATTCGATATGTTTAATCCTTTGTTTTCAGCAAAACCGATGGGATTGACAACCTCATCGCAAGTTGGGGGCAGAGTTCTGTGGTTGTGTTCTACGGGTCTCCACGTTGCTACTAGCACCGGTAGTGCGCCCTGCCAAGGTTCAGCTAGCAACACCTTTGGGGTGTTTCCTTGCTCCTACTGGTTCAATTAAACCTTGGTTTCATAACTGAGGGAAAACTTACTGGTGTGCTCATCATACCTTCCTCTTGGGGTTCCCCAACGAGCTCCACATCAACACCGAGCCATCAGCCACCGAACTTGCCATGGCGCACGCAGGCTAGGTGTGCCACTGACCTTGAACCTATGCATGGAGTACGTCGGGTTGTGCCACGGATAAAAAAATATCAGTGGCGCAACATCCGTGGCGCATCGAGCATGCTCCATGGACCCCAAATTTGGTGTGCCACGGATAGGGGTTTTCCTAGTAGTGCCTATTTATCTCCGGTCATCTCTCTATTCTCTGGCAACCACAAAAGGAAAAGACATGCGGGCACGCTTGCCACCCTTCTACGAACAACTAGGGAGTATGTAGTACCCCTGATGTCCATGTTCACGCACATGACATATGTATTGTTTGCCCAAGTGTAAAACTATTCATGTAAGTATTGGTCATGGAGTACACTCGAAAGAATGCTTTAAAATTCAAACCTTTAAGTAAAATATGTTAATTACATCAAATTTGGTTGGTTGTTGTGATAATATGAACTTATGCAAGTTGCCTAAAACAAGGAAAGTAGCATGAGACATGGGGAACTGGTCACGATAACCTCATGAGTTATTATAGTTAAAAGGTGAACTATATTTGAGTATTTTAATTTGGATTTTGAGGCTGATGGAACCATCATCCATAATTGTTTCGCACAATTTCGTGTCAACGAAAAACAGAGAAGAGGACAAAATGTCCATGGTGGTAGAGGCTCAATGATTAGTAACTAGCATATGCTTACACAATGAAACTACGATATCATTAGGTAAATATCAATACCAAAATTCAGTGTTGTTAGGATGATATTTTGGGTGTGTTTGATTGCTCGTTTCCCCATTTCTCGCATGGGGCGGGAATAAATAAGGGTGTTTGGTTCTATGCGACGAATGGAATCTTTGCATCGCACGATTTTTAAAGCGGCCCTCAGCCTGGCCTTGGAGGAACGCTGAAATCGGGCATTTCCATGGAGCCAAGTTTTTCTCGCGCTAGCGGGGGAAGAAGCTGTAGGCGCTCATGGAAGGGAGGGATGGCGGGAGCTCGCAAAATCTGCCAGGAGAAATTGGTGTTACTGCCCGCCGATTCGTGGTGGCTATTTACACTACCCCTCCGCCAGCTCCAAAATCCCCGCATCCATTTGCCCCAATTTTGATCTCTCCCTCCAAATCCTCTTCCCTCGCTGACCAGCAGGTAAGCGATGTCTCCTACTCTAGTGGGTCTAGCTCATCTCCGGCAAGTCTTCCTCCTCGGCTATGTCGGACATGTCCTCTTCGTCAGGCGAGATTGAGATCATGGTAAGAAACACCTAACCCTAGCTCTCGCATCTTAGATCTATTGCCATGTTCTAACTCACAGTTCTAAGCTGTGAGATATTGTTGTAGATCTAGACCAGAGTATTTTCGTAGTCAGTATTCATGTTGTCCTATGAGGATTGCCATGTGTTGTAGGTAGGATTAGTGTTATATGTATAGTTCATCCCCTAGAACAAAACACATTATTATCCCTACTGTCGTAGGAGAAGGTTGCGTCCCCTGATCTGTCCACAACCTCTGTGCTTCCTCTGTGTTATATGTCGATGTTTTATGCGGTCATTGAGGTGGCCATGAGGAGGTTGGCCATGTCATGGACAGCATCTCTGTCCAGCTTTGTCCTGAATTGGGTTGTCCAGATGACAAGGGGTTAAGTCATCAATGCCCATCGTAGATGAACTTAGGTTTGAGGAAATAGGGAGCGTTGGAGGCTTCGATCGGCTAGCAAAGAAGAACACAGGTGACACGAGGTTTTACCAAGGTTTATGCCTCATAGAGGACACTACTCCTACTTGTCTGCTCATGATTATGAGGGAGTCAAAAGTTACAAGGGTGCGTAGATGCAATCTGGCAAGGTGTATGCGGGGGTGTGTGGATTGTTCTCCTCGCTGCCCCCTCCTAGCCTTTATATAGGGAGGCTAGGTCTCGGGATAGTGATACATTGCAAATGTATCTATAATTTTTGATGTTTCATGCTTGGTTTTATCCACTTTCTTGTGTTTTCTTCCAACTTTGGAGTACTTTTCATATGATTTCTTGGACTAACCTATTAACAAGATCCATAGTGCCAGCTGCATGTTTTCTGCTGTTTTTGGTTCTAGGAAAGTCAGAAAATGAATATTCTCGGAATTGGACGGGACAAAAGCCAAAGTGCCTATTTTTCCGAAAGGGATCAGGTGCCAGAATACGAGACGGAGAAGGGCCAGGGAGCCACCACACCACCTGGCCGCGCGGCCAGGCCTGGCCTGCGCCAGGGGATGGTGTGGCCGCTCCCGGCACCCCCTCGGCATTTCCTTCTGCCTATAAGTTGCCCTCGGGATGAAAACCCTAAGTACCAGATCAAAAATCCACGAAAGAGTCTGTAGCCGCCGTCATCTCCATCCCTAGATCGGGAGGGATCTGAAGCTCTTCCCGACACCCTGTCGGAGAGGGGAATTCACCCTGGAGGCCTTCCTCATCACCATGCAAGCCTCCGGTGTGATGCGTGAGTAGTTCATCCTTGGACTACGGATCCATGTAGTAGCTAGATGGCTGGTTTCTCCTCCTTTGTGCTTTCATGTTTAGATCTTGTGAGCTCCGTTCATGATCAAGATCATCTTTTTGTAATTCATACATGTTGTGTTTGCGGGGATCCGATGTATATTGAGATGCTATTTCAGATTGATTATTGATTCTATCATGCCTTTGTGATTTGAGATCTTGTATGCTTTCCGTTGTTAGTAGCTATCTTGGCCAAGTAGATGCTAGCAACTCCAAGAGTTAGTATTTATGCTCGATAGTGGGTTCATGCCTCTGGTAATCTGGGGAAGTGACAGAAATCTCTAAGGTACTAGATGTGTTGTTGCTACTAGGGAGAAAACAACAATCCTTTGTTGATAGAACAATCATATTGTTTAATTTACACGCAGTTCGTAAAGCAATAATCTATTGCTTGCAACTTAATACTGGAGGGGGTTCGGATGATAACCTGAAGGTGGATTATTAGTCATAGATGCAGTTGGATGGCGGTCTATGTATAATGTTGTAATGCCCAATCAAGTCTCGGAGGAGTCAAGATGATTAGTATATGCATGTATTGCTTTCTCGGTGTTTGTCAATTGCCTCGCTGTAATTTGTTTACCCAGCATGTTATCTGTCTAAGGAGAGCCACCTCAAGTGAACTATGGATCCCGATCCTTTTACTTTACATACAATCTACAATATTTTACTGCTTTGTGTTTACTTTCTGCAAACTATTACTTCTTTCCATTCGATACGTTTAATCCTTTGTTTTCCGCAAAACACGGTGAGATTGACAACCTCATCGCAAGTTGGGGACAAATTTTTGTGGTTGTGTTGTGCAGGTCTCCACGTTGCTACTAGCACCGGTAGCGCGCCCTGCCAAAGCTCAGCTAGTAACACCTTTGGGGTGTTTCCTTGCTCCTACTGGTTCGATTAAACCTTGGTTTCATAACTGAGGGAAAACTTGTTGCTATATTCATCATACCTTCCTCTTGGGGTTCCCAACGAGCTCTACGTCGAAAGTCGAACGCATCAAGATCTTTTCTGGCGCCGTTGCCGGGGAGTCAAGGACATCTTCACAAGGGGAGTCCCTCATAACCAATCTCTTTACTTTGTTGTTTTTGTTTTGCTTAGTTTCCTTTTTGCTTTGTTTGCTTGTTTTCTTCTTCAAAAACACAAAAAAATTAGTTTTACTAGTTTCTTTCTTTATCAAAAACACACAAAAAATTAGTTCCTATCCTACGTTGTCACTATGTCTAGCCTTGCTCCAGTCACTATGTCACCCGAGAATATGATTTTCACTTTTAAACAAGGAATTGAGGAAAGTTTTAAGGAAGCTTGGTCGAGAATCTCTGATCTACATGAAAAAACTGATCCTAAAATGACTCAAAGCTTGTTCCTTAGCATATTTTACCTTGGAATTACTCTTTTCTATAGATATGCTTTGGATGCTGTTGTGGGAGGAGATTTCCTCCATTGTAATGAGGATGATGCTATTAATTCTATAAAGAATTGATCCTCACTTACAACTTGCCTAGCCAAACTGATACTTCTTTCGCAAAAATATTTGCTAGGGTGGACACTCTTGAGGCTAGCATTACTAGATTAGAGAGTTGCTATAATACGCTTAGGGAGCATCATGATTATGTTCCAAAAAACTCTGAACCATCAAAGTGGTTCCCTACAGTAAAGATTGAGATGAACAATGAAACTTTTCAAGCTCGTTGTGATATCATGTCTGAATTTTGCCTTATGCCCAAAGATATTTATAAATCTCTAAACACTTGGAGGCTCATTGAAGGAGGAAAAGAAATATCTCTTACTAATAATACTACCATATTACCTCTTGGAATAGCTGAAGGAGTGTTTACAAAGATCCTTGGGAAAACGATTTCTATTGATTATCTTGTTATTGAATGTGCAGGAAAAGGACAAATTACACTTGGAAGGTCCCTATTAGAACTCCTTGGAGCAATAATAGATGTGGAAAAGGGGATCATGCACCTTTCTTCTCCAACAAACAATCATATTTTCCCCAAGGTCAAGAATAAAAGTAAGAGAGGTAAGGGCAAGAAAGTTGGTTTTAATGCTTCTTCATTTGAGAACACTTGATTCTTTCTTTGCTTCTTATGCCTAACTTAAAGGCATTAAAGAAAATTACTTGTTGGGAGATAACCCAAGAGTTTTAGATGAGTCTTGGAAGTTATTACCTCTGTAATAACCTCTCCTTATCCTTTTTATTTGCTTTTTGTGCCAAGAGTAACCTCTAATGAGAGTGAAGTAATGATTGGGAAAGTTGCTGTCCCGAAACAGATTTTTGTGCTTCACCGTAAAAATTCCTTAGAGAGCTCTGTATGTCTTATTGAGATATAATTTTTTGTGCTTCTTCCCAAGGTTGTTATCTAACTTTCATTAGTTCAACACTTTTTTATTTGAGCAACATAAGGTCTTAGAAAAAATTCGTCTTTACCTGCTGGTCTGTTTTGATAGACTTCTGCCATTTTCTGCATTTGCTTCTTGTTAGTTCCTTCTTGAGTTCTTTTGGGGAATTGAGCTTTTTGAGGGAAGTGCTACAGTATCTAGTGTTCTAATGGAAGTTTATTTGGTGTTATAACTGAACCTTGAGACTTATTTATCTTAAGTGCACTAATGTTGCTAATGAGATTGTGTGAAGTTTTGTATGAAGGAAAAATTTCAGGTGTATGGAAGGAATGAGTAATGAGATAAAGGATGGACTAAAGCTCAAGCTTGAGGATTCCACGCATGTCACCCCAAAAAATATCCAAGAAGTACAAGCGTCAAAGCTTGGGGATGCCCAAGGCATCCCCCTTCTTCATCAATAAAAATTCCAGGTTTCTTCCAAACACTTCATTTTTATTGTTTCATGCACAGTTGTGTTTTTCTTGGAGCGTCTTCTTTTTTCATTTTTGTTTTGTTTTTTAGTTTTCTTGGTTTTCTTAGTTTTATGAATAAGTTGGTTGGACCCCCTCTTTCACATTTTGGTTTGCGAATAGTTTGGTTTGGTTTGGAAAAGAGTAAGAAAGTTCATACTTATGTGGTAAATAGAGCTCATTTTTGACTGTGTCCTATGCTTTGTCATGCCATGCTTGATATTGTTTTGTCTTTATGCTTAGTAGTCTTTGCGGTAGCATGACTTGTTATAAACAATTGATATTGCTTAATGTGCCTTGGATGAATCATGCGTTGTTTTAGCATATTAACGCATAGTATAGTGGTATTCTCCTTTGATGCTTTATTTGGGTTGACTTGGCACATGCTCACACCATGTTATGACTATCACAAGTCACCATAGCCTTTATGATCCTTTAGTTTTTAACTTATAGTATCACTTTATGCTTTGATCAATGATGTTTTGTCACTCTGCATGATTATGGCCATTATTGCTCTCTTAGTTTGTCGCTCCAAGTCTTTTGCTAGCCTCCACAACCAAGTATGAGTTCCACTCATGCATCCAACTCCCTAAACCAAGTTATTCCAAAAGAGTCCACCATACCTACCTACTAGCTTATGCTATTCCAAGTATATTCATGCTTTTGTTTACCTTCCAAATTAAACTTGTTATGAGAAAACTAGTGATTAAAGCTCTCACGAACTTGATGGAACACTTTACTTTACTTGCCCTTAATAAACTTGAACCATTGTGTCGTCTATGTTGTATATGCTTGCACTTATTTGTTGGGAATTAGCAGAACCATGCTTTCACGGGGAATGCTTTCAACATTGCACTTGGTACTTGTACCTAGTTGATATCATGCTCTTTTGTATATGGATGTCGTCGGTGTGAAATGAAAGGGGAGCTTGTAAGTCCATGGAGTTATGTATATGTGTTAGAGAAACGCCTGGGCCGCTGGTCTAATCGATGCTGACATGGTGGAAACCTGCAGCGTAACCATAATGAGCTGTCTATGAAGCATTCTTCTTATAAAAAAAGAGTCCTATATTGAAAAAAAAAGATACTATGAAAAGAGGAAAGAGATAAAAAAGCACCATATTCCCATGGTAAATAAGAAGAATGCTGAGATGCTCGTTGTCTGCTTGCCTTGTCATTTTGATATGGGGATTCTTCCGTATCATCGGGCAAGGGGTACCCCGTTGGCGGTTCTCAATGATACACATGTACTTACGATGATAAGAACTTACCTGTGACTAAACTTGAGTAGCATGAGGAGCGGCCCTCGTATACAAGGGACATGAGATTTCTGACTTATACTTCGTCAAGCATGTACACCATAGTTTGTTCACTTTAACCTTAATCACTTCAATATGCTTATGATAGGGGCAATGGGAGCTGAAAGCTATATGTACCATAATTTTTGGAAGCTCTTTATGAGACTTGTATCCCTACTTTCTTTTATACAAAAGGCCTTTCTTCCACCATTATATTGAGTCTCCATCTTCTATCTTTATGCACCTACTTTGAGAGCATAGTGGCCATTCTTAGTTCTATGTGTATTGTCCCAAGACTAGTTGATTGATGCATAACTTGATATTGCTTGTTTTAAACTATTGTATCTAGTCACTCTTATGAACTTTGAAGGTGTCCTATGCATTTATATTTGCTACTCTATGATGGACAAGCTGAAACAAACAAACGTCTTGCAAAGCATTGTTATTCATGAATCTTTTGTTTGTGACTTTTCATGTTGCATCTTAGTTTCTTTGCTTATTGCTAGAACTTTGTCTTTCATGTTATGATTGAAGTACTATGATCCCAGCTTTGAATGTTTTACAAATACTTTGATAAAGGCTTTGATGGTGCATGTCACCTCAAAAATTATTCTTTCTTTTTATCACTTACCTACTCGAGGACGAGCAGGAGTTAAGCTTGGGGATGTTGATACATTGCAAATGTATCTATAATTTTTGATGTTCCATGCTTGGTTTTATCCACTTTCTTGTGTTTTGTTCCAACTTTGGAGTAATTTTCATATGATTTCTTGGACTAACCTATTAACAAGAGCCACAGTGCCAGCTGCCTATTTTCTGCTGTTTTTGGTTCCAGGAAAGTCAAAAAATGAATATTCTCGGAATTGGACGGGACAAAAGCCAAAGTGCCTATTTTTCCGGGAGGGATCAAGTGCCAGAATACGAGATGGAGAAGGGCCAGGGAGCCAACACACCACCTGGGCACGCGGCCAGGCCTGGCCCGCGCCAGGGGGTGGTGTGGCTGCTCCCGGCACCCCCTCGGCCTCTCCTTCCGCCTATAAGTTGCCCTCGGGACGAAAACCCTAAGTACCCGATCAAAAATCCACGAAAGAGTCAGAGTCAGCCATATCCATCCCTAGATCGGGAGGATCTGAAGCTCTTCCGCATCCTGCCGGAGAGGTGAATTCACCCGGGAGGCCTTCTTCATCACCAGGCAAGCCTCCGGTGTGATGCGTGAGTAGTTCATCCTTGGACTACGGATCCATGTAGTAGCTAGATGGCTGGTTTCTCCTCCTTTGTGCTTTCATGTTTAGATCTTGTGAGCTCTGTTCATGATCAAGATCATCTTTTTGTAATTCATACATGTTGTGTTTGCGGGGATCCGATGGATATTGAGATGCTATTTCAGATTGATTATTGATTCTATCATGTCTTTGTTATTTGAGATCTTGCATGCTTTCCGTTGTTAGTAGCTATCTTGGCCAAGTAGATGCTAGCAACTCCAAGAGTTAGTATTTATGCTCGATAGTGGGTTCATGCTACTAGGGAGAAAACAACAATCCTTTGTTCATAGAACAATCGTATTGTTTACTTTACACGTAGTTCGTAAAGCAATAATCTGTTGCTTGCAACTTAATACTGGAGGGGGTTCGGATGATAACCTGAAGGTGGATTATTAGTCATAGATGCAGTTGGATGGCGGTCTATGTATTATGTTGTAGTGCCCAATCAAGTCTTAGAGAAGTCAAGATGATTAGTATATGCATGTATTGCTTTCTCGGTGTTTGTCAATTGCCCCGCTGTAATTTGTTCACCCAGCATGTTATCTATCTAAGGAGAGCCACCTCTAGTGAACTATGGATCCCGGTCCTTTTACTTTACATACAATCTACAATCTTTTACTGCTTTGTGTTTACTTTCTGCAAACTATTACTTCTTTCCATTCGATACGTTTAATCCTTTGTTTTTCGCAAAACACGGTGATATTGATAACCTCATCGCTAGTTGGGGACAAAGTTTTGTGGTTGTGTTGTGCAGGTCTCCACGTTGCTACTAGCACCGGTAGTGCGCCCTACCAAAGCTCAGCTAGTAACACCTTTGGGGTGTTTCCTTGCTCCTACTGGTTCTATTAAACCTTGGTTTCATAACTGAGGGAAAACTTGCTGCTATATTCATCGTACCTTCCTCTTGGGGTTCCCAACAAGCTCTACATCGAAAGTCGAGCGCATCAGATAGCAGGTCGAGTCGGTTAGATATTAGGGTTTTCCCTTTAATCTTGTACCTACACTTTGACGTGTCCTTCAAGAAGTCTAACTCTCGTGGGCCACCCAGATCCTTGATGGGCTACGTTCGCACTGTAGACCCCTTCTTGGGCTAGACCATATAGGATAATCTCGAGTACCTGTAAGGTATACCCATGTTAATTTCCCCTGAGTGTCCAGCCGAATCGTAGATTCTGGTGGCGACTATAAGTTTTTTGATTGCATGGGATACGGGCTCATCGGAAGTTCTTTCGGGTGCCGTAGTTTGTACCATAGGGATTGTCGATATCCGTCCTTGATTCATCAGATGGATTAGGATCAGTTAACTGCCTTAGGGAAAAACAACACTATCTACTCAAATTCGAGTCCCCGGACTCGAATTCAGAATAATGCTGGCATAATTCGACTCCTGCCTCGAAGGTCTTATAGAGTCAAATTCTAGTGTTTGGGTGTGAGCACTCGACGCGTCCGTCAAGGATTTTCATTGCGCCTGTAGGAACGGATTATTTCTGGTAGAGCGCATCAGGTGCGTTGCCAGGCATTTTGAAGGTCTTACCTTTATGTCGTTAACGCGACATCCGAAAGTTTATTCATCGCGGAGGTGATTCGGGTGACCTAGGAGACGTTGTCTCTTTGCAGGGTTTGTTCAGTTATTGTGAGGCGAAGTTGCTGAATGCTTGGAATGCTTATGGTGCGGACGTGGTCAACGCTTTGCCATGTAAAATTATATTTTGTTTCATAGGGTGCGCGACCAGTGATCCCTATGGGAGTAGCCCCCGAGTGCCTACTTGAGTCGTAGACTCAAGTGGGGACTTTGAAAAATTGTCGACTGTTGTCATTAGCTTTATCTTTGCCAATTGTGCTTTCAGTGCTCCCTATGGGAGTAGCCCTCGAGTCTGCAGTTGAATCACGAATTCAAAAGAGGGGGTAAGGAATAAATTTTTGTACATTTTTCATGGAAATTTATGCCCTTTTGTAATGTTCTGGTGCACGGCTAGTGCTCCTATTAGGAGTAGCTCCCGAGTGCTTGGTCAACTCGTAGAGTCAAGCAAGGACTAAATCAGTCGAAGACAATCTCCATTGGAGTGGGTATTTTTATGACGTAAGTGTTGAAAATTGGATGAGGTTGGTTGCCCGCATAAGCGGTGCTCATGGGACGTGACAGAGGTGGGCCCTAAGGTCTTACCGGGATTTGACCAGTCATGCATAATATTTGTTTTAACTGCATCTCCTTGATTCCCGCGTGTAGTGGGGAACGTGCAGCGACGGTTCGGTTACCGTCTCCACATGTCTTCATTGATATGCGCCACGCGTAGAGGTAAAGTTCTATGAGCCATTGGATGATATTCCCCGGTGCTTAAGTAGGGTTTTTGGGTGCGGTAATTTCCACACTTGTTCTTCTTCCTCTTGCACACACCATTGCCATTTCCAGTCCATGTTTGCTGTCGTGCGCCCGTTGCTCTCGATGCGTTGGACATACTCAAGGCATATCCCAGTTACTTTCTCCGATCTCTCTCCAGCCACAGTATGGGGAAGAAGAAGGGAGGCGCGGCCGCTGGATCTGCTGCTGCCACTGTTGCGACGAAGAAGAAGGGCACCGGTGCCACCGGGTCCAACACCATTGCTACTGCTAAGTAGAAGGGTCCAGGGACCCGCGTGACCAACAGGTCATGGCGGCGTACCTTGTTGAAGGAGCATGAGCTCCACACTCCTCGCTAGGACGACCTGCTGCTCGCCAACGCAGAAGATGGCAAGATGCCAGAGGTAATCCCCAATCCTCCTATTGGATTTCGGGTGATGTTTTTGGCCTTCATTCTTTGCGATCTTTCTCTCCCCCTCCACAAATTTGTGCAAGGGTTGCTATGTTTCTATGGGCTCCAGCTGCATCAGCTGACCCCAAACATCGCATGCTACATCCCCCTCTGCGAGTGCTAACTCGGTATCGAGCCACACTTTGGCCTCTTCAAGAAGCTATTCAAGCTGAAGAGGCAGTCGGGTTCTGGCTCGATTGTATATGATGTTGGCGGCTGCAGGATCCTCATGGACCACAATGTCCAATACTTCATCCTCAACATTTCTGACTCCATCCAAGGGTAGAGGGAGAAGTGGTTCTACATTCGCGATCAACATGTTGATGGTGAACGATATGGACTTGCTCCTTTCGACCCCAGCGCTAAGCTGAAGAAGAAGAGGTCTTGGAAGAATGTTGTGATGCCGGGCGAGGAGGAAGAAGTCGAAGTCTTGTACAAGCGTGTCTGCGACCTCCAGCTTATACCAGGCCAAGAAGTCGACGGCGTCAACCTCATTCGCACGTTCTTGTAGCGTCGGGTGCAACCTCTGCAGGCCAGAGCACACCCGATGTACCTCTGGACCGGTGGAGACGACGTCACTCGCATTTCCAAGGAGGACATGTCTTTAGTCGAGGTTGATAAGAGGGTTAGGTCACTGACCAAGTACATTGCTAAGGATAACTTCCTGGTGACTTGGTCGTCCTGCCTTTTCGCGTGAATAACTCTCCTCCTGAGGTAACTTTGTTGTCGTCTTTTGTCTTCTTGTCATTTTTCCTGTAAGGCTTGCCTTGATTGTAATTTGCTGCTCATATTAGGAATGGAAAGTGGCAGCTTCAATACCACCTCAGTCGGACGAAGTTCTGCCCGGCGAGGCCGAAGAGGACGACGAATCAGAGTCGACTATGCCTGCACAGGAAATCCCTAATTCCAGTGAGGACGGCACTCGCAAGAGTTCCTGGAGCGAGGAATCTGATGCGTCTAAGCCGGAGGCGTCGAAGGACACTTTGCCTGAGGTAGGCACCGCCAACCCTATTCTAGCAGTTCCTGTCCACAGCGTGGCTCCACCGCCACTGAAGAAGCCCAAGAAGTTGAAAGAGCCGTTGGACGAGGACTTCGACCTTGAAAATTTTGACGGGTAAGTCTCTTGCTAAAGTATTGATGTTTTTTGACTTGCGCTATCTTTTGTGCTGAAGGTCATTTATGAACTTGCTGCAGTAGGACCGCATCATCATCATCGTCTGATGACTGCCAGTTCTTGGGGGACACTGGAGTCGTGGACTCCAAAGGTGCGGATGCAGAGGGATCAGTACCATCCCCGAAGAGCTCCTCAGGCTTGCCCCACCAGGGGCAACATAGGGTTCTTGCACGGATGCCCACCAAGAAAGCACTTTCGGAGTCTTCGAGTCACCATGTAAGTGTTTATGAGATTTTGTGCTTGAAGTTTTTGTTCGGAGTCAAAACTTTGTGGTGAAATATGTTATCTTCTACAGCCCATCTTGCAGGAGGTTGTTCTTTTAGGCGAGAAGATCGTGACCCTGGGCCGACAACATGCGCGACTGGATGCTGACAACCAGCAGCTGCAGGGTAAGTCAGTTGACGTGTGTTGTACTGCTGCATCTTTGTTTTGTTTCGATGTTGACATCTTTCCCTTGTTCTTCAGAGGAAAACAATGACCTGCTTCGTCAGGTAACTTCCCTTGAGAAGGGTTTCCGCGCAGCAGAGACCAAACGAGATGAGGCACTCGAAGCCCTCGAGCGCCTCAAACAGGAGTCGAAGAAGCGCGAGGAAGAACTTATAGCCATCACAGCTGATAGAGAAAAGGGGTTCGCAGAACAGCTTTTATCTATCGCAAAACCGCTCTCGGGTATGTGTATATCTGGTCTTTTTCGTTATGCTTTGTATTTTCCTCTTTTGGTCGTGTTGGTGACTTGTTGGAATGCTGTTCCAGATGCCGCCGGTGTTGGCTTCGACCGCCAGGCTTTGTCCCGTGGGGATGCCTTGATAGATGTTGTGGCTGCGATTGAAGATTGCGGTGCCTCCGCTCAAGATGCCCTCAAGAAAGCCAAAAACGTTTTGGGGCTCCTTCATGAAGAGATGCTCCCTAAGGCCACGTTAATTGAGGATCATGATGGCCTGATCGAGAGCTTCACAGGTGGCGTGCCTACGGATTTTAAGATATCATAGAAGGGAGTTGGCCCGTCCATGGGGTTGGCAATGGCGCAGGCTTGCGGTGCCAATCTTGATGTGTGCCTGATTGTAGAGGATGTCTTCAAGTTCTGTGGCCGAATAGTCGCTCCGACCCAGGTGTACAACCACATGAGGCATTGGAGAGTGCGCTGGATTCGGGTGCTGAGGCTCAAGAGGCTTAAGAACATGCGCTGGGTTGAGGAGTCCTCTTCTATCATCATGGACGATGATGATTACTATTAGCATATCAAGGTTCGATATATATGAACTTGCATCAGTAGTTGTAAAGCTCACATATGCGCCTACATGCCTTGAACTAACATTGATTCTCATGTAGGCTCAGCCATCGGGCACTGAGTTGATCAACAAGCCCATTGTCAGTTATGCTAAGATGAACATCATCTATGGTCCTCGCATTACCGCTGTGTCCGTCACTGTAACCGCGATACACCATGCTCTTACCCACCTGATGGAGTACAATGGACAGGCTACCAGATAACTTGCCATGACCCCTAACCGCAGGATGAGCTGGTTCACGGCCTTCCTAAACAAGCACTACCTCTGAGCAGCGGACTGGGCTGTTCGAGGAGGTGTTGGTAGTGATGATATGGATGTGATGTGTATTTTGGAGAATCTAGGGCTGATGATCTATGGTTGCGGTGACCACTGAAATTTGGTCTGTATATTTTGGGAGGTAGTATTCAGTTATAACCCCTCCGTATGTGATAAACTAGTGCTGCATCAGGGGCAGTTGCTCATGAAGCGAATTGGCCTATTTCTTGCGCGTACCAATTGAAGTATTTTGAGTACTCGCGATTTTCGCGAGAGAACCAAATCCAAGTTGGTGAAGATCATGATTTGAGCTGGCATAGTAGTTATTACCTTTGCAATTGCGGTTCGAATCTATCCGATCTTTATCTTTTTGCTCAAAGAACGAATAAAACCCCTTGTCGAAGCCCTTTATTATAAGCTTTCCTGGATCTGGGAAGTTTCTCTTTCATGGTATTGAGATCGTTTGATTCCCAAATAGGTCAACCTTTTAAACTGCCTGCTGAATCCATGAGCAGGCAAGAGACAACCTGGCGAACTGAAACATCTTAGTAGCCCCGCTCTAGAGTACCAAAAACTGGTTGACAAAGAAGGTTGAATACAGGCCTTTACCATGTCTAGACAAAAAGTAACCCATCCAATGGTATTTAACATCCAAAAAACTGCCAAATGAAAGGCGTCCCAAGCAGAAATATCACAAGTACCACCGCGCCCTGGGCCGTCACAAGGAAAACTATACCCAAAATCCTTTTTATCCGGCATTATTTCGGTATTCTCAAGCATTCATTGTTCATTGATAAAAGATTTGTGCTAGAGACAGATGCCTGTGGGCATTGGCACACCCTTCCTGCTGGTCTTCTTCAACCTTTTTCTGCAGCATTGCTTCTATTTCAATGGATTTTATTGAGGCACTCCCCAAGTCTTATGGTTATAGATCCATACTTGTGGTCGTGGACCGTTTCACTGGCTCGGTAATGAATTTGTTTGGCTAGCGTCCGCTCACGATCACTCCCAGACAGGCAAACAATCGATTTACCATTTTCGTGTTGCAGCACACACGCCTTGACTTATTATGTCAAATCTATGTTAATAGAAGTTAGTAGTTCCCTGCATTGCATTTTCCTGAACTTTATTTTTTGCCTTGATGAGGTTGGGTAAGCTCACCTCACTAGCCAGGAGGTAAGGTTAGCAGAAACAATGCAGTTAGCCAAATAAGTGCAAATTTGCTGAAATCCTAAAATGCATGAAACCAAACGACTAGGGCTTGACTTCTCAACCCCTAGGAAAATGAGAATACATGGAACCAAACGAATGTCCCTTTTAGCACGAGATGTTGCATTGCCGCACGCAGCTTCCGTGGAGCTATGATTGCAAGTAAATGGCACGAGCAACCAAACACACCCTTTGAGAATGCCATAACAATCATTCACGCGCAAATTTAAATGATATTTTTAAGACAAGTGACATTTTATTTAGCGTTATTTGAATTGGTAATAGATCTGTATTATTTTCTGATGGACAATATAATAAGTACACCTAAATCAATCGATTTGCTTATGAGTTATTTTTAGACACACAGAGGATAGTGGCCTCACATTTGCGAGGGCGACCTTGGTTCTTGGTAGTTGGAATAAAGGTAGTACAAATCTCATTCAAAAAGAACTAAACGTGTTAATCGGCCAATGGGTTCTACCGACGATAAGTCTCTGGAGAGAACAGTACTGAGGATGCCAACACGTAAGGAGGCACTAAATTAACGAGAAATGGCTCGGGCTAGGCCTTGTAACTAAGATATAGCTTGTACGGAATTGCATAATTTGTGCAATATAATCAATGAAGACTGAATTAACTAAGCACCCACAGTGGTTCGTAGTACGATCAATAACGTGAGCACACAGGAGTTGCCCTCGAATCTTTGATATTTGACACAAATCTTGCTTTATAATTAAGCCCGTCGTACAATATTCGATACTCGATGTAATTCTTGCGTGATAATTAAGATCGTCGTACCATCTAATGTCTCCGGAGGAAAAAAAAAAGGCTACGTCCGGCAGACAAATGAGCTTTTAGGCAAAGTGGTCATCGTTGAATCTACATCCTCTACATTCTTTCTTTCTCTGCAGTAGGATGATCCACGAACAAACCAATCCTACGTATAAGGTGGTTTGGAAAACCAAACTTTCGCTAAGGCTTTGTTCGGTTCATCCACTTTCCTAGTGGATTGGAGTGATTTAGAAGAGATTAGGAGGGATCTTGACTTAGATGGGATTTAGTCCCCCTCAATTCCTGCCAATCCCGCTCAATTTTAGTGAAACCGAACAAGGTCTAAATATAAAAAATTTCACTTGGTGGTTGGCCAGAGGGCGCCTAACTGCCAGTGACCTAATTCTCTCACGACATGACCTACAGATGGTAAGTGCAGCCTTTGTGAGCAGGTAGAATCAGTGTCTCACATTTTCTTCTCGTGTCTGTTAGCTAGATTCTGCTGGAGTGGGCTGAGAACAATTCTTAACGTTGCTTGGACCCAAATTCTTTTGAGGATCTTTTTGACATCTTAATGCATCTTCCACTCAAAGCTAAACATTGGATTTGGGTTTTGTTTGCGGCTTAAAGCTGAGCGCTTTGGAATGTTAGAAACAAGTTTACAATTGAAAAAATCATCCATAGGCAACCTGCAAACTGTATTTTCAAAACTCTGATCGTTTTATAGTTGTGGCTTCCACTCTTCGCGAATAAGGACCTGAAGGCTCTAGACCTGCTCTTGATGTTGCTGCGCAAGCTTCATTGACACACCCACTCAATTTCAGGAGCAACGACTAACCTAGCTACCAGCTAACTATCTGCTATGTCTTCTTCGTTGTCCTCTTAGTGTCATGTTATAGTATGCTCTCGTTGCTCTACCTTTTGCTGGCAAGTGTTGCCACTGGTGAGCTACTTGCCTACGGGCCTGGTTGTAATATCGTCATACTCATTGGATGTGTGTAAACTCTGTTGGTGGATTTATTAAGTTAAAGTCGGGTAGCCTTTGGCTGCATATTATTTAAAAAAAGGGTACATGGATTCCAATCAGTCTTATAATCCCTCACGGCATCCCCTAGCGGGTGGCCTGGAGGAACCCTAGGCCGCTGCCACAAATTGCCCCCTCTCCAGCCTCCCTCTCGCCGTCGCTGCCGCTAACCTCACCTCGGTGGCGACGGCCCCCGACCCCCAAAGCCTACGCAGCCCGGTGGAGCATCCGCGTGCAGCCCGGTGGCGCATCCCCTTGCGGTGCCGGCGAGCACCGCTGGCTTGTTTCCATCTGGTGGAGTTCGGAGCAGCGAGGCATTTGTCCGGCTCGTCGGGTCCCTTACGGCATGGGTAGAGATGGCAACCCGATGAGACCATCTGGGCCCGATCTAGGCCTCTAAGGCCAGTAGCCTCCGTGCGCTCAATGCTCCTGCGTGAGGTGGGTGAATTGGGATGGCCGTGTGGTGGGTTCCTGGGGCGCTAGCGTGGCTGCAAGGAGCCGATTTTCGGCAGGTGCGCCAAGGTTCGGCGGTTACCGTATACCCCAAATCCTTAGTGTCCACGGTAGCTCCAGTGGGAAACCACAAATCCTTAGTGATCATATGATGGTGGCGCTGATGCATTGCTCCTGAGTTGAGGGCCTTGTCTTTAGGATTTGCCTTAGGACAAACAGGTCAGTGGGATGTTTGTGCCAGCGGTGAGGTCTCGGTGATGTTTGTTCGATGGCGTTTGAAGTTCTGGTTGCCTCGCACAGTGCTCAGGAATGATTAGGTGGTGATGATTTTCAAGCCCAAGAGGAGGCACAGTGGTCTTATCGGCGGTATTGTGCCCTTCGGTGGCACCGACAACTATCTGAAAGAACATTTTATGATCCATAGTATTTTGTGTGCTAGGTAACAATGCCAAGGATTATTTAATTGCGTGTTTAGTGTGAACAACTATGTTTCCACCCAAATACTGCTAAACCAGAGTTTTGGGGGCCGGATTATCTGCCCCACCAAGTTTGCCAAAGCCACCAAGGCGCATCGTGCTATGTGGGGGGCGGAGTTTCTCCCCGGATTAATCGTCCAGGGCCGGAGCATTGGCCCAAGCCGGCTAATCAGCCCCTCCAGGCGGGCAGATAATCCACCCCCCAGGAGTTTGCCAACGCCACCAACGCACGTCACATTGTGTGGGAGTGGAGTTTCTCCCCGGATTAACCATCCAGAGCCGGATCATTCACCTAGGCCAGATAATCCGCCCTTCCTGGGGGCGGATATTCCGCCCCTCCAGGATTTTTTGCAAAGGCAACCAAGGCGTGTCACGCTGTGTGGGGCCGAACTTTTAGTCCGAAGTGTCCGTTCTTGGACCAGGTGTTTTCCCCGGCCAGATAATCCGGCCCCCAAATAGTCCAACAATAGCTTTTCATTTGGTGCTATAAATAGCCCCTCAGATCCCCATTTCAGATCCCTTCGACCCTGCGAAAAAGCTCTGCCCAGTTCATATCGATTCAAGTGCAATCTCCATCTTTAACCACTCAAAGGCTCCGGGCTTTGGGGAATCGAAGAATGATACTTTGATCTACATTGGCATCCATCAAGATCTTCACATTCCCTCCATTCACTTCGAGGATTCTTGATCTAGTGTTTATTGCAAATCTCTAGATCTCAATTTTGGTTATTGATTAACTTGTTCTTGTAGCAGCTTGTTGTCATCACGGGAGCCTCCAATTCAGTTGTAGATATACATGCCCCGTTAGAGTTTTAAAGGCACCGGTTCTCTCCTAGAAGGGTGCCAAATCGTGGAAGGTGGATTAGGCCTTTGGTGGCGAGATCCATCGGAGAACACGGTGAAGCCTATTGTGGCATGGTGATCACCAACCCCTCCAACGGATACATACTTCCCATAACAAGGACGGAACTACGGTAAAACAAATCATGTGTATCCGCATGCTCCACTACGGTTACCTCATTCCACTCTCCACCTTTACTTGCTTAGTAGTTAGGTTTACATATAGGGAAATTTCTCGTAGTTGCATATCTAGATAATTTACCTTTGTGTTAAACCTAAAATTGAAAAATAACTAAAAATTTGGTGTAGCACCTATTCACCCCCTCTAGGTGCCCATACGATCCATTTCAATTGGTATCAGAGCCTCAGCTCTTTATTCGGGCTTTACCGCCTAAGAGAGTATGGGTACTAACGGAGATGGTAGTGAGGCCGTAGACATGCTCACCATGGATGATCTCAAGTCGTTGGAAACAACCCTGGTGAAAACCATGGAGATCCAAATGCAAGAGATGCGTGAAATGATATCGCGTCTCTCGCCACCCACGGTTGTTCCTCCATCTCCTACTAAGGCTTAAACTCCTATTTCTAAGGACAAAGCCAAGGCTAACTCCGAAGAAAAGGAGTTGGAAGGTGAAGATAAAAATAATGGCTCCTCTTCCAAAAAGGGAAGTGGTAAGGAGGACTATAGTGAGGTCTCTCACTTATATTCACCTGATCCACCAGTCCCTCACCCACATATAAATAATAGGGGTGATCCACCCAATCTTAATGCATGTTCCTTTAATTGGTGGCAATTCTTGATGAAATCTCATGTGTGCAGTTCGTCCATTGATATATGGAGGATCATTGAAGGTGGTCTCCATGTTGGGGATCCTAACAACTTGACAAGAAGATAATTCATTGATAGTCAACTCAACGCAACCGCCCTACACATGATTCAACTTGGTGTGGGTCCTAAGGACATACCACACATTGAACATTTCAACACCGCTAAGGAAGCTTGGGATGCCCTCACTGATCTAATAATTGGAAATGAGTGCATGAGAAAAAATAGGTATGATGCTCTAAGCAATGATGCCGAAGGGTTCTATATGTTGGATGGTGAGGACCACGAAGACATGTATATAAGGCTCAAGGGCATTGCCACAACCTTTAGAAAGCATGGTGCCACACATGTTGATGATGTGTGGATCAAAAGGAAATATGGGAGTGCTCTCATGCCATCTGAGCCCACGGATTTGAAAAGCTTACAAGGTTGACACAACTATCACCAAATGACTTCCAACGAAGTTATGCAAGAAATGGCTGCATTCAAAGTTGTGGCAAATAATGCCAAAGATGCTCGTGCCGGGGCAATTGTAATGCAAAAAAGTGTGAATGTTGCGTTGAAGGCCAATGTCATTGAACAAGATGAAGATGATAGGAGTTTTAACATAGTCTCCATGATTTGTCCTGTGTAGGTCAAGTGTGCTCATGGTAAATACATGGCGTTCAACGGAAGAATTTTTTTGAAGGACCCGGCCAAAGCAAAATCTGAACTTGAGTGCAAGAATGGGTCAAGTGGAAGGAAAGAAAATGGTCCAAAACTGAGGTCTTGCTACAATTGCAATGACCGTATGCACTTCATAGCTGAATGCCCCTATCGAAGTATAGAAGGCCATGGGGGAAGACTAATTCTTAAAGAAAAGTCAAAGGCTCCTCGCAAGAAGCCATTTGTCAAGAAGAATGGCTCTTACAAGAAACAACCAAAGATTGTGTTAATAGCCCAAGAGGAGTACTCATCTGCAAGCGAAGAGGAAGAAGGTGATGATAGTTCAAGAGAGGTGGCTGCAATAGCCACTACGTCTACACCAACCGCTGCACTCTTCGATTCTCCAAATGAGAATATCTACAACAAGAACATCACTTGCCTCATGGCAAGAGGTTCCGAGGTATCACCTACCATCACTTCCTTTCCTAAGACTACCATGAATACCGATATGGATGATGCCACTAGTATTAAGGTTAAGGAAAAAGTTATTGCATTGGATTAATTTATAACTAACTTGCAAGGTGAATGCAAAATGCATTTTGAGGCTCTCATGAGTCAACTTGCTCACTCGAAAGAACTCCTTGAAGAAAAAGGCAGAATTGAAAGGGAGGATGCAATGGAAATTGCATCTTTGAAAAATTCTCTAGAAGAAGAAGAAATTCGGGCCTCTCTTGAAGAGAGACTTGATTCAATTGAGGGGTCCAATGATGAACTCTTGGACAAACTTGTGAAGGGACGGGATCATGCCATTTCTAAGGTAAAGAATCTAAAAAGAGAGAAGGTTGAATTTGGGGCTGCTCATGCTAGACTTTCCGAGAAGTATGAGACACTTAACATTGCTCACAAGGCTTTGGAGAGTGAATACTCTACTCTTAACGAGTCTCATGACCAGCTTCAAACGCAACTAACTAAGTATGATGTTCGAAGCACCTCTACACTGATGTGCAATCATGAAGACATTCTTCAAGAAAATGCAAGGTTGAAAGTTGAGATTGCCAAGTCATCTCAGCCCAAAGGTAAGGAAGTCCTTGATGAGATCTTGAGCAAGCAAAGGACGAATAATGGTAACGAGGGACTTGGGTATGTTCTAATACCAAGAATAAGAACAAGAAAAAGGAGGCCAAGAATACTCAAGGAAAGACAAGCACCGTTGAAAAGAACATCACCAAGGACAAAACTAATTATGTTGGTTTTGTAGGGTCTAATAATCCTCACTATGTGTTATTTCATGATTATTATGGTGATGTTTATGCTAGTTATGAGGTACTTATGCTAATTACATTGCTTGGTCTATTTGGGTTCCAAATACCCTTGTTACTAACATGAGAGGAGCCATTGAAAAATGGGTACCCAAAACCAAGAAGTAATTTTCTTGTAGGGCTATGCTTCCGCTGGGTCGAAGTGGGTGCTTGATAGTGGATGCACAAGTCATATGACCGGAAGCAAAGAGATTATCATAGAGATGAGTCCTAATCATGATCAAATTGCCGTCTCCTATGGTAATAAGTCCAAGTCTAAGGTATTGGGTCTTGGCAAGGTTGTGGTCGCCCAAGATATTTCTCTCGTGGACATAATGCTTGTTGAGACCCTTGGTTATAATTTACTTTCTGTTTGTTCCTTTGGTAAGATGGGCTTTGTAGTTTTCATTGATGATGATATTGTGGTACTCATGTGGAGCAAGTCTCTCATGGTCGCTTTCGTTGGGTATGTCAAAAATGACTTGTATGTGGTGGACTTTTCAGGGAAAACCACTACAGGTCTGATGTGCTTATTTGGAAATGCCGATGTGGGCTGGTTGTGGCATCGCCGCCTAGACCACGTCAATATGAGAACTTTGCAAAGTCTTCACAAGGGTGGCCACATACTTGGACTAAAAGATAATGTTTCCTTTGCCAAAGATCGTGTTTGCAGGGCTTGTGTTGAAGGAAAGATGCACGACTCTCCCCATCGAAGAAAGACTATCATATCGTCAAAGAGGTTCTTAGAGCTTCTTCATGTGGATCTCTTTGGTCCTCCGTCTAATGCCAGTCTCGGTGCGAAGAAGTAATGCTTGGTAATTGTTGATGACTACTCAAGGTACACATGGGTTTATTTCTTCAAGCAGAAAAGTGAAACCCAACATACCCTCATTGACTGCCAATGAGGTTCAAGAACTACACCCTGAATGAATTCTTGAGTGAAGAGGGGATACGACATCAATATTCCGTTGCGTATACCCCTCAACAAAATGGTGTAGCTGAGAGGAAGAACTGAACCTTCATGGTTATGGCAAGATCTATGTTGGCTGAATTCAAGTCACCGTACAACTTTTGGGCTGAATCCATATCCACTGCGTGTCACTCATCAAACTAGATTTACCTTGCAAGCTCTTGGACAAGACCCCATATGAGATACTTACTGGTAACAAGCCAAACATTTGATACTTCCGGGTATTTGGTTGTAAGTGTTTGTTTCTCATTAAAGGAGTTCGTTTATCTAAATTCGAGTCTAAGACTTTAGAAGGTTTTTTGTTGGTTATGGTGCCGAATCCCACACTTATATAGTCTACAACAAGACCACCGGGATTGTTGTGGAATCTTGTATTGTGGTGCTCGAAGAGAATGCCGGCTCCCATGTGGGGCAAGTTGATGTTTTGTGATACAAATCTTGAAATACCCCAAGAATCCATAAGAAGAATAGGTGTGGGATTCTACTGCCCCGTTGAAGAACCCCTTGTGGCAGATCGGGAAGGACAATGCTCTACTCAAGTAGAGCCCTCATCTACACAAGATCAACAAACACCACCTGCTGAACCAACTACTGCATCGACACAACAATCTTCTGAACATCATTAAGCCGGAAGTCCTAGGCCAGATTATTCAGCTAGGGAGACCGGATTATCTAGCCCTGCATCACCTTCACCACCCAGGAATGACGAAAATGTTGCTGAAACTCCCAGGCCAGATTATCCGGCCCAGGAAGCTCAGAACAACACCCTCCTATTATAGGTGATGATCAAGATTAAGGGCGTGCTTCATCTCCAACTACCAGTGCTGAACAATCTGCTGGACAATCTAATAGTTAAGATGATGAATTTATCCCTCCAAGGAACAATGAAGAAATTGAAATTCGTCACAAGGCTCGAGATGAAAGGAATCTTGAACTTAGAGGTCACACACTTGATAAAGTGGTGGGTGATCTAAGGAGACGAGTTTTCACTAGGAGTGAACTTGCAAAATTCAGCGACCATCAAGCACATATATCTATGGTTGAACCCAAGAAGGGTTTTGAAGATCTTGAAGACCCAGACTGGGTTGTGTCTATGCATGAAGAGCTTAACAATTTTGAGTGCAACAATGTCTGCAAGCTTGTTGAGAAGCCTAAAGAGTGTCGCAATGTTATTGGCACAAAGAAGATCTTCAAGAATAAGCAAGATGAGAATGGAATTGTTGTGAGGAACAAGGCAATACTTGTGGCATGAGGCTTTTCCCAAGTGGAAGGCATCAACTTCGGCGAG
The DNA here is from genome assembly GCA_023614405.1 of Avena insularis. Lineage (NCBI taxonomy): Eukaryota > Viridiplantae > Streptophyta > Magnoliopsida > Poales > Poaceae > Avena > Avena insularis. The sequence continues at coordinate 411,579,840 of CM042686.1, read as the reverse complement.
ACTTATGCTCCAGTGGCTCGCCTTGAGTCCATCTATATCATCTTTGCTTATGCAGCTCATCATAACTTTAAATTACAGTAAATGGATGTTAAAAGTGCCTTTCTAAATGGTCCATTACATGAGTTGGTCTATGTTAAGCAACCCCCGAGCTTCGAGGACCCCAAGTTTCTGAACCACATCAACAAACTTGATAAGGCGCTCTATGGCCTTAAACAAGCCCCACGTGCGTGGTATGCGAACCTTAAAGAGTTATTGTTAGACCGGGGTTTTGAAGTTGGGAAAATTGACCCCACTCTTTTTAATAAGAAGGTTAATGGGGAGATTTTCGTATGCCAACTCTATGTTGATGACATTATTTTTTGCTCTACTAACCAAGCTTTTAACAATGAATTTTCAAAGCTTATTGACAGGTTTAAGATGTATATAATGGGTGAGTTTAGGTTCTTTCTTGGTTTCAAAATCAAGCAACTCCGAGAAGGGACTTTTACTAATCAAGCAAAATACATAAAAGACATGCTCAAGAGATCCACTTGTCGTCCACAACAGCACAATTTTGATAGAAATCCTGGTTTAGGACTAAATCGAGTCAAATTGACAAGTTTGTGCGTAAAGTTCTGCAAATCACAAGATAGAGGATTGGATCAAGCTACACGCACAAGTACAAGGACTCTAAGTTTATTAACTCTAAAGTGGGCTATGTCAAGCAGTCGTCGAGCTGCCACCAGCAATGTTGTCCAAATGAGCATGTGACGGTGGATTTCCCACGCGGTGAAGGAAGACATATTGGGAGAGATTCTTCTTCCAAGAAATGATCCATGAGGTCATGTCGAAGTTGTTGAACCAGGTGTGATCGTCGCGATGCAGCTTCTTCCAGTAGCTAGCCGAGCTACACGAATAGTATGTCAACTCGCCAATGACATACGAGGTTCCCTGTGTACGCAACTACCTCGTCACTATTATTGCTTCTAAAGTCGGTGTGTGCTTGTCAGAGTAATGGAACTAGGGCCCAGTTGTGTAGTGCGACTCGAAAGCTGCGAGGACTGGGTCCAACACTTTAGCATAGGGTTAGGTTTCCTTCCTCCTCGACAATGGCTTACACGGGCCCTAGAGGATGTATGGTAGATAGCCATGCTTCCTCCTTGAGAATGTAAGCTAGTAGAGTCAGGAATCCGCCCTCCCCATCCTGTCGATTGGGAATGGGGATAGATCGACCTTCTCGGCATGACGTCCTCCCTGACGCTACACTTGCATAACACATGAGGTGTTCTGGCCCACACATCAATAAGCACTCGACACATACCTTCTACATGTCGGATCATTCCTCTCTCCTCACCTTTCATCCCCCTTCTTTACTACAAAAGGAATTAGAGAGGATAGAGAGGGCGTTGGAAGAACATGGTAGATACCCAAAGCTAGGTCCAACACCCAACAGAGGGGGTAGTAGTGTACGATTAGGAACACCTCCTAAGCTAGGTCCACATGGTAGATCTCCATAAATTCAGACATGCAGGTGTAGGGGGTTATGCCTCGCAATGTCCTGAACCTAGGTAAATATGGTGCCTAGTGTGGGCCGTGTTTCTTTTCTCTAGCGAGGTGACTTGGGGTGATTTCGCGCCATTACCAAACACTAAACGGGAGGGTGCTCGATGTCCCTAGTGTCCGAGTTCTCACCAAAGTTATAGATTATTTTTATTTCATTTCATAATAATGCTAGGGTTTCTCCATCTCCCCAAGAACAAGGAAACTACTCACACATGGAAGTAATCAACAACAACATCATATTCATATGGATGGATTGAAAGTGCAAAGGCAAATCAAGTGCAAACCACAATTATATTGGAATTAGAACAAGATCTAATGAATGAGAATTGGGGAAAATGGTGTTGATGGAGATGTAGTGGTTGATGATGAAGGGGATGATGCGATGTCCTCTAATGACCCATGAAGTAGCAAGGATTTTCCCTTCTCCATGTACATCCTCCAGATCCCTTTTTGGTGTGGTATTTCGAGGCTAGAAGTTTGTGTGAATCTTAGATATCAGATCCATCTTCGCGTGGTGAAGGTATTTGACGAGGCAGACGTCCTGATAGGTCATACGGGCAGACAGTACGGGCGGACTCTGCCCGTACCGTAGGTCATTAAACCCTCTGTAGCTTCCCCTCAGTTCCTCTATTCTCCCAGGTGCATGGAAAATCATTTGGATGACTTAATAATTCGGGATTCTATTGAAATAAGGATAAAAGGTGTGTGCGAATGCGGTAAAGTACAAAAATCCTAACTCTACTTATACAAAAACACAAGGTAAATATGCTTCAAAAATGGACTCATTAACTTACCCAAGATAGACTCTTGCTCATCCCCGAGCAAGACGGTGGCTTATGGACAAGGTCATCATGTTCATGAGGCATGAGTCATTACAATAAATGAGGCAATTGAAGCATAAATTACAATATCAGATATAGAACTGCATCATGAGTTATATCAAACTCTCACACATCACATGACTTAGAGGCTTCCACACCTTTTGTATCAAAATTTATGTGAAGTTCAAAAACTAAGCGTATTATACAATCAACAAGTTCATATCAACGAGCACCTGATTGAGTAAGAAGTATCATTATTGCTTGAGTATCTTTTGTCATATTGTATATTTTTTCTACTTTTTTTCATTTTCTTTGTAGAACAACCTTTTCTATTTTTGTTTCCCAACAATATTGTATCATGTTAATACTCTTTATGTATCTTGTTGGTTTAAACCAATGATTATAACATGCTATCAAAATTTTCTTCTCATAATTTATCAATACTTTATCAGTGTGGAACACCCTAAAATCATAATAGTCGCACAAGTATCACAAAACTCAACCTAATTCATACATCTAATATCATAATCATAAACCAAAATCACTTCGAGTATCATGAAGTCTCAAACTCATCATATATAATTCTTTCCTTGGACCAAGGAAGCTGATAATGCAACTAATGTAAATTCTAGAATTAAAACCTATCATGCGTGCAAGAAGGTAAACATGCTAAAACTATAAGATAGATTACAAGGTGTTATAGATCTCCACAAGCTTGGAATCAAGCCGATGGGATCAAATAATCCCTCGTGATTATTCGATTATGTGATGTCCTTTTAGGGTGGAGGCAAAGTGTTGGAGACAGTCGCACAGAGCTTCTTGTTTGTTTCCTCTAGAGCAGATATACGGCGAAGGCACTTCTGCATATCAGAATGCATGGAGTACATTACATCTGTAACCTTACCAAGCATCTCATTGAGTTCCTTATGCCCTCTAGATCTAAGATCCATTTGTGCATGATTTCATGATGGAGAAGCCCTTCCTTCTGATTCTTCTCTATTTTGTGAAGGCATCACTCAGTCTTTGAGAATTGCGAGCCAACGTGTACATCAATAAGGTTGAGACCCCAATTATTCTGTGGCTTCACACTCATGCGGGTGTTCACGGAGATCTTCTTTGTTATGCACGTGCGTGATGTGGTTTCCTAATAAGTTCCTACATCAGCTTGGTTAATTTTCTTACACTTGGGTGAAGAGTAGTTGGTGGTGATGAACTTGACCAAATCTGTGCATCCCTTCCCATGCGGCTTCCATGCTTCCTCTTCATCTTCAGGCTTTACCGTAGAGAGGTAGTCTGGTTGCCTACAAACCCTAACCGTTTGCTCCATGAAGGTCTTGAACTCCTCATCATCAGAATCTAAGGAGATCCTTTTGTTCTTCGTGCTTAGGCCTTATGTTTCATGGTTATTAGCTTTGATGGAGGAAGTCTAGAAACTATTCCATGGAAGAGGAATGAGATCTAATGGTTTGCCTTTGCATGGAACTGGGGACGCATCAAGGATATTGGATATGTTGATATAAGAAGAGGATAGAACTTTGGGAAGGCTTATGAAGGGTTAGTAGCATGGAAAAACTCGTACTAGAAGTAACATGAGCAGTCAAGAAATGAATCTCAACAAAATATGAACGAAAAAGGAAAAAAGGTAAGAGTTTGAGGCGGTAACAACAAGCGGTATAGACGTGCCGTATATACTTCCAAAAATCATGCCTACTAAAATCGGTACAAATCTTTCCAAGTAATCGGTATGGACAGGATTGAACCGTATGACCCGCTCGTACTAGCAGTTGAGGAACTTTTTATGGCATCATTAATTTTTTTAAAGACCAAAGGACATAAGGAAAACTAAACAAAGGTTACATAGGATTTAACGATCTACCATATGGTGGGAGATGACCATACGGTTCGGTCATACCGTTCCATAGAAAAGAACAAAATAAACGAGAAGGGGTTCTGCAAGCTTAACGACCTCCGATACGGGCTGGTGCGGTCATGCCGTTCGCCTGTACCAGGTTCAAAAAACTGGCAATGACCTCAAAAAATGCAAGGCATCAAAAAATTCAAATGAGAATAGCAAAACAACAATTAAAACACAGAAAAGGCAAGGTCTAGGTTACCTCACTTGGTCCTAATGAGTTTTGTGTTGATGCTTTTCCTCTCTTCAACTTTAGTATTATGTTCTTCTTTCCTTTGAATATGGTAGGTCACAAGAAATTTCTAAAACCATTACAAAGAGAAACAAAAAATTCTTTCAGAGTGAATAGTGCCTGGAGGTATGCATATTGACGACACTCCTTTTTGCGGTCTAATATCTTCTATATCCATCAGTATGTCAACATGTTCCTCTTTTTTTGCAAGATCTGCAAGTCAAACTCTTGCAAAAGTAATCTCCAATGGATCATTCTCGGCTTAACATCAGTTCTTTCAAGAATTTCCTTTAAGCTATTATGATTAGTGTGCACTCTAACTTTTGAGTCAATTATATAAGATCTAAATTTATCACAAGAGAAGACAATAGCGAAGAGTTCTTTTTCTACCATTGGGTAGTTCTTTTGAGCACCATTCAAGGTATGACTAGCATGATGAATGATATTATGTTGATCACCATCACGATGACAAAGAACAACTCCCACTGCTTCATCACTGGCTTCACAAAACAAATCAAAAGGATATTTCTAGTTTGGTGGTTCAATGATAGAAGCATTAAGAAGAGCTTGTTTTAATATGGTAAAAGCAATAAGACAGTTTTCATCAAAACTAAAAGTAGCATCCTTTTGTAAAAGGTTAGTTAATGCACTCACAGAAAAAGGCTTATAGCAGTCATTTTTCTAGTGGCGTGTGGAACAATATGTGTGCCACCACTCTAGGGAAAAATAGTCGTGGCGCTCAACAAAAGCTGAATGCCGGCACTAATTAGTAGTCCTGGCGTTCGAGGAATCGCAAACGCCAACACTAAGTGGGGGCCATGATGTGAGTCATGACAAAAATATCCTAGGAGGTCGGCATAACTAAATGCCGCTACTACCGAAAGTACTAACGGTGTTCAAAAACTTTCAACGCTATAACAACCCGTGAAATAGTAGTGGCGTTCGACCGATCCTAGATACACCTACAATGGTAATATGAATATTTTTTCTTCTTTGTGTTCCTATATGTCCTATGCAAAATCAAAACAAGAACAAAGTCCATTGATGCGCATGAACCCGTGTTTGATGCGATTGGAAGGGGAAGACAATCTGGGGCCACTAGTTGAGGGATTTGTCGAAGAAGGTGGTTCAGAGAGTCAGCATCCATCCAAACCTTGCATGTGAGCGTACTATGTGCTCATAGACATGTTTAAAGGATTGAATTTCCAACAAGAAACTCTCAGGTGCGTCACCAAGACATGCATGTGCTATCGAGCTAGTTCTAGGGGTTCTTGAGTGGGAAACTCCACTATGGGTGTACTGGAGTGAATTTTGTGTCCTAGTAATCCAAAAATTGCTTCTTTGTATTCCTATGGCCTATGCAAACACAAAACAAGAGAAAAGCCATTGGTGGACCCACGTATAATGCGATTTGAAGGGGTAGATGATCCGAGGCCCGCGAGTTGAGGCATTCGTCGGAGAAGGCGGTTCGGAGCGTCGGAATCTATCCAAAACCTTGTTTTTGGTAAACCAAATTATTTTTTATAAACAAACCTAGTTTAATGTAAGGTTGAAACAAAAGACAAAACAACATAGTTATGTTTTTAATTACAAATATTATTTTTGTGAAAAACATTAGTGGTGGCGCCCCTTGTAGTTTGCAACGCCCCAACTATAGTGTAATGGTGGCGGCCATTTTACTTTGAACACCTCAAGTACTCTATGGTGGTGGCGTCCGGTAAAGTTTAGACTCCATCACGATAACATCCAAACTTTTAGAGGCACCGCCCTCCCTGCGCGCTGGTGGTTCCTCTCTTTTCGTCCCCCCACACCACAGCCACACCTTATTCCTACTCGTTCCCCCTAAAATCGCCGCCACCACCGTGCCCCGGTCCAGCCCCGCCGGCGGCGGCCGAGTGACGCATTGTACTGTGGCGACCCCGTCGTCTCTACTTCCTCGCCGTGACATATCCACCGGCCCTATGGTGCGAGATCACCTCCCGCTATCCCGCCACCGCCAGCCAAGCCCCGCCCCGCCCCGGTCTAGCCCCGCCCCGCCCCAGCCCAGCTCAGCCGCCACCATCCCCATAGGTGAGCAAAGCCGCCACTTCCACTTCAGTTATTGATGAATATCTGTGTGCTACATGTGGATATTGGTTGATTTGCGAATGGTGAAAATTAAAACTAGTGGATTTGTGAATATAGAGACTGTGATATATATGGATATGATATGGATATTCGGGTTTGCTCGATTGTGTGTAGATGAGGCAACATTTGGGTTTTCTATATGTTTGTATTTGCAAGGAATATACTAGAGTTGCCATAATTTTAAACAAAATGTGGATTAATTTCCATTTTGTAAATTTTGGCACTCATATGTCCTACTTTTAGTAAAGGTCATGCCAAAATTTTGTTTGAAATTTGTACATAGTTTTTTTGATATATTGTACTATCTAATGATGTGATCTTTAATTTTGTAGTGCGAAGATGTGCAAAGAAGATGACCCGGCCATGAGCTCTATATCCTCTTAGTCGACCCATGACAGCGAGGAGGACGCAAGAATAGGAACAGAGAATCATGGATATACACAAGACTTGTACACGAATGGGCAGAGTGAGGATTTTCCGGAGACGGAGGGTGAGGGCTATGTAAGTGATAGTTCGGATGACGACAACAAGACCGACACCGGCGCCGAAGAAACTTGTGATCCTCCAGAACCTAGAAATGATGTTGAGCTAGCTGGTAACACTAAGTGGGCAAGGGCGAAAAAGAAGTTGGGCGCCGAAACACTTGTGGTAACAAGAGTGGACTATAAGGGTGACCCTACAAGTCCTGAAAGCACTGTAGCCGCCTATGACAATGACATTGGTTGCATAGTCTGAGATACCACCAGCATCAACACACACAACTTAAGGGAGAGGGTGAATCGACGGATCCTTAATCTTCTCCTTACGAAGGTGCACGCAAGATTCGCCTTCCTTGAGAATCCTAATGACAAGATGAAGAATCTAGTTAACAGGAGGGCCATCCACAAGTGAAACAAGGTCCTAAGTAACTGGAGATCAATGTTAAAAGTGAAATTTTCTCATAATGCAGAATACTCCGAGATTGTTGCAAAATGGCTACAAATTAAGAAAAAATATTGGGAACTTTTCAAGGATTACGTTGGGACTACTTTAACCAATGCATTTGCGGTCCGAGGAAAGGAGATTCAGAAGCATCTCATAGGTGACCATAGACTTGGAAGCGGTGGTTATGAAGGGAAGCAGAAAATCTGGAAAAATAAGGATGAAGAATTCCTAAAGGAGACCGATGGCAACAACCCTTGGGATGTGTTTTCTTAGGATCAACAGTGGGAAAGGCTCCCACCACAATTTTTATATATATATGAAGATGGTATAGTACAAGGCTATGTTACAAAGAATATGTACATTAAAAGAAAGAAATAATAATCTAAGTTTGGTCTTGCATCCAGTCTACAAACTGTTGGAGATGCTTTTTCTTCATTCTATGAGTGAGAACCTTTAGTCCTTGAAATTATAAGATTTTCCATCCATCAAAACTAGCTCTCTAGTTTTTCAAGAACAAGTTGTTTTTTTATTATCCATATCCCCTAGGCTGCAATAATAATGATATCCATACTAAAAGGTTGATTCAATTTCGACTTCAGGTCTGCAATGGCATCTTGGCTTGAAAGGTTTAAGCTTCTCTGTAGGCAAATAAAGTCCCACCATTTTGTAGCCAAAGGGAAATCCCAAAAAAGATGTTGTAAAGTTTCTTCCACTAAGAATGTGTCGAACACACAAGCATGAGATTGTAGTTTGAAATTTTTCCAAGCCAGAAGATTTCTGGTATTGAGCCTGTCAAGTAGTTGGAACCAAAAGAAAATTTTGTGCTTGGACTGACATGAAGATTTCCAAAGCCAGTTGAAATGGGAAATGGTAGGTTGATGACCAATTAAATAGTTATAGGCTCTCTTTGTGGGAAAGACATTATTACCTCATATATATATGTCCATTTATCTATCTGTCCGAGCTGCATAACAACAGTAGTTTGGTTTCCTATGATTTGCAGTTGCTAAAATTCCTCAAAGGCTAGTTGTGACAAAGGAAGGTGGAATTGGGCATGTAGTTCATCTTAAAGTGCCCCATGCACAGTAATGTTAGAGTGCTTTGCATATGAAGCCAGATGTGGAAATTTTTGATGAAGACAAGACTCTTACCAAAATCTGTCCAAAACAGGGTGCTTCTTCTATCTCCAACTGTGCAATTTGCCAAATCTTTATATTGATCAATGAGCTTTAGATGAGATTTCCACCAAAAAGATCCTTCAATATTGGAACTAGGTAATTTTCCATCAGAATAGTAAGACTACCAAACCAGGTGTACCCAAGGTGTGTTAGTTATGTTATAGAACTTGTGAACATACTTAAGAAGGAGAGAATTATTTGGAATATCAAGGTTTAGGACTCCAAGTCCACCCTAATTCTTGGGCCTACAAATCTTAGACTAGGCAACCAGAGCAGAACCTTTAGCCTAGACACCTGAAGTTTTCTTTCTCCATAGGCAATGTCTCATGTATTTGACACGCTGATCTTTGATGGATGGAGGGATTTGGACACAACACATGAAAAAATTGGGAGAGAGACTAGGACTGATTTAACCATCAGTAACTTACCACCATAGTTCAAGAAGTTTATAATGCCATAGAGCCTTCTTTCAACTCTTTGCACCATTGGCAGGAAATACTCAAGAGAAGGTTTTTGATGCCAAGGGGAGCCCCGGATATGTGAAAGGAGCGTTCCTTTTTGACAATGGATGGTTTTGGCAAAATGGTCTAATTTTTCTTCATCCAGACTATGGGCCTTGAGTCCAGTGGAATCATAAAAGAGTTAAGGAGAGCTTTGAGATAGATCAGTTGTTTAGCATCAACTTTCACAATAACCAGGGTGTCATCTTCATATTGTATCATAGGGAAATCAGGACAAGTTGGACAATTCAAAGGTGTACTTATTAAATTTAAGTGCATTGCCTTGTTGAGGGTAGATTGGAGAAAGTTTGCAGCCAGCACAAATTGTAAACGGGAAAGAGGGTCCCCCTGTCTTACCCTCCTCCTACAATAGATTTTTTCCCAGGCACTCCACTGAGTAAATAAGCAGATGTTCGAGAACCCAAAATTATTTCAATCCATTTTAGCCATTTCTTTCCAAAGCCTCTTGCCTTAAGAAGGTCTAAGATGGTGTTATGCTCAATTTTATCAAAAGCCTTTTCAAAGTGCAGTTTTCACACTAGGATTTATTCATTGGAATTGTGGCATTGGAATAAGTACTCAAAAGCCCAACCAAGGTTGTCTTGTATAGATCTATCTTTGAGAAACCCATATTGATTTTTATGCACTAGCTTGAGGATAATTTTTTGTAATCTATTGGCCAACATTTTGGTGATGATCTTGAGCACACTATTTAGCAGGGAAATAGTTCTAAAGTCAACAGCAATTGTGGGGTTATCTCCTTTGGGAATGAGAGTAATATAGGAAGTGTTTATGCTTTCCAAGGAGACCTTT